>CAOKZL010001235.1:0-600000 GCA_948472985.1 Iguana delicatissima
ACACCCCAAATCTTGCAGCCATTCCTTGCAGAAAAACTGTTTGAGATCCTTGTTCATTCGAGATGCTTTTTGTGATGCCCAGCCCTGCAATGTCCCTTAGTAAGATGTTGACAATTTGAATTTTTGCATGTTATGTATCGCAACTCTAGATGCCTTAGACCAAGTACCACTGGACCAGTTGTGCATCAGTGGGAGGAAGCAACACAACCTCTTGGTCTTCATGCTGACAGACCGTGACTGCACATTTAGGAAACGGCTATTTTATCAGCCATTCCTCATAAGTCCATCTGGGTCCATGTCACACTTTACAATTATAGTGCTATAATTCCACTACACTTGCCATGGTTCCTTCCTATGGAATCCTGGGATTTGTAGTTTAGAGAGCAGTACTTAGAATTCTCAATCAGAGGAACTCACCACACTACAGATTCCAGGATGCAGCTATGATGGTTAAAGTGGAATCATAATGTTATAATTCTTTAGTGTGAAAGCACCCCTGGTTACCTTAAAAGGTACTCTTACAACATAAACATTTAGAAGTTCGGAAGTTAATGTAGATTTGAGATTATTCTGCATACAGTTCTTGGATGATCTAATATTACCACCTCCGTTGCAGGGTGATTTAAGATGTCAATATTTTCCAGTGGGGGTTCATTTTGACCCAGTGAAAGTCTCTGTCCTTCGGTCTCGCATTCTTCCCCCTCTATACTATGCACCCTTCTGTTGGAAAACGGACATGGTGTTAATTTTTCATCTCTCATCCTAATTCCTGTTGCCTTGCCAATGTCTTTTGCTTTCTAAGTGCTGGAGGTACTTTAAACTCGTGCAGAAATGTGCACGCTACCCACTAAATGTCAGATGGATTGAGAGAAAATGTCTCCATAATTTTACAATAGCCATTCCTTAACCTGTAAGAGGGAGAAGTAATAAACACTTCCAGGTTCATTATATATTCACTCTGTGCGGCACGCTAGAGAAAGAAGATAAAACACATCAGTTTATATCTGTTTTTCCTTCCTTCATTTTAAAACTGTGAGTCAGAGAGCTTGAAATTAAATACAGTTAATGCAGATAAGTAATCTTTGACTGTTCTTGTTCATGAAATGGATAACTGTCTCTGTTTCTTGAATGCAGTATAGTTGGGGGAATGGGAATAAATTGAAAATTTCTGCTAATAAGCTCAGTGAAAGGGTTTTTTTATGGCTCTCAGATGGATAAAAACAAGAAATATTGAACTTCAAATAGAGGAGTTGCCATTATCTCCTAATGCACATTTTTTTCCCTGTATACTTGGGTGTTTGCTGAAGCTGTTGGTCCTTCTTCTCTACTTGAATCGTTCAAATAGAGGCACTATCCTCTTTGACTGTATCACTTACTGTGAGAATGATTGCTTATGTTTTATTTTAGAGTCCTAGACTGTTTGTTAAAAAAAAAGTGTGAAGTTACGTGGGGGTAAGTGTGTTGGTCTGTTGATAGCAAACACAAGATCCTCGCAGCAGTTGGAAAGGCGAACATCTGTGATGAGCTAAAGTGTCAGGAGATCGCTTTGCTTCCTGCAGAATTTGGCCAAGAAAGCTGTTTGGGGAATACCTGCTGATAGAGCAGTATCTCCAAATTTTTTTCTGCACGCACTTCCTCCTTTGGGTTTCTGTCCAGCCCTTGCCACACCCACAACCATTCTTTTAGGATCAATTTTATTCAGTATGTTGTGATCAAGTGACTCATAACCATTTTGCCCCTTTTGCTGGTATATATATATTGAAAAGACTGGTATATCTGCATAAAGATATCTGTTTTATTGATGTTTATCAGATTCACAAAAGTAATGCCATATTTTAATCATCTTTAGCATACTTATTAGAATATTGAGCTCAACTTGAAAATATTGATTAACTTTCCCTGGACTGACATTTGGAAGCCAGTCATCTTGAACGGTGCTCCTTGAGGTATCTGATGTGGACGAGTGGCATTTTGTCTTCTCCTAAGAGAAGACAGTAGACCTTTGGTATCCCCCAGGGTTGGGTTCCAGGACCACCACCACCACCCCGTGGAGACCAAAATTTGTGAATGTTCAAGTCCCGTTATGTACAATGGTGTGGTAAAACGGCATCCCTTATATAAAATGCTACCATATATGTATAGTATATATCGTATTTGTGCCCATTGGTTGCATTTGTTTCTCTCTTTCCTGGAAGGTCTCCACGGACTGGTAGCTGGTGCCTCAGGGGCCGGCATTGGTCCGCGGTCCACTGTGTTGTGCAGCACTTACTTGAGCTTTTTTGGGAGGAACCCACATCACTGGAACCAGTTACCCAGGGAGTGGATGGACTTTAACTCACTAGAGGTCTTTTTTCATGCAGAGACTGGAGAACCATCATTTGGGGATGTTCCAGCTCTCTTATTCTTGGATCAAGCATGGGGTTGGGCTGAAGGCCTCCTGCAGCTCTTAGTTATTCTGCAACCTGAATTGTGTCCAAAAACACAAGAGGCTCCCCTGCTCTTAACAGCACAGTACAGTGAAGAGACGTTATCCGCGAATGCATGTTTGTGCGTGGCATTCGTATTCCCTTCAGTTCCAGTTTTGCTTCCTCTGCTGCTTTGTGCTGTGAGATTAAATAGACAATGTTGTAACCCATTTCGTGGTGCAAAAATCACGACTCGTCTTAATTGTGTCTGTCAGCTTTGCTTGCAGACTAGGTGACCCTGGAAAGATTTTTCTTACGAAGAAGAAAAGACTTGGCAGCCAAAGGGTGTCGGAGCGAAAGTGGGACGATAAAAGGAAAAAAAGATGCATAGATCCCTGTTGACATTTGCCTGGACCTGCTCAAAGTCCAGCAAACAGATAATTTCGGCCCCCGCCCAGACTTTTCTATTTGCAGAAGCTGCAGAGAAGGTCAGGACAGGTGTTAATCATCCAGAAACGTTGTGGATGGAGATGTTAACGCTGGGGCCATCGTTGCTTTCAGTTATTTATTTTTTTGTTATTATTTGTTGAGAAGTTGCACAAAGAGACCAGGGCAAAGGCAAGAAGTAAATAATGCCTCTCTGCCCCAGCTGTTTTGTTCTTCAAGGGACAAACCTCCCTGGGTGATAACTATCAGATTGTCAGGGCTAGAGAGACAAAGCTCTGAAAAGGACGATGCAACGCAGTGGGAAACAGAAGCTTAAAAGCTCATGATTTAGGTACCTTTGGTGTAGCCTTGAGATTCCCCCCCCCTTTCATAACAGGTAAGAATTGAAACACAATTGTTCCCTAAGCACACTTTGGCTTTAGTCCACACACGCCGTTTTCACTTTCTGTGTTTGTTTCTCTTTTAATAAACAGTGACTGCCACCACCGAGAACGAGGAACTCCCGCTATGAGGATGGTACTGAAGCAAAATGAAAGGTTTCTTTTCTTCTTTTTAACTAAGTTACTTGGTTTCTGAAGGTTGGGTGGAGCTCATTCCCCTGGAATGATGTCCTCCATCGTGGACTTCCTAGGTTCCACCATCTTGGAAGTTGGTAGCATTCATGAGCAATGGATACAGATGTGTTTGCAGGAGACCAGTGGCTTCCAGTTTTCGCTAGAAGCAACCTCTGTGTGGTGTCCTAAGCTCTCCTTTTCTTTTCCCCTTCCAGCTCCCTCCTCCTTCCAAAATAATGGGGAATAGCTCCATTGCAGCATCCTACGGCCACTAGGACCATTGAAGTAGTGGCATTAGTGTATTCGCCTGCTTTGGAAGATATTCCTCATTCTTCAAAGGAGAAACCTGCCCCATCTTCCAGTATTGTTACCCAGTGGCACACATCTCTTTCTCATCTCCCTTTGGGAAGAATCAGAGAAATTTGTCTCTGGTTCCTCCATGCCATGGACATTCCAGGCTACTTACCCCAAACCTCAATCCCTTTGGAGAGGTAACTCTTTTACTATCCGGATAGGTGCAGGGGACAGGGAGTAGCTGTGCATGGATCTGCTTGACTTCTGGTTCCTTCACCCCTCTTTTGACTTTGAACTGCCATCAACCTTAAGTCTTTCAGGTGTTCTGTTCTTTTATCTGGATTTACAAACTCTTGTACTACTTTGCATCTAGGGGAACTCCTTGAGAACATAAAGAAAGAGGCATGTTTCAGATTCGGATAAACCTTGAATCTGTTTCAGCCATTTACAACTCTGTGTCCTTAATCACAGTAGTTTTGCCAGGGCTCTCGGTCAAGTTTCTTGCCTGTGGACACTATTATGACGTAGGTCACTATCATACAAATTGCCATATATCTTGGAAAACTATGTATGTGTATGTGTATGTATATGTGATTCAAACAGGAAACATTTAAGAGATTATCTCCCACGTTTTGTATGCTCCCTTTCCATGTGAAGAAATGCCACACTCATCTTTCTGAAAAGTTTTCTTAATTAGGACCACTTCTCTTCTGGTTGATTTCTAACCTCCCCCCATAAAAAATGGGAGAGAGAGAGAAAGCTATCTGTAAAACAGCCAGACAAATTGTTGGTGCAAATACTGTAGTTGGTACGTATCTATAGTAGAAAGTATCCTCATATTTTATGGTGGCTCCATTTCATGTATAAATTGATAAGAATTCAACTGCTGTTTGTGCAGTTAATAACGCCTCTTTTCTCTTCTGCAAGGATTTTTCTGTCCAAGCCACCTTGTTGATTCCAGACTTTCCTTGAGTTGCGGTGAGGAGGAGGAGGTGATATTCTGAGTTACTACAGGGTTTTTCTTTCGGTTTTCACCTTGATGTTGAAGCAACACAGAGATTACCATGACTTCAGGCATGCAGGATCAAACAGAATTTGCAGTAGCCAGAAATCCACACGACGGTGCAGGCAAAGAGAACTTCACCCCGGGATTAATGGTCCACATAAACAAATAGTAGCTCAAATCTGCTTATGCACACCCGTTCCTAGAAGTTTAAAACCTTGCAGTCCCGGTTTAGGCGAACACATTCCAGATCCACTTCATTTCATGTGTCCTCTTCTGTTCTTCAAGCAGCCAATTCCTCCGTCTGCCCAGGGTGTCATCAGTTAAATACGCCTTTCCCTTGCTGCGCGTTCAGACCTGTGAGAGGAAATTAACATTTCAGTCAAGGAGATGAGGGTATGAAATGCGAAGGCTTTTCTTCTTGTTTTATATATATATATATATATATATATTTTGCGGTGGTGTTTTGCCTTTCAGCGTGCTTTTTTCAAAGACAGCCATGAACGCAAGTCTCTCGCCGTAGCCATTTCTTTTTCTTTTCCTCATTCTTTCTTTTTTCTTGAGGCAGTGTTTTGATAAATGTTGATGAGTTTATAACTGTAAAACCAAATGACATTTCTAGCATGGCACACGCTCTACCCACTGCATAATTATATCTAATGGTAGTGCCTGGAAAAAAAGGCATTTACCATATACTTTGGCTTAAAACAGCCATTTAAACCTCCAGGCCTACACACTTCTTAGAACGCAGACATAAAGTCTTAATTAAAAACTGAACACAGTTTGGCGTATCACGTCTGCAAAGGTAACCGCTGGGATTTTTTATTTTTATTTTTTATTGCCGCATGATGCAGGGAGTATCTGTGGCCCCAACTTTGAACGCTCCGGTTTCCTCCAGTGATGTGGGTGGATCTGAATGTGAAAAGATACAACATTCAAGAGTGCCGGGTCCCGCATTTGGACTGGGGCATTTTTTTGGAGCTTTCAGTGGCTGTTCTAAGTCGAAATACATGATTTTAAATGCTTTCTTATGCCACTTCTGCACTAGCCTGTTATAGCGCTGTGATTCCGCTTGCAACATCCTATGGATTCCTGGGGTTTGCAGTTTCGGGAGGGGCCGGCCGGCCCCTCCCGAAACTGCATACCCCAGGATTCCATAGGATGTTGCAAGCGGAATCATAGCGCTATAACAGGCTAGTGTGGAAGTGGCCTTAATGTCTGGCCTAGGACCAGTTCTCTTTTCTTATTCTTTTACCTAGATGCAGTTGTTTTAATGCTGTAAATAGTTTCATTCTGTTTTAATATTCACTTTTTGTATGTTTTTAATTTGATTGTTCTTTTGTGAGCATCTTTTTAGTCCCAATTTGGGGAGAAAAACAGGACACAAATATAATAAAGATGTTGATGAGGTTGGTGATGATCGAAGAGGACTCAGGGTTCCAATCGCTGCTCAGCCTTGGAAACCCACTGTGGGTGGCCCTGGATAAGTCGCCCTCTTCAGCCTCGGAGGAAGGTGAGGGTGGGCGAGCCCCCTCTGAACAAATCCAGCCAAGGAAACACAGATGTATGGACTCCATCAAGGGAGCCGTGGCTGCTTGGAGTTTGGAAGCCCTGGATAAGACTGTTAGTAACAGGGTCTCTTGGGGGTCTTTCACACAAAGGGTTTCCATAGGTCAGTGGGGACTTGAGAACGCGTGACAATGGCAATGGTGTTCCTCAGCCTGACCGCTGGCAGCTGCTGGTGGCTGTGAGGAAGTGTGAGGTGGTTGCATCTGCTGAGAGCTGCTGCTACCTGCCGTGGGGAGCAAAGAGAAGGGGAACCAAACCAGAAGGCGCTGCTTTTTTGCAGGGGGGGGGGTTGTACTCTGTTTTGTGTGAAATGCCATCTCAAACAGTCCTGGTTTTGTGTCTCAGAGGCCTTTAGACTCCCGGGGCTGCCATAAGTGCCCCTTCCTCCTGCTCACTTCCAAATTCCTTGCCAAATTTTGGAAGTTGTTCTTTGCTAGCGTGTTGCAGCAAACTCACAGGAAAGGCGTCCCAGCTACGACTGGCAGATGTGTGATGCCGTAAGATTTTCTAGAGTGGAACGCATTATACCAGATGCACGAAATGTTATCCTCAGTTGCTATAGAGAGATGGATGAGATAAGTATACATTGCACATGCAGGAAAAAAAAAGTAACAGTTGTGTGTGAAAGGGCTGTGACAGGCAGAGCGGTGCAAACTCTGTGAGGTTATTGCAAGCTCAGCATCCACCCCAGTGGCTTGAGAAGTTGGTGGTACCATTTGAATATTTTGCATATAGGCATCTCCCAGGATGATTTGTATTGTCCTGTGTTGCGTGCTGCATACAGACCTCCCCTTCACTTTCCCAAGCAGACCCTCCCCTCCTCATTTACTTTCTTGATTGACAGACTTTATGGTCTAGAATTTTTGCAGGGCCAGTGAGTAGGTGTTCCAGTCCCCCTTTGTCCAAATGATTTTCTTTTGATGCTTTCCCAGGCGCTGTGATAGTGAAGCCAAGGAACAAGTAACACAATGTGCAGTGAATAGATTAATATGTAAAGGCACCTGCATCGATCTCTTAGCCCCATTTATAACTCCAGCAGTGGCATATGGAGGGCTAAATCAACGTTTTCCTGTCCCCTCTAAAATAATAAATACAGCAAAGTAGCTTTATGCAGCCTTTATCGTGGGGATAAATCAGGACAGTTGGTGTCGCAACAACCGCTTAAAGCTTATGAATGTGTTGGCCTTTCAGTGGCTGTTCATCATTGCCATGCTTGATTCGGGTATCCGGACGAAAGCATGCTCTTTGCTTGCTTGCACCTGGTTTCTCCCTTCCTGGAGGTTGCATCCCATCCTAGGAATGGGCCGTGGCACTTGGATTCCCAGCAGGAGTGACCTCCAACTTGCTGTTCACCAGTTGTGGGGAAGAATTGGGTGGCCAGTGGGATAGGGTTGCAGCCACTGAACTGTTGCCCTCACCTAACTGAAGACTGTATTTCTGGTCATGTATAATGCACAAAGTCCTGGAGATGCTAATTTTATCTATCTGGCATTGCCCTCAGCGACGTTCTGTCTGCCTGACTTTGAGCCAGTCGGTAGGAATCAGACTATTCTGAGAGAGATGAGGTAGGTGACAAGACTGGCACTTTCTTCTCAATACACACAGGCACAGCTAGAGATTAGTTACCTACTTTCAGGAGGAGGAGAAAGCAAGCAAGCAGGCAAGCAAACAAGAAAGCAAGCAAGCTCCTTGAGCCTAGAATTTCTTTCTCTACCCTTCTTCATGCCCATATGGTGCCTTGCTATGGAAAGGCCTGGAAACCATGAAGCCCTCTGAGGAGCAGCTCAAGGGAGCTGAGGATGTTTAGCCTGGAGATTAGAAGGTCAAGAGGGGACATTAGAGCCATGTTTAAATATTTGAAGGGATGTCGTATGGAAGATGGTGCAAGCTTGTTTTCTGCTGCACTTGAAACCAGGACACACAGCAATGCATCAAACTCTAGGAAAGAAGATTCCACCTAGACATTAAAAAGAACTTCCTTAGGGAAAGAGCAGATTGACAGTGGAATCTGTTGCTGCCTGGGGGAGTGGTGGAGTATCCTCCTTCTTTGGAGATCATCTGCCAAAGGGAGAGCTTAGGTTGTGTCTCTCTGCATGGCAGAAGGGGGTTGGACCGGATGATCCTTGAGGTCTCTTCCACCTGTATGAGTCCATTGAATCTGTCTTCCCCCACTTGGATGCCTGGTTGGGCACCCTCATTGGCCACGTTTTGACACCAGAGTAAATCTTAGCACTTCACTGAAACTTTTGGGGCCCAGTGATGATAGGTTGACTGGCTTTGTGTGTTTTCTGTGTGGCATTGTTTTACCAGATGTAATTTGTCTATTCTTCTACTGCCCATACCCTAGCCTGAGATCTTTGGATCGGGGGGTGGGGGCTATGAATATTTTAAATCAATCAGTCAATCAGATGTCAACACTCGATTCATACTCTTGTGGATTGTGCCAGCAAAGCAGCCACTGGATTGCGCTGCTTGTTTTGTGCGCAGTCCAAGGCGATCTCCCACCCAATGCTGTTTGAAATAGAGGTTGGTGAAGAAGCAGCCCCCCTTCTTTCCAGTCTCTCGTTAGAGAAAAGAGAGAGAGACAGCATGCTTTTATATTCCGAAAGCACAGCATGGTTGCTCACAATCATTGATCAATTTATCCATGGCAATCAAAACAAGCGAGTTGCCTTTGCTGGCCTTAGCTGCTTCAGAATCCAGTGGGAGTTCCATAGGGCATTAGCTTGCAAAGTGAAGGTGTTGCCGACATGGCCAAATATTTGGAGCCTTTGCTTTGAAGCCTAGGAAAAATGTTTGGGTCACGTTACCAAACGAGGCAGCAGAATCCTAATGTGTTTCGGTTCTTCTTGGTTGTTGGGTTCATTAGAAATTAAAATCGGAAGGCCTTAATCGCGGATCCGTTTGACGGGCATACCTGTTCTTCCCCTCTTAGCATTGCTAGGCTGTTGAGCCCCCTAGTGAGGACCTGTGGAATCCAGCAAGTTCCTGTGCTTAGGTAATTATGAGGAATGTGTAAGCATCAGAATGTCCTCCTGTATTGTTTGGAGAATGGGGAGGCACCTCCAGAATACGTCTGCAGGAGGAAGATGGAACCAAGGGCAGCGTGTTTGGGCCCTGGCCGTTGGCTCCTCAGCACGGGAGACCAAGAGCTGGTGGGCAGCTGCACTCGCTGTCACCCTAGAAGGACATCATGGCATGGGGGAGACTCGCCCTGGCCCCAGCATGGGCCAGAGAGAAGGATAATATTTTGCTTTCCTCTTCCCTTGCCTTCCCCTCTTGTATTGCAACAATTGGGGAATCTTTAGAATACGACTTCTTGTCTTTCAAAATATTTGCAAAATTTTAGGCTTACTGTTGCTGCTGTCGCTGTTATGACTGGTTTTGCTTTGATCAAGTTTGACAAACATAGTTCATTGGGACGTGACCTCACGTTGGATTCCGGTGCTGGACCTTTATATACACTTTCGTTGTTTTCTGTGGATCACCAGTTATACCGCATATATTATATTTATACTGCTAGTGTATTTGTATTCACTAATTATTGTTACGTATTAACATAAGTTCTTATATATGTGCATTTGTTTTTTTTAAAAAAAACATACAATTCAGTACATGTTTTCACAGCTTTAGTTCCAGGTTTTTCTATTTTATGTTCAGCCTAGGGCCGGCTTTGCTGCTTAGTGGTTGCGCTGTTACTGAGCAGAGGAGTTCTTTTGGTTTCACAGTGTGCTAGGTGTTGAGTTTTGCACCACCGATGATTCCAAGAATCTAGGAATCAGAGAGGCAGTGCTAGATAAAGCGTCATGTTCCGAGCAATGATGTCTTTTGTAATTGTGTTGTTGGGATCCTGTTTATGGTGATTTCATCCAGATGCTTAGCCAATCCATGTGGAACTGTTCCTTGAGCACCAGTCACTAGCGCTAATGCTTGTTGTTGTTTATGTCATCATCATCATCATCATCATCATCATCATTTGTATTCTACCATCCTTTCTGAACCGGAACTCCAGGCAGCTTGCAAATGAAAACAAATGCAATGCATTTAAAATACAGAAAAGGTCAGTGTTTGCAAATGTCAAACAATAATCACTTTAATATGAGGAGAAGAGAGTATTGGATCAAATCTGAGGGCAAAAACTGGCACCTTGACTTCTGGAGGGAAAGGGAGGTATTTATTTTTTATCGACTAAATCCTGCTTTACAAACAGTGCTGGTGATGGCCTGCAACAATTAAGTGTAAGATCACAATGCAAAAGCAAATCAGTTAAACATAGATATGTACAAATTAAGAAAATACGCGCCTTTACCTGGGTGACCTGGTGTTCAGATACTTCACACTCATAAATGAGATGCAGTTATTTTTTTTTTAAATGGCACTCTTGATAAGAAGTTATGAAGCAGATGATAAACAAGCACTTGCAGGTTGAGCTTCCCTTATTCAGATATCCAAAACCTAAAAACCTCTAAAAACTGAAATTTCTGCTGCCAGCCACCTGCTTCCACCGTTAAGGGAAGAGCTGCAGTGCTGCTACTTGTTTGCTCTCAGATCCTCAGTCTCTCTCCAGCCTTGTGTCTCATATGCAACACAGGTAGCAGTGAAGGAGACGTGAGGCTGGAGAGAGATGCGAGGATCTGTGAAATGCTGGGAATGCCACTGCAGTGCTTGGTGCAAACCGGTGGCTGCAATGCTCCTGTGCACTCGTTTACGGGCTCCCCAGAAATCTCCTGAACAGTACTGTATTTTAAGTATATGCAAATACAGTTGTTCAAAAATCTGAAAAAAAAATCCAAAGTATGGAAAACACCAGGTCCCAAGCATTTTGGATGAGGAATGCTTAACCTGTACTTTTTTTTAAAAAAAACAAAAACCTGAGCATGAAAATAATAGATCAAATCCAGCCAGCAGCCTGCAAATAAGATTCCTACATCTCCTTAAACACCAAAAGGACCCAAAGATTTGGGTGGAGAGGTAGACCTTAAGCGAGCAGCGAAGCCGAAACCAGTCAGTCCTTGAGTCGCTATAGTTGTAGCCTGCCTTTTTCCTTTCAAAACTTGGACTCCTGCGGATGCCGGAAGCCCCACCTCCACGGCCAAGGCGTGCTGATGTGGGGGCCACAGCCAAGAAGGTCCAGCCACCGACTTCCTTGGCATTGCCCATTTGGTGGGCTCCTTGGGCAGGAAAAAGGGTCTCCTGCAAAGCTCTCCGCCTCACTCAGCCTCCTCTGCTGCTGAAACTTCCTGCTGGGGGTCTCCTGTGATATTTCGGCTTGCCGTGTTGTGGTTTTATTGTGATTGTTTTTCCCTGCGCTTTAGATGCTTCTGTTTTTGTTTCTCTTTTTAAAAGCTATAATGGAGTATTGACAGAATGGAACACTTTTATAGGCAATCTCTATCTGGAGGCAGATAAAGGAGAACCGTTCCCCCTCTCTCTCTCTTTTACTTTCTTTTTTTTATTATTATTATTTAAGACAAACCTCTTGCTTTATCAGTATTCAATCTTGTATCGTCATCTGAAATAAAGATATTTGGGTTTTGAGAGATTAGAATGCTGCAGAGGATGTTCTGTCAGTAACATCTGTCAAACTTATGAATGTTAAAAGTGTTCAAGAAATGGGTAACATTTGTGAATGTATAAATTAGCTTGTTACAGCCTGGAGTGGCAATGTTTTCAATTTCAGATAGCGGATAGGAATAGGCCTTTTCCCCCTGTTCTGGAAGAATTCTGGAATGCAGCCCATAATTGTTTGCTCAGAGAAACGATTCACGTAAAATCATAGCAAAAAAATTGCCAGAGAGGGTGAAAAAAAGTTTGTGTCAGAAAGTGATTACAGACTGTTGGGAAGGCGCTGCAGCTGGCATGTAAAATGCCTAAACTCGCTCTTTCTTTCTTTTCCTTTCTTTCTCTGGAAAATGGAAAAGTGTTGGCCAGGTGATCAAGATACTGCTTGGAGCTAAAGACGCTAGCCCTCACGGTGGAGAAGTTAGAAGCGTTTTGTTCTCCAGCGATTCCGATACGCACACCCAAATAGGAAGGCCTCTATTCTGGTATCCAAGCCCTGCTCCAAGTAAGGAGGCATTTCTAGAGGGAACACCAGACAGGAGGAGAGAAAGGGCTTGCATGGTCTCTCAGGCTTGCAAGTTAGAAGAAGGCAGGTGGAGGCTGCTGTCTTCCAGAACGGACAGCAGGCAGGTGAGGTTTCCATTCTGGCCTCTTCAACGGCAGCAGAAGGAACGGGAGTCTCTTGTGCTGGACTTCATGGGTTGGGAAAGACTGTTGGAGTATCCATGGCTAAAAATGGACACAGAAGGATAGCACCTCCCTCTTGGCAAAAGGAAAGAGAGAGGCACCAAACTAACTTGTCCGTCCCACTCCGCTCTCTGCCAGGAAGGAAAGACGGTGGCTATTTGGGCATGGTTTTCTCCTACCATCCGTGGGAAGAAAGGGCTTTATATACCTGGGAAATGTGAGTGGACCCATTGTGATATAGTGGCCTGAAATCTGGACTATAACTTTGGAGACCAGGGTTCAGCTCTCTGCTCAGCCATGGAAACCCATGCCAGCAAGTGATTTCCCCCGCCCCACAAAAAGGGGTCATTGTCTTTATTTTACAGCAACCGTTCTTGACTCAGAGGTAGCCCTGATTGTATATATTGTAGAGCTGGCATGGAGTGTTGGGCTGGGGCTCTGGGGAACCATCTCAGCCATAGAAACCCACTGGGTGACCTTGGGCAAGTCCTACTCTCTCAGCCTCAGAGGAAGCCAAAGACAAATCTCCCCAGAATAGATTTCGCCAAGAAAACCCTAGGAGCAAGTTGCCATAAGTCAGAGTTGATTTAAAAGTGCACACAATAACAACAAGAACAACAAAACCTAGATGCCTTTGTGTATAATGGTGGGTTAGTTAGCATGCTTAACCTGGATACAGAACTTAAGAGACTGACCACAAGAAGAGGAAATCAATAGAAAAGAGAATACCGGTGGTCACATATTCCTCAAATATGTAGATAACGTGTATATGGTGGTTGGAAGGAGTGACTACAGTTTAAATATAATCTAAATGGAGTTTTAACATTATACCTTTTTGTGGATTTAATTGTATTGCTTTTTAACCTTGGTGTGAGCTGCCTTGAGTAACAATTTCAGCAGGGCCAGTGGGGTGGAGGGGAGAGACAGTAGGAGATAAAAAAAATAAGTTATTTGTCACAATAGAGGAGATTCGCCTGGCACCCTATGTGGCCAGATGCCTGAGCTGCTGCCGTGGCGCTGCCAACCGGGGATGATGGGCAGTTTCAGGGTCCCCGCTTGCTCCCCCTCCCCATAGTTCTCGACCTTTCAACTGGACGTGGACCGGACAGCCCTTCAACTAGAGAGCTCCCCTCTGTGAAGTAGGACTTAATGATGATCACCATATTTTAGGGGGAAGAGGCTAATATGGACTGAGGTGGAGCGACACAGCCTTCTCTTTGGGCTTGGTCAGCGCGGAAGTGCCTTTGCTATGTTTTGCAGAAAGGCATAGGTGCCTGTATGTTTTGTGGCTTCGATGGCAAAGAGCCAGGCTTGGCAACCCTTCCCATTAAGAGGCAGCTCCACAAATGGGAGGATGATGGTGCTTCCAGACCTCTTTAGTTCAGGAGGAAAAACAACAGAGAAGCTGCAGTTGCAGCTTGCGTTACCTTCTCCCCTCTCTGGGCCGTTCCTGGACCTCTCACCTTCCTATAGTTAACGTTGCCATATTTAAAAGACCAAACCACTGCAGAGTTGGCATGCTGGAGAAAAAAAGGGAGGGGAACACCATACTCCGAATGCACCACCATTAAACAAACTTGCTTTGATAAAGTAAATGCACGGAATGCTCTTAAGGTCTGTGGAGTCTCGCTATGTCAGCCTCTCCTCCCCCGTGGGAACCCCAAGCAGCCCTTCGCTGCTCAAAAGAAAAAGGAGGCCACGATGGCCCCACCTGATGAGTGTTTGCAGGTGCTTCTCTCCCACCATATCACATCCTCCCACTCTGCCATATCTGTCGAGCGCATCCTCAGTGTGTCACTCGAATGCAGATATGCTATCTCAGCTAGAACGGGCTTGATAGGAGACTGTGGATTCTAATGAGGGTTCCGTTTCAAAATAAGATAAAATAAAACTGGTTTCTGCGGCGGCAGGAGTCGGCTGAAGGAGGCAGTTCATATCTTCCACAGTCCGTTCATTCTCAGGGTGCCCTTGACCTCCGGGTCAGTGGGTCCCTTCTCTTTGTGTGCCCACCCTCTGGTGTCTTAGCTGGAAAATTGATGGTTCCTTGAAGTCATCTTAGATAACCGCCATATCATGGACGGTATTGAGTGCCACTGTGTGTGAATTCCTGGGGTTTTGATTTCTGGCTTCAATTCTGCATTGTGTGTTGACCCAGTTTTGGCTACAGTCCTGCTGGCATTCAGCAGCTGGGCTTGGCACTCGCAGGTTGGTTTGCGCTCAGCAACACGAGGGCACAATAACTTTGGAGAAGCGGTGCAGGGCATCTTTCTGTGAGGGACGGCAGCCTCCTGGAAGGAAGTAGGGACGCAATGGGCCCTCTTCTCCAGTAAAGTTCGGGGACATGGCTTCACTGTGGTCCTCTTTAAAAAAGAAATACAATTTGAGTACCCATTATCAAAAATGCTTGGGACCAAAAGTGTTTCATATTTTAGTTCTGGATTTCGGAATACCTGTATTTGCACATACATAAAATACACTACTGTACAGGAGATTCCCCCAGGGAGCCGCCCAACAAACAAGTGGGAGTGCTGCAGTCACCAGCCATTTCCTCACTACGCTGTTATAGCGCGATTATTCCACTTTCAACATCCTATGGAGTCCTGGGGTTTACAGTTTACGGAGGGACCTCAGGATTCCATAGGATGTTGAAAGTGGAATAATAGCGCTATAACAGTCTAGTGCGGAAATGGTCACCTTTTCATGGATTCTTGCCATTTCACAGCTCCTCCTCTCTCTCTCCAGCCTCACATCCGTTCATTCATTACTTGTATCATGGATGAGATTGCAAGGCTGGAGAGAGGCTGAGGACCTGAGGCACAAATGGGCAGGAACGCTGCAGCTGTAGCCTTGGAAGGTAGAAGCGGGCAGCTGGTGGCAAAAAATTTAGTTTTTCAGAGGTTTTCAGATTCCCAGATAAGGGATGCTCAATCCATGGTACTTTTCTCTCTCTTCTCACTTCAAGCACCTTTTGCCTGCTCAGAAAGCAGATGTTGGTTTCTTAAACTCGATGATGATGGTGATTATTTTAAATTCAAGCAGGTCTCTGGAGCCAAAGTAGGGATTGACTTACATTGTGTCAAGGGATCTTGAAACATCTTTGAGACTAACTGAGAGAAAGAAGTTGGTAGCATAAGATTTTGCAGACTTAAGTCTACTTCGTCAGATGCATCCGGTAAGGCAGACTTAAGTCTTGGAAAGCTTATGCTACTGACTTCTTTCTGTCAGTTATCTCAGAGGTCCACCCAGATCCCTTTGCAAACTGATCCAGAATAAAACAGAAACCAATATCTGCTTTCTAGGTCTTTGAACAGGTCAAGGCTTCACCAGAAACTCTTTGCTGTGCCTCAGTGTCTCTCTTGCTCGCATCTCCATGGGCTGGTTGGGTCCCGGTAGCTCTGAGTCATATGCCAGCCATGCTCTGCAGCATCTGTCTGTAGCTTAACACATTTTATTTTCAGATTGACAAGACCCGGGATAGACTTGCAGTCATGTGCATTAATGGAAAGTTTGTTTGGCCCGAGAATTTGGGTGTCTTGTAGTGAGTGCCCTCACTTGTGTGAAAAAATATAAGTGACAGGTCCATTCTAGCTGCTTTTATCCTGCCAATTCTCCTATTCTTTCCTTCCTAGCTGCCTAAAAATTAGTTTGAAGTCGCCCGTTTACTTCTGGGTCATGTTTGATCTTTTGCTGTCGTGCAATCCACAATTCCAAATCCCAGGCAAATCTAGATTCTTAAAACTTGTGGGTATAAGTGGTCCTCTTTACAGAGCAGTGTTCGTTATTGTGCCCCCCTCGGTTGGACCAGGACTTCATTTTGGGTTGCAAGGAAATGATGGTTCCCTCTTTGAGCTGGAGACATCTCTGTGAATTATCTCTGTCTCTTCCATTTTTCCTTCACTCCCACTAAAGGCTCACAGCTTTGCTTGGGCATGTATAAATGAAGTCCTGACAGGGAGGGTAGCAGCCCCCCTTTCATATTCTTGCAAAGCTAAATGGTCTGCAGAGGCAACTTTTTCCTGCGTCTCCTTCTTCCTTCCCTCTCTGGCTTGAAAAATGGATTTTAAAAGACGACATACTAGGGACGTGGCTTTTTCTTTCCTGAGCCAGTAGGAAAATCACACACACACACACACACACACACCTCTCTGCTATTCTTTTATATCTTTCCTAACCTTGCCAACATTGGTGTAGCGGTTATGAATAGTAAAACCCGTGTAGCAGATCATTTTTTTTAACATTACCAAAGGACGCGAACTTGTCAACGGCTATAAAACATCTTACCCTCCTTCTCACTGGAAACGGTGGGATTTTAAAAGCAGAATGCAAAGTCGCAGCCCCGAGCGCTTCCTTTCGGTCCGTCCGCAGGCGTTTGTGGCAAACCTCTTTTGTGTTGTGTGTTTTTCTCGAGGCGTGTGACAGATAAGATCCGTATTGATTCTGGAATATCTACTGGCTGTAACCTTTGAAAGGGCAAACAATGCAGTGCCGTAGAATATTATCTATCAATATCAGAGGAACAGAAAGACAGGGATGACACCTAATCACAACACGGCTGATGGGTCATAAATCTGAACTTGATATGGCTTGATACTGGTAATGGATAATTGCGGCGGAGAAAGGAGTGTGGATTAATGTTGCTGTGGCTGGGCCGTGCTTAAGGAGGGCTCTGGAATAGATATTTGGGAAGCTACGTTGGGAGGTAATGGGGAGGAGTTTTGTGAGCGGAAAAGCATTGCGAGTGGAACACAACAAGTCCAAGTAGCACACAGCCCGTTATTCTGAAGGCACGGTATACAAAAACACAAACCCAAGCAAGTTCTGTAGTACGGACGCAAATCTTCCACCGTTTCCAATCTCATGGGGAAGAACTACAGCCAGCATGGTGCAGAGAGACTAGGGTTCGCATTCCTGGTCTGCCATGGATTCCAGCCAGGTGACCTTTGGCAGGTCACACTTTCTCAGCCTCAGAGGAAAGCAATGCTTTAAAACTCCCCTGAATTAATCATAACAGCCACCCTGGTATAGCGTTTTGTGTGTTGGGACTAAGACTCCAGGAGAACCAGGGTTTGAATTGCTGCGCAAGCCCTGGAACCCCAGTGGACGACTTGGGCAAGTCACTCTCTCTCAGCTTCAGAGGAAGGCAGCGGTGCCATACCTTCTCTATATAGTCTTCCCAAGAAATCTCTCATGATAAGTTAATCTTAGGTTTGCCACACATTGGAAATAACCTCAAGCATATTACAGTAGTGGGCAAGAATTGATAATGTAAGCATCTTTCTCCCTCCTTTGAGAAAGTCACAGCAGGGAGTTTGGGGCTTATTCTGACTAAATAAATAAATAATCTGCACATGGGTGTTGTGTGCAGAAAACAGCGTTTGCCTTCTGTTCAGGAAATCATGCTTTCTCTGGCAAAATCTTGCTTTCTGCGCAACGTTTCCATGCAGAAAATAATGATTTTTGTGCAAAAAACCCAAGTGCGTTTTTCTGTGCACATTTAAGTCCTGGAGGTCAAAGATTCTCATTCATTCAGGGTTCTCCTTCTCAGGGTTTCTCAACATTGAGGAAACCCCTCGCTCCCCGGGATCCAATCATTGGTAAGTGAACTGTGGTGAACTCTTGCAAGCCTCTTGTTTCTACCACGGATCTTGTGCTAGGCAAAGAGCATCCTCTGAATTGTTCCCTGTGGCCCTGTCTCTGGCTTCTACAAGGTCAGCCATAACGACTCCTGCTGCTTCACTTTGCCTTGGGGCAGGGGCCGGTTTCGGGAGCAAAACTACACACAGAGGATCAAAACCTTTCCAGGAGGTTTCCAGCAACTTCACTGCCCCGTTTCTTGTTAAGATGGAAGAGGCAGCATATGCTGGGTGAGCGCTCTCCAAACATTCATTTGATGGGATTGGGACATGTGTGGCATTTTTAGCCTCTCCAGCTGCCCCTCGGAGCAGGTCTGTGTGATGGCTTGTCGTGGAGGAAGCTTAAAGGCAACAGTGTCTCCTGGTCCCAGTCTAATACTCAGAAGCACAAACATGTTGACGATTGATTGATTGATTGATTGATTGATTGATTGATTGATTGATTGATCGATTGATGCCTCATCTTTCTCTTTCTCTTCTTGCACCATTTAGATAGCAAAGAAATAGCCATGTTGATCTCTTGCAGCATTAAGAGGAGGAAGGAAGGAAGAAAGGCGGCTGGGGGGTGGAATGAAAGAAAAGCGACAGCACTTTTAACTGGCTTTATTCTTGCATGAGCTTTCGTGGATATAAACTCACTTCTTCAGATGCAGTCGTTTGCAAAGGAGTAGCCGTATTAGTCTCTTGCAGCATAAAAAGGAGGAAGAGGGAGGAAATTCTTAAAAAAGAAGGAAACGTGGAAGCACTTTTAAGACTAATTGGTTTTGATTTTGGAGGCAGTACTAAGTGGTAGATACCAGTTCCTGCGTGCATCTCTACCTGACTCCTGGTGCTGCTTAAAGCAGGTGGCTACAGAGAATTTCTTGCCCTGGTCTGGAAGAGGCTGGTGCCCGTAGGGCTGGAGGCGGGGAGGAGTGAACTAGAACCCAGGCCCACCCTCGGGTACCCCCTCTTCCTGCTTGAGGTGTGCCAAAGCAGATGAAGCGGAGTTCCCTGCATGCACACAGGTGATGAGCTGAAGGCACAAGGAGGCGATCAGAAACCAGGCGAACAGGCTGGAAGAAGGTTACTGTGTCAAAGTCATACCGAAATCAATGCGATCTGAATGCTGAACTGTTTGTTTTAAGACTGCTGGATGTAAGCGATGGGGCTGTGGACTTTTACGATGCTGCTGTTTAATATGCTGAATTTTATGGAAATGATCTCTTATCGATTTTATGTTTTGCATTCTCCCAAGAGAGCTTTGTAAGCCATGCTGTGCTGTTATAAATTCTTGCATAAGCAGAGTCTGACTCGACTTTTCTCTGGAAATCCTGCAAGTTGTGGCTGGGGCATCTCACAAAACAGCCTCCTCTCTCTCTTCTCTGGTCGTTTAAAGACATCGGATGAGCAGGACTGGGCAGAGTTCACAGTTCCTAACAGCAACAACGGCAGCGTGCAAAAGTGAACTCAGGCACTCGAAGCAGCCTCGTGGGGAACTTGCAATTAAAGCGAGCAATGCTCTTAACGTCAGCCTACTTTTAGTGGGAATTTAGCAGAGTTGAGTTAAATTTGCAAGCAAAGAATTGACAGGGAAATAAGTGCCCTTTTGTCACATTAATTTCCTTTAAAATTAGATTGCTGTGGAGGAGTTTGGGATGAGTGGTACCCATTAAAACTGAATATGCAATGTTAGCACAAGGTGAACTTCAGGAGAACGGTTTTGCACGGAGAGACCAGTTCTTAAACTCTCAGAGTTGCACAACATGTTCCAACTATTTTGATCTCTTCGTTCCACTCCAGTCTTTTTATTTGTCTCGAATCTATTTAACTATTCAACCTTTGAGGAAGAAACCCGCTGTTCTGTAAGCACCAAGCAAACAATATGGGAGCAGATTGGTCCAGCAAAAGTACCCTAAGGACCCATAGGCTTGTTCACAAATAAGCTAAGAAAAAAGGCAGTCTGCATGGAAGGTGGGAAGGTTTTTTGTTCAGCCTACTTATGCCCCTTAAAATATTTGTCATTCATTGCCTGTCATTTTGTTTTGTTTTGTTTTGTTTTAGTCCTAAAATAGCAAGGGCCAGAATCCAAAGCTGGAAACCACGTTGCCATGAGCAGAAAGTAGGGCTGGGGAGTGGTATCATCGCATGCATGTAATAGGTCCTTGGTATCTACTTGGTTTTGTGTTTTAGGATCCCCTGTGGATGCCAACATTTATGGATGCTCAAGTCCCATTATATACAGTGGTGTAGTAAAATGGTGTCCCTTGTATAAAGTGGCAAAATCAAAGTTTACTTTTTGGAATTTTTATTTTATTTTATTGGAATATTTTCAATCCATGTTTGGTTGAATCTGTGGATACAGAATCCATGGATGTGGAGGGCCAACTGTGCATGCGTGTGCTCTTAACTTTGGAGTCTGAGAACAAGGCAGAGCCGAATTTCCCAGAACTGGACTCCCAAGTCCAGTTTCTGATCTCTGCCCTACTGTATTGGGATTTGCTGAAGGAAATCTCAACTCACTTCTTTTCCTTCCCTGAATGCCCTCTTAGCAGGGCCTGTACAGGTTGCATCCCTCCATGGACTGTAGTAATCTATCAGTAAACCAGGAATGACAGAGATTTATTTAACACTGGGGGCAGACATGTGGTATGTTAAAGACTGCCAGATTTATTATTTGTAGACCAGTATCTGCTGAGATGAATATGCAGGCAAGGTTGCAAGTAATTCACAGGGTATTTGATGAGACAAACCCTTATGGTGTTTAGTAAACCAGCAGTGCCTACGTTTTATCAGCCAGTTGGCTGATGCCAGAGAAATGGAGCCTTTGGCCGTGACGGTGGTTGTGGCAGGATGGTGACCTGGTCAGGACAGGTTCCCAGTGGCCGGCACTTAGACCCAGATGCAAAGGACCGGTCAGTTGGTACAAACAGGTTAGCAGCCCCTTCCTCCCACTTAGCCGTCTCTTTGAGCCCCATGGCCTCAGGGGTCGTGCCACCCTCCGTTTCATTTAGCCCACCACCTCAGGTCAGCTCTGGAAGGAAGGTTGCCAGAATCGGCCACCGTTCTTGTTAGCACCTTCTGCATTTTTATTTTTTTTTTGAACGGCAGCTGATGGAACGAGTAACCCATCACCATTGTCTTTGCACGTCTGAGTCACAGAAACCTAATTTTCAGGTAAGAGATTGCCCCCTTCACATCAGAATCCAGACCCACTTGGCTTCTTCATGAGAAATGTGAGTAATTTTCACCTTGCAGTATTATTTGGCATGATTATTATCATCTGTTTACAGCTGTCGCAGGAATGAAATGCATTCTTTCCCACCTGCTCACAGAAGTGTGTGTGTGCTCTCTCTCTCTCTCTTCCTGCCTCTCTTTTCGCCCCTCTCCTTTCTTCTTTGCCCCCTCCTCACACACACACACACACACACACACACACACCTCTTGCAATGTCAATGGATGGTGACATTCCCTCCCAGAGTGTATCTGATGTGTTCCAACACAGATCCTTCCTGCTCGTCATGTCAGATCTAAGCTTTAATTTGGAAGGCTTTCAGCATCACTCGCTGGCAGGAGAAATGAATTGGGCGATGCAGAGAGAGAGAGAGAAAGAGAGGGAGAGACTCCTCTCCCAGCCAGATTTCAGTCACGCAGGCTGTCGGTCCTAATGAATGCCCTTGAAGCAGGTACGGTAAACATCTGAGGCTGGGGTTTTGCTCTTCTCAGAAGACAAAATCATTTGAACTGAATGCAAGGGCTGCAAATCACCCCACCTGTACTCCCACCTAAAAAACAGAGTTCCCTTCCCATGCACACTTAATTTATCATTGCTGCTTATCAGGGGTCTCTTAAATGCTAGCAAACTTTGAGGGACTTCAGAGGTCTGCAGTTGAACTCTAGACTGTCTCCATCATCTAATATATAAAAGTCTAAGTTTGTGAGTTGGTCTGTGTCAAGTGAAGACCTGGCCTGATATGATTAGCTGTGTGAGGCGAAGACTTCATTTGATTGGCTGCCTGAGAAGATTCTGTGGAATTCTGGGGTTTGCGGTTTAGGGAGGGGCCTTTAGACTTCTCGGCCGGAGAGCTCCTGGGCCTGGCCGATTGCTATGGAGACGAGGCCTAGCAGCAAGGAGGAGGAGGGCAGTATATTCCCTCAGGAACTCAACCTCTGCATGTTAATAACTCTGAATACAGATTGGATTGGAGTATATGGGGAAAAAGTTACAGGTGCTGGACAAGACAGTTTGGGGAATTAGAGACACAGCATCTCAAATCTTTCTAACTAGTATTACCTATGAGAAAATAAAATTCCGGACAACGCCAGGTATGTATGCTAGTTCTTCATAAAAAGAAGTCCACCCGCCACTTTTCCTGCATTTAAGTGCTGCTTCTGACCTCATGCATTTCCAGATGCAGTTTTTCTAAGCAGAAGATTTGCAAAGTCAGAAAGTGCAAGTATAAGGCTCACATTTAGGTCTAAAGTCAGTAGTAGTGGGTTTTTTAATTTATGTCTTTTTTTTTTATAAAGCACATTTAAGATAAGTCACTAGTAGTGGTTTTGATGTCCACGTTGGTAAAACACCATGCCAGAAAGATACCTGGGAACATGGTGCCAGGGGAGCTGAGTCTGTTCCATCTTGATACGCGGTCTTTGAAGGGACTTCTGGAACTTTGTTTGATCTGCTGTTTTTCCACTTTTTTCTCCGGTAGCCATGGACATATGTTGAAAAAAGGTGGCGCATTAGAAGAACGTAGAGGTGGATGCTGTCTTCAGGGGGGAAAAACCTCCTTCCTTCACACATGCTTTTATCTTCATGTTGTGTTTGTGATGGTGTTTTAGATGGAAGATTTTAATTGAAAGAGCTACCTGCTTTATGAAACACTAAATGAAACACAAGTAGATAATTTCTGGGAGCAAAACAAACAGTGAGGTTTCTCTTGAGAAGGTAGTCAATGGCGTATCTTCTTTTGACTTTATTCACTGTTCAGAACTTGCTGGTTCAAGAGGAGAAAGACTTACTCAGATCATGAAGGAAGAGTATAGTTCATAAAAGAGGACTGAGTCATAAAAAGCTGTTTTTTTGTACTTTCAAGTGACCTCATCTGGATATTTAGGAAGCTAAAGTATGTTTTGTGCAAGAGGCGTGGCAGCATAAATTTAGCAACCCTTATTACAACTGATATGATGCTTTAGTTCCAAGAAGTAAGGCTGTCCTTCAAGACAGAATCTATTCTTCTGATGTGGAATGTTGTAGTTTGCTTTCAAAATGGCGTGGCAGTGAATATTTCAAGAATCATAAGCAACAGAGGTGAACTTAGGGATAGGTTGCTTTTCATGTTACCTGGATAGATAGAGTCCCCCATTTAAGAACCTAGGAAGAGTTCTGCTGGAGCACAGGACTGCCCCCTCCGGGCCAAGGTCTGGTTTCCAGTGGCCCCCTGTTTGGATGCCTTTTCATGTACAAAAACGTGAGGGCACCAATCTTCTCCTGGTGCTCTTCCCACACAACAGATGCTCAGTTTTCCACCTGAAACCTAGCCACTCTCAGAGCTTGGGAAAGTTACCAGTTTATTTCCTCCTCAGTGCAACTCCCAGAATAATCCAGTTAGCATGGCCAGAGTAATTCAGGGAGTTGTTGTCCAGTTGGTTCCAGTTTGAAAATCTGGAATCCAAAGTGTTCCAAAATCTGAAACTTTTGGAAGAATGGAACCCAGTCTTCTTCCTATAAGGAACATAATACGGAGGCTTGGTTGCTTGCTTGGGACCATACATACACAGGATCCCAAGTGAGCCTCCATAGTTCTCTCATGTTCCCTAAAGAAGGAAGACAACAGGAGAAAAACGGATGAAAGACCAGATCCAGCGTCGAAAGAACAGTATATCATCTCATTAAGCGTATGCAAATGTTCCAAAATCTCACATCTGGAACACCTCTGGTCCCAAGCACTTAGGATAAGGGAAACTTGTATTCCACAAGAGTAACTTTCCAAGCTCTGATCACTCTCCTGTCCCCTGCCATCTCTCATATATCAGCTGCTCAGAGTTCCATCTTGTGTAACGACAATCAAGACATTTGACGTTCATTCATTCGGGGGGAGAGAGAGAGAGAGATTGGGAGAGGGAGAGAGACTGCACGCATAAATACAAGGTCTAATTGTCTTGCAAAGCTTGGAAACCAGCACAGCATTTTTCTGCCAAAAACATCCTGCATTTCCCCCCACCCTACTATTATTATTATTACCATCTCTGCTGCATGTCTGAAGAGGCTGGAGGGAATAAGGCGGGGTTGTTCCCCTCTCCTTCGTATCTTGTAATGCTTCTGGCCGGAAGGGGCTAATCGAAGCCACACAGTGTTGATGTTTTCTTGCTGACAGCCCCATCTTAAATAGTCCCTTTTATTCTCTCGGCCACAAACAGATGTCACTAAATTAACGCCATTGAAAGTAGATGTCTTATATTGTCAGCACAATTAACACACATTGTCCATTCTTCTCAAAACTGTCTTTCTTTTTCTCCCCCCTTTTTTTTAATTGAGCATCTTTTTAAAATAGTCTTGACAATTTTCTGTCCAGATGTGGGCTGTTCCCGCATCTTTTGGAGAAAAGTCTTAAACAAAACTCACGAGATAGTAAAGTGGTGCTCATCTTGTTCTGCTTTGGAAGCAATCTTCACCAACACTGGGTGCTTTCTTTCTCTCTTTCTCTGCGTGTTGATGGCATTAAATCAGCCCCATCTGACCAACTTATGGCTGAAGGCTGCACACATAAAATGCTCTTGCTCTTGAGATGATCAGTATATTTGCAGCCACTACGAAGATCATGGAATTGATTGGGATGAGAAGAGGCTAGGAAAGCTGGGGCTGAGCTGGGGCTGTGTGTGTACATTAGTAGCAGAAATTTTCATAGGTTGAGTATGTGCAGTTAGGAACAGGGAGCAGATGGTCAAAGTACATCCCTTCAGATCATAGAATCATGGAGTTGGAAGAGACCCCAAGGGCCATCAAGGCCAACTCCATTCTGCCATGGAGGAAGACACCATCCAAGCTCTCATACCAGCAGATGACCATCCAGCTTCTGTTTAAAAACCTCCAAAGAAGGAGAGTCCACCACACTCTCATGAGGCAACAGCATATTCCACTGTCAAACTGCTCTTACATCAGGAATTTCTTCCTAATGTTTAGTTGGAATCTCTTTTCCTGCAGTTTGAAGCCATTGCTCTTTGTCCCAGTCTCTGGAGTAGCAGAAAACAGGCTTGCTCCATCTTTCCTATGGCATCCCTTCAAATGTTAAACATGGCTATCATGTCCCCTCTTAACCTTCTGCAGGCTTAACATCCCGAGCTCCCACACAGGACTTTGTGGTTTCCAGGCCTTTGACAGTTTTGGTCCCCCTCCTCTGGATATCTTTCAGCTTGTCCATATCTTTCCTGAATTGTGATGCCCAGAACTGGACTCAGTATTCCAGTTGGAATCCAGACTGTAGGCTCCCAGCATTCTTCACCATTGGCTGTTACTACTGAGGGCTCATGGGAGCTGTAGTCCAATGACATCTAGATTTTACCAACTTTCCCTCCGAAAGAAATCAGTAGAGTCCGAATGCTTTTCTGCTCCTGCTTGGGCACAACAACAGCAGGTGTGGACTTGTGTCTCCACCGTGGGATACTGATTGCACATGCTATGGAAAGCTGCCCTACAGAATGGCAGAGTCCTGCCCTGTGGGGCGCTCTTCCGCCTCTCTGCTGCCCACCAGAAATACAGCTCCATCCCTCCAGGAAAGGGAAGCGTTCCCACTTCAGTGGGGTTTGGTTGCTTTCATCTACCATGGATGTTGCATGAGAGGGCAAGCCGTTCCGTTCTTTGTGCTTCAGCCCAATGGCGTTTTATTAACAACTTCACTCTTCGTGATAGTGGCAGGTCAAGCGGTTTGACCCAAAAAGAATGAAAGGTTTAATATGGGAATGCTGCTTCATAGACACCAAAAATACAGATGCCTTTGTGTTGCAAACTAAAGAGATGAACAGCTTATGAGGTGGGGTTAAATTGTTTCCAGGCATCATTTCTTTTTCCTTCTTTTACCTTACTCAATGGCAGGGACTTTTCTCTGTTCTCTGGGAGCCCCAAGGTGGCGTTGGCTGCCGTCCTGCCTCAGGTTTGCATGACGTAAATCTTATGAAGAGTTATCCATTAATTGCCCTATGCAACCCTTACATTGAAAGGTGCACATGGCACCAAACAAGCAACCAAATGCACAACTACACATCTATGTGCATCCAGACACAATGTGAATATGGATCCATGTACAGTGTATATCTGTGTGCACCTGCATGACATGCAGAACTCTTGTTTCTGAAACCCTGAACTGAAGGTGGTCATTCCACAACAACCAAAATGTACCTCCGTTTCTGTAGCAGACTGCGTGCATGCGGAAGATGCCAGCAGGATTTTGGACTTTTTTTTCCCACCGTGTTTATATTAGGAAGGGCAGAAATCTACTTAGAAGGGGAACTGAGTGCAAGAGAGATTATCTTGCTTTCTGGGATGCCATAGGACTGGGATCCCAGTAATCTAACAGTTGTCCTGAGTTGGCCCTTCCGCCCACCCCCAAAGCCTGAAATAGCTGCCTCCACCCTCTGCCTTAATCTCAAAGGCTAGTGTCTTAATCTCTCTTAACTTCTTGCAAAACTTGGAGGTCCTCTGCAGCTTTTCTGCCCAGCCAGAGAAGTAGTGAAGAGGGTGACCTAATGGCTTAATTCTGCTCTATAAACAAGGCCTTCAGCTTCTTCTTCATAGCCCATCTCAGGCGGAATTTTGCACACAAGACAAGGGTGTTGGCCTTTCGGAAGGTGGCAATGGGATTTAATTTGACCACAATTGTCATTAATTTATTTCATTTGGTGTTTAGGGCTTTCTCGGATATGAACTGCTTCATATTCCTGAACGGTGCTTTGAAACACATGGGGCTGTTCATCTGAAGCTAATGGGATTAGATTAGAATAGGGTTCTCACTGCTGAAAAGGCAGAGGATAAATACGCACAAAGCGTTTGGTGCTACGCAGTTTGGCGTTTGATGCAGTAATGAAGCGTCTAAATGTATCGTCACCATTTTCCTTGGTTATAAAATATCTTTTTTGTGTGCATAAATAGAAGCATCTCTTAATAAAATTGCATAAAACAGACTTAAATTCACGAGCCATCTGCCCAATAAATCTGCAGAACAGACTGGCACAGAGCACACGTGCTCTTGAGGCTCAGTGCACCTAGTAGCCATTAAAAGCAAATAATAATCCACTAAAACAGGGGAACAGTGTAAAAAGATATTCTAAAACCGTGCTTTATAAAAAATTTTAAAAACTCTAAGAAGAGAAGACGTGAAATTCCCGGGACAGAATACATCTTTGTTTCCCCCTTTATCAACAATTATTTTTAAAAAAGGAACTCACCAGAATGTTCCAAGCAGCTGTTGGCTGGTGCAAAACTCTTTCCCCTGAATGGTAGAGGAAGGTCTAGGAATGTTCTGTTGTACTGGCAGGAGATCCAAAGAGAGTTGTGATCCAGTGGGCACGAGACCCTTCATGAGGCAGGGGTGTTAACTAGTGTTATAGTATGTGTAGTGTGCCAGGAATCCGTTGTCCCTGTTCAGCTCTCTGTCAAGGGACTAGAGTTGTGGATCTGTCCCAGTTCTGCTGTGCCTTTTTCCAGTCTCTCTTTGAAGCTGTTGTTTGTTTGTTTGGGCATTTTTATGCCACCTTTCTCCCAGCGTGGGGCAAGCAAAGAGAAAAGCGCTCACCCTGGAAATGTGGCATCATCCCCAAAGGGAAGGGGCAGCTCTTGGGAGCAAAACACAAGGAGAGAGAGACGTGCTAAGTGGGCTTTGGAAAGATCAGAGGCCAACACGATAATAGAATGCGTTTGTTCTCAGGGTGGTTGCGGGATGCAGCTGGAGAATACGAAGGCAATTGAGATTCTAGAGAAGCTCAGGTTAAGCGCACAATTCAGTAGCATTTCTCCCAAAATGCGTAAAAAGCTCCCTCAGTCCCTTGGCTTCTTGTCAGTGTTGGCCGGTCGTTTAAACCTACAGTTCTGACAGACAGACGGACATGCAGAACCTAACCGTCTATCTGGAGGCGAGAGGACCCTTCAGGACTGGAACATATTTGCCGTCTCCCTTTTTAGCTCTGCCAGTTCAAGTTATCCTTCAGGTGGCTTCACTGTGGTGGTGACCTAGATATTAGGGAAGCATTTGCATTGACCCCGAGCTCCTCTGGTTTGCACAGTCGCATGAGAGCTATTCCTATCTGATTCAATTAAGAATATGGGGCACACAAGCCATGGAATGCAAATCCACCGGGTTCTGGGAGCTCACACGTTGCCATCAGGAAGTTTTCGTTCATGGCTGCTTCCAAGACCCTTGCTTACATACACCCCTGGAATATAAAGGATGCCTTAGCCCAGCTTACCAGGGGAATGCCAAGAAGGTACATATTTTTTTTTTTTTGAAAAAAGCCATCATGGCTAAGCTTCTCAGTAATGCTGTGGGATCTGGTCCTATGTGGAGAGCTATTGTGGGCAAAAGAGGAAGAAAAGAAACAGGGGACAGAACGAGGATGAACATTCTTTGTTGAAATGCCTCTGGAGAATCACAACAAACTTGTACAAGCGGCAAATGTGGGTGTTTTGGGTGGAGAGGGAGAGAACTAAAACGGTTCTGATTGATATTCATGATGCACAGATTTTTCCTCAATTAAAGTTAATTACACACAAATGGAACACATAATAATCTCTGTGCTTTCTTCTTCTTCTTCTTTTTATTAATCTGCTATTGTGATTTTTTTCCCTACAAAAATATGTTAAGTTAGAATTCTGTCTTCCAAGCTTAGATATTCACTATACAGACTTTCTGATTAGTTTTAAATTCCTGAAGCTTTTTAACTATGCAGTTTAAATATGTAAGCCACATAATAGACCATAATGGCTCCTTTGGAATCATTACAAGACATAGTAAATACGATCCGGCATGACAATAGTTTAAATACACACTCGGATGATAGCTTTGTAACAAGTGGACGCTTTGCATTCTATCAGCTAAATGGGCACTTACATATATATCAGAATAATATCTCCTTGACAACAATTAAGGTCTATTGTCCCAATTTATTGGCTCTGGGATCTTCGTGGTTGGTCTAGCTCTAGAAACAAAAGAAAGAAAATAATACAAAATAAGAGATGCTAAAATAAATGCCAAATCTGGGGAAACTCAGCACCCTTAGGTTTTTTACCTCTTAATTTACCAACTGAACTGGAAGAACCTCTAGGCCAGTGGTTGTCAACCTGTGGGTCCCCAGATGTTTGTGGACTTCAGCTCCCAGAAGCCCCAGCCACTATGGTCAATGCTCAGGGCTTCTGGGAGCTGAAGTCCATGAACATCTGGGGACCCACAGGTTGAGAACCACTGCTCTAGGCCCTTTCCAGGGCTGTATTGGTACCCAGGTCCAGTTTGATTCCCATGTCCAATGCTAGTAGATGGGTTCCCTGCATCACTAGGGCCATTTCCACACTACACTATTATAGTGCTATTATTCCACTTTTGCCATCCTGTGGAATTTTGAGGTTTGTAGTTTACTGAGGCCAAAGAGCTTTCTGGACTGAGAATTCTAAATTCTCCTCTCTAAACTGCGAACCCCAGGATTCCATAAATTGTTGAAAGTGGGACAGTAGCAGTATAACAGTATAGGGAGGAAATGGCCTAAGAGTTAGGTTGAAATCTGCACTCCTGATGTTCCTGGTGTTTCATCTCATGTTTTCCATGTCCACGTCTCCATAGCTGAAGTAGACCACCAGCAGCATGAAGGAATGCTCAGAAGTTCCTTTGCTTCTCCAGTGGCCAAATCCATTATCTGCGTCATCCCAAACAGGCATGGGGCTCTCCGTAGTATGGAAGGTTTACGGGGATATTTGCTGCTACAATTCAGTCATGTTCCCAGATATGTCATCTGAACAGGTCTTCCTCATCCTTGGGAACTGCAAATATTACCACTGGTAGGAATTGTCAGGGAGCAGTCGTCTACCAGCCAAGCATTCGGGGTAGTAATGCCAGCAGTCTTTGCTTTCTATGAACACTTGTGTTACACACTTTTTAAAAAATGTATTCATCATACTAAGGCGTTGTAGCTGTTCTTGAATTAAGCGCCCCCCTAAATACATGCAGAATATGAGATACGTCTCTGTCGAAGATGCTGTTTGTGTACCTTAGGTGATAGAAGTTAGTTTAGATGCACATGTGTTATTTTTCACAAGGATAGAAGAAGGACGAGAGTTGAAAGAGCAGTGATTTGCTATTAGTCAAATGAGTTGAGTGGTAGACTGTAGACACTGTTGGTTCAGAACTGAGTATCAGCTAATTAGACCCCATTTATGTATTTACTTACATGTATACTTTATTTATTGCAAGCTCTTTCCACTTATTGCTCAATAAATGAATGTGTCAAATCCTTGCTTCGTGAGGGTGCCTCAGATGTGCTAAGCAGATCCACGTTCTCTGATGTGCTAACTGAATCCACAATCGGAAATAGATTGATGGTTGCTTTTTTTAAGGAAGAAGGGTGGATAATTAAAAAGAAGAAGATGTGAGCACTTGACTCATTACTTGCTGCAGTGCCTGTGATGGGAAACTGGCAGAATGAGCTTTCTGAGGAGGCTGGGGTGTGATAGCATCTATATCCATCCCAGCATCAACAGGGCAGACCTGTTTGTAGAGAGTATGGCTGCAAATGTCATTGTCTATTTTCTGAATCCACCCACCTCTAGCTGTTTAAACTGAAGGCCGAGTCTAAATATAGGAGCTGAGAAAAACTGGGAAGCTTGCATTATGGTGTGGATTTCAGTCCCTCGAGTTTGTGTCTTCCTTTATTCCTAGGTATTTTATACCAGCTTGCCGTAAAAACCACCCAAGCAATGTATTATCAGCTCAAAACAGTAAAGAGGACAATATGAAGATCAAACAAGGGGTAAAACCTCATGAAAACATTAAAAGCGTCAATAAAACTGCTCAAAACAGTTTCAAGGCCAAGCTAGAAAGGCGTGTCTTTAACTTTTGTGAAAGGAAATGGAACAGGGGGTGTTTTTTTTCCTCCAAAGGCAATGCAATATATTGTTTAGAGCAACCCACATATAAGCCAGATATATACAAGCAACTGCACTGAGGCTTTTTCTGCCCATCTTAATATCCAGATAGATGCATTATGAATTTACCTGTTAACAATCTGTTTACCAGAGCATCTTTTCGACAGATCTCATATCTCACTATGGACAGGAATCCCTTGGCATGCCTACCTTGCCCCCCATTCTGTCCTTTGTACTTGACACCCAATATTTGGATTGTGCAAGTTCATGTTTCTTTTCAGTACGATTTTCTCCCTCTTGCAATACATGATAGCATTAACGCAGTTAAATAAAAATTTAGTCCAGTTGATGGAGAATGGAAGCTTGCCTTGCAATTATGGATTTGTAACCCGAGTTGTGGATCTGTAACTCCTCCACATTCAGTAAGAGTATGCCGTCATAATGGTGTCACTCTTGTCACTATTGTAAATGGCTCTCCAAGCCCACTTTGGCAGCCACGGTGAGTGAAGGAAGTCCTTTCAGCTGCCTGTCAAGGTAGAAGGAGGATGACGTTTCCACATCCCTTGTGCCAGCGAGCGAGGCTACACCGATCAGAAGCAGGACCTCATCTCAATTTCCTCATTGCAGCCTCGCTTACTGGCGGGAGGGTTGTGGAAACACCATCCTTCTCCTGATTGGCAGCAAAACAGAATTCATAAAATCATAGAATCATGGATGTGGAAGAGAGCACAAGGGCCATGGAGTCCAACCCTCTTCTGACATGCAGAAATATACCATCAAATCATTCCTGACAGATGGCCACCCAACCTCTCTTTTAAAAACCTCCAAAGAAGGAGACTCCACCTTGTTCCTTGGGGCAGCAGCCTCAAGTTCTTCCTTGATATAGGTTAGGCCAGGAGACTTTCCTTATTTACACATAATGGAATTAAGTAGTTAATGTAGGGCATCAGGAAATACTATTTATTATAGTGCGGGTCTTCTGAGTAGTCATGAGTTTTTTCATACAAAAATAGCTCCATAAGAGAGATGTTGAATATAATGTTGTCTTTTCCACTCCAATCTATCCAGTGTAATTGAATCATCCATTTAATTTGGAGGCAGTAAATGAGTTTGGGTTCTTTGGGTTAAAGTATGGTATGCTTAGTTCCATGGAAGCAGTCTAGACTTTGATTTTCAGCAGATATTCCTGTGTAGACATAAGATGTTCTGCCTTTTTTCAGTTAAATGAGAAACATTAGAGCACACAAGAACCTCTAAAAAAATAGCAGGCCTAGGAAACTTCTCCTAGCTCCCTGCCTTGATTCGCCGCGTCCATTCTCAGGATCATAGAAAAATCCTCTGGCTAGTTTTAATTGTACGGTATTTCATAATCAAAAGCTTGAATGGTTTGAACCTCAGATCATTTATTTCTAAATTACTTTCCCCCTCCATAATTCTTATTAATTCAAATAGGATTTTGATTTGATATAAAGTTTGGTAAATGGGAGAACGAGCTTAATGAATTGAAAGATAGGATTGTCTTAAAAGTAAATGTTTAAAAGAATATGCTGATAATTGCAGAGATGGAAATCAAATCTTAATGAGTTTTAATTTGTCGTGAGCTCTGTGTTTATGGGAGTGGGTGGGAAACGTTTCCTGAAGACCCCTCCCTTACACACACACACACACTCATACACACAGAGCAATTTATTTATTTATTTGGATGGCATTTCTTCACAAAGATTTGTCTGCAGCGTCTGCAGACTTCTTGTTTTTGAAGAAAAACAGAGCTTTTGACATTTTTCTCTTTTAATTACAGGCAGTAACTATATAAGAATTGCTTTGTGCGTGTGTGTGTGTGTGTGCATGCTTTCTATTGGAAATCACTGAGGAGGACAGAAATCAAAGGGTTGGTGCTTTTTATAAACACCTGTTTTTCAATTTTTTCGCTAAATTTTATTAATGCAAATTCAGCTTCTATAGTATACTTCTGGGATCCAAGTTTTACCTGAAAAGAGTACTGTTACTTGCCTTTTTCAAGTGTTGTGGTGTGTAGGTGTGTGGGTGTCAGTTCTTGTGCTGTGATTCCTTATCGATTGAGCCAGATGAGAGGTCTGTCCGTCTCCGTCTGGCCAGCTTAGTTCCATCCAGAAGTTCCCAAGATGAGTCTTGCATGTTGTCTCTGGCCTCATCTAGACTGAACGAAAAGCCCCAGGTTTTGTTCCTTTTCTTTCTGACTTTATAGTGGGTTAAAATAAACTCACCTGGGGAGCTGGTACTGGGAGTTAACAGAAAATATTCTGGGATAAGCAAAACATGTATGGATCTCCCCCTCCCCCAAAAATGCAAAGAACAAGAGGACAATCTGGGAATTTCTTTTAAAATCAATCTTGGATGTGCCCATTGCATTCTGCTTCTCAGCACTAATGGGTGAATTTCTTAGAAAGCTCTGTATGACCAGAAGAATTGGCTTCCGTTCTTAATTCCCTTGGCCTATATACATGAAAAGATGGTTCCTCCACATTCTTGTGAAATGTCTTGTGTTTATTTTTGACATTTGTACTAACCAGTTGCACAAAATGGCCTTCCACCAACTAATGAGCTTCCTCTTGTTCACTTTCTCTTCTGTGCTTTTTTTGGCTAAACTGTTGAGGGCATGGCCAAGGTATGCCTGCCCACAACAGCTGGACTGTCCTTGCAAAATCTCCACCTTCTCGTACGTGTCAGTGTCCATTAAATTTGGACTTGCTGATCTAGGGAAACATGACATTCATCCAAGGCAGAATGAAAAATTCTGTAATCCTATTTAAAACATTACTTCCTGTTCAGCTGCTTACATTTTCAGATACGTGTATCACACAAGGTGCCATAGTTGGGCAAACTTTACTTTCATTGTGTAAAATACGAAGATGTTGAAATCCTTCCCTGGTGGATTTGATAGATCAGGCAGCTGAAAAACGAAAGGGCAGAATGCAGCTCCGCTTACCTCTCCCCACCTGTGTGACCACCAAGATGGATGGCTGGGGATCTCCAAGTGGGCTGAGGGAAAGAACCCAGCCTCAAACCCGCTGGAGACCCAAGGACGGCCACTCAGCATTAAGAACATCTGGCAAAGAGGACCTGGAGTCCAGCTCCATAATAGGTCAGGCACCTGCATTCTTAATACCTTGACTTAGATGTTGTGGCTGACACAGTGACTTCAGTTCATTAAAAGGAACAGAGGAGGGATTGAATTTGGAGTGTCTGACGATGAAATATGTCCTCGCTCATTCACAGTAAATGGATGGAAGCAGGATTTCTTTTGTTCTCCGTCCGTGGACTTCTACAGCCTCTCCCGCTGATTTAAGTATAGCAAGCAGAAAAGCGGAAAAAATGAAGGGCAGTCAGAGGAATCTCTCTCTCTTTCTGCTCTCTTTTAGGCAAATATCTTGCACAAAGTTTTCTCTTGAAATGTTTTGCTTGCTCATTTTTGGTGCCTGCCTGCTGCCAGAAAAGTATAAAGTTAATTTCAGTGCCTTTGATTTCTGAATTTGCTTGGCTTTGATGCTGCGGTTAGCCCGGTAACAACTACACACCAAGACTTTCATGCTCAATAAAGCTGCTCCATTTGTGGTGGGAATTTTCCAACTGTGTTCTGCAAGACAGGCCTAGAAAAGTTAAGCCACCATCTTGTGTGTTGCACTTGGTTTGTCAGAAGGCACTTGTGGATTATTCATCCCTCCCCTCCAACTCATCTGGCGTGAATATGGTGGCCGTGGGGAAATTCTGATGGTTATATATTTTTTGTTTGGGCAGTGGGAGGTCCTCTTCATATATTCTTCCGTCCGTGCTTGAACCCTGTGCATTCTAGAATTCTGATTCAACAGCCACATAAGGCACTTTCCTACCCACCCAGCAGTGGCCACGAGCCGTTTGACGTGGCAGAAGCCTGTCGCGAACGCGCAGCCACACTTCTGCGGCAAAATGTGTAGAGCTTTCAGGAAAAGAATGGAGCTGTAAACAAGGTACTTAATAGTCAGCACAGTTTCTGCTAGGTCTAGGAGTGCATAATTGGGTCTTCGATAAACTGCTGGAATAAAAAGAAGAAGAGGAAGAAAGAGTGTTCTCAGTGTAAAAGCATATTTACATAAAGGTCTCTGTTCCATAGTGAGGGAAATGAGGAACAGGCAGTGAAGACTGCCGTAAGTAAAAGAGAAACCAGCCAAGAATGAATGAATGAATGAATGAATGAATGAAAATATATATGAATGAGAATATTTGGATGCTACCTTCTACCTTTTATTTTTTTTAAGAAACCATCACAAAGAGACTCTTTAGGGGACCAGCAGTTCCAAAACCAACCGGCTGTAACGCTAGGCAACTGCAAAGGAAGCTTTGAAGTGGGGTACCTGGTTTATTCCACCCCCTCTTTCCCCATGGCTCATCCCAATTCTTGCTTTCTCTTTTCCCTTGTCCTTGATTTGTGTTGGAATCTCATTAATTGACTGGTTTTAAATCTTTTGGGCTTATTGGGGTTTCATTAATTGGCTGGTTTTAAATCTTTTTGGCTTGCGGGCCTGGGATAACTCAGCAGAGGTTGCGTGTGCTTCATGCTTCACCTCCATTACTATTTATTTATTTTGGACCAGGGATGCTTTTGCTCTCTCTTTCTCCACTGTCCCCTCCAGCTGCCTGGGTCTCTTTCCTTGGTGATGTGTGTTAACAGCCAGCTGGAATTACCTTTTCAGCTGCTTGCAGAATTCGCCTGTCTTGCAGCCAAAGTGTCTCCTATTTTTAGCAGAATAATTGTGGTGTTTGTGTATTTTTCCTTTCCTTCTCACTTAGCCTTTTCATAAAGCTTGTAGTCAGCAGTGCCCAATACAGTTAACAGCTCTCTTCCTAAGAATGTGATTTTAATAAGAAGGCCCATGCCTGGCCTCAGGTTTAACATGTTCGACATTGATTTACTGGGCTGTATTTCTGCTAAGCAACAGCTTGGCTCAGACAGAAGTGATGTGTGTTACCCAGCACAGCTCGTTCCTTGGCATGTTGTCACTCTGGGAGATGGAGAGCATGGCGGTGAGAAGGCAGCGAGGAAGAAAGGTAGCCAGGAGGCAGGACAGGTGCTGCTAACTGGGGGCAGGTGCTGTTCGCCCCAGCCGGCAACGGCGCATGCGTAATGAAGGCCATTTCTGCATGGCGTCGCAGTCCCACGATGGGGACGGGATGGCAGCAGTCTGTTGACAACATTGTCGGGGTCCCACTGCCATCCCACCTCCACCCATCGCGATTACGGGATATTCGCTTGATGGAATAAATCCACCATCATGCAGCGGTCCTGTACTTACCTGCCATGCGGAAGGGCTGGAAGCGTGTTGGAGGCACGTCCTTTCCCAGCGCAGCGTGGGAAAGAGCCTGGCTGCACTGCAAAAGGCAGGCACGTGCTGCTCACACTCCCCTCTGCAGGGGGCTGGCCGGCTGAGGAGAGAAGCGTTCCCGTTGCACTCCCTTCCCAGGAAAGGTGCTGCCGGGATTGCAACAGGAGGACAACGGGATCAGGTAAAGTGCAGAAGTGGCCTAAGAAGTATGGTTGGCAGATCAAGGTTAGCCTAAAGGAATGTGGACAAGCTCAGCACTTGCTTAGCCACGAGGTCTTCCTGCACCAACTTTCTTCTCCGATGGGCAGTTAATTGGGAACTACCATACTTTTTATTATTATTATTCAAGAGGCATTTGGGATTTGACCTCACAAGCAACAGGGGAGACTTCTAACTGAAAGAGCGCTTGCTTGCTCTTTCTTTCTTTCTTTCTTTCTTTCTTTCTTTCTTTCTTTCTTTCTTTCTTTCTTTCTTTCTTTCTTTCTTTCTATTACTTATACCCTGGCTTCAAAGAGAAAGGCTCCTAGGATGGCTTAGAAGTCATTAATTTAACGGTTTTCTAGCCTTAGGCTAACAATCCAGATAAGGCAGGACACCCATGGAAAAGGCTGTAGCGGTGCTGGAGGGGATTAAGTCCAGCGGGTGCTGGCTGTTCTTCTCTCCCTCAGAAGTCAGACCAGTACCAGTTGGAATGGGGAGGGAGAGCCTCTCAGCACCCACCAGAGCCAAGGCACAATGGAGCTGGCTAATCTCCTCTCTCTCGGGGGGCAGAGCAATGGCAGGTGGAACAGGGAAGGGGGGCTCTCACTAACCATAGGGGCCAAGACACGATGGAGCTGTGCTTGGCTGCTCTTCTCTCCCTCTCAGGCCAGAACAGTGGCAGGTGGAGCATGGAGGGTTTTGAAATCCTCTGGTTTCTTCTGTAGGTGTGTTTTAAAATTACGTTTCAACCTTTGTACACTTTTATCCATTGTGCCTTCTAATTGTGTTTGTATATTGAGTTGTATACTTCTGTGGCTCAAGGGCAGGATATAAATCAATTAATGTGTTATTTTCTTGGCATACTTGGATAGTTCTCCTCTTGACTGAACTGCTGTAACACAATACAATGATCTGACGCAGGTTGACCTGTCTTGTTTTGACATTTTCAGGTGATGGACAGAACCTGGTTACAGAAGACGTGACCGTGGTAGAAGGGGATGTTGCCACCATCAGTTGCAGAGTGAAAAACAGCGACGACTCCGTGATTCAGCTCTTGAATCCCAACAGACAGACGATTTATTTCAGAGACTTCAGGCGTGAGTTCTCTGTGGTTGGTGGCAAGTCTTGATAAAAGAGAGGTTGCGGCCACCTCCCCTTTTTAATTTAATGTTAGGCACTTTAAAGGTTTAGTTGGTCCTTCAGCAAGAAGGTTGGGGCAGCCAATCATAATTGCCTGCCTTAATGAAAAACCTCGATACGGCCCCATTTAAGAGTCAGGCTGTCTTGCAGCACAACGGGAATTGACTGTACTCTTTCACTCTAGCTTGCAATTAAGTGCCAAAATATTTAGTTGACGTGAACAAATTAAATAGAGCAAACCAGGGCTCAGGCAGCACTGGATAAAGAGGTGTGTGTTGCTGGGTAGATTAAAGCTTTAAAACCTAAATCCAATTGCTAGTCCCAAGTGGAGTTGAGCTGACCCACTGAATCCATAGACTTAACCATTCTGCACTGGTTTCCAAGGTCTTCTCTAGTTGGCGTGAGCAGAGAGATTTAGCAGCGTGGCACCCAGGTGTAGACTGTGTCAACCCTTCCTTAATTCTGCAGGGGAATCTGCTGCTGGCCAAGGCGTAAGGAGGCCCTAATCGTGTCTTTGAAAACTTTCCACTAAGAGATAGAGCTAAAGTCCAGTCTTTGAATGCCTGAAAGTTTCCCCAACCAAAAATACTAGATGGCTGTGAAGGCCATGTCAGGCTTTCTGCTGCAAGATTAAGGGATCTATGCCAACTTTTTGGCCTAGCCAAAATAGCTAAGAAGGGTCAGCTCTGGTTAGTTCTTGGATGGGAGACTGGAAGTGAATACCAGGAGTTGTTGGCTGTATTTCAGAGTAGGGAACTGGCAAAAGCACCTCTGAGAATTCCTTGCCTAAGAAAGGAATTCATGGGGTCTCCATAAGTCAGCAGGCAACTACGCACACACACACACCAGCTTTTCCCAGAGTTGCTCTTTTGGAAGGATATTCAGGTGGGTAGACGTAGTGCAGCCCACAGGTCATGTGTGGCCCCTGGATTTCACTTTTGTGGCCCTCCGAAGCCCACCAGCTACCCCCATTTAGCATCATCTTTGGGTATGTTTTGCCCTCAGATCGTTCAGAAAGTCTGCCAGGTACCCCCACCCCATGGCTGCAAGTGTTTCTGAATCCTGCACTGTTTCCAAATACCTCTCTTTTCCTCTACAGCCTTTCTGCACTACCCTGTTATAGTGCTATCATTCCACTTTCAACATCCTATGGGATTCCGGGGTTTGTAGTTTCCCAAGGCCCAAGAGCTCTCCAGCTGAGAATCCTAAATGTCCCCCCCCACCAACTGCAAACTCTAGAATTCCACAGGATGTTGAAAGTGGAATAATAGCACTATAACAGTGCAGTGTGGAAAGGCCCCCACTCAAAATAGTGACAGCAAGTGACATGAGATCACTTCCTATCGCTGTAGGAGGGAGACTGCAAAGGGAAGGGGGGTGTTTGGGCTTGCCATGTAGGGATGCAACCCACAGGGTGGCGGGGTCCTTGGGGGGCTGGAGTTGATCTTTGGCCTTCATACCAGTTGCCCACTCCTGGTTTAAAAGAACACCGTCCTTAATACCTCTGATGAAATTGGGGCCATCTGAGCTATACTGGCATTGGTTTTTGCTTCTTGTGGTGGGTGTTCAGGTCAAAAACCTTGGCTCCTCCATACACTTTTGGCAGCAGAGAGCAATCTCTGCTCCTTAGCTGCAGCCAGAACAGTTATAAAGCCTTCAATAAAAAAGTTAATATCCATCATCACTCCCACCTAGAAAACTGGCATGCATTTTGGTTTGCCTCAGTGAAAATGTTCTCGGCTAAACTGACAGGCCCAACATCTCATTCTTTCTCCTGGAAGTCTCTACCTTGGTCTTCCCACGTATCTCCTGCTAAATTCCTTTTAATGGACTTTCCAACCAACTAGGGGAAACCTTTATGACCTTCATGACTATCCATTTGCTAAAACTTTCCTGCTGTTTTTGTTTGTTTGTTTGTTTGTTGAGTTGAAGCGTGGGAGGAAGTGAACAAGACTGTGGAGGGTAACGAAACAATTACCAGTCTTTGATGAGAGGCATTTGTTTGGATTATTTCTATCAGTTGATGAGTAGTTGTATAAATCCGTACTGCGACAAAAGCCAAAATAGTAGGATAGGGGAAGCAGAGGGAGTTGGCCACTGAATATGAGTGCCATTGTCACCTCTGCAGAGACTTCTGGCTTTTGCTGCATTTTTCTGAGACGGAAGTGCTGTCTGTCTTGTACATTTCACTTTCCCCCTTGTCTCTTTCCTTTGCAGCTTTGAAGGACAGCAGATTTCAGTTAGTGAATTTCTCCAGCAGCGAGCTCAGAGTGTCACTGACAAATGTCTCCATCTCGGATGAAGGGAGATACTTCTGCCAGCTCTACACAGATCCACCCCAGGAGTATTACATGACAATTACAGTGCTGGGTAAGAAAAGGCCCTTCTTGACTTCGCTGGTGTATTTTGGGGTGGCGGGGAGCAGAGAAGCCAAAGTTAAAACCAAGCTCTTCAGTGTTCTCACCGCCTTCGCTGCAGCAGTTCCACCTTCAGCTCTGGCCCTGATCTGGATCCTTACTTCTTCCTGCCATTTCTTGTGCCCTGGATCTGAAAACAGTGGCCCAGATTTCCAGGATTTGGGGCAAATGCAAACAGTGTTAGAAGGGGGGGGGGCTAAAGAGAATTGTCTTTTTAAAAGAAAGGTCTTTGAATTGTAATCCAATCTTAGGTTTTCACTTAAACACACATATTAATGGTAACCTTTCCGCCTCCCAAAAAATTATGTGCTGCTTTTTGCTGCATTACAAGCATCTTCTGGGGAGATATTTCCAGCATGGGCTTGTATCTCCTTGTATGCAGCTGCATGCATAAGGTGCTCTTTGGACTGGGACCTGGACGTTTACCCCATAGGCCATTTCTGCACAACATTCTTATAGCGCGATGATTCCACTTTCAACCTCCTATGGAATCCTGGGGTTTGCAGTTTCGGGAGGGGCCAGCCGGCTGCAAACCCCAGGATTCCATAGGAGGTTGAAAGTGGAATCATCACGCTATAACGGACTTGTGCAGAAATGAAGATACTCTTGCTGCAGGCAGTATACAAAACTTGTTCCCCAAGTGCACAGCGCCTGTCTTCCACCTCAGGAATGGAGGTGCGCAGGAATAAGATGGGGAGGGCCGCCCCGCCCCAAACACCCTGAAAGAAGCTGTTGTAATTGACTATTCCCCTCTCTGGTTTTTTAGGTAGCCACAAGCTCTGGGCTTTCTACAACATCTTCCTGCTCTCCAAAAACCTTTGCATTTATATCTAAGCCAAGAACATGGCGCAAGATGAATATGTTTGCTAGGTTTAACGCACTTGGCTGTGCTTGCCGCTTTATTTTTAAAGCCTTCCTTTTGTTTTTTTGAAAACCTCAAGCCACTAGTAAAGGACACATGGAATAACTTTCTTGTTGCATTCTCTGACGCTTTGTGAGAATCATGTGTTATCTGTTGACACAGTGCTGATGCTTCTGAGAATCTCTCTGTGCTTAATTGCTGTCAACAAAACCTTGACCATAATCTCAGTGTGAAAAAAATACGCTAATTTTTTGTGTGTGCATTGCTTCTTGTTCCCTTCCCCCCCCCTTCACCTTGTGTGTATTATCATATCTGCTGTTGGGCACTTTGTGCTTTCCTACCCTTTGCTAAAGAGCTACAGTTTCTGACATCACTTTTTAAAATTCCTTCCGGAATTGTTTTGTGCTAAATCTTGCATTTCCACCGAAAAGAAGGAGGGTAAAGGAGAGGGAAAGACTGTCACAAAGGGAAAAACACACAACCAGATTCTTTAGCCAGAAGGTGCCACAAACTGGCACAGGCAGTTTGGGTTGCCTGTTTATTTGGAGCCATGTTCAACGATAGCTGTGTTGACCATGGAGCAAAATACAACAGAATCCAAAACTCAGAAAACAGCGATGCCTTTATTGGGCCAACTAAAAAAAGTACAAAATACATCATTCAAGTGTTCGAAGTTCCACTGGCTTCTTCATCAGGCGAAGGTGTTAACTAGATCATCTTAACCGACTGCAGATGTAACGTCTTAAGACAAAATGTAGGCCCTGACTCTTAACATTCCTAGCCCTGTATTATTTTTTAACACCTTTGCCTGATGAAGAAGCCAATGGGGCTTCAAAGGCTTGCATAATATTATGTTTTGTGCGTTTTGGCTGGCCAATAAAGATATTGTTTTGTTTTAGTTGTTTTTAGTTGGCCCAAGAAATATACCATTTTCTAAAAATTTGGAGAGTTTTAGTATATCTGAGCCCTCAGCATTACTCCAACTTGGGTGCCATAGATTCTAGCTTATTATTTTTAATTTGTAACCCGCCTTTCTCCCAATAAACTTATACTTTACAGTTTATAGCAAAACAATATATAGGACAATAGGTTCAAAAACTTAAATAGACCATCATATTAAAATACTTAAGAGGGTATACAATAGCTGTAAAGCATAGGGTCTTGGTGTCTCCCGCCACCTTTAGCTTGCAGGGGGAGGTGGGTTTTGGAATGGAACTGCAGTTGCAGCCTTAAATGTGGTTCATGGCGGAATAAAAACACCCAGGCAGATGCACAGGGCTTTGTGGTGCCTTGCGGGGCCTATCGTGCATGTGTTATTTGGGGTCCCAGAGAGTTGCTGAGAAGGTAGCATGAATGTGAGAGAGGAACAGGTAGGAACCGGGTGGGAAGAGAGAGAAATTTTCTTACTCACAGTTCGAAAGATCCCAGAACAGATGCAAACACGGCATTGAGGTATCCACCGATAATAGTTGCTAATGCCATAACTGCCATGCCTCCAGATTAACGCTGTCTCCCACGACTCTGGTAACGAGAGAGAGTCTGAATTGCAACAAGCAATCACGAAGTGAGATCACACTTGCTGATTAGTTACACGGATTCTCCTCTCTTATTCTCTCCCGCCCCACCACCTCGCCGTTTAATGAGATTCCATTCTTAGTATGTTATTATACATTGAAAAGGTATTTAAAATTAGCCTGGAGTATGAATTTCAAGTTCAGCTACCTCCACTCTTGAGAGTTGTTTCCCAGCACTGCTGCAGTATGATTCCTCTCCCCCCACCCCGGCCTTTCTTCTTGTAACCCAAACTAGATATTTAGTGGGTGTAAGTTCAGTTCTCCTGAGAGCTTTCTCTGGGTGCTGCCCTATTGCTCCTTTCTCTTGCCTGGCGGTGGGTCTCAGCTGGAAGAAACTGCAATAGAGAAGCTTGCAGGTATGCACTGCACCCCCTTCAAATGCTTTGGGGTGCATAACATCTCAGCTAGGACCTCAGTTAAGGCCTGGAAACCATGAAGCCCTGTGAGGAGCACTTAGGGAGCTGGGTCAGTTCAGCCTGGAGGAGAGGAGGTCAAGAGGGGACGTTAGAGTCATGTTTAAATATTAGAAAGGATGTCATATGCAAGATGGTGCAAGCCTGTTTTCTGCTGCCCCAGAGACTAGGACACAGAGCCTTGAGTTCAAACTCCAGGAAAAGAGATTCCACCTAAACGTTAGGAAGAACTTCCTGATGACAAGTTCAGCAGTGAAATACACTACTGCCTTGAAATATGGTGGAGTCTCCTTCTTTGGAGGTTTTTAAGCAGAGGCTTGATGGTAACCTTTTGGGAATGCTTTGAATTTTGACTGGCAGGAGGAGGTTGGGCTGGATGGCCCCTGGGATCTCTGCCAGCTCTAGGATTCTAGGAGTACCCCATTTCCTAGGAATGAAGACCATGGCGATGTCTGGTGCAGCTGCCCGTCCACAGGCCCTGCGCTGTCATCAGAGGCTTCCCCTTCTCGTGTTTTGAGATGCTGTGTCAGTTGTGTGTCCACCAGAATGAGAAATCTGCCACCTGCTTTGCTTTCGGATGAGCGTTGTTGAGCTCCCTTTATCACCCCATATATTTTATACACACTTGTTTATCCCCTTGAGAAAATGAACCCAGCATATTGTTCATACTTGAGTCATGCAACTGCTTTACCCGAATAATCAAAGTGTGTGTGTTTGTGTGTGTGAGAGAGAGCAGGAACCCACTTCTTTATCCGAATGTCATTTACAATCTTTATTTTAAAGCCTATTTAATACTGGCTGGTATCTAAATACTGAGGATCCCTGAGGATTAAATGTAAAGTGTGCAGCTCCGTCCGCCCCTTCTCCCCTTTTGTCTGAGAGCAGGGAAGAATCTGCGTGCTTTTGCAGCTGCGGATCCAGTAACTTCCAGAATCTCTATTGCTGCAGACACACTCAGATTGCAATCCATGCAACCCTCAGGCTCTGAATTTCACCTGCAAAAAAGCAAAGCGAATGTCTCCATCATAGTGCTCTCAAACCAAAGTATCTGCCCTTTGCACTAGATCTCTCTGGGTGATTAACTAGGTGGGGGCTGTTGCTTGCATTGCTTTAAAAGAGACTCTCTGTCTTCCTTCTGAGTCTGATCCTCTTGGATCTCTTAAAATTGGAAATGTTGCTCACTAATCCTGGAATAGCAGATAGTGGGGACGTAAAACCCTAGTAGAGGGAAAGAGTGGGAGCAGTGGTTTGGATGAGGACCTTGGGAGACCAGGGTTTGAATCCCTGCTTGGCCATGGAGGCCCACTGGGAGGTCTTGGGCAAGTCACACCCTCTCAGCCTCAGAGGAAGGCCCTGGCAAAACCCCTTGAGGTGAGAGTCAGTGTAACGTGGTGGTTTGAGTGCTGGGCTAGAATTCCTGGAGAACAGGGTTGAAATCGCAGCTCAGTCACGGGAACCTGCTTGCAACGCTCTTTCAGCTTTAGAGGGAGGCAAAGGCAGAGCAACTCGGAAGACATCTTGCTAAGAAAATCCTAGGACTGGGTCACCATAAAGCGAAGTCAGCTTGAAGGCACACAACAAGAGGGAAAGGGCAGGGTGTGGTTTAATGCAGCAAAACCCCTCTCCTGTGTTAGGTTCTGCTTAGACGCTTCCCTTTGGCACCTAACTGGGGAAGGACTTTCCACCGGAGTCTGATCTCAGGTTCCCTGAGGTCTCAGCCTCTGGTTTCCCTGTCCAAGGAGGGGTCACAGCCAATGGCAGCATGCTGAGATTTTCTTGTTTTGTTTTTCATCGTCTTTCCTTCCAGTTCCGCCACGCAACTTGAGGATCGAATCGCAGAAGGAGACAGTGATGGAAGGAGAAGAGATTGAGCTGAATTGTACAGCCATGGCCAGCAGACCAGCCACAACGATCAGATGGTTCAAAGGGAGCAGGGAGCTATCTGGTAGACCCACCCTCTCTTCCCCACACATACACACTCTTTAATTGGTCTAAGGAAGTGGCTGTATGGGTGTTCATTGTCTCTGTTTTTAAAGATACACTCAATCCTTCCTCTCCTCTCTTTCATAGTCCAAACTCATCTTCTCTGGAGGACATTCCCCTGCCTCAAAAGACACCAGCAAGCAAACATCCTGGTGCCACAACTAGCTCTGGCCTCCAGGGTTGCTGCCTGTTTGCTTTCACGTATCTCCCTTCTAAACACTGCAGACAAGATGTGGCCGGTTGGTACTTGTAACGTCTTCTCCAGGACACACCAAGCAGGCATGCTGGTTGTATGTCAGAGCAATTCTGTGAGGAAGCCCAGCAGAGCTTCCTAACCTGATGTGATGATGAGTGAGGAGGATGAGGAGGATGGTGAATTGCTATCATCATCAACTTTATTTACACTCTCACTTTTTTCAAAGCTTTGGGACTCAAGGCAGCCATCAAAGTACAATGACTCCAACATAGTTAAAAATATATCCAAAGTCAATATTAAAATAGACTCATACTATTAACACTGTGTAAAATTTAAAGCACAATAAGGATAAAAAGCAGTTAAAACCGTACAGTCTAAAATGACCCAGTGCCCTCTCACAAACCCTGTCTGTTCTAAAACCCACTTGGAATGAAAAGGTCTTCCCCTGCAGATGGAAGGAGAGGGCCTTCCTGGGGAGGCCATTACCAGTCTGGGGGCAGCCACTGAGAAGGCCCTGTCTGGTATCTCCACCAGCCCTGCTTGAGAAGGTGGTAGGACTGAAAATGGGATCTCTGAGCTCAAGCAAACTTATAGGGGGAGATATGGTTGTCAGAGAGCCTGGACCTAGGCCGCATTAAAGGTGCTCACCAGCCTCTGAATTCTGTTGAGCATCTTCTCCTCCTGTTCTCCCTTGAATCCAGCGCACGATCTTGTTCGTTCCCCCCTTTCCTTCCTGCTGGCTTCTGTTTGGCAGGAAATGCCACAAGGAGCCGCCTCCTCCAGCCCACTGCTGCTGTAGTTTGCTGGTCTTCTGCAGTACCACTGTTTAAATATTTTAATTACTACTTTTAATTATGTAAATCCACAGAGTCACTTTCCCACTTAATTATTGATGATGGCTTTTGGCAGTGGCATCGGAGGAAGAGGGTGGAGGATTTCTGGCTCTGTTGACTTAAGTGTTTGGAAGGCGTCCTGGAATTCCTAATCCTTGCTGCCGAACATTTGTAGATTTTAGGCATAGTAACATGAGACAGAGATGGCTTCCCCTTCCCTTTGCAACTGGAAGCCAACACAAGGGTGCAAGTTCAAGCTGTTTTTGTGCCTGTGCATCTCTTGAAATAGCCCTCGGCCAGTGTGACTACATTGCAAAACTGTTTGGTGTTTGTTGGCCCTCTGGCCCCCTGCTCCCTTCCGTGTCCTCACACACATGTCCTGTGGGAAGCCCAGTGCCTGGACAGCTGCTTGGTCTGAGACCACTTGGCGAGGAATCTTGCCCTGACCAAGGAGAGCTGGCCCTTCCTCCTTCATTCACACAGACTTTCGGGACACCCAAATGGTTCATTGTAGGTTCCTCATAGATTACGAAGGCCAAGACCCTCTTCAGTGCTAGTGAAGTGGGATCACCAGTGCTCACACAGTGCATCTCCCCATTCAGGTAATTCACAGAAGAATGGGAGCCACGTTTTAAGAGTCTGCCTCAATAGTAAGGAGAACTTCTTGACTGTAAGGGCTGTTCAGCAGTGAAACGGAGTGCCTTGGGCTCTCTTTCTTTGGAGAGGTTGGCTGGGCGTCTTTCTAGAGGGCTTCAGCACTGGATTCCGGCCCAGCAGAGAGCTGCACGAGGCCATCCTCGTGGTCCCTCCCAATGGTTTTGTCACTTTATGTGCAGACGTCCTCTGTGCTGTTAGTAACAAAGCCAAACATGTTTCAGTTTTTACTTGGCCAGGAGATGACCCGAAAGAGTTTCTGGTCCAGAAATGTCTGAAGTTTGATTCTCAGTAGCCTCCTGGAGAAGCCTTAAAGGTACACACCGGCTTCAACACATGGCGCTCTGTTTTTAAGTCATGAAACAGCCATCTTTTTAGCATTTTGAGATGTATCTTCAGTTTCTTCTGTGGGTTTTGTTGGAAGTTAGGTCCAGGACTTCACAGTATGAACAGGAGAAAAAAAAAAAGGCAGCTGTGATTACATAAAAATCTGTTTCACAAAAGGTTCGATTCAATAAGATCTTGGGTAACAGCAAGAATCCGTGCATGTGGCAGGCTGAAACCTTTTTGTTCACAAAAGTTTTAAAACAAAATGTTTTTAAGGAATGGGCTGGGAGTAGGCGGCTGTATTTTTTAAGTGTTGTTTTTAAGAGCTTTTTATCTTTTGAAATTGCATTTTCCTTCTTTACTCAGGTCTTATTGTTTTAATGCTGTAAATAGCTTAATTCTGTTTTCATCATTTATTTTTGTCTGTTTTTAATCATATTTTTTAAAAAATTGTGAGGCCCAATTTGAGGGGAAAAGTGGTAAATGATGATGATAATGTCTGGACAATGGGGCCAAGGCATACTAGTAGATTTGTATGCCGGTGATGGTGGAAGTGTGCCTCGGAAGTAAATCGTTCAAAAGCAAAGGTGTTGCAGGCCCATCTGTGGGTGAGGCCGGCAGGGGTCCAGTCGCGTGCCACTTACTTTCTCTCTTGGCTCCCCGTTTTCCTCTCTCCAGCAGGCAAAACCGAAGTGGAGCAGTGGTCGGACATGTACACGGTGACCAGCCAGCTTTCGCTGAAGGTCAAGCGAGAGGACGATGGGGTTCCGGTCATCTGTCAGGTTGACCACCCCGCCGTTAAAGACTTGCAGACCAAGTACTACCTAGATGTGATGTGTGAGTACCAGAATCATCTGCCCTCTTCAGTCCATCTACCCTACAAAGGCTGGAAAAAAGGTTCAAAGCTGTTAATCAGGCAATTATGCGGGTGGGGTTTTTTCCCCCTTAAATACAGTGCGTATGGTTTTCATCTCACCCTGTTAAATTTGAGATTCAAAATATTGAGTGTTGCTTACAGGGTTTTCTTTTTTCTGTTGGTTTTGCATTTGAATTGGCCACAGAAACTAGTTTGTCATTCTCTGATCTTGGACCAACTGCATGCGGTTCCCTCAAGGAATGTTGACTTAGTGGATTGGCGTTCGTTGTGTTTGCTTCCACAGACTTGCAGATCAGGCCTCAATATCTACTCTGTGTAGTAACTGAAATTCATGTCTACACACTTCCTAATCTTGAAAACCTCGCTGTTGGCTTGAGCCTAAGATGATCAGCTGTGGGGATGAAAGCTCCAAGTTGAAATCTCACCTTCTTCACACCCCAGCTTGTTGGTCTGAGACTGGTTATTGCTGTTGGTCTTTTGAAGCATCGCAACAGCACCAAAGCAAGGCTTGTAACTAGTTTGTGCAGGAGTGGAAACACTGGTCGCTCCTGGATTCTTGGAAGCATGGGTGCCTAGAGCCAAAGAAGACCTCCTTTCTGCTGTAACCCCCTCTTAAGATCACCCTGCCTTACAGGGTCACAGAAGGAATTGCTAAACACTGTTTTAGCCCCTGAGAATGGTAATCCTAAAATGGAGAGAGAGCACTGTTATCATTTTACACAGGGATTTTCAAGCTCAAGGTGCAACCATCTCACTTGGCTCCTCTTGGCCTCCTTTGCTTGTTGGATCACCTAGATTTTTCTCCAGACCTGATAGTATATGGGATCTTCCTAAGGTGACCGGTCAGCTCTGCCAGCACAAGGCCGTTTGGCCTCATAAAAGACGGGGACAGATCCAGGTCTCAAAGGATGACACTTTGTGCCTGCGAACGGAGAAATTAAAACATTACTGCTGCCTTTTCCTGCCTTTGTTCCCATTGCTTACCTGCCTCATGTTTAAAAGGGAAGTGGGCGCTCAACTTTCTTTCTGCCTAAACCTTCTCTCAGTAACATCTCAAACAAGCACAAAGCAGACCTTTGACTCCAAATTCACTTTCTCCCACCGCATGATTTATTTAAAAAAAAACCCACCACGAGGCATACTTTGGGTTTTGGTATTGTGTGGAAGGAGACTTCCAGGGAATATCAAGTGCTATAGGCTATATTCAGAGGAAGGCAGTGACTGACCACCTCTGCGTATTCCTTGCCTTTGAAATTAATGGGTTTTCCATAGGCTGACAGGCAGCTTGAAGGTGCATACATTTTTAGTGTATGGAAAGAGGTTCTGAACACTCAAATTGGCTGTATCGTCAGGTGTGTGCATTTGTATGCAGCTTCAAGTTGGCTATTGACTTATGATGGCTCCATGAACTCCACTGGTTTTTCTTAGGCAAGGAATCCTCAGTGGTGGTTTTGCCAGTTCCACCTCTGAAATATAGCCTACAGCACCGGGTATTTGTTGGCAGACCTCCATCAAAATACTAACCAAGGCTGATCCTACTTAGCTTCCAAGATCAGACAGGATCCGATGCCGTTGGGGCATGTATATATTAATATTATTCATATAACTTATCATATATCACACTGGCCAGCTTACTAGTTTTCTGTTTAATCTGTGTCTTTTAGTTCCAAGCAGAAGGGTTCCAGTACATTTGCAAGTTAAAAAGATTCCATGGATTGTCCAACTACAAGATTGGAAACGTCTTGGAAAAAAATCTTAAATGCACACCATTGTGATAACTAAGGAAAAAGTAGAGTTCTTTCCAGTAATCAAAGAGCAGCCAAAGCTGTTCCAGATAGTGGCATTTTGTCTTAAAAGAAAGGAGATTCCGATGGAATATTGACTATCAGAGTGCCTTGGGGAGGTGTGGGGTTGAGTCGGCATCCTTGCTTCCTTGCTGCTTGTGGTGGAATGGTGCCTGGGCCCTTGGTGTTTGGAGTGGCTTGGAACTGTGGCAGGAATGGACATTGTAACTGGTAGAACTGGCCTGCACTTCTAACAATGTAAAGTGTTTCACTTTGGGCAACAGGTCCGTAGCAAGACGGAATGGCCGTTAAGTGAAAAACAACTCTTCCTCCTATGGTTCTTCCTTTTCACAAAGGAGCAGAAATGAAGCTGGGCAATCGGGAGATGATTCAGAATGTCTTTTGTATATGCAACTCGACCATAACATTATACAAAGAACCACTCCCCCACCCCCGTGTTAATTTATTTCTTCTACTTCATTATGTTGTTCCATTATGAGCATTCTGCTTACAATTTTCATATCGCCTGAAAGTATTGGGGAAGTAATGTCCCTATAATGGGAAAACAAAAACCATCAGATACTACCTAAATTGGCAGATTGTAGCTGTCTTGCCACTGTGCTAATGGGTAATTCATTTATGCAAACTTAATGTCCATTAACATTTCTTGTAGAGCTCCATTAGCTTTAATAATACATTAGCACCTTTGCGAGGTCTGATCAAAAAAGCTTAACCACAGACACACACAAACAGGGATGCACGTATGTACACAAAGGCGAGAAAGAAAAATCAACCTGGGAGAGAAAATAGAATTTCCTGAAATGTTGCAAGGCGGCCTGTTGCATTTGCAAGGAAGCCCAGATAGACTAGGGAGCAGGTTTTACAAGCTGAGGGGGCAGCCTCAAGGGGTGGGGTTTGAGTCCTGTCAAGGCCAGCAAAGTGAGAGCGAAATCTGACTCACAAAACCCAGGTGAGTAGGAGGCATGTCATAATTTACCAGTGGATTGACTTTGCCAGTATGACTCCCAGTTCTTTACCAGGAGGAAAGCGCTAAAACCCCCGCATTGGGAAACAGGTCTTCAACCATAATAGACAGCTAGGTAGAAGGTGACTAGTGAGGCAATGGTGGATTGACCTTGCCAGGTTGATGCCCAGTTCTTCACCAACAGGAAAACCTACAGTTTAGGACATTGAAAATCTTGGGCTTAGATGACTCGGGTATTGGTGGGCATTCTGCTGGCTTATTACACATTAACAGTCCCTTACGCATGCGGTTGTACTTTTCTGGCCCTGGCGTAACACAGTTTCGCAATTGCATAACCAGAGTTCCGTAAAGCAGGATCTTGCTCATACAGGAGGGCGTTCTCACATTATGCATAGCCCCTCATGAGTGCCTTCAGTGTACCACCTGGTTCACCAACAAACACATTCACAGGTACACAGCTGGTTGCAGTGTGTCAGGGTTCAGCAGAGGAGTGCAACAGCGTAGCCACCACTTAACGATGGGAATGTATATTTCTACTGCATACTCACAGTATGCCTGTCCTCCTAAGTGATACAGGTGCGCAGCCCATGGGGTGCATTGGGCCGTTGTGTGTGCCTCTTGGCCATTCTGCTCTGTTTTTCTGTGCTGATTTTGATTGGGTGGCCTTGGGAGTAGATAGCTAGGTAGGTCCAAGCTTCCTTGAAGCAAATAGACACTACACAAAAGCATTCACTTCCTTTGTATTTATTTTTTATTTAAAGTATTTCTGTATTGCTTCCCAGCCCAGAAGGGCTCCCGAGGAAGTGAACAAACAAAAACCAATTAAAACAATACTGAGATAAAAATATTTTTAAAACACATGAAAATTCTCTTTAAAAACTCCTAAAAGCAGTCTAAAAATGTTCCTAGGATCCAGTTTTAGAACAGTTAAAGCAGCAGTTTCAAACACAGAATGCCAGCTGGAAGAGCAATGTTTTGCCTGCCCAACAGAAGGTTAAAGGAGATGGGCTAGCCTAACTTCCTTGGGCAGGGAGTTCCACAGTTTAGGCACTGCTATGGAGAAAGCTGTGATGATGGCTGTGCAGGAGAACTTCCCAGTGGCCTACATCCAAGGTTATTTACCAGGGAGGTGGTCTGTCACTTCTTTGGGTTGGAGACAATGTGATTCTGGAGCATCGCTATGCCTTGTCTTCCTTTCTTCCCAATAACTGGAGCTCTTAATTCTGAGGTGTGGGGATTCCTGCATCCCCGTGGCACCCCGAGTGCCATGGAGCTGCACGGAGGGAAGCACAATCCATTTTCCCACTGCCTGATTGTCCAGAGGAGAGCGGCCTTTGACTCCACACCAGGTCTTATAAAATACAGGCCTAATTGGCTGCCCTCTCTCAATAAGATTTCTGGACCCAGAGAGTAGCAAATGGACCCAAAAGGTCCCGCTCCAAAATCCCAGTTCCCACATGGTCTCTGATGGCTCTGTCACAGCCAGGCATTCCCAGGCAGAGAGTGTCTTAAGTTTGGGCCTACCACTCTGTCTCCAAGGCCACGTTCCCAGATTTGCCCTCCTGGAGAGAATGCAGGTGAGGCAGTCCTCGCAGAAGGGGGTTTGCCTGGACCTGAATGTTTTCTGTCACTGCTTGGTTCCTGCACGACCTGACCCAAGCGTTCCCTTTCCGGCACCTGCCTCTCCGGTTCGGAGAGCCTCACCAATGAATGCATGGTCACAGCAAGTGATTTTGTCACTTTGGTGTACTTAACATGAGATGCAATTCAGCAGAAAGTGGCCGGTAATAAAGGAGAAGGTATTAGCAGGCAAAATTCAAATTATCTACGGAGCTTCTTCAAGGCAGTGAGCTAATTATTGTTTGCTCAGAGTCCTGAATATTCAGGCACATGTTAACATTTGTAGAAAAGCGGTGGAGGGATGGGAGCTGAACTGGAGGAGGATTCCAGGAATGGCAACATGGTAGGTTAGGCTTGGAGTTTGGAAGTCTCCTCATTCCACCTGTCCTTGAAAGTTTTCAGAAGAAGGCTGGGGAAGGTTCTTGAAGCGGTGGGGTGGGGGGAATGTTATGGGGCTGATTCATTTCAAATGGCAATGCGTGACTGTGAGACCATGCGAGAGAGTGTCCCAGGCTCTCATGTTCCCTTCTTCCCTTCAAGAATGAGAGGGGAGATCGGCCCGTCTGCAACAGGTTGGCAATCCATCCATCCATTGGTTTGATTAGATCCCATTTCCCGCATCCCCTCCCCCCAGGTGTGGGATCCAAGGGCAGCTTGCAGAATAAAAAAAGACGTAAGCGAAACCATACAAAACGTGAAAGCATAGCTTAAGAGCAGTACAGCACCCATAAGGAAGTTGCAACTACCTTGCTGAGTACAACTTAAATCTTCCTCTTGACCGCTCAACTTGCAAAAGTGTGGTTATTGGATTTATGATCCTGGCTATATAAGGACTACCATGACTCCCTGGAAACCTGGCTCTGATTTATGACTTCCTTGACCCTGGATTGTTTTGACATCAGATTCCTCTTGCTTCCATGGCTTCCTGATTTTGGAACCCTGAAACTTGTTATAGATTGAGAGCAGGACAGGCCCTACCAGCACATGTGTGCATCTGGGAGTATAAAGAGTTGGCGCATGGCTCTTTGGCCCCTAAGCACGTCTCCCCTTGGTGTGCCCATAGCTCCAGAGAGCTGTAGAACAGACAGAAGGGGGTGGTGGGTGTTTGGCTTGTATCTCCTTAGCTTTGCTGTCGGCTGGACTTCTGGAATGCCCATGGATGTGCACCAGTTCGCATAGGCTTCGTAGCAAAGTTATTGTGAGGGCAATGACTAAGCAGGCTGTTTATAGAAGAAGCAAAAGAGAAGGAAGGCAGGAAAGGACATTCTGACTAACAAGCAAGGCTGGTACTTCTCCTTCCCTACAGTTGTGCCTTGAGCTTGGAGTTGCCCATTCTTCTGCGAGTCATTAGGGGAGCCGCAAACTCATACATACGCCTACTCAGCAGTGACGGGGGTGGGAGAGAGAAAACCGGGGGTACTTTTAAATTGGTACAATAAGCCTTGATTTAGATGACTGAGCTTTGCACCTGACAGAGCCCCCTTGAATATGGTAATCGCCGTGTTTGTAAGGAGAGATTTTGTCCACAGACCTGCTGCAGCTATTGTTCTAGGCCTGTCAGTAATTCCATTAGAAGTCAGCCTCCCACGGCACAAATTCACTTTGTTGGAAGCCAGCGTGCAAGATCGCAGGCTGACAAGTTTGACCTATTTAACTTAAGGTTTTATGAACATTTCATTTAAACTTACTTTTCATGCTACCAGCTCAAATGAAATTATGGATTTGGAGTCCACCCCCACCCCCACTCCCTTTATATTATTCAGATCAGCTTTACTGTGAGCAAAAACTTTGAGAAACTTGTTTGCCAAGCGGTTTTATCGGCTGTATCGCTGAGCCCTGCTGGGTAGCAGCATAGCAGAACAGAAGGAAGCTTTTAAAAAATAACCAGATATTCAGTTAAACCCTCCTGCGCAAGATTGTACTCTACACATTCCTAAATGAGAAAGCACTAGATCCAGGTGAGCAACTTCAGCAGGTCCAGGGGCCACTTTTACACTCTGAGACCCTCAAGAGGCCCCGTAGGTACCAATAAATAACACATTCACACACTAAAGGTCCACAAGTCCACTTCTGTTCTCAAATGGAGGGCTGTGCAACCTATTGAAAAGGCACAGCTATTTTGCCAGGAGACTTACAAGGGCAGCAATTGGCTTCTTTTTTTTTTGGCCAGAAAAACGGTCAGAGTAGAAATCTTTGGGAGGCCTCAGGTGGCCCTGGATTGACAGAATCACAGATTTGGAAGAGACCGGAAGGTCCAACCACTTTCTGCCATGCAGAAAGACACAATCAGAGCACTCCAGACTGCTCTTACCATCAGGAAGTTCTTCTCAGGGTTTAGGTGGAATCTCTTTTCCTCAGGTTTGAAGCCGCTGCTCCATAGTGTCCAATCTCTGGAGCAGCAGAAGACAAACTTGCCCTGTCTTCTATATGACATCCTTTCAAATATTTAGATATGTCTGTTGTGTTCTATAGCCATGATGCTGCTTTCCTATAGTGAAAATCGTGCGCATATCTGGAGCTGTGCTTCCAGAGGGGTGCACACGCAGACACAGAGGTCTTGTATCATGCTTGTGTAGTGTAAATGTAGGCTTTTGAAAATTACCCACTTGTTGTGCACAACTCCACCCTTCTGTGCAGCCGGTTGTTTGTCTGCTAGTGTGCCTGTTCATTATCCGATGGTGCAATGTGGGAATGCATGCACAGTGGCTCTTTCTGCAATCCCAGGGAATCAAGTGGGTCATTGAAAGCACGAATGGAGCATTATGCACCATCCAAGAAAGCACAGCTGCATGTGAAATTTTTTACCTTTGTGAATTGGATACGTTCATTGCACAATGGCCAGAAAAGTACAACTGCATGTGTAAGGAAACTTCTGCACATGTATGACACCAGGCAGATTCCAGACAGTGTAAATACACAGTATTTGTCGGCTAGGGTCATGTAACATATAACAGAGCATCTCAGTAATGATTTCAGGAACCTAGCTAAAATTGATGCACATCTGCTGGAAGGAGAACTCGCACTGGTTGCTTTTACACTTGAGCGACAGTCACTGCCCAACCTGTTGAAATCTGACTGGCGCATCATGTTGGTTTTTTTTTTTAGGGGGGTGCATTTTAAGCCAATGTGGCTGACATGAGATGCCTCCCTCTCCCCACAAGGAAATCCACAGCTCCCCATGTTTCTTGAAAAGAAGGCGGTGTGTAAATATAATTTTTAAAAAGGGAAATGGAGCATCAAAATACATTAAGGCATCATTAAGGGCTTGAAGTAAATGAGGAAGGGAAGGAGGAGAGAGGAAGGAATTCAGCCCTGCACACTTTTGTGTTTAAGATTTTTAAAAAAGGCCTCTATCCCTTGGGAATGTTTTCTCCTTCTTTCTTTGTGATATTGTGCCAAGAGGGAAGGCCAACAGGCAGCTCCGATTCATCAAACTACAGGAGAAGTAATGCAGAGTTAAGTCATACTTAATGGAACACAGATATTTATAATGTCTACATGCATGTTTATAAAAATATATACCCAGGGAAACGGCTGTAACCTGTGTTTGTTGTGTATACCAAGAGAATTCCTGGTGCCCAATTATGTTTACAAAAGGAGGTGAGGGGGGAGAGAAAGAGAGGTGGGGGGAAAGGAGCCCTGCCATCTGCGGGTGCCGTGTGCTTTTAATAACCCGCATGTTTCTGATGAGTGCAAATATTAATTGCAATAGTATGCAGTGAAGTGATTAACATCAATATAATTTATCATCTGGAGAGTTCTGAACATAAATAAATGAGTTGTTTTGTTCAACGAGGTGTTGACCCTTTCAGAATGTGTGATTTAAAGAGGGGGGGTTGTAAGAAAATATATATTATTATTGCTGTTATTGTAAATATGAAAGGCACCACGATCAGCCGAGTGTTCAGTTATTTGATTTTCTGGAGCATTAGCCTCTCTTGTTTGTGACATTTCCCAGTTGGGTGCTCGTTTGCGAGCTCATTAATAAGGCTTTCTCCGAGGAACGTTGCCGCAAATGAAGGAAGGGTATATAGGAGATCCGAGCCCCGTCTTGTGAGTGCCGCTCGCAGTCACTGCAAAATGTGCAGCTGAAATGGTTTGAAATGGGAAATAATTACACCTCACCCTGAGCCGCGAGGGCCTCTCTTCTTCCCTGTGACGAAAAAGCCAAGCTTTGTGTTTAGGAATAAAAAGTGAAACAATTCTTTTGTGTAGTCCTTTTAGGGGGGTTGGTGGGCCAGAATGGAACACAACAGGTTGCTTGGTGCAAAGTTTTTCCTCTACTCGCAATTCTTTCCTACTGCAAACTGTAATGCTATATATAATTGGTGGCGAGAGGCTGCAGGCTTAACAGCCCCCTTGCCAGCTGTTTTAACAAGGCAAGCATGGGGCATCGCCAATGAAAAGAGAGGAGATGAAAAACAAATCCTGCGTCTCCCGTCTAGGCTGTGCTTTCTGTCTTCAATGCGCGTCATTCTGTGGGAAAATAATATCAACAACAGTAATGTTGGGCAAAACAGACACGGTGCTTCCTAACCTCCCGATTGTATCTGTTTCCTCCATTAGCTGAACTGTAGCACTGATGAACTGTGTTTCTGTTTTCTCCCTGCCCCGGCTCAGCGTTCTTAACATCAGAGAATCCAAAAAACTCCTATAGATTGCGGTCCAAAAGGTGTACATTGGCAGATGTTGGGGGAAATCTCAGCTTAGATCCAGAAACATCTTATTTCTTGATGGGAGCCTGCCCAATATTTAAGAATCTCTTGGAAGGCTTTCTGTGGAACCTATGCCACCATTACAGACACAGTTGGTTGAAGACACAGGGGACAGGACCTTTTTGGTGGCCGCACCAAGGTTGTGGAGCTCCCTCCCATGAGAGGCTAGATTGGCCCTCTCTCCGCGCTCTTTCTACCATCAGCCAAGGGCCGCCTTATTTTCCCAGGCCTTTGACTGTTAATTGGCCATTGCAGAGGGTCTTTTAATTAGAGTATGCTGTTATTTTTGTCACTATTATTATATTTTAATTATGCTTTAACTGCCTTCTGTCCTTTTAAAATTAATGTTTTTAATATGGTTGCTTATTTAATTGCCCTTTAGTTTTTGTGTTGTCCAGTTGTCTTAAGTGGCTTTGGTTTGAAATTGTATTGTGAACCACCTTTGGTCCTGTATTGGGAGATAGGCAGTGTAGGAATTAAATAGATACAACAAGTAAAAGTTTCACAAAGGGAATCTGCTAGTGGACAGAACACAGGACTTTGTGGCCTTGGAATCCATCCAGGGAGAAAGGCAAGGTGTAACGCCAATAAGTAAAATAAATAAATTTGTTTAGATAGATGTTCTCCCAAGCGGAATCTGTTGTACATGCTTAGGGTCTGCTAACCATGTACAGTTGTCCCTCTACATTTTTGCTGGGCAAGCAGGAGGCTGTTCACAGTGCGTAATGCTTGCCCGTTCAGAATGGAGCAGAAACATTGTCAAGAATCAGTCCGAAGGTCCAGGAATACATGGTCAGACAGTCCAGGGTCAGAAAATCCAGGCAGGGGATGACCAGGGAATCTAGAGTACACAAGGCAAAGACTGGCAAACACACAAGTTGTTTGTGACATTGAGCCACCACCCTCTGTCTTCCTTAAGAAGGCTGGAGCCAGATGGCTCTCATGTCAGCTTGATTAGCTCCTGGTGTGCATATGTCTGCTTGTCTTCCTTCAAGGCTGCTGTTCAGCTGGGGAAACTGAGTCCTAGCCCATGACAAACTCCGATGGATATGGAGGGACAACTGTAATAGCAGCAGTTGAGGAACCAAAAGCTGCAGCAATCATACGGAACCAGCAGATATGAGCGAGCACTATTACTTTGCACTATCATAGAAGATACGTTACAGAACTCATTTTTTTTCTTTGTTTGTTTGCTTGCTTGCTGCACTGGGTGCCCCAAGTGCCCGTTTCAGAGAGCTTAGATTGCCATCTAGGTCAGGGAATTCTGTCTCGGTTTAGTGCAGCACTTGTTGATGAATGCCTTGAACATGAGCTAGGCCTGTCTGCGTCAGGTTCCTGCTGCAAATCCTGGTCCAGGAGGCTTCTCCAAGAGCATAGCTAGGTCAGCTTCTGTGATAGAGAGGTTTAGCCATGGTTGTATTTTGTGATCAGTAGAATCCTTGTTTCCAAATGAGTTTCTGATTTCTCATGGTGAAGTGGCTCTTTGACCCAGCTCCTGAATGCTACAGAGAAGAAAGTGTGAGACAGAGCATGCAGAGACAAGCAGAGCTACCTTTGCATCCAGCCTCTGACAGGAAGCGAGGCACACTTAAGTTCTGTAGAAATCAGCAAGAGTGGAAGGCATAGCAGAGGGTTTTTTTTCCAGTTCTGCTGATTTCAATGGGACATTAGCGTGCCAATCTTCCCTTGAGTTGTGCCACTTTACAGCACTGCTTGAGTTATAAATGGTGCTATTTCAGAAAAGCAAGCAGACAACTTGCTCATGAGAGAAAGAGATTGCTCGTTAGCCAGTGGAAGGGAGAAAATATATAGATCGGTGAGGGAATATCAGTGATGGGAAGATTTCCTACAGAAGCCAGAGCTTCAAGGCAAGCCAGAAGCTGACACGCTGCCCCGTGGTGTGTCATCAGCTCTCACACAACGCTGCTGGTTCAGTGGGGGCCCTGCCATCTTTAAGAAAGTTTGTTGGTATATGAAACTTAGGGATGGAAAGAACATTTGTAAGCGTTTGAAGAATGGCCTAAAACATGTTTCCTGAGTGACAAGGAACCCCAACAAGAAGAACCAGGGATGGTGAGAATTTTTGCACTCCAGAGCTTGCCCTGTGCCAAATTTGCTCCTGGTTGGTTTGCGCAGAAAACGTTTTCTGTGCAAAAGAATCCAATGTTTATAATCTTTTTTAGCAGAAAATGCTCAATTGAATAGATCAGTGTTTTTTTAAAACATGCTAGCAGGGAGCTGTTGAGGAAGGCTGAGCTCTTTCTCCTTTTTTATCTGTTGTTCAGGCATGCTCAGTTAGGGATTTTTGGAGGCAGTTGCTGTTCACCTTGCCTTGCCTGTGTAGCCAGGTACACACAGCTACGTGGAATTGGCCAGCACTGAATCCTCTTCTTTCCCTGCTCAGGTTTTTATTGCATTTTTTACTGCAGCAACACTTCCATGAAAGGCTATTTCTTTGGCCCTCCTTTGTCATCCTCTCCGTGTCAGTGCTGCTAAAGAACCTCTTCCAGCTAGACAGAGAATAAGAAGGAAAAATGGGCTGAAGGCAGAAGAATTCGTAAAAAATGGGCAGAGATTTTGCTAACTGAGATATGCCTGTACCACAACAGCAAAATACAATAATAATGCTGTGTAAATACAATACACCGCAGTGATAATTGTGAAAGCTGGGAATTGAAGAAAGCTCGCAGGAAGAAGGCTGACCCATCTGGATTTGGGCTGGAGGGGAGTTGTGTGGATACCACAGTCTGCCAAAGAGATCAACGAATGGACCCAAGAGCAAGTCAAGCCCAACTGGCTAAGCAGAAGCCAGAATGACTAAGCAGAGGCTGTCATACTTTGGACACATCGTGTGGCATCATGGCTCATTGGGAAAACAATAATGCTCGATAAAGTGGAAATTAATAGAGGAAGACCCCAATACACATGGATTGGATCCCACGGCTGCCCAGAGTTTGCAAGACCAGAGCTTTTGACAGCAGGAATTCACAGAGATCTTTCTCTCATAGGGTCACCAAATAGGTGGTCTGCCACAGCAGATGTCTTGAGAAGCCCCGTCTTGGATGGGAGATGGAGTTCTCTCGTTGGCTGGCTTGTCCTGCATTCTTGCAAGGAAGCCCCTGGAAGGGAGAACATTGAGCCCTAGCACACCTTTGTCAACTGTAAGGACTGCTCTCTAGTATGCCAGAAAGGCCTTGAGATCAAAAGTCAGGGAATCTCATTTGCCTCAGACCTTTCCTATAAAGAAAAATTGCAATAAACTACAGTGAGGGTTTTTTTGTCTGAAAAGCAGTGGCAGAATTTACTTCTTCTTGTTGTGTCCTCTGTTTTCAGTTCTGTGGATCTCAGACTCGGTTTTCATTGTTCCTTTCTCCATTTCTTCTTTTTTGTGTGTTGTTGGGTGGTTCTTTTCTTCCTTTTCCTCAGTCGGAGGTCCTCAAGTTTGTGTCAGACTTTTTGCTTCTTCTTCTTCCTTTTTTTCCCCTTTTTATTCCGTTATGTACTCCAGTCCTTTCATATCAATTATTGTGTTTCTGCTGATGATATTCAGTTATGCTTTGCAATCTCTGATCTGGGTTCTTTATTTTTTAATCTTTGATCTTGTCTTGCCATGCCTTCACAGCTGTCTGCTCATGCTTTAAAGCAAAATCTTTCAAGGACAAAATTTCTTCCCCCCCCGCCCAACCCAGTGGACTCTTTCTCGTTTGCTTTCTTTTTTCCTTTTTGTTTTCCTGTCGATGAAATGACTGCTTCTCTTTTCAAGCCAGAAACCTTTGTTTTTCCTCTTTCTTTTCCTTCCTTCCCAAATTTCATCATTACTGAAGCTTTGTTGTTGTTCTTGGGGATGATGGTGTTATCAAATATTGCTAAAATTCAATATTTCTGTTCACTCTGCCATGCCACACAATACTCTCATTCCGTAAAATGTTATATTTGTGCTCTAATCTAATTGCCCCTTTTCCCAATTTAAGTCCCTTGTTCCTAGATTTGCTTTCTGCATGCAAATGGGATCATGTTTCTCTGCTTCTGATTTCTCTTTGCTAACTACCTTTCTTCCCTTTTCCATTCCAGACTCTCTTATTTCCCTCCAGCTCCTTTCGTATCTGATCTCTCTGCCATTTCCTCCTCAGTCTTCATCATCTTTTGGCTCTTTGTTTCCCATTAAACCCGATCCATCCTCCTCCTCTTGGTCATATTTGGGTAGCAACGTCCATTATCTATTAAATTGCTTACCAGGTGATAGTCATTTAATTGATTCTCTTCTTTTTGAAGCATGTTTGAACACTAACTTATATCTAATTGGTTAGCTTTCTCTTCCTCCTCCGGTTCTCCTTCTACCTCCCATTATTTTCTTTTTCTTTAATTAATTAGCATCTTCCACTGAGCAGGGCTTAATTTTGGCGTGCACTTTGTAGACTTCCTGAGTGCTTCACAAATAATATTATTTTCTAGCCCCTTTTCCTTTGTTTTGCTGCATTTTTCCCCCTCCCCTGTCATTTGCGACAGCATTGAGGCCAGGATGACATTCCTATTGAAAAGGGAACGCGGGGGAGAGTTGACTTTTCTTTTCCTCATGAAATTCAAATGCAGGTTACAACACTTGAGGTACAGGGAGGAAAAATAAAGGCGTTCGTCATCTAATATTCTGACATGGAGAGCCTGTAGAGTTTTATGTGGTCAAGGCAACATGCATGGCCTGGTACTTAACTCTTATTTCCCACCAGCAGGCAGAGAACAGACCTTCTCCTTTTTTTTATCCTCCTTGCCTAGGAAAAGAAGATAATCGTCTGTCACATTACATGCAGGAAATAAAAAAATGCTTTTGTGTTTAAAATTTAAAAAAAAATGTCCATTTACGTTTACACCTGCCTAAATATAGATATATTTCCAACAGATACCACATGAACTCTGTAATACCCTCTTTTTTCTCACATTGTCACTAATTAACCTTCTGCATGTTACTCTCTAGATTTTGCAATATTTGCTGCTTAAGATCATCTTAATATTCTTTTACAGACTACCTAGACCTGTTTTTGTCTTTAATCCACAAGGGTGTTGCAGCTAAGCATGGTGTGAAAGTACAGATTTGTTGTTGTTGTTGTTGCTTTCCTCCTCCTGTGTGACTTGCCAAAGAGACAGGTTGCAGGCTGAAGGAGAAACTCCAAGTGGACCCATTTTATGGCTCCGATCATCGTGGGAGGCATTCCACCACGTGCGTCTTCTTCTGCACCAGCACTTCTGTACCTGCAGGGCTTGCAAAACAATCGGGGACCATTCCAGCTTGCACATGCCTCCCTCGAAGGCATAGAAAATGGGGCACCCTGATTTCACAGATGGCCCGCAAGTCTCTCCGACCTAGTTATGAGTTATCCCTTGTGTGACAGCGTTCACCCCATGTGCCTGTTCCCACAAACTTAGTGAGGTGCTCCTTGTTTCATAGTATTCATAGTAAGTGTGTGTTGCCTGCCTCATTTTGAATCCCAGTATGGCTAGTAATGCTAAATGAAAGAGAAATACCCCTGTGGTTATTATGCCCAGGGACCTTGTAGCACCTTTGAGACTGAGAGGAAGAAGTTGGTAGCATGAGCGTTTGTAGACCAAATCTTCTTCGTCAGATGCATGTAGGCTCAATGTACGAAAACTTGCACTACAAACTCCGTTCTCTCAGGTCCTTTCCCACCCTACACTACTATAGTGGTATTATTCCACTTTCAACATCCTGTAGGATTCTGAGGTTTGTAGTTTCCTGAGGCCAAAGAGCTTTCGGGCTGAGAATTCCAAATGTCCCTCCTTAAATTGCAAATCCCAGGATTATATAGGAGGTTAAAAGTGGAATAACAGGACTAACAGTGTAGTGCAGAAAGATCTCTTTGCATATTGATCCAAACTCACACAGCGGTGTCTTTATTATTAGCTTCTTCTAAGGGGTTGTTATCATCCGTTCAGTAGGGCTGGTTGTCAGTGAAAATGGAGCCATGGCTCTCTACGGATCATCTTGATCTGAACGCGTTTTGGTTTGACGGCGTGTTGCCCTGCGTGTGTTGTGGTTGAGGGCAATGGACTCTGTGACGACCAGCTTCAGCTCTTGTTCCTGCAGGTCCCCCAGAAGGATTTCGGAGCCCCCTCCCCGCGTGTTAAAAAGCCACTAATCCCTTGGCGTGTTTGTGTTTGGGGATTTGCAAGATTCCTCCAGTGCTGGCGGAAGCCTCTCCTTTGTTCAGACAAAAGGCGGCGTTGTGCCGTTTCTTCCTCGAAGCTCCGCCGGAGCCCCAGCGTATTAATATGCCACGGCACAAAGTATTGTCAGCCCGTAAAATATGATACATGATAAAATGTATCAATTCTGAACGCCACAAATCTGCCGTTTCACCTCAGCATGAAGGCAAATGAGTTTCCTTTAGCTCGAGTGAGTTCAGAGATAAACTTCAATTTAACAAAATTTCATTTTGCAAGAACCAGTGGGGGCCGCTGCCCTCGGTGCACGGATGCCTTATCGGCATGTTAGGCTTTGGAGGTTATTAGTCAACTTAATTTGGGGTGTGGGGAGGGCGAGGGGGGAGAAAGAAGAGTTTGAAATGGCAAGATAATTTACTGATGAGGAAGGTGCCACGGAGAGGGCAGGAGGCTGAAGCCTCCTCGGGTGTGGGGTTTCATTTCAGGACCAATTTTGCACAAAAACAAAACCAGCGAAGAATTTGTTTGGTTGCATTATTTTTTTCCGCTGCACGCCACTCTTGCTGCTTGCATTCTCTCTCTTTCTCCCTCCCCCCCTCATTGTTTGTTTTGTGTCTTTGATGCACAGATAAGCCTGAAGTGCAAGTGTTGCAGAATTCCCCAGCGCAGCCGCTCACGAGAGAAGGAGACCTGCTCGACCTTCTGTGCCAAGTGAAGGGGAAGCCAGAGTAAGTAGCCGCCCGCAAGCAAACGGAACCCGGGCCGGAGAGCGTTGCTGCGACCGTAGGGACTTGTGGTTTCTTAAAAACCATGTCGCTGTGTTTAGTAGAGGAATTAAGGTAAAAATGTGGTTATCTGTATGCTGTATAGTACAGGGGTATAGAGATGTCTCTGGGCATGACTTCTGTAATCGAAAATAGAGCGCCAGGGGCAGAAACAATATGGAGAAAAGGGGGATAGCTTCCTGCACCATTAAACGGGGGGGGGCAGTTCACCATGTTTTCAGCAATTTTCTTTTAATCCAAAATTAGCAGTATGTACCTGAAGAAATGGAAAACCAGATTAAAGTAAGCCTTGCCGAAGTAAATAAAAACATATTGAACCTTCTAGAGGCCTCTGTGTTTTAGTAGAATTTTTTTTTCTTGTCTCTTAGTTTTAGCTTAGTTTTAGTTACACATGTATATTGTTTATGTGTTGTCTTCTTTTTTTTCCTTTATTTCTTTCTGTTGTGTTGTGCATTAGTTTGTATTAGAATTAATAAGTATGAATTTTAAAAAGCATTAAATAAATATTAACCAATTTTTTAGAAAACCAGACAAATAGTTTAAGAAAATAAGCAGACAACCCTAATTTTAAGAGCCGAAGGCCATGGGAAACAACACAATCTTTACTTCCCAGTGGAAACTCGGAAGGGTTGGAGGCAGACTGACCCTACTTGGAGGGGAGTTCCATAGTTAGGGGGCTGCTACAGAGAAGGCCCTGTCCTAGGTAGCTACCCGCACACTCTAGGCGGATGGTGAGATATGTAACATGGACTCCATGGAGCATCTTAAATTTTGGGCAGGCTCATATGGGAAGAGGAGGTTTCCCAGATAGTTACTGTGAATTACTACACCAATCAGGTCTCATTTCTTGGTGCCTTTTCCACCCCAGTCCTGATCTCCTGTAGTCTTGCAATAATTCTTGCGTGAAGGTCAAATCCTTGGAAACAGGGGCTGCTGCATTCCCTCCTGAAACCACCACACACACACACACACACGATTTAGTCAATAAGTCTGAAGCAAGTGGTGCAGAGATAGGACAGGCCCAAAGGAAATCTGATTGCAACTGGATTGCAGATAACATGCAAAAAAGAGTTTGAAAAATGTTATCTCTTTGAAAACGCTAGGGGCAAAATGGTAGGAAATGCAGCCCTTCCCCACCAAGACCGAGCTGGGTAAAGAATCCCCTGTCATTCCCCACCAGCACCACAACCACCTTATGTCCCTAAAGTTGAAAATCCTAAAAGGCTTTTTGTTGCAGACGTTGCCTGCTGTGCCCCTGGGCTATGATTCCCTTGCTGTGGCATTATTGAACAACCAGGTGCCCCTTAACGTCTCTTTGGACACAGTTCGCCCTGTAAAACACCTTCACCAAAACATTGGTACGGGATGACCTGCAAACCGTTTGTGCTGGATGCGCAGCCGGCGTGGTTTTCCAGGCTGCGTGATCTGGCCAGAGGTACTGTAGGCTCGGCTCAGCTTTAATTCGTCCTTCCCAACCAGTCTTGTTTTCCTTCTTTGCTCATGAGCCTGCCTTTCTCCAGTCCCTCTTAATGAATTTGCCCTACTGCAGACTCTTCAGATCGATAACCTCCTATTTTGACCTTTTCAGTTACAGAAGGTTTTCCTTCTCTCTCCCCGCCCTCCCTCTGACACAAACACACACCAAGCACCCTCTTTTCTCACCATCTTTCAGCATGAATTTACATCCGAGGCTGCAGTGCTAATGCACGTTCACCAGGCTGACATTGCTCTTGGAAGGAGTGAGGCCTCTTCCCAAGAAACGGAGGCATGAGATAGAATTGCGTGTTGTTTTTGCAGCGATGGTGGCTGTGTTTTTGATTTTCAGGCATTGTACCTTGCAAGCACATTTCATCTGTGGTGCATTTTCTTTCCTTTTGTTGGTGTTAAGAATCACAAGTTGCAGCTTTAAATTTGTTTCTACCTGCCTGTTGAGCTGGAATTTTTTTTACTGTACTTAAATACATTTTTTTCCTTCACTTTATTGAGTTTTCAAAGTATGATTACAAAGAAAGAAGAAGAAGAAAATGGGGAAGGGAATATAGAGAGGTTATAAACGTGAGCTGGGTACATACATTGATACAAGGGGCCCTATTTCCAAAAACACATTGTATTGAAGCTAAGTGAAGGGATTTGGCAGCGCCTTTAAGAGTAACCGAAGGAAAGAAGTCCGTACTGTAAGCTTTCATAGACGTCAGTCAGCTCATTTGATGAACCAGATGTAACTCTACCAAAGCTTCTGCTACCAACTTCTTTCTCTCAATTAATCTCAAAGGTACTCCAAGATCCCTTTGCATATTGGTCCAAGACTAATACAGGCGTGACTTTGAACTCTTCTTTCTTGAAGCCGGCATTGATAAAATACATCAATAAAATACCCACTGTTGGAGGACATGAGGGCAGGACCTTATTTGCTGTGGCACCCTTGTTGTGGAATGCCCTCCCTCTAGAGGCCCAGTTAGTGCCGATGCTGGTGTCATTCCTCCACCAATCAAAAACATAGCTTTTTATTTCAGCCTTCGGTTCCTGACTGGTTTTTATCTGTATTTTTACATGTACAGTGGTTTTAATTATTTTAAACTGTTCTAACTGGCTTTAAACTCTCATGTAGTAAGTGTTTCTTTTTTCAAAAAAAGTGTTTAATATGTTTTTAGTCTTTAAATAGTATTCTTATTGTTTTAAATTGTTCTATGATGATTTTAAAGTACTGCTCTGAGATGCTCGGATGTAGAATGAATAAATAAATTCATGCGTAGCTAAAACAGTAAGATGTTCTGGCCTTTGCACATTCATCTTTCCAAGCTTAGGAGAGAAGTCCTTTAACCACAGTCAAAGCATTCAGGATCCAACCACTTTGACCCTCAGTTGGATTTGAACTTGGTTTTGTTGGAGGGATGTGTGTAGCAATGGTCATGAAAAGGTTAGTAATCTCTTTTTCTTTCTCTCTCTCTTTTCTTTCCTCCCACCTTGTTCCCCCGCCCTTCGTGGTCTCCTCCGTAGGCCTATAGATGTGACGTGGTTAAGAGTAGACGACGAGATGCCCCAGCACGTTATAGTGTCAGGATCGAACCTCCACATCGAGAGCTTAAACAAAAGCGACAACGGCACCTATCGCTGCGAGGCTTCGAATGAAGTGGGGAGCTCCTTTTCTGATTACATACTTTACGTATACGGTACGTGAGGCGAAACACGCACTTCTTCCGGGCGTCCCTTCACAGACTTTCCTCTCGCGTCTCTTGGGGAGAAGGGAGGTAGTTGTGGGGCTGCGGGGGGGACAGAGACTTAAGTGGGCTTTTGGCTCAGGGGAGCAGGCTGTGGAGGACCTAAGTGCACCCTTTTGCCTGAAGTAGTGGTTCAAAGAAGAAAAATGAGGGCAGAAAGAAAATTGAGAGCCAGCTGTTTTTTGGAATATTGCGATCTCAAATCCCCTCTGTTTTGCAGGGTTCTGGTTAGGAGAATTTTAGCAGATGACTGTTGTTTGCAGTCCTGGGTCTGTGAAATCTCACTATGGGCCTTAAGGTTTCAAAATACCGAATGGCTAAGATGCCTCCATTTGCTTCTTTCGCATCTAGCTCCCCAGCACTTGCCAACCCCTGGCCTTTGCAACAGCACAGCATCGTGCCACATGTAGCAGTTGATGCTGCTCTCCAGTCTGCTTTTGGTGCACTGGGCCAATGTGTATTGTCCTTCGGCAACCACTGGGCTCTACCTTCAGTGTTTGGGTGCAGGCATCGAATCAGAGAACAGGGTGTTAGATTTGGGCCGAGCTGGTTGCAACCTTTTCTCAGATGAAGGATTGCTGAGCCTTCCCTTTGCTTGCACAGTTCTGCTAACTGCAGAACTTCTTCCTTACTTACCCACCTGCCTTCACTTGTATGCAAGTCTTTGAAGCCTGCAATGATGTAGATTGGAAATTCAAGATTCTCTTTCATCATTGTTGAGTGTCGGGTTTATAGGCAACACCCAAGAAATGGGAAGATACAAATTACAGTCAGGGCTACAGAGATAATCTCCGGCTGCAGAGGGGGCCTCTAGGAAACCCACTTTCCTTTGGAGACCTTCCTGCCCCTTTTCCATGTAACTCAAGTGGCCTCACCATGCAAAGAGCACATTGAAAACCTCCAGGCCTTGCATGAATATGTCCCCTTCAGACCTCCCTGGTTAGACCTAGGCCATCGATGTGTTCCCCGTCCCAGAAAGTATGAGATGAAGGTGACTCAGAAGTGATTGGGGTGGAAAGAGTGAGGAACCCGTGACATGTTGGAAGACGCGCTCTCTCAAAATAACTGTAGTTCAAGACTTCACACAGCATGGCCCACAGATTGTGTGTGGCCCCCATGTATTTAAAAAAAATGCCCCCGTATGCCTTGGGGGGCATTTTCACCACTTCCCCATCCCTGACCATTTTAGGTCCAGGAGAGGCCTTTTTCTAAAACAAGAAGTGATTTCCAGTTACTTCCTGTTGCTTAAAAAAGGCATTTCCTGGGCCTCAAATGGCCCGGGGCAGAGGCAGAAAACCTGTTTGGAGCAAACAAAGTTATTATTATTATTAGAAGTTGTAGTGGTAGGAGGATGCAGCCCTCCAAAATCTCCTGGGAGGTTAGCGAAGCCCTGTAGCCTCGCGCAATTGCTTACCACAGCTCTACGCTCTGGCCCGGACCCAGTGGCACGCAGCCCCATAGCTGTGTGGGCCAAGGGAATCTTCCTGCCATGGATCTGCCTTTTGCGAGCAGATCCCCCCAACGGGATTCTGGCCCCTAATCTTAGAGGGAGTCATTGCAAAAACAGTGTTCCTGGACATACCTGGCCTTTCCTCAGAGAAGATGCCTCACTATTGTGTTTCTCTGAAATAAAACCATGCCCCAGTGGGTGGATTAGCATGTGTACAGCAACCCTGCCAGTGTGCCAAAAATAAAATCAACAGTGACAACAAAAGAATAATCAATGGAAGAGAGGCCATGTCTCCCTTTCATGGTTTGTGGCTCCTTATAGGTCCCACTTGCGCTTCTCTTCAGTCCCATACAGAGTTGGGTGGCTATTTCCTCTCCTTGGCCAGAAGGCCGAGCAAAACAGACCCCTCTTCCTGCCCGTACCGGTCCTCTGAAGGAACGTCTCGGGGCGAGAGGCTGTCAGTGGTGGCTGACATGCCTCGCAGGTCTGGCAAGTTTAGGTGATTGGCATTCCTAGAAGAAAGAGGAAGAGGAACAGGAAGAAACTATAATGCTAAAAAATTGATATGGTTCACAAACCTGGCCTGAGGCAGGCTGGTCACCAGATCACACGTCTCAACATTGCCTGGCTCGGTATTTGCTATTTCTGCTCAGAGCTCAGGGAAGTTACTTTTGTGGGCTATAGCAGCTGGCTAGGGGGGATTCTGAGAGCTGTGCTCCAAATAGGAACTTTCCTGGGCTCAGCTGTTCATCATCATGCCCTTTTCTCTAGCCCATGGATTAATTAGAGGTCTGTGGATACAAAGAAGTCCCAGTTAGGCAGGGCTGATTCCTTTGATCGCATCAACTTCTGTTTCAATTCCTATATAATTCAGTTGGCCAGAATTCTGATGGGAACTCAGGATATCTGAGAGTGTGTGTATTTCACATTCTGCCTCTGGGTTGGAATATGGGATGGATCTTTTGCTTAGGACAGTGGTACTCAAAGGGGTGACCCATGGACTGGTGTCAGTTCAAAAACCATCAGCTGCCAGTCCCTGGAGAGTTTCCAAGAAAGAAAGAAGAAACAAGGCTAGTCAGTGGGCACAATTATGGCACTGGTCCCTGGCACATTGGGGAAAAAACAGAATCACAGAGTTGGAAGAGGCCCCGAGGGCCATCCAGTCCAACCTCTTTCTGCCATGCAGGAATAACCAATCTAAGCACTCCTGACAGATGGCCATCCAACCTCTCCTTAAAAACCTTCAAAGAAGGAGGAGATTCCACCACACTCCCAGGCAGAAGCAGATTCCACTGTCAAAATACTCATACCATCAGGAAGTTCTTCCTAATGTTTAGGTGGAATCTCTTTTCCCAAAGTTTCAGTCTATTGCTCCATAGGGTCCTAGTCTCTGGAGCAGCAGAAAACAAGCCTGCCCCCTCTTCTGTATGACACCCCTTCAAATACCTGAACATGGATCTCACGTCCTCTCAACCTTCTCCAGGCTAAATATACCCAGCTCCCTAAGCTCATAGGACGTGGTTTCCAGTCCCTCATACCAAACAAACTGCCACTCCTGCCCCCAAATCATATAGCTTTACATGCACTGGCTTAGGGTATCCTCTTCCGTTGGAACTCCTGATGGGCATCATCTTTTCTGATATGTTCGGAGAAAGGGGCAGCCCTCCTCTGCCTGGGGGCCTTTCACCTGAGTTGTACATCAGTCTTGGCAGACTCCTTGCCCACAAGGGTTTATTCTACAAATGTCCCAGTGAAATGGACTTGGGGCCGTGTGTGTTGCTCACTCCACAGTCTGAAAAGTGGTTTCACTCTTAACCTAACCAGGTGATGTTTGCATAGGAAAGAACTTTGTCCTTCCTAAATACATCCCTAAAATAGCAACATGGAGGCATGTACCTTATTGCCACAATCACGTGCCAGTTGTTTTTTGATGGGCAGAGTTATGAGGAAGAGGTAGAATCTGTTTTTGAATGAAAGGAGGAAAGCTGTACCTCTGTGTTGAATCCAGCCCTGGGCTCGGAAAGGGGGTGTTCCCTGGACATATCAAGCTGAGCTAGCTGGGCCTTTGCTTTGATCAGGTTGCACCTGGAGAAGTTACCTTTTCCATCAGCAATTCAAAAGTTATCTTTTTGGACTTGTCAGCCTGACTGGCAAGTTATCTGAAACTTTTCCAAGTTGTGGAATCTTACCCACTGTTGCACAGACTTTTCGTACCTGTGCCTGCAAGGGGTTCTCAAAGAGAGTGCCGGACCCCACTGAAAATTCCTCCCCCTCCCCCTCCCAACAATTAGTTCCTTTTTGCCAGTAAAGGAATGCGGAGCTGATCGCCCAGCGGCCCTCGCTGGGGACGGCCGTGACTTGGGGCCCTGCGCTTGGCGCAGAGGCTGAGGATGACGCAGGGGCGTTTGCAAAGCCTCGCCACTCCCTCAGAGCCGCCTCCACGCGCCCAGGTGATGGCTCCTATCTCCCGAGGAAGTTATGCCAAACACAATAAAGGTGAAGCACATAATTAAAGTTTTGGAGGTATTAATTAGAAAATCTGAGAGCTCACTCAGAGATAAAAGAGTAGCAGATGTGTCAGTGATGAGAAGTTTGACATGCTCGAGATAAAATTTAAAATCAAAAGCCTCCGAACTGTTTCATGCTCCATTATTGCACATTCATTCCTGAGTTCAAAGTCTGGTGCTCTGCTTTACACATTCAGTTTGATCATTTGGGCACCGATATGCTATGGAGGGAGCAGCGAGGAGGGCGGGGGGGGAGAGAACTTCCTCCCCATATCTCTCCTCTCTACCCCCAATAACTTTCCTTTTTTATATACGAATTTGTGATGCTGTCTGTTCTTTATACATATTTGATGCTCCTTAAGATTATTTGCTGTTGCCTTTTGCAGGTCAAGCATCTTCTAGACCAGGGTATTTATTTATTTTTCCCCCTTTAACCCAAAAGAAAGAAAAGGGAGCAAAAGAGAGCAATCCCCTTCATCTTCATCCGTTGGGTCCGTTAAGGGGGACGCGATATATTAAAACCGGAGCACAATGTCGGAGCCCTGGCAGAACATTAATATTTATAAGTCACAAAGACATTTGACTTTATTTTAAAAAGAAATCTCACTAAAATCTTCCATGCATCCAACTTGATATTTAGTCGTGACATTCTCGTTCCCTTTTTGTATTTATTACTGGCTTAGAAGTAGTTTTATATCCTGCTGGGATGTATTGATGGAGGGGAGAATAATGAAGTTAACTGCTCTGGAGAAAGGCAGCGAGAAAGAAAGAGCGAGAGAGAGGGAGGGAGGGAGGGAGGGGAAACGTACTCATCTGCTGTTGATATTTAGTCTGTTAAGCGCAGCGGGGTCCCTCCCACCCCCCCTCAACCCCTAATTTTTCAGATTTTATTTTTTAAAGAGCCACAAGGAAGACAAAGCACTATTGTTGTTGTTCTTGTGTGTTGCAAACTGGCCTCCTTGCCGTAAAAATATGCAGCTTGTTTGTTTATCTATTTGTTTGGGGAGATTTTATCTTTTATCTTTATTTTTTCCTTGCAGGGTTTTCCTATTCCATCTCACGCTTTTGCATCTCTGACTAATTTTTATGCTACATTTGTGTGTCTGCTTGTTTGTGGGAGGGGAGGATCCGGGACTGGACGTTGCTCACCTTCGGCCAAAATGGCTCCACTCGTTTAAATTCTAGAATGGCTGAAGTTCCAGACCCACTACATGTGGGTTATAGCACTCTTATTCCACTTTCAACATCCTATGGAATCCTGGGGTTTGCGGTTTAGGGAGAGGCCTCAAAGGCCCTCCTCAAAGGCCCCCCCCTTAAACCGCGAACCCCAGGATTCCATGGGATGTTGAAAGTGGAATAAGAGTGCTATAACAGTCCAGTGCGGAAGGCTAACCAGATTTGGGCTTCACTTCCTCCTCCTCCTCCAAATCTACAGCCTAAAACTCTGAAGCAGGAGACATGTAACCACCATCTTTTTGTTTTGCTTCTTTGTTAATTTATTGACCAGTTTTGCGTCCTGCTCATTTCTTTTAATTTGCTTATTTTTTTTCTGTTTCCTTTCTTTCTTTCTTTCTTTTTTTTTTTATGTTTTATCTAGATCCCCCCACAACTCTCCCTCCACCCACAACAACCACCATCACCTCCATCCCTCCCACCACAACCACCACTGCAACAGGTACGGTACTTTCATGAACCATGGGGGGAAAGGCCTAAATGTGTGCTGATTTTTATGTATAAGCGGGAGGCGGGAGAGGGAAGGGGGCACAGGGAGAGTCTAGAAAGGGAGAAATTCTCCCACTCCATTTATTCCGTTTCTGACTGATTTCTTTTGTCTTTTTTGTTTCGCCAACGTGATGTGACCAGAAGGGGTCAAGGGTGCTAAATCCCCAAAACGTTGCCCCTTACCACTAACTTGGCAGGGATGTAAATATTAAACTATTTCAGTCTCACTTAGGAGGATGAATAATTTCTGTAATTTTTTTTTCCCACAGCAGGAAAAAACAAAACGTATGTTCAATTCATGCCTGATATTTGCACATCTTGAGGTATTTTGGGAAATTATTCTATACAGAACACACATGGATTTTTTCCTTTCGCATGAAAAACGTGGGCGTTTGTGCTATAAATGTGTTTTTGATTCACTCTTCCCCCTCTTCCCAGTTTCCAGATACCCATGTGCAAAAAAAAAACCCATGTGTGCTTTAAGAAATAGCAGTGAGAGGTTTTTTGCATGAAAAAAAAAATGTTTGTGTGGAAATGCATTTTTCTGTGAAGGCAAACCTGTTTCTTGCACAAAAGATTTTGTACAAAAATGGTGGGAGTTTACATGATAAACATCAATTTTTCACAAAAACCTCATGTGGGATTCCCAAAACATTTTTTCATGTGAAAAATGTGGGGGTTTTTTGTACAAAAAACACTTTCATGTATTTCTGCACAGAGTAATTTCCCCAAAACACTTCAGAGTGTGGAAATACTGGGTGAAGACAGTGCAGCATTCTCAGCTTTGTGTTATTGCCCTCAACTAGGCTTTCCAAGTATTGAGAAACCCATTTTTCCAGTTGGGGAGCCAATATCCACAAATATACTTCCTTTTCCCTCCCCCTGGGGAGTTCTTCTCTGGTGGAGATGCTGAGATTCTTTTCAAAAAACACTATAATCTGTCTGACCGAAAGAGTCTGTGAGTGACTCTTGCCCAACTGGGATGCAGCTTCAGTTCAGATTAACAGCCCCCCCCCCTTTAAAGGTGCTGATTCTCCCTTTGGGGCTTCCAGAAGTACATCTGTGCCCCCCTTTCTTCATACCAGAGAAATGTTTTGGCTTTCCATTACTGTAACCCACCTCAGTGTCCTGAAGCCTCAAGCCCTGAGAGTGCCTTTTTTGATGATCCTTTCTAAAGCTAGTTCCCTCCAAATGTTAAATCTCTTTCCCCAACTTCCGATCCCCACCATTCCTGAGCCGAAGTGCCTCCCACACTCAGCCTTTTTACGACCCTCCCCTTCTTTCATCATGAGTCCATTGCTTCCTCCGATAGCCACATAACTTTCTTCCTCCGCTGGTGACCAGTCACCAAATCCATCCTCCATTTTCATCGCCATCCCCTGGTTCCTTCCATTTACAACTGTGTTCTCTCTCATCCGATCACACCATTTCCCCCATTTGATTAAGAGGAGGTGCCAGTCTGAACCTGGTGTGGGAGCTGAGATGTGCTCTTCTTCCTTCCTTCCTTCCTTCCTTCCTTCCTAAGCAACGTGTGATCATGGCAATGAGTTCCCCTTTCCCGCTAACATGGCGGTCAACATTCGCAGCACTGACAGTCACCCGGTGTCTTTGCTCCCTGTTTTGTTCCTGTCCTTGGACTCATGCTTCTTGCTTTTCCTGATATGCGGAATTAATGATCTGTGCAAATAACAAAAAACCTTTCTTTCCAGTGTGCCTTAACGATCACTTTCTGTTGTGCTGTCTAGCTTTTCGCCTCGTTACATTTCTTTTCTTCTTCTAGGATCTTAAGAAATCAGGATGTCATCCCTGTGCATTCTCAGGAGTGCCCGCCTGGTTTACTTCAATGGCGATATTACTGGGCTGGCGTGCCATTCCTGACCGTTAGCTCCTCTCCCATGTTGTTTCTGCTGCTTTGTGGTAACTGACCCCAGAATAGTGTCCACACGTGCTTTACCAAGCCCGGCAAGGAGCAGGTGTGGGTTCCAGACACATGAAAACAGGGGGTTGAGTTGGAACACACTGAGGATCAGGGACCTCTGTATTATTATTCTCATCTCCATGTCCTGGACACATGCAGTATCTTGGGTTTGGAGCTATCACAGTGAGGTTTCTCTCTCCTAATGGGCAGCATGCTTAGATGTAGCAAGGGTGTTTCTTTACAATTGCAAGTAGACATGTGAAGTGGCTGCTCTTTTCCCCTAAGGGCTCTCTTTCCATGTGATTTCTGGCCAGGATCTCCATGCTTGCTGGTGACCCCCAGGGCTTACAGGAGAAGCTCTTCCCTGCATGGTTGTCTTAGGCCATTTCCACTCTACACTTCTGGTGCTGTTATTCCACTTTCAACATCCTGTGGAATTCTAGGATTTGTAGTTTACTGAGGCCACAGAGCTCTTTGGCTGGGAATTCTGAAGGCTCCTCCCTAAACTGCAAATCCCAGGATTCCATAGGAGGTTGAAAGTGGAACAATAGCGCTGTAACAGTGTAGTGCGGAAATGGCCTTAGCTGCCTTGTGGCCCATAGCTGTGTGTCGCAGAAGACACCCCCCTCCTTCCTTTTTCCCATTGATCGAAAGTGAGGGAATAGCCCTGAAGAGGAGAAGATGCCCTTTGTGCATCACAATAAAAAGTATGGTGACTCAGTTGGGAGTGGGCCAGTAAGTCAGACGGCTCTTCGAGCTCACAGCTGTGAGAGTCTAGGGAGGAAGGAGGTGTGCTGGATTCTATTACTTATGTGGCGAAAGGAGGCGGTAAAACCTCAGCCAGCAGTATTCCCTTTTTCTCATGGAGATGGGAGGGAAGGCTTGAGTGTAAAGGATTGTTCCCTTTGTAGCTCTAACCTTCCTCCCTTGTGGACAGAGAGAGGACAATGTGGATGAGCTACTGTGGGTTTCTCATCTGGTGTTCTTGTTGACTCCGTGGCCGTTTGCCACACTTCGATCCCCCAGTTGCTGTTCCCTGCAGCCAAAATCAAGGGGGTGCCACAAGGCTTCCGCTTCCCCATACACATACAGATTGAGCATTGCACGCACCTTGCTGTCCAGGAACTGATTCATCCCTCCTCTTCTCCTCTCTATTTGCTTTGGTGGTGGTTGTTGTCACCTCTTAATATAATACGGTTTCTTTCCAATGCCTCCCCTGTGCTGAGTCTGTAGGTTTTAATTTCACTAGGCTTCCCTCAGGGTGCTTCTAACTTAGTTTGTATGTGTATGTCTATATTTTATTTTATTTTTTTTAGAGGAAGAACATTCCCATTAAAAAAAAATCTCAACAGTCTAATCGCTTCCCTGAGTTGACGTGCAGTTTAATTTTATTGCAGGCAATGTTGCTGACAAACTGTAATCTTCCTCATAGCAGGTCTCGTGTCCTCCTCATCCGCCTATTCTTTCCACGACCCTCTGCCTGTTACCTGCAGCCAAAATCCAGAGACGAACAAGCCCCTTTGTACTGTAATCTTCTGTATCTTCATGGAAACCACGGTCTCATCCTCCCAGATTCCCCTTGGCCTTGTGTGACACAGCTGTCTGTCTGTCTTTCTAATCTATGTGTTAGTGAATTGGTTTTGCATTAATTTGCATATAAGTAAATCATAAGTGAATTTTTTTTTGGTAGCAAGAAGCGTACTTTCTTCATTCATTGATGCACACATGTGTCTTTGCAAGCATAAACATTTCCCCTGCAAAGAATGAAAACAGTATGCCTCTTTCAGAGTCACTGCTGACCCCATGCTATGCTTTCGCTGAGCATTTGTGTTTAAAAACATGTATACTTGTTTTTAAAAATATGCTGCCTGGTTAATTGAGACCTTGCCTGTCACTTAAAGATGCTGCCAATACCGATCATTAAAGTGTTTCCTATGAATGCACTAGAGAGCTGCAGATAATTTGCACCCTTCCGAGGGTCCTAATATTATTCTTAGCCAAGACCCTTTCAGTGCAACTGTCCCAGGAGCGCAGGTAAGTCACTGAAGCTATGTCTTTGTTGAATTTGGGGTGTCTCAGCATTGCTGTTGCAGCAGAAGGTTAAGACCATGCATTGGGGGACAGGGGGGGCAGGCGTGCAGTTGAGTCTCCGGGTGGAAACCATGAGTATCATACCTCCTGGCTTTCAGTTTGAATTGATGCCGAGTTTGCTCTGAAATTAATTGTGCCCCCTCCGCTTCTCTGAACGAGTGACGGAGCTTCACGGAGGGTCCTCCTGGTCTTTTCATCCCCAGACCATCCATCTGGTAGCTCTTCCGGGCAGCGTTTCCTTCTCGGGAGCTGCGTCTCCCCCTTTGGCTCCCAAAGCCCTTGCCGGTAACAAACAACCTGGCGCTGAGGCATAGTTAAGCTGAGATTGCTACTGGAACAACTTTGTCAAATCCCCCTTTCTGATGGATGGGATCTTGCCGAGTTGCCGCGTCTTAGCGGACAAGCTGTGTATGTATTTATCTTATCCTGAAGGCTCGATGCCTCCCCACGTGGAATTTAACTTGGGCTCTTGCTCGCTCTGTCTCAGCTCAAACAGAGGAAAGGTTAGCCAAGGGAATGTCTCCCATCTCCTCCTCTGCCGGCGAAGGGGGCACCCCCTTAAATTTGCCTTGTATATTACTGCCTGACAAATGGGCACAGAAATGAATTTCCGTTCTCTCGCTGCCTTCAGTAGTGCTTTAGAGCCACCCATTAAGCTTAAAAGCTTCAGCAGCCAAACACCAGTGATTAAATGCTGGTATAAAACTCCAGGAATGTATTTTCTTCCTTCCGTGCTAAAGGTTTGTGTAACTGAAAACCATTCTCCAAATGAAATTAGCATAATTACCAACATTTTATGCAGTCGTCACAAGGAAAAATGCTTTCCTAAAAGCCTCGAGGGACAACAGATCATTTCTGTTGCTCCCCTTACCCTTTCCCAGGGCACCACCTGCTTTTGCTCTCTTAAAAAAAATATCATTATTTAGTAAAGAGGCCCCATTAAGATACAGAGGGTGAAAATTCGGATGGGAGGCCCAAGTTCGGATTCCGTCTTAGGTTCAGCTTTTGAGTGACCTTGGCGAGATCTCTCACTTTCTCAACCAAGGTGGGCAAGAGGTGATGCGGTGGTTTCGAACAGCGGGGATCGCTGCTTTGGCTTGCGGGCCAATTTTATGCTTCTCCAACTACCAGCACTACCCAGAAACAAACTGAGAGATATTGCACGTCCATTTCTGATTTTTAAATATTTTGGGGTTTATTTTCAATGCTGAATGGTGTAGTTTGAGGGGTAAAGAGGCTGTCCCTAGAACCCATTTATACGGTGCTAATTGGCCATGCTGGAGGGCTAGAAAAAAAATAGGGGGAGACCAGGGGGCTTTGAGGATCACAATAGACAACCTTGAGGGCCCAGCCTTGCACTAGAGAGTTGTCCCTTTCTGTCCACAGCTCACAGGGCTGCATCAGCTCCTTTTCATAGCCCCCACAGGCAGAAGGCGGCGGTCCCCTTGCATGCTGTCTGTCCTACAGTGGAAGCTCCTACTTCTGGGTGCCTTTCCTCAAGGCAACCGTAGATGCCGTTCTTTAAGGCCTAGCTCTGATCTATTCTAGCCCCAGAAACTTCTCAAAAGTGAAATTAAGTGGTTAGTTTTCCCAAAGCTTGGAAAAAGCACATCTGGAGACAGGGCTGTGTTTCCCCGAACGTCCACAATTTCATGAACTGAAGTGAATTTTCAAAGCTCTGATTTTCTTTTTTTCCACACTGAATTGAAAGGCCCTTACATGCTAGACAGATATAGTGCTACGATTCCTCTTTAGCTGCCCTCATTTCACCCCATGGAAACCTGGTTTTTGTAGCTGAAAGAGGGCTGTTTAGTTTTCTCAGCCAGAGAGCAGGTCTAGTGCCTCATCACACCACGAACCTCACGCTTCCACAAGACGCGGCCGTGGCAGCCAAAGTGGAAACAGCACCACTGTTGTGCAGCACTGAAGGACCTTAAGAACGATCCTTTGTCGTGGTTCTTTGGGACTTCTTCCACCACCACCAGCTTCCTGATGAGAGATAGGTTTCCCAGCGTGCTGTAGGATGGTTCAGCTGGGAGACCCTCCCTGCCATCTGCGCTGACATTTCAGTCTCCCTCGGGTATTCCAGCTCCGCTGCCAGCGCGCTGCCCCTCTCCACTACCCCCCGCCACAAAAAAGACCCTTCCTATATCACTTCAAAATGTCCTTGTAGCTTTTGTTCATTAAGATGTACACTATGATACGGCCAAGCATGCTGCATAATTTAAATTGCCCCTCGAGTTTTCTCTTGGAATACTCCGTTTGGACAGCGTTATTTCCTCTGAGATAATTAAAAAGTTCTCAATATTTGTTAGAAAGAAAGAAAGAAAGAAAGAAAGAAAGAAAGAAAGAAAGAAAGAAAGAAAGACAGCCCGCCCTTCCTCTCTTTGGAGGCCTAGGACAATCGTGTGTGTCTGCGTGTATGTTTGTGTTAGTTCCCTCCCTTGTCTCCCTGCTTTCTAGGTGGCGGACCAATTTTTCCTCTACTCAAGTACGCCAGTAATTATGTGTGTGTATCGCGTCGGCTTGTCACCTTCCCTACAGCTGGGCCTTGTTTGTCTCTTGGTTTCCATGCTAATAGAATGAAGGATGTTCTCAGCATCTTTGCAAGGAGCCCCGTGTGTTGTCACTGACGTGTTGGATCCTGCCTGGCTTGGAGATTGTATTATGTCTTCAGCCGGCATTCTGGAGATACTAGAAGCATCCTCATCATCATTCCTCCAAAACTCTCTCATCCCAGAGGCTTCACACATTATCTCCCCTCCGCAAGAGGGCTGCCTTTCTGTAGGACAACATTACAACTATTTTTTAACACAGGCTTTCAGGGTAAGGTGAATGTGAAGGCAGCAAGAAAGTTCAGGAATATTTCACAGTGGACCTTTTCTTTGAATTCAGGGGAGAAAACATCCTGCAGAACTGAGGGATGGTAGATTCAGACAAAGAAGTGTACAATTTCTGTTCACTTAGTGCATGGAATTCACCGCCACTGGCTTAGATCTCTTTTAGAGAGGAAACTGGGCACATTCCCGGACTAGATCTATCCTGAGTTTTGGAATATTCCTCCCTCCACTCTTTACATCTGTAATCCCCCATCTGGCTTGGCCAAAGTTGGCTGAGGGATTGTGGGCGATGTAGTTCAAAAAAGTAACATCTTCTGCCCAAGCTTTAGGACTATCCATAAGCAACAGTGATGGTGTCAATGTGACAACATAGCTAAGTGTCCAGGTACCGCTGAATACAAGTTGGTGAGCTGCAAGAGCCAGAATCCTTGCCTTCTTGCCCACCTTTTGGGCTTTTTGGACACCTCTGGTTATCCACAGTGGGAAACAGGATGCTGAAGGAGATCCTGACCTTTAAGATCTACTTGGGACATTTCACCAGAGACTCTCAGAGAGAAACCTGGATGTCTCTCCAGTCCAGTCAGTGCCAGGCTATCGAGAATTATCCATTCCATCTACAACAAATCCCTTGGATGCTTGAATATTAAGCCAAGACTTATTGGAGGCCAAAACCTCCTCCTGCTGCTTAACAAAAATCACCCTTCGATTGAGCTCGTTCAGTTATCAACAGTCGATGAGAGAAGAATCACATTAGCTTTAACAAGATCTTTCTCTAGCACACGCTTCCATTAGACACGTTGATTCCAGTGCTTGTTTTATCATCAGGGAAGGATAAATGGGTTTGAGATTCCCTTTGAGCATATCTGCACTATGAGCATTAAATGGGCTTAAAAGTCCAGGATCCTTCCTGGAGGAGCTCATATCCTTTTTCTTCCCTCTCCCTGCTCCCACCAGCCCACCACCAACCCTTTCTGGAATGTCAGAAGCAACCCGTTGTCAACCATGCTGTCTGATTCTTGTTGTGAGACACATGTAGCTGCCTCCCTCTGTTGTCACTGTGGCCTACACACATCCCCAAGGTGGGTGTTGGGGTGGCCAGGAGCACTCCACAGACGGGCGAAGTCTGCAGCGCGGGGATTTACTCCCCCTATCCTTCAGTCCTCACAAATTATTTATTGTATCATCCTTGGCTTTCTGGGGAGGCTTCCTTGCATCCCTGGTAAAATGTCAAGTTAATTTAGAGGAGATGTTGTGCTCTCCTGACATTTTCATCCACTGTGACCACATTAAAATGGAAGAGAGGAGGAGGCGGGGAGCTGCCACACCTGGGTGGAAATAATGTGCAGGGAACTTGTGCTGTGATGCTCAGTTGCTAACCGGCAGAGGTGTGTTTGGACTTGATGGTTGCAGAATCAAATCTGCGCTCTGAAGGTGTCCTGACCTCTAGCGCGCTAGGAGAGAAAACTATTGAACTGGAGGCAAAGATGGATTGTTAGCGCTTAAGTGGTCCTTGGGACTTTCCTTGGGGTTGTGTGTGTGTCTGTCTGTCTGTCTGTTTTTGATCTCTTTCTTGGTGTCCAGCATTTCTGGAAAGTCTTTAAAAAGTCATAAAAAGGGAATTCCAGTTAAAATTGCTTGCTGCTGTTCTTACTTGCTGGCCAACTTGCTATACTGAGACCATGTAACCTCCTAGAGCTCTTTTCAGCATCACAGATACATTGAAGTCCTCATCTAGCACACACACGTGCGTGCGCGCGCACACGCGCCCTCCCTCCCTGAACCATTCATTCAACAACACGTTAGGACTTGGTTGGAGAACGTGGCTGCTGTGTTCTTGTGCACCTCTGGTTCGTTGCCTTGGGAGTGTGCAAAGAAGGCGTTCTGGGTGGGATTGTGTGGCCCTTGATTTGAAGTCACTTTCAGTTTTCCATAACTCCAGTCAAAAGGTCCATTTCTGGCTTCTGCCAGGCATGTTCAGTTTTGACAGATGAGAGGACCTGAATTGAGAGGGCAGCCTGGAGAGCTGTGTGGAGCGAAGCATTAAATCTCAGCCCAATATGCGGTGCCACGCTTCAGAAAATAATTTTCCATGCTACACAAAACTACTAAACGGACCCTGATTATTTTTGCAAAACATCTGGTCTGCAAATGAAGTGATCTCGCGGGTGTAGTACAAGCAGACCGCTCGTCAGAAAGCTTTTGGCGGCTCTCAGAAGTGCCGCTCTGCAAAGAGCGCTCCTGGCAACGCAGTAATCGAGTCCTCTGCCACCCTTCCTTCCTTCCTTCCTTCCTTCCTTCCTTCCTTCCTTCCTTCCTTCCTTCCTTCCTTCCTTCCTTCCTTCCTTCCTTCCTTCTGGGGTGGCTTTGAAGGCTGGAAGAAGCTCTCCTCTTTTCTCCAGCTCTTACGCCTCTCTTTGTTCTGCAAATCACACTGTTGTTCAGTTTAAATGAAATGTAATACAGACATGAGGAGATTAGGTCAGTGGGGGTGGGGGGAATGGAAGATTTTGACCATATTTTGCTTTTGAAACCTGTAAAAGTTTTTAAAAGGCAGCCTGCCATCCCCACACGCAGCTCCTAAACATCCCGGGTTCATTTGAAAGGCTAAAGGATGTTGAGCTAAACGGTTCAGCCCCCAAAGGAAGGCTCTTCCGTGCCAAATGGCCCAGTTCCTTTTTCATGTGCTTACGACGAACAGCATGACAGGACTGCCTCGTGCCATCATCTCAGGTAGGTGATCGGTGCGCAGCGAGATTTGGCACAGAGAGCGACACTATTGCCCAAAAGAATAAAAGTTGATTACTGAGTTTCTGTGGGCTGGCAGTAGCCAGCTTCAGGGCCTTCAATTTGCAAAACAAAATTAGGTGCTTTTGGTTACAGCGGGTGGGGCTGGTCGGTTTTAATTTCATCCTTGGATTTTCATTTTTCATTTATGGAGGCCATTCTGTTAGAGGCTGCGGACTAATTTTATGGATTAGTTTTTAAACCCCCCGGTCTGTCGCACTCAACAAACAATTTTAAGTTGGAGAGGAGCCATTTGTGAACAGATTAAAATGTGCCACAGAGGATCCGAGTGCCACTGTTTCAACCAAGTATTGCCCAGCTGTCTTGGGGGATGTAGACTGCATATGTGTGTGGGTGTTATGTGCACGCATATATGTGTGCACATGGGTTGCTTTATGGATTCAGGCCAGAATTTGGCTGGTGCACTAGGCACAGCTGTCCAGGTGGCATAGCAGCTGCAAAGAGATGTAAGGCAGAGCTGGTGTTTAAGTCAGGAGAAGAAAGCAGGCGGCCCCATGCAGGCAACGTCTTCAATGCTGGGCTGCCAGAAGGGTTCTTGAGGGCCAAGGTCTTGCCTGGGGAAGTTGCCTGTGCTAGGATCACTGTGCCCAATGCCTTTTTTCGTCTTGCTGCCACCTGTGCCAGGGCAGTTACAGTGGTGTTAAGCACCCAACGTCAGGGACAGTGCCAGACTCCCCTACTCTCCCCCTGTAATTAGCATCTTCATGATGGGAACAATGTATTTGATGCTTTGAGTATTAAATGCCTCTTTCAGGTGCAAATATTGATCTGGGGCAGGGAATAAGATAACGCGGGTGGTTGGAGCGCTCTTCTCGTGTGTCCTTCCACACCCAATTAATTTTGCTTAGTGCTACTATTTGCAACAGGCAACACTAAGTCTTTCTGTGTTTTTATGTCATCTCCTGCCCATAGCATTATGGAATAGACTTTTTATTGTTTTCCCTTTCTTGGTCCCTCTCAAGTTGATAAAACATAAATGAACCCCAGAATTTCAGGGAGATCATTTGCAAAAAAGTCTTCTTTCTTGGAGTCCTTAGGAGTATGGGAGCACGTTGATCCTCTTTTCAGAATTTGGTTGCAGGGAGGTAATTGTTCTGAGTATGCTTGTTGCCTTCTGCCTTTGAAAAAGAAGCCATTTGTTCCAGGGCGTCACTGTAAAAGTGCCTTAAAAAAATGGTCTCCACCACAAAAACCAACCGGCCACCATCTCCCCGCAAAACCTCACTCGTGCTCGCCAGTGCCACGGCTAAACCACAAAGCCCTTGGGAAGGATGGTGGTTGAGACTGGTTTGGACTTTGAGGCGGTGCACCTTTTAACCCGTAACTGCTCTGTTTCCTGTCGCGACCATCCAGCCCATCCGCTAATCATAACTTTGCCATTCCAGCTGCAGCCAACATGGTGGTTGTTTTTGACGCTGAATATTGGTTCGCCCTTAACCGCTTGAAAACTTTGTGTTTCGTTTCGTTTGTTTGTTTGTTACTTGCTGATCTCTGTCCCCGAGTGGGAAAAGCGAGCTGCACTGTGCACCTAGAAACGATGTTCCTTGACTAATCATCTTTTTCTAGCACACGAACAGAAGTGGTTGCACCAGCAGAGTTTCATTTTCAAAACAGAAGCATGCATAACTCTCCCCCTTCCCCACTCCATCCCAAACAGAGAACCCCAGATCAGTTGTCGGGGGGAAGACATGAAATTTCAGAAGTCAATGCAACACCCAGCGTATTTTAATAATGCTGCCCCTCTGCCTGACCCCACCAAGCCCACCTTGTTGTGAACGTATTAAAATGAGGTTTTCCTTGTGGTGGGGAAATAGTCCATCCTCAGGCCTCGGGGTTTTTGTCCCCCCCTTTTCTCTTGGGAAGTTTTGGTGCTCCAGTTTTTCCAAAGCTCCAAGCATAGAAGCAGAATCTGGATGCACTTGGGCTGACTAGTTTGCGAATAGGAAGCCTGTCTGTGTTGAAACGGAGGGTAAGATGTTCGAGAGGTAAACTGCTGTTGGAAAAATCTTGACCAAAGTTCCTACTTCTGTTGTGTCCGGTTCATCATCCCCCTTCAGTATTTTAAAATGTGTCAGTCTGTAAGTATTTTGTATTCCCCTGCTTGTGGGTAATATACGCGTTTTGTCTTGCCCTTTGCTCTGGGAAAGTAAGTGTACACTCTCCATTGTTCAACTTCGAAAAGAAAACTTCCCTTTCTTCCTGTTAAGTGGGAAATTTGGCCTCTCCAGATTCTGATGGCAGCATTGAGAACTTCATCCATTTCAGTTTAATAAAGTTCAAGTTCTAGGATAGTTTGTTAACGGAGTTATCTGTACCAGAGCCTTGCGTACAGGTATGCTTTCGTTCCTTGAAACATTGCCTGTGCTGAACCAAAGCCAGATAACTCAAACCTTCCCTTGAGATTTGGGGGTTCATCAGAAACTCCATTCCACTTTCCTAGTAACGTGGCTTCAGGATAGTAGTTTTGTTGCAACCTGTATACCAAAGGAAGGCAACCGTTGGAATTTCTGCATGAGACCTTAGGAGAGCTGTTCCTCCAAACACATTTTAAAAATTGCCTAAAATGTATGGGAGCATTTTTGCTACTTTTGGGGAACCATGGGCCATTTTAAGCCTGGGAGATGCCATTTTTGCACTTCCTGGTTTTTTTTAAAAAGGCTTCTCCCCAGGCAAAATAGGGCTTGGGGGAGCAAAATGTAGCAAAAAGGCCTCGCACACTTGCTAGAGGCATTTTGAGGGGGGGAAATGGCCCCTGCATGCCAGAGAAGCATCTTAAATGGGCTGTCCTTTGCTTATCCCCACTGTGCACCAACCGTGACTGAGTGCAGTTAACTGTATGCTTGGCTCCTAGCATGATAGCCAGAGTGCCCAGGGCTCTGACAACGTTGGCTAAACAGGAGGAGGCTGGTCCGGTCTGTGGTGATAAATCTGGGTGTCCTAACTGAAGTGTACATAAAGCCAGACAGAACCCTAATGGAAGCCCAAGGTGCCTTCAGATATTCTTTTGGGACTGAACTCTGCACACTCCTGGTAGAGGATGAGAGCTGAAAGGTTGAGGCTTGGGAAGATGGAGAGACATGTGTTGCAGAGGACAGAGCCAGCTGTGAGGGCCACTTTCCAGCCCCTGCACCAGAAGACAAATCACAGCCCCCAAGGTGGGAGTAGGTTTAGCAGCCCATTAGCACTGGACTTTTCCCAGGCTTGTGGCTTACGCTCTTTAATTTATTGTTGAATAAAAGGACTGTAAAAACCACCAGAACAGCCATGCTGTTCTATTTTGCCAGCCTCATTCCTAGCAGTGGGGAGCCTGCGAAATGCTCTTTGGAATCTACCCACTGCAGAGCTGTCGCTAGAAATGGGGATCTTTGCAGAGAGCAGCACTTGTGGTTTTTTTGCAAAGATGGAATGTCTTTGTCTTTCTTTCCTTCTTTATACACTCTGCATGGCTTGCCAAAAGCAAGGCATCGTTCCTCCCCCTGCAGTCCTGTTTTTTCTTAACACTGTGAATGCAGCGACGCTGGGGACATTGGTTCATCCCTGAGCCTACCTGTCATGGGTCTTTCTCAAGACAATGTGGATGCAGAACGCCGTGTGGCATCCATCGCCGTCCGGCACATGGGGAAGAAGGGAAGAATGGAGCTGGGGAGCCCAGGCTGTGTGGTGACTTCTCTGGCAACCAGGCACAGAGAAGGAGTTGCGTTTGACAAAGGCAATGTTTGAACGGACGAACGCTTTTCCGGGGCCTCCCTCTCCTTTCATAGCCTGGAGCCCTTCTTCTGTCCTGGTGAGCGCTTGCTCTGCAGAGCAGGCCACTCTGGTTGCTTCCTCCCCACTTTGCATGTCTCCCTATCTCTTGACCACCTGGAGAACATCACTGTTGGCGAAATCTCCAGGGCTAAAGCAAACAGGGCCCCACCGCCCCCTCTGGGCTCACAGCTTTTAAGCTTAAAGCATGTCTCTTTAAAACAGTGCAACTCACTTCAAATGCTTTTTGCCTTTCATTTTTATTATTGCTTGTCACGCAGTGTTCTTTGAAAGCTTGCTCATATATTATCTGTTCCATTTTTTTTCCATTTCCCTTTTTTTGCATGCTCTCCCTCCTGTCTCTTCCTTTCCTCCAAACCTCTGTTCCTGTGTGTAGACACAACGGCAGCGACAGAACCGGCAGTTCACGGTTGGTATTGCATTCCTGTTTATCTTTTCTCTCAGCAGCGCTGAGTGGCAAAGCAAGCTGTGGGAAGAAACCCTGGAGGGGTGGGCGGCAGGGGCCAGGGCCAGGGCTGCGGGGGGAGAGAATGCGGAGGAGATTGGGAGGAGAATGGGGGATAAAATTGGGCAGAATCACATGTTAAGCAGACACTTTTTTTTAAGGCTTTCAAAGGATGCTCACCGTTTCTGAACCCTGCATCCTGGTATCAACACACCTGGGGCTCCCCCAGCCGCAGCAGAGAGAGCAGGCCAAGAGGAACCGTGGCTGGATTTTAGCAGTCCCTGTGGCTGCCAGTCAACGTGGCTTGGCTGCAACACATAGCAGGAATAGAAGGACTGGCCGGTTGATTAAAAAGATGCAAATAACCCAGCTGAGGCTTCTAATTTTTGAAAGGCCGTGCAAGAAAGATGGAGTCTAGCTAAGCAACCTGTGCAGTTCGAGCAGTTTGCACAAAAAAAGAGTCATTTTCAGAAATGCAACAAGCTCGAAGCCACAGATTCCGTTCCCTGAAGTATGCCAGAGAGGCACCGCACTCTCAGTCTTTGGAGACGTTGGCACAGAGGGGTCCCTGGTGCCATAGGTCACCAGTCAGTTTTTCATTTGTGGGTGACAAAAAGTCAGACGCCAAGCAACATACCTTGTGGTCTTGGTGAGGACAGATGAGGAGGCTATCGCCATTCATCTCTTCCTTTTGGGGTCACTGTGGCCAAACAGCTTGACCGCTCTGCCCACTGCCAGTTTTCTTCAAAGTGTGATCCCATGTTCTAGGCTAACAAGCATGTTGATGAAATAAGGAGGAAATGCCTTCAATATGCAGGGCAGGGGGTAATCTGAGCATGATTATGTTAAAATAGACCTCCCTATCGCTAGTGTTGAAAGAATTGCACCCTTGTTGCCTTAAAGGCACAAGTCTTGCAGCATCTTCTTGGAATGGTGTCCATGAATGAAAGGGAACACCCACTTTTTGGCAGTACAAGAAATCTGAGAGGCCTCCTCCTTAGCTGTCAGCAAGCTGGTTCAACAAAATATTTCACTGCTAACTTTCTACACAGGTCATGCACTGGTTCATATAGTCCATATTTAGGTCTTCTGCAAACAAAACATCATGGGTTCATCCCTTGAGCAGAGGTTCATCTCCAAGCACATTTTATCAAGCTCAGGAAGGACTGTCTTCTTTGCCTGATATCTTAACAGAATGGCTTAAATCCTGTTGTTCGTCCTAACTAAAGTAGACCCATTGAATTAGATTTACCTTTGTGTTGGAGTCACCAGCAGGATTCCAGCCTGTGACTGTTAACTTTGATGTTTTATCATCCAATGTGGAGATAATTTAATGAGGGCTCCACAAGAAAGAGGCCAGATTCTACAAGAGCACAAAACATTTGGATATCTTTTTGGCTATTGCTGTTTGTGACATCCCCTTACTTTAGCCTCTCTCCCAACAGATTTCTTAGTAATACGGTTTTCCTTTGCCATTGCCAGTTTTGGAATTATTTCTTGGCATGCCCAGTGAATGCACCCTGCGGTATGTTTCCAACACAGAAGCTCATAATCTGTGGAAAGGCTGTTGTTATGGAGGGAAGGAACTGCCATTTGACAGTGTGGAGGGCAGCAGCACCAGAGTTGTTCCAGCTGCCATTTAGGGTTATCTACTGTGTTGTAGAGCCACAGTAATGCCCAAAAGAGATTAACAGCATGAAATCCAAATGTTCCTGCTGACCATTGGGCTCTCCCCCTCTTCTCTGTCCTCTGCATTTGAGGAGGAGATCTTCACGTTTCCATCAGTCCTCCTTGTCCAATCATCGCTTTCCACTGAATGTGTCAGAAGAGGTTGAAGGAACTAGAAATGACAGATCAGACTGGAGAAGTATGCATTTGAGGTCTGGAAAACTTATTTTTTGGACTACAATTTCCAGAATTCCTCAGCCAGCATGGCTAGCAGTCAAGGGATATAAATTAGATGTCTGGTTATTCTTGGCCGAAGAGAATTCAGGGTTTTTTTCCCTTGATGCGTGAATACTGCACTTATCCCTGAAGATTAAAATAAAATCAAGGCCTACGTCTCAGACTGACTGAACCATTTGGAACGAAGCCTTTCTGATTTCAATGAAAATAGGTGTTCGCGTGCGTACATGAGAGAGAGGGCTTCAACACTGAGCAGTCTGTCATGTCAGCTGGTACTCGTGAAGAAAACTATTCCAACTCTTTTCTGAAGCTTTGGAAAGTAATCCTTTATCTCCACCCAGATTTAAGAAGTAAGTCCCCCAGGTCAAGTCAGGTAGCATTAATGTTTCCAAAGTAAAACAGGAAAAACATATTCTGAAGGTGGTGGTGGTGGGGAATCAGAGCTGAAGAGCAGAAATCTTATATTTTGGTTTGGGATAAGCAATGCTTTGAAAATCACCCAGAAAATAACCTCTAACCTAGCTGGAGCCTTTGCATTGCTGGATGTGGTAGGTGAAGTTATCTGCAATATCCTTTCTGCCTTAAAAAAAATAAAAAAATAAGGTGGTTCTTTAACGAACCCCATGTCGAAGCACCTTTTGTCCGTCAGAGCCTCCCATGGTTTCTTTCCAGGCTTGCGTTGCCAGAGTGTGTATAAAAGTTGACCGGACATTTCTTGTGTGTTGGCCATTTTGTTCTGAGCAATGTCCAAATGAGAGGAAGCATGTCTGTGGAGGGTGAGAAATGCATGACGGGGCATGGTCAACCTGGGCAAACCAGGTGGAATTCCTCAAAAATAAAAATAAAATCCCAAATGCCAGCCATTGCCAAAGTGACAAGGGGCCCTACCATATTTCAAACTGAAAGAGGGGCTTGAATACTCCCTGAATTATCCTTGCCATTGTCCCAAGGGGGCATCCTAAGGGTGGGAGGGGGTTTAAAAAAATCAGAACGAAGTGCTTGTGTGCATGCAAAACTTCAGTAGCTGCCCACCGTTACTTCCAGCCCAGGACTCGAGAGCAGCTATGCATGGGCACATTGAGAGCACGGGCATTTGACTCCCCAGCTGTATATTATAATAGTCGAGACCTCAAAGCATCGGGATTCCTCCGTGTCCTTCTCTCCCGCTGCCCTTCCTCCTGCTCTTCTGCCTTTATTTCCAGACTCCTAACAACAGCATGTTCCATAGCTGAGGCTGAGGTTCGCGCTTTGGCTGCTCTTCAGTGGCTTTTCCAGCACCAGCTTCCCCCGGTTAATAATGCTCATCCTGCAGTGCGGACAGACACCTTTTGGAAAAACCTCCATCTCCCTAGAAGAGCGGAACAAGCAGAATAGCTCTATGGGGTGGGACGGAGGGGCCAGTGGTTTCTGCAGGCTGTCTCCCTCCCACAACTACATTGATCCTTTTTTATTCCTAAAATGAATAAGCCTTTTTTACCCTAGCTCTCGGGCATTCTTTGTTTGTTTTGCTAGGAGTAACGATGGTGCGCTTGAATTTCCTTGGAGTCCATGCACGCAAGAAGGAGCCAGGGATACAGCGATGGGAGGGGGTGCAAAATGAAGAAATTGCCCTCCAGATAAGGATTCTGCTCTCCTCAGTAAAATTTCTCTTTAGGCAAAGAAAATTTCTAGCATTGCAGACACTGAAAATAATTCACGCTTAGAACTGTTTTGTTTGTTGTTGTCAGTGTGCCTCTTTTCTTTGGCTGCCTAAACTGTATTTCTAAACTCTCAGCTTTAAAAGTCACTGCAGTACTAGAAATTTGAGGACTGAAGGAAAATGTCATGGGGGTGCAGAATTCCCCAATTTGCAGTGCCCCAATTTGCCCCCACTCCTGGTAGCTATACCCCTGGAGGAAGCAGAAAGGAAACCATTTTAAATTCAAATGCACCTTCAGTAATACAGCTGAAAGATACAGGGAATGAACTTGCCCCCTCAAATATTTCCTTGGGAGATGCCATATGTAATCCCCCAAGAGAAATTCCCTGTGGGGTTATTGTGCCCTTGTTTCGTGCGGTGAAATCCTTTGGGAATCTCTCTTTTGTTTCGTTAAATAGGTTGGCGTGAGCTCCTGATCCAAGTTTCCAACAGCTTTGGGAGAACACTTGGAACTGTGTAATCTCTGCCCCTTTTACCAGCCAATCTAAAACCAAAAATTCATGCTGCTTTAAAAATACATTCCCAATTCTGAACATTGTGCACACAGACATGTATTGGTTTCATGCCATTTCCAAAATTTCAAAGAAAACCCGACAACTAAGTCTTCAGCTGTAAGGGTACAGTGGACCAGCTGCAGGCATATCCCTGCAGGAGCAGCTTTTCAACAGCGATTCAGTCTGGAGGTTGGATCTCAGCCACCAAATTATTTAAATTTGGGAACAAAATGTGTCTGTCAGTGAATCCTCAACCATCACCAAGGGGGAACTGGGAAATCCTTGTCATCCTCAAAGCTGATAAAGGAGATTTTGAGCAGGGGAGTGGGCAGGAAGTGAGATCAGAGAGGTGGGTTAGATCTTTCTTTAAAAAATTAAAATCATCTCCAACAAAGAATGCAAAGGAGTTGTGCAGCCAAATCATTGACTGGTAGCAATTGAACTGTAGGGCTGAGAAATAAAATTGTGGTAGAAAATGGAAAGCAAGCGGCTGGGACAGAGTTGAATCCAGATTTAATCCTGTTTGGAATAGTCCCTTGGAAGAGTGGGACTTAATTTAGTTACTGCTCACCTGCCATGCTGATTTTAGTAGGTCTACAGGAAGTGGGATTGAGTCTGGATCTTAGTCATAGGCCGTTTCCACACTACACTCTTATAGCGCAATTATTCCACTTTCAACATCCTATGGAATCCTGGGGTTTGCAGTTTCGGGAGGGGCCAGCTCCCCCCCCCCCCCAAACTGCAAACCCTAGGATTCCATAGGATGTTGAAAGTGGAATAATTGCGCTATAAGAGTGTAGTGCGGAATTGTTTATCTGCTGGGAGAAATAGCCCTTTTTGTCCTCCGAAAAGAATGTATAGTAGTTTAACCTGCACGCTTGAGCTGGCTGTTCGTTCAGTGGGTCTCTTTTCCTGATGGTGCTTTCTAAGGGCCTTGGATTGTCCCAGTAAGGAAGGAGTCTCAGCTATCTGTCTTTTAAAATGAGAGAAAGAGTGAGCCCGGATTGCACCCTGGACCCTGAGATTTTAGGCCCAAAACCTGAGCTCAAGGGACTCTTGATGATGTCATGTTGGGAGCCCCACAACTAGGTCATTATGTGAGACACAGCTGCTCAAAGCATGTAATGGAAATAACAGATACCACCTCTAACAGAAGAGAAGGCAGCTCTCTAGTTCAAAGTTAAGTTCTTCATACTCTGCAGTGGGTGGGAGAGTAATTTTCAAGATGATGCTCTTGTCCTGAGATTCCTCCTCTTCATCCTGAGAGCCAGAAAAGAGGACCCAGGCCCTGATAGTCAACTGGGCAACTGCCAGAGGTTTGAGGGGCTGCTCTGCTGTCCTGCTGCATCCCAAATTCTAAAGGGCTCCGTGTCCTGCATCTCCACCCATGGTCACAAAAATTTGGGTATGTGATTTTTTTCCTATCACACACACAACTCAGTAGCAGATCCCCAAAAGCTCTGGATGGCAAGCAGCAGCAATTTTGCTCTGTGTAAGGCCTAGAAGGAGGGCCCAAATGCCCTAAAACCACCAGATCCCATCTGATCTTGGAAGCTAAGTAGGGTCAGCTCTGGTTAGGATGTGGATAGGAGACTGCCAAAGAACAGCTGGAGCTGTAAGGTCTATTTCAGAAAAGAAATTAGCAAAAAAAAGCACCTCTGAGGATTTCTTACCTAAGAAAATCGTATGAAATTCATGGAGTTGCCATAAAGTGACTTGAAAGCCCATACACACATGCGACCTAGAAGCATCCTTTTGTCCAAAGTTACTTCTCATTTAGAAATAAGGCCCATTTGAGCCTGGAGCAACTGGGAAAGGGGTGGAAAAGGCCCCCAGACACACCAGTCTTACCCCCTGCTTTAACACCAGACATATGTCAAAGTCAACCACAAAAGCGTCTTGTGGGCCCTGTGAAACTGGCAAGTTTTATTTGGTGCAATCAGTTTGTGCTTTTGAGGCTCTTTGTTGTTGTTTTGCCACAACAGAGTACAACATGACAAGTCCTCTGGAAGTTTCAGAATGATATTGTCTGAAATTAATTCTGATTTTAAAAAGGCAGTGATGGGCGGGGGTGCTTCTCTGGAAATCAATTTAGGAAGTAATGCAAAATGCTGTTGTGCAAATGCGTGTCTGGAGAAGGGAAGGAGAATAATACCCATCCCGACACATGCTTTCAGAGAGTTGCTGTTCCTCCCCAATTGATTTTAACTTCTTTAATTCCAAGTGACAAAACAATTGTGTGCTGTTGGAAAGTTAATTCTCATTTATTCTGAAGAAAAAAAATTGCAGGGAAATGTGAATGCGTTCTAATCAAAAATGAAGAATAAAGCCTTTTAATAGTCAAATGAAAAATGTAATGAGAAAACCCAAGGCATGATTTGTGGCATGTTTAAGATGCCTTCCTGGCTATTTCTTGCGCTGTTCACTGACATTTTTAAGTCTACTAAGTGCTGATAGGAAAGGAATAGTTTAACTGTTCTCCCTTCCTATGGTAAGGGATGGAGAGGGTGGAAATAAAAGACCCTTTGCTTCATAAAAAATGCAGCACTGACCTTTTTTACTTTTAAGAAAACAGAGTGGTTTTCTCCCCCCCCCTTAAATTGAAAGGAAAATTCTCAGAAAAGAAGCCACTCACAAGAATAGAACTTTCCAGAGGATGTTTTTGAGAATCCACTTTCATTGTCGTTCCACAAATGAGTCCACCGATGGCAGCTTTCTGAATTGCTGTACTGGCTTCAGAGGTTGCTTGCATTGTCACAATGAAAAAAAGGCTTCTTTCGATGGCATATAATTTGATCGGTAGATTCTGTTGGACTTGTGTGACAGCAAGCCGGCTGCGCAGTCTGTGCACAAACTTGCAATCCAGGTGCAATCCAGAACCAGGGTGAGAGATCTGGGCAAAGCCAGGGAGTGAGGTTCTGATTCCCAGCACTGTCACGCTACCACCTAGGCCATTTCCCCACTACACTGTTATAGTGCTATTATTCCACTTTCAACCTCCTGTGGAATTCTGGGGTTTGTGATTTACTGAGGGCAAGGAGCAATCTGGCTGAGAATTCTAAATGCCCCTCCCTCAACTGCAAACCCCAGGGTTCCATAGGGGGTTGAAAGTGGAATAATAGCACTATAGCAGTGTCTTGCGGAAAGGTCCCTGCTCTCCAGAGTCATAGCTCAGTGCTCAAACCATTGCATCATGCTGGCTCTCAGTAATTGCGTGGCTATACTGGGAGTTGGGCTCCTGTTTTCATAACCGTCCTGTGATGAGTCCCATCTGTGCCGTGAACATGGCTTCCTCTTCGGTGAGTACCTGGGTTCCGGCTGCATCCTGAGGGAGGAGAGTTATTCCCACTAAGCTACAGGGGAAGTGGGCCCTCCAGAGGTCATTGGAGTGCAACACCCATCCACTCAAGACAGCACAGCCGATGGTGAGGAATGATGGGAGCTACAGTCCAACAAGGGTCAGAAAGATCCGCCCAATATTAGACAAGCCTTTACTAAAGCTTTCCAAGCATTAAAAGGATCTACTTTCAAGCCTTGCTGATCACTAAACAAAAGACAAAATGCACCATTTTTGCAAGCTTGTTGTTGTTCTGTTGTTCTGATAAAGGTATCACTGCAGTGAATGTTTTAAAGTTTACTACCAGGGCTGTTTCCTGCTGCATCATTATAGCACAATGATCCCTCTTTTAACTGCTGTGTCTTCATCCTATGGAATACTGGGATTTGTAGTTTGGGGAAGCGCTAGGTCTCTCTGGCAGGGAATTCTAAGTACCTCTCCCTACACTGCAAATCCCAGGATTCCATGGAACAGGACCGTGGCAGATAAAATCGGAATCACAGTGCTATGAGCATGTAGCATGAAATGGCCCCCAGTGTTTAGGTTTCATAAAAATATAGACACGGGTAGGAGAGGCAAGTATACCAGGCATGCTTGCCTCCACATCCCGAGATGAGCAGATCCCCTGATCACTTTGAACTGAGCAATTCGGCAACTACAGATTCATTGCCAGCTCCTCCCTGTGCAAGAATCCTGGTTTTGCATCTTAGCAATTAGAGTCTGGAACCGCTCTTTATTGTACAGCGGGGACATGCCTGGTATCAGATAGCTCGTGCTTTGGCAGCCAGTTGCCGCAAAATGAGCAAAATCTTTTAGGGCCAAGCTAGACATGACACAGCATTCAGTAAGATAGAGAGGACATGCTTAGACATGCTCATTGCCCTCCAATGAGTTTACATTTCAGAGAAATATCTCCACACCCCACCCAGCCAGCAAATCAGCCTTCTTCAAGGGAAGGTTTTCTAGGCCCTGTATCTCCTACAATGTGGGTAAGAAGGCAATTTAGGAGTTGCAATTTGGAGGAGAGAGTGAGGAAGGAAAGAAATTAAGCAGTCGATGTCCATGCACCTGTGGGGCTTTTCTTCTGCTTTTCAAGTTAAGAATGCCATGCCTCCAGAATAAAAAGACAATAGGATCTTGCCTGTGACATCCTGTTAGATTCTCAGTTCAACCAGCTTCCATCACCTCCTTCCCATATGCCCTGCCTGGAGGCTTTGACTGAGGGATCTGAAAAGGAACAAGCCCCAAAAGGAATTGCATAAAGACCCACCAAAAATCATTTGGAAGCAAGTTAGGAAACAGCGGCTGCAGAAGGGGAACCGCTTGGTATATTTTCCTAACAAGAAAGTGCCTTTGCCTTATCAGCTTTGAGATGACCTTCCTGAAACAGATCACTTGAGACTTCTCAAAATCATTCTGTGAGTTCTCTTCCCAGTGATGATGATGGTGGTAATAATAATGGTAATAATAACAACAACAACAAGAGCACTTGCAATCTCCTTCTGCTGTTGCTGTAGTTTTGAAAAGTGGAGTCCAAAATAGCTCTACACTCTTGTCTTAGTTGGCGTTGGCAAGGGATCCACCAGCAAAACCTGGAACTGTTTCTAACCGACGGGGCCTGGCGCTCTGTTTTGGCAATGCTCAACAATCTTTCTGGGGGGAGCAGGGGAGGGGAGTTGCATGCCATGCTGAATGAGTGCTTTTGAATGTCCACCTTTATGGGGGGGGGTGTTTCGATGGTGCAGACCAAGAAATCTTTCTACCAGGTGTGTTGGTTGGTTTTAAAGAGGCCAAACAACTCCCACACACCCCAAAAAAGATGTGTGTTAAGCGATTGGAGTGCCTCATTTGCAAGCTAATCCAGAGTGCAAGCTTTTGTCAGATGGCAAGAGATTGGCTCTTTTGTTTCATTTTATTTTTCTTTCTCCCTAAGAAATTCACCCTCTGTTCTTAAGTGTTTTGTTTTCTCATCCCTTGAGGAACGCAAAGAAAAATGAGTTTGTTTTTTACTTGTAAGGCATTACTCAGTTGCCCAATTCCGCCGAAGAACTGGACTATGGGGACCTCTCAGGTAAGGGCGAGTCTTTAGGTTAAGCCAAATGTCGTGGTTTGGTCTGTGGGTTGGCTTCCCCTCATCCCTTCTTCACACCCTGGCTAGTTTTTGTTTGTTTGTTTTTGGTTTGTTGGTTTGCTTTGTTCAATACTATCCAACAATGGCTTTGTGGCAGCATCGCAGCTGGTCCAACCAGTGACCTGTCCTTCTGAATGGCTGCTCCTCTCCATCCACCCAGCATTGGGTGGGCTTCCCTTTGGCCCCAGACGGTGGCCGGAATGAATTTCCCAACATGTAGAGCAGCCTGCAAGAGTTGGGAGGAGGAAGAGGCAGGGAGAGCATGGCACAGTAACATTGCAGGTTGTCTAGTAGCTGCTGAAAGCTCAGTGGCTGGAAATAATGAGGAACTGCTAATTAGAGAGTGATTCCGTTGAAATTTTGTTACAGTTGTAAAGGGTGCGAGATTTGAATTGGGGAAGGGGGATGTCTCACCTGCCACTTTGTGCTCCATCTGGATTGGGTGGTGCTGGAAAATTGACTTGACCAGAGAAGAGGAAGATGGCAATTAAATCACTGCATGCCAGCCTGTAACCCAATTATAACACCAACCGTGTTTGTGTTTTTTTTTCTTCATAGCCGATTGATCATTGGCTGGGGGGATAAAATTGTGGGTCTCTCCATTGCAAAATCCATTAGTTATGGTGTATCCTGTTTCTCTCTCTCTCTCGCACACACACACGCATTTAACTGAAAATTTGTGTATGGCATGGAATTATCCCATTTTCCCTTTGCAACAGCCCTGTGCAGTGGGATGATGGTGCTTTGCCCGGGATCTCTGACCAGTTCTCTCCATGGCTAAGTGGGGATTAGAGCCCAAATGCTCTTTACACCCCCCCCCCCCTTTAAAATAACTGTTCCAACAGGAATTTGGCTAATCTGTTATAATTGGGTCACACAGTATGAAGCCAGCCCTGTGTGTCATGAGAAAAAGCCCCAGGGGTGTAGCTTTCGTGAAAGGTAGGAGAGGCAGACGTTTAAAAGTTGCTGGCCAGTTGGGGCATATGCAGGTCCTGTGTGTGAGAAGATGGGTGGATGAGTAATCTTGCCTGGGTGTGTGTGTCGTAGAGTCTCCTTTTTGGGTCTTTAAGCAGCGGGTTGGTGGCTATCTCAGGGATGCTTTAGTTGTGTATTCCTGCGTGGCAAAGGGTTGGACTAGATGGCCTTTGCAGTTCCTGCTTGGATTCTGGATGGAGAATCAATCTCTCCTTTCTCTTCTCCCCCTGCAATTGGGAAGTATTGATTAGGCATCGTTGTCTTGTTTGCTCTGCACTGAACAAAATGTGTTCCCCTTTACACAAGAGAAAGGCAGTGCAACAAGAAAGAACTGCTGGATAGAGGGAGGGTGGTAAGTTTGTGCTGTTTCCAAAGAAGAAGAAGAAATCCTAGCTGTGCTTTCCACGGATATGTGCAGCATGAAGCTGGCCCCGTGCGCTGGGTCTCTTTTGGCTATATGAAATTGCAGTTCAGGTCACACCCAGCGCAAACTGGAGGGACCGTGTGTCCATTACGTGACATCAGGCTACAAATCTAGATTTTATTGGCATGATGATTTGCTCATGAATTACTTTCATGGTCCATCAAAGCCATTTGGAAGACTCCTAATCTCATTTCTCTCCCCCTGCCCCTTATTCCCACAAGCAATTGGGCGCAGCAAGTCCTTGCTGATTTAAGTTTTGTGCTTCCATGCTGGGTTTAGCCTCTCTTCTGCAGCACTGAGCCGTTCAAACTGTTGGCAGGCTACTGAGCGCAGAAGGAAACCCAGCAAGAACCTGCCCTGGAGTGGATGGGGGCTGGCCCAAGGCCCCTGGACACCTTCTTGGCATAACTCCCAGTCATTTACCAAAAAGGTGCCCCCTTGTGGATTGTGGCTACGGCTAGCCCCAAGGTTGCAGTTTGGATGAAGAGCAGGAGAGAAGGGATATTACAGCCGCAGCCCCTCTGTCATTCCCTGCTCCCATTTATCCAGTAATGTGACCAAAGCGATCGTTTTTAAACAGCTGAAGGGCAATCTCATTGCCTGTCTTCCCCTCGCTTCCACTGGGCTCGTCCCATTCTTAAGGCGTTGCTCTTTGCTTCGTTTGTAGGGCCCGGCGCAATCAAAGAGGACCTGGTTAGCTCTTCTGTGTAGTTTGATTAACTAATCAAAAACTGATTAGCACCTTTGTTCATGGGGGATGCTGATTAATCAATGGCTATTGATTGTAAAGCGTGGCTTTGTTCTCTGGCAAAGAGATGTCTGGAGAAGCAGCCAATAAAAATTGAGCACCTGTCATAGTGATTAAATTTATTAAAACAAAATACATTATTTTTTATGAAGCTATCTTGAAATGGGTCAGTGAAGGGGAACATATTGATTGAGGAAGGATGAACTCCTTGAAATTTGCCTGCTGAAATTAGAGACCCAGATTCAATTATAATACAAGACAAACAGGTTAACACCAGCTTTAAATGGCCCATCAATAAATTACCATAGGTGCGGCACACTTAATGCTAAACTGGGGTAATGAATAATATTATCTGTTCCTGGTGCTTGTGGGTCTCAGTTTCGGCCTTTCTGGGTGGTTATGGATATAAACACAGCCTATATTTCAAAATGAAATGATGGCTGCCCTTAGAACTCCCATGCCCACGTTGACTGATGCTCCCTTCGGTGTACCCACCCAGTCCTGGGGAGGCATCCAGAGCTCTTCCGCACTTGCTTTGTGTCAAAAGAGAGGCTGTGCCAGGGAGAATTTTGGATGGATGGATGGATGGATGGATGGATGGATGGATGGACAGATGGATTTCAGGGTGGATGTACTCAGGATCAACGCATGGGCTGATAACTCTGTGGGTGCCCTGCTATGCCACCAGTTGCTTTTTTTTGTTTTATTTTCCTCCCAGGTTGCCTAACAATGGTGGTGAAGGAAGGCAGACTAAATCTTCCACCTCCATTCGGCCTGTTTCCACAATGTATGCCTTCTTTAAGGGCCACTGTGCCTTCAACCTTTGTCCTTCTGGTGGCAGATTTATGCCCCAGTGCATTGCAGCAGCAGGTTTTCAGCCATGAGGTTCATGGCAGGCTTTGCAAAGGAGGTTCTCATGGTCCAACTTCAAGCAGAGCATTAGTCCTTCCAATGTGTAGACCTGTTGCAACATAGCTAGCCATTGCTTGTGCTGAAGGAAGGAAGGAAGGAAGCAAGCAGGCAAGCATTCCTTGCACAGGAATGATACCTCTGATGCCTTTTGAGTGCCATTCTTGGCCTTAACATGTTTTAAAACAAAACACTTTCCCAGCTTTGATACCTCAAGGTGTATCACACAGCAGCGTAAAGCAAAACATTTACAGATGCACATGTACGTGTGTGTGTAGTAGAAGCATCCTAGTTTTAAAAATTCATGTCCCCTCAGAAATAGAGGCTCTGTTAAAATTTCTGTAGGAAGGAGCCTTAAATCTAAATGTGCCCAAATTAACAGCCGTGCTGAGCCTGCCCAGAACAGATCCATCAGACTTTGCTTTTATAGCACAAATGTGCCTGAGAGAAACTTCAGGCCGATCAGTTTAGCAGACCCTCCACTTTTCCCCAAACGAGAGCGTTGCAATATCTTGGTCTACATTACTTATCCCCCTCTTTGGTAAAGGGGGAGAGGTTAAACAAGGAGGAAACAAGACCCTGTGGAACAAACGTGTTAAATCATTGCCATAAAACAATCTCATACCTAGTGCTCCTTAAATACTTTGCTTATATTGAGCCCCAGATATTAAAAAATATATACTGTTAACGTATTGTGCATTGTGCTTCCAGAGCTATAGCAAACCACAAAGAGGTAGTAAGTCTGAAAGACCTCCTTGTGATGAGAAGTGGGATTCAGGGAAGGTTTGACCAGCTGCTGAGCTCAGGAGAACCGCTTTTGTGACAGTCCAGCTACCCAGCCCTAAGAAATGGCCATGACCCAATGTTGTTGGGAGGCTGTATTTGATCTGCATGCCTTTGGTTGCAACAGGGAAATGGAAGCACAAGACATGTCATCTTGACTTCCTTTAGCCTCCCTGCCCTGCCTTGATGTCTTCTTTGAGCTGAGATTGGAGCTGCTTCTAGCCTGTTAATGTGGACATCATCTAAATGTTTAGTGCCTCAGGAGAACATAAAGAAATCCTGTCCTAGCAAGGGCTAGGACCTCCTTTTCACAGTGAAAAACAGCTGGCTAATGCAGCCACACTTAATATCCCAGAGTGTGCCTAATGCTACTCGTGGAAGGACAAGGTTGTTCTCTGTGGAGGACCCTGAACCTCTGGAGATTTTACTTCCTCATTTCACCCCTAGGTTTAGCTCAATGACTCCTAAGTCGCATAGGACGTTCTTATTTGGATCAACATATGGCTAAGAGGATGGTGGTTGGAAAGTTGTAGTCCAAAAAAGTAACTTTTCCAAGCTCTGGGATCTACCATCCTGTTTTGGGAAGCAGGAGCAGGGATGTCCTCTGAAGCTGTTGGCTAGTGTTGCCAGGCAGATGGTCCTCTTGACTGCTAAGATGGTGACCAGGGGTGGTACTGGTGGCCTTCCAGTTACAGTCAAGGAGGGTGTGGGAGTTTCAGGCAACCTCTGAGCTCCTCCTTTTACCCAAATCTTCCCTGTCCATGGTTGGAAGCCTCCATGACCAAGCAGGGATGGGCCGAGCTACCTCAGCCCCACCACCACAGGGACTACTTGGGCATACAAGCTTGGAGACCACCCTGCCTCCTCTTCCTCCTCCTCAGCTCAGCTGCCCTCCTCTCCTTTTTACCCACCTTGCTGGAGGCTCCTGGAAGGAAATGCCAGCCCTGCTCCCAACGTATATTAACATCTTAATGGAAACTCGGCACATGCATATACGTTTACTGCTCTGTCTGACAAGAGGGAATTAAATGTCAGAAGGATTTGTTGCATCTATAATTGAATTGGTGCTGAGAAAAGCAAATCTTAAGAAAGAATAACACATTAGGATTAGCAAATAATGTGGCATTTTGTCAGGGCCTGCCATAGAGCTGTGTCCCTCTTCAGTAGTGTAACTGGGGACTGTCCTCCCCCTCCGTCCCATCCCTCTTTAACTTAAAGAGACAATGTTAACTGGGATGACCATTTTCAGCTGACACCTATTTTTAAGGTCACATGCTCATTTCCAAAAAGCAAACAGGTAATGTCAGGTATTTTTGTTCCCTATCCTTTCTGCTTTCTTAGTTCCACAAATAAATTTTGATTGGCATCAATCAGTGTTTGACTCTCTCTTGCATGTTGTGATGCCTCTCAGTGGCAAAAAATTCAGATAGATGTATCTTCCCTCACAATTGGGCTATTTTTCTAAAAGACAATAATTCACTACAAGAGTGAACAGTTTTTGCAACTTGGGAGGGCAGTCTGTTGACAGAAACCTGAGTGTTGCATCTACTTCATGCTTCTCTGCATTTTATCAAGGGCATTTGGGGGGGACAGCTGGGCAGCAAGTTGGGTGGGTTGCACCTTTTTCAATCGCCAGTTCAATAAGCAGATAAGCCTCTCTTTCAGTTTGGAGTACTGAGGGGTGTTTTTTTTTTGGCACTTAGGAGACTTCAAAGGGAAAAGTGTTGCATAAAGAAGTGACAATGCCTGATCTAATATGTTGTGACACTCTGAAATAAAAAAAAAAATTGATTTGCTTCCAGTACCATCCAAAAATAGACAAGCTCATTCCATGATTGCACCCCAGCCGGAGACTACCAGCTGGTTCCACAGTGGGTTGCTTTTTTAAGGAAAAAAATATTATTTATTTTACTATTCAGAAATAATTTGATTTTTAAGAAGTCAGATCCAGTGTTTGAATTCCCCTTCCCCCGTTAGAAATAACAACAAAAATCTAAAACACCAGCATAAAATATTTGTGAGGTTTTTCCCCTTTCTACCTAAGAATGAACAACTAACTGAAGGCACCCTCAGGGATTCTGGGCAGAGATGCCTGTAGATGCTACTGTGTGAGGCCCATCCTCTAATTTTTGCATGCGGGGTCCCAAATGGACTGAATGGAGAGCATCCCCAAGTAGTCACACACTTGGACTTCTTCTGTTTGAGGAAGAGAATGTAAACTTCCGTGGTTTTGTTTTAAAGAGTGACCTGGAGCATGGAAGAGAGGGGCCAGTGGAAATGGGTGTCTCCCATTTTAGTGGGGCAGTAAATCTGTTCCATGTTTTAGATTGAATGTTAAAGGAGAGAGCTCCAAGGTACTGAATCCTATGCGGATGACAGGTTCGGCACTCTGGAGAGCTCCTTTCAGGTCAACCCAGGGTTCTAACCCTATGCCCAGATTAAGTTCAGCACTTTTGAGACCTCCGTTAAAGCCAGCTCAAACCCAGCATGGATTCATTGCCTCACCGACAGCCTTTTTCACCTTCCATCCCCACAACTTTCAGCCATAGCCATCCCCTCCTAGATGTGGCTCTGACCTCCCTGGTGGAGAGTGTGGACAAGGGGACAGGGAGGAGTGTCCAGCTGTGTTCTTGTCTCCGGCAGTGCCTCCATGTCTCCTCCTTCTCGTGGTCTTCACTGGCAGGGATGTAGCCCGGTTAGGAAGGGGCGGCTATGGCTGAAAGCTGGAGTTTGGATGGTAAGGGAAGACCTTTGTCCAGTTCGGAAATCTTGTGGCAGTTGATAGTTCTTTTTTCTCTCTCTCATGGTTTAGTATTTATTAATTTTAGTACAGAGATACAAACAGACTAATTCACTGCAGGGAAAGAAAAAAGGAAGAAAAGAAAAAGGAACATAGTATATGTAAACAATATGCGTGTATAACTAATACTGAACTAAATATAACTAAACTAAGACATAATAACAAAACCCGTTGCAAGAAGACTAATCTGTTACACTAAGCACATCCCAACTACATTGACTAAAACACAGCTCTGAAGCCTCCCCCTCCCTGATATAAACTATAATGTAAAGGAAAAATCAATTATCATCACATGTCTTATTTCACCATTACAAATCTATATACATTCAACTTACCAGAATTACTACTAATCGTAATCACAGATTATTATTACATCATTAGATTTCTGATTGCAGTTGAGAGGGTTTTTTCCCCCCTTGTGGGGTGTCTGGAGAAGGTACAAAGCCCTTTCCATGGAAGAGGAGAACATGGGTGCATTATATTTACATTTCTAGCACCGAGATCAGGCTGACGTGGGGATCCCCAAACAGGAGTCGGCCAGAGGGCCTCCAGAAGAGGTCTGCCCAATGCCCTGTGGAAGAGGGGGCCAAGGCACTGTAAAGTCACAAAAGAGTGGTGGTGATGGGACTGATTTCTTAGTATTTTTCACATTCGAAGCTAGCCAAGAGGTTGCCTTGCAGAAGTGAGCAGTCCAGCTACCTGTTGCCCTGAGTATTAAGCTGATGAAGAGCAGAGTCGTTCCTTCCCCGGTTTGCAGGCAGGCTTGAAATTTCCCTCATTTCGACATCTCAGTAGAAGCACGAGCATATTTTCCGTCCTTTAAGGCAGGAAGACACTCTTGACTGGCCTCACAGGTGCCGCACTCGCTGCTTTGGAGGCACTGAGCATCCTCGGCGCACTGTAGTTAATTTTTAATTAACATGTACACACAAAGACGGGATACTTAGCCATGCACAAAATAAAATAAACTCAGCCCGGGCACTCTGCAAAGCTTCTGTTTTCACAGAAATAATTAAGAAAAATGTGAGTGTAGATCCCAGCGGAAGAGATAGCATTTAATAAAGTTGCTCGGCCGTAAGCTTCATACGGTCGACATCACACAGGCTTCTTTGGGAAGGGTAGGCGAAGGAGGAATCAGTGCTGTTGGCTTAGTCTCCAACTGAACAGTAGCTATGAGAGAGCTTGGCAAGTCAGTGGCATTGAGGCAATATTTCAGTCAGTTATGTTGTGGGCCACATGCTCAGCTGGTGAAAATCAGTTGCATACCGGGGAGCATCTTTTCAGCGGTGATGGGGGTATATCAGCTGAGGTTCTGTTGTCCTTTGTTTCTGCCATTTTTGTGTCCATCCAGGGTGGGCCATGTTGGCTGAAAAGAATATGCACTCTCCATATCTCTCTTTAGGCCCATGATGCAAAGAGATGCACAGGGTGGTTTTTCCACTGATGATGCTAAAGAAGGAGTTCCTCTCAGCCATGCTTCTGTATGTTCTATACTATGCTATTTCTATCAGTACTTCAGCCTCTTCATAGACTCCATGTAATCTACAAAAGGCAGAAGCAATGGTAGAAGAAGGTGGCCTCAACGGTCTTAGGGCAGAGAGAGCCATAGAGAAACCCAAAAGCCTCTTGGATGGTCATGGACTTTGGTTGGTGTGCTCTGTACTCCCTTCCACCTGCATGGTAGCCCATCTTCCCCTTGTGGAATTTGGTAACTGCAACTTTGTCCTCCAACCACCGCAAGTGCACGTGAAGAGAAGGGAGCAGGCAGACCCTCCAGACTTTAGGATATGTCAGCATCTTGGCCACAGCCACAAACACCCATCATTCTGTGCTAGCTTGAGAAGGCAAAACAGCAACAGGATCTCAATGGGATCAAGGCAGCAACCTGACCTTCGGGGTTGTTGTCATGATGTTGAGAATGGGATTGTCAGTCAGACAACTCAATAAGGCCATTTTAAATGCTAGGATAAAGTTTTGTCCTTCTCACATAAAATATCCGTGCTGCATCTTCCTGTGAAATAGATGCAGCTCCCCAGCTGAGGATGACCGGAGACCAGCCTTTTTGTCCTTGGGTCTGAAGCTCCTAGGGGCCCTTCAAGATGAGTTGCTTCTCTTGTATTGCACAATTTTTAAAATCGTAGTGTTTTCTTTTTTAAATCATGAGCTGCTTTGGATTCCAGTTTTGAGAAAAAAGCAGGAAATAACAACAGCAACACTGAGGAGCTCTTTTCCAACAGCTTCTTTTCCAGGTCAGATATCTGTAGCCGCCTCCAGAAGGCCTCCCTGTGCTCTCCTGCACAAACAGTGCTTTTATGCAGCAGGAGACACTGAAGAGCATTTCCCCCTGCTAATCGCTGATGCATTCAGAGACGCCTGAGAGAACATACCTGCCCTTTTTGGTTTTCCAGGGGGTAGTCTCCCAGGCCAAGCCATGATAATGCCTTTACAGTGTCTCTGTGGAGGGTTGTATACCTGTTTAAATGTCTTGTGGATAGGTAATGTGCGAAATGCTCCCTGTAGCGTGTTTATTTAGTGGCGAGGAAAATCCAGGATGCAGGCTGAGCTTACGAGTGACCCTGCCAAAGAGAGTTTTCTTCTCTCTCCAAGCCGGGCGATGCCTGTGGCTCCTTTTTGCTTTGGTGACACAAGCGTTCCTTGGCTGGTTGCACGTCTTTGTTTCTCCTGAGCTGACCTTGTGGGGGCGACTTTAGGATTTTGCAGTGGCAGGACTCTGTAGGGTTGCTGCTGACCTTAACCCACCTCTCTGTGCTCTGAGATGAACCAGGGTTTTGCTATTCCAAAAGGATTTTGTGGATGTGTCAGGGAACCCTCTGAATGTCTCTCCTCTTAATTGAAACTGGTTTTAATTAAACTGCACTCCACAGCAGTCTTGGTCATGAGTTATTTACTGACATCCTTTGGAACAGAATTGGAAATATCAATAGAAAGCATAAATCCCCAGGCCCTGGCTGAGAGCATTGTATCAGGTCTTGCCTCCAGAAAGCACCATTACCTTTAGCTGTCACGGATCTGTACACTTGATCGATAAACTTCAAATATTATTAGAGGTGGAGGCTTCAGAGATTGGCTCTGTTCTTTGGAGAGAGGCCGAGATAAATCTTTCTTAAAAATTGACTTGGAATTTGCACACTCGCTCTTCCTAGTGAAACACATTTCTCTTTGGAGCCCAGGCAGCTGCCGGGCTGGGGGTGGTTGGATGGGTGGGACAGATTTATTGGCTGTGTGCTTCTTGTAGGGAAAGATGTAAATGGTAAATCCTTCACATATGACTTCACAAATCATGTAAAGTTAAAAGAATTTTACCGTTTCTTTTGCTGCTGTGCTTAAATTGTAAGAGATGGCCAGTAAATCATTTTAATGGAGGTGTCACGGTTGAACTCAATAAAAAGAGGGGGGAGGAGACAGGTGACAATGGTTTAGCTTCCATTCGAAAATGTTAATGTATTAATCAACAAGAGAATAATTGTTTTTTACTGCATTATAAATCTTGGTTGCCATTAGAATTGCAGTGAGGACTGTTGCAGCCCCATTCTTAAATTAAAACTGTTTACATTGCTATACATTAATTTTACACAGCCGTAGCTCATTCTGGATTCATTTCAGAGTTTCTCCCCAGCCAACCAAGCCAGTCCTCTCCAGACAGAAAGACATCCCGTGGGGGGAGGGAGGGAGGGAAGGAGGAGGGAGCGAGTCATGAAAGCAAATTAATTGCCCGCAAGTGGTTAAATAAATAAAATAAAGCAGTGTGCAATTATTGCTTGCTATCTTTATTTCAGGAGGATTTTGTGTCTGGGACTGAAAGAGCTTCTGGCCCTTCCTGAATCACAGAATGGCCAGATGGAGGTTGGGAGGGTTTTAAAACCATGTGGAGATGGCGGAGCTAGACTTTTGTGACTGTTTCCTTCTCAGCCATGCACACAGCTATTTGAGAGCAGTGGCTTCCATCTTCAGCAAGACAGCGAATCCATTGAGGGGTTTTGAGCAAACCCCCAAGGAGTTCTCCAAGGTGCTGAACCTATTTTGCCTTCAGGGTTCAGTACCTTGGATAGCTCCTTCTAACATTTCCATTAAAACATCAATGGATTGGTGGATTCGCCAACCTGCTGACATGGAAGCCACGCACCACTTCCGTTGGGATGGGTTGAGGATAGAACTTCATCATGACAGCTCAGTAAAATATTGGGAATGTTGGTGTGGAAGGGTTCTTCTTCACTTTAAAGCAATCCTGTGCCCATTCTTCCATGTGCTTCCCTCTTCCCTTCCTCATGCATCCTGATTTGCACCATTGCCTTTAGTGGCCACTCCGCTGCTGCTGCTGCCCCAGAGAAGACCCTTGGTGAGTTGGCCCACAGGCCACTTCAACAGGGGCCAAAGACTGCCTGCTCTCTTGCCTGAACTTAACTTGCCTGGGTATGCCTGTTTTTGCTCCCCCCGCCACCAAGGCCTCTGTTGGAAAAAAAAAATAGGCAGACGGGCTGGTCCAGGGTTGCAAAGCCATCATTGCTATGGTTGATAACACTGCTTGTTTTCTGATTGTGGCAGATTCCCGGGCAGGTGAGGAAAGCGCCATCACTGCCGTGGACCACGCTGTGATTGGTGGCGTTGTCGCTGTTGTAGTCTTTGCGATGCTCTGCCTCCTTATCATTCTGGGTCGATACTTTGCAAGACACAAAGGTAAGCTGGCCAGCGTATGGGGCCCCCATGCTATATTTTGCCAGGAAAAATATAGAAATAAGAAACGAGGTCAGGAGTAGGGATTCAGAGGCAACCCCACCTTCATTATGGGTTTATCAAGTTTGTGAGCTGCTTCTGCATATTTGTAGCTGCTCCTTTCCCCCTTTTACTTCACTTGGGGAAGGGAGAGGCATTCCAGCCAACCATGAACTGCAGAGGCTGTTGTTGCAAGCCAGTCAGATTTGGCTATACAGTGATGTCACAAAGCCAAATCGGAGGGAGGGGAGGGACCAGAGCCTCTCAGTTCTTGGGCAGCCATTTATAGCAAGAGGTGCTAGGAGTAGATCAGAAGTTCTCTCTCTTTTTTTCTCTGTGGGCTAAATAAAGTGCTCTAACCACTACACCACACTCTGCTGTCCATGGTCCTAGGGCTGGAAGACCTATAAAGAAACCCGAGAACTTCTTGGCTGGCCATGGACTTTGGTTGGTGTGATCTTTTCCCCCTTCACTTGCATGGTAGCCCATTTTCCTGCAGTGGAATTTGTTGGAATCTTCCTCCAACAACCACAAGTACACATGAAGAGCAGGCAGAACCTCCAGACCTTAGGATATGTCAGCATCTCAGCCACAGCCGCAAACTCCCATCATTCTGTGCTAGCTTGAGAAGACAAACAGCCACAGCATCCCCAATGGAGTCAAGGCAACAACCTGACCTTAGGGGTCATTGTCATGATGCTGAGGATGGGATTGTCAGTCAAGGAACTCTATAATCTTGACGGTACTCATAGTACCCTCCTCACTTCTGCTGCCACCACCATCGCCATCTCTAGGGTCCCTCCCAGGTAGCCTTTTGCAGCCTCTGGTTCCTCTTTGGCTGGGACCGCCTGCTCCTGAAACGGAGCCTCCTTTGGTCCATTGGTTGGTAGGTGGTGGATTCCTCAAAAGGAGTCGTGACCCCCTTCTGCTGCCTTTCTCCACCCAGGTACCTACTTCACCCATGAAGCCAAAGGAGCTGACGATGCGGCTGACGCAGACACAGCGATCATCAATGCCGAGGGGGGACAGAACAACTCCGAAGAGAAGAAAGAGTACTTCATCTAGATCTGTCTTGGTTTCCATGAAGCGTCCCATTGCGGATGACCGCAACAGGCCCCGCGTAGAAGTTTAAAAAAGACAGTGATGTTGGAAGTTGCTACCAGCTTATGGCTCTTTTAATTTTGTCTCTTTCTGTCTCTCTTCTTCTTCTTCCCCCTCCCCATTTCTTTATTTCCCCCTCCCAGTGCTGTTAATTTTCGTTTTGAAAACAAACGGCTGGCAAAGTGTGTGTGTGCGGGCAAATCGAGGAGCCCTCTCCCGTGTAAAAAGTGTTCTCTGTAAAGTACACTCTGCTATTCAACACCTCCCTTTCTCGGGATTTTTAAAATTCTTTGCCCAAGTCCAACTTGGATTTAGTTTAGTCCCACCATTGGCAGAAAATTCTGTGCCTTCTTTTATTTCGACTTTTGTTGGAGGGGAGGGGAGGAGGGAGGCGTGGAGAGCAAACGGTCTTATTTCTCCACCCCAGCACTTCTTAGCTTCTCTTGGAAATTGCCTGCCTGCTGGAATCCCTTGAAAATAGATTTCTTTTCTTTTTCTTCTCCCCTTCCCCCCAACTTTTGATTTTTTTTTCTTTTCAATGTTTTATCTTTTTTTTTTTTTTAAATAAACCCTCCTAGTGTTTTTTGGGTTTTTTTGGTCGTTGTTTGAAAACTGTGTCATCAGAGGAGAACCAGCACACCTTAGATTTCATCATTTGAAATTCAGTGTAATCATATATCCATTCTATTCCCTTGTCACAAAAGCTTGGAAAGAAGAAACTTTTTTGCAGGAGAATGGGTTGCAGCTGCCTGGGTTTTCTCGGTGCGGCGAAGATAAACAAGTGGGCCGGACTGAGGAGGGGCAGGAACTCATATTCTGCTTTTCACCAAGACACCGAGTCACCTGAGAGCAAAGTGCTTTCCCCTTCCCTTCCCCAAAAGACCCCACTCCCCAAGTCCACTTCTGTTTGTTCTCTGATAGAGTCATCCTGTCCGGACAGGAGACGGGAGGAGACTTCTTCTGGAGTCTTACCCCCATCTGCCATGATGGATTGGGACGGGTCCTTTGGGGCAAAGGAAGCAAATTTGAGTTGTCACAGGAGGGAAAAGGGAGAGAGGGAAGGGAGCAAAGATGACATTCTGCTCTAATTATTTCTGTTTCCAAACAGTCCCATCGACAACTCCCAACCGGCCTCACATTGCTGTAATTTGCTGGAAATAAAAACTAAACAAAGATCTTTGTGATGTGAAAAGAACGTGAATCGGCCAACGTCTTTCTTTTTCTCCAGTGTTGTTGTTCTTGTTCTTAATTCCCCGCGCCTTGGCTTGGCCCTTGCCGAGGGAGGCCCGCTGATTGCAGCCTGCAAGTCTTGTGCGTTGCAGATATTTGCCACGCTGAGAAGCCCAGCCGGGGACTCTGTGAAACTTTTCATGCCTTCAGATTTGACTTGACAAAAGGCAGGAGGGGAAGAGAAGAAAAGCCAGGCTTGGTTTGACGCTGGACTGCCCTGCGTCTCTGTTCCGGAAAGGTCAGAGCAGAGGTGGAGAAAACAGCGTGGAGGGTTTTCCAGTTACTTAATCCAAACTCTTAACTCTGTGTATGGTGTGTGTGTGTGTGTGTGAGAGAGAAAGAGGTTGCTTTGTTTTATTTCCATTTCCCAGACCCTTTACCTGTTGCCGATCCCACAGTCCTGGGCCTCCTTCTTCAGCTTCAAGAGCCATCTTGCCCATTAGTGACTCCTTCTGAGCACCAAGTTGCTAGTCCTGGTGAAGGGAATCGCCAAAACTCAATTGACCTTGGAAGCCCCAGGAGTGAAGAGACCCAGTGGTAGAAAGTGTCTGGCCCCTTCCCTTTTTTTCCGCCTGGAGAAGGAGAGTGAGTTCCCCCTCTTTAAAAGCAGAGCAGGATCCGCCCTTTCCAAATTTCAGAACGTGAATTGAAATTATGGTAAGACCTCGGAGAAAGAGTTCCCATTGGCTGATTCACAGGGAAGCACTTAGATAAAGGAATTAAACTTTTTGGACGGCCGTTTTTATGGCTACCATGTTAGGTACTTGCAAAGATTTATTGGTATGGTGTGGGGAGGGGGAAGAGAGAGAAAAGCATCTCTAAACGTCAACGTCTGTTCTTTTTGCTTATTTTTTTAGAAAAAGGCTTTTAAAAAAATATTTATTTTTTAAATTATTGGCAGAATGGTTTAGATGCTACCTTTATCTTTTTTTTTTCTGGGGGGCACACAGGGGAAAGCTACAATGCTAACCTTTCCTCCCCATTCCCACCTTTGAAACCATGAGAAATCCCGTTGACCTTCCCTCCCGCTTTGGTTCAGAAAAGTTTTGTGAAAAGACAGCTCTCGTTTCTCAGCCTCGGACCGTCAGGAGGACAGCAACTGCAAGATGGCGGGAGGGGCGGTGGGGTGGGGGGGTCTTTTTTTCTACGCATCCATCACCCAACCCATCATCTTGTTTTCCTGAGCGGCTCACATTTGTTTCGAGAAAAGTGTACAGTAGTGCGGTGTTCCCAATATGTAACTTTGACTTTAAATAATGTTTGACATGTCTCAGGTTCATGTGTTTTTGATTGGTGTGTTCTGTCTCAGGTAGATTGCAAAAACTTTTTCTTTCTTGGCCCCACCACGTCGGACGAGAACTCAACGAGCAACCACGACAGGAAATTAACGGCTTTTAGTTGTGCGTACGGAGTCTAACGGAACTTTTTGTTTCCGCAGAAGTATACAGTGCACTGTTTGAAATGTATTGTTAGGTATTGATTTGTACAGGTTTAGATTACAAAGGGTTTTTAGTTAAGAGCGGAGAAAGAACAAACTTGTTTCTCGGGGTTTTATGGTTTTGAGTTCTTTTTTTCTTTTTTCAAGAAAAACAACAGCAAAAAAAGAAGAAGAAAATGTTGAAAAGCAAAAAGAAGGGTGCATATTTGATGCCAAATAAGCTTGTTCTTTACTCCCTTTTTTTCTTCTTTGTTTTTCCCCCCCCCCCTTTTTCTTTTTCTTCCCTGCTCCTCCCTTCCCCTTAGGCCGATTCTGTTTAAGATGTCCATGGATGATGTTGCAGTGTAAGAAAACGCATATCCATCTCTTCCCATTCACATTTTGTATTGGTTCATGTATACCATTTTTACAAAGAAGAAAAAAAGAAGTACTATAAAGTTATCTGTCTTCTTAATAAAAAGAAATTAATGTTACAAAACTACTTCCCCGTCTCGATTTGCACTCTTTTCCACACACACCCCCAGCTCCCCCTTGGTGTCTTCCAAAAAGGAGTTGTTGAATTCAAGGCTGTCCGTCCTTGCTTCCTGCGTGTCTCCTTCCAAAAAAGGCTGGAGAAACCTATATGCCAGTCCTCACCAAAACTGCCACCAGGTGCGTACTGGTTTTGGACTATGTCGTAAACTGGCTCTGCTGGAAGCAGATGCTTTTGTGAGGCCCACCGTGGAGCTCTGCGTGGCCTCCTCATCGTGGTGGGCTGACTGCTTAGACTGGTCAATGACATCTCGGGCTAAGCCCCCTAGCTCAGAAGATGGTGGATGCGGAGGTATATTGGAGAGGCGGAGGTTCTGAGTATAGTCTGAGAGCTCAGGCTAGAATAAATTGCGTCATCTTAAAGATTCCACCTGACTCTTTGTGGGTTATGAACTTTGCTCTTACTCCAAAGCATACACACAAATGCATGCAGAGCATGGGCTCCTCTTTGTTGTTGTTCGGGGCCTTCAGGTTGACTCTGACTTACAGCAAACCTGACGTCGTGTTTTCCTGGCAAGATTGATTCAGAGGAAATTTGCCATTGTCTTCCTTTGAGCCTGAGAGAGCGTGCCTTGCCCAAAGTCACCCAGTGGGCTTCCATGGCCAAGTGGGGGTGTGAACCTTGGTCTCCCTGAGATCTCAGCTCTTCTTAGCCCTTCCAAATTTTAACAAACTGAGGCTGGACCTGTTTTGGGACTGTCGTTCACAGTAGTCAAGGCCATATTATCAGTGGGGCAACTGGAAGACCGGCTTGGGGGGTCCCCGTGCTGCTCTTGGTTGGGGGCAAGCCTATACACACTTTGTGATGCTGTCGAGAGAGGGGAAACCAGGGGTGTGTAGAACTCTTTCCCTGTCCTCTTGCCCCCAGCAATGGTGAGTCTGCATACTTTTATTTATTTCTTTAATAGCCCATTTTCCTCTTGAGTGGGATTCAAAGAGGCCTACAGCTTAAATTAAAACAGAAAGCTTACAAAAACATTAAGTAGTTTGTTGTTGTTGTTGTTGTTGTTGTTGTTGTTGTTGTTGTGTGTCTTCAAGTCGTTTCTGGATTATGGTGACCCTAAGGTGAACCTATCATGGGTACTTTCAATTAAAACTGTATTTTTGAAACAATAAAATTTAAGACAGTTAAATCGCTTAAAATGCACGGTGCATCATTAAAACAACCTAGCCAGTTGGACATCACTTGAACCTGGTCAGCCGAGGCTGAAGAAGGTAAAAAAGACCACAGAGAAGGGGCGTATTGAACCTCCCTCAGAAGGGAGTTCCAAAGCCTAGGAGAAGCCACCAAGAAGGCTCTCTTCTGTGTCCCACCAGCTGAGCCTGGAAGGGTAGTTGGAGGGGGAGAAAGCCCTCCCCTGAGGGTTGTTTGAATCTGAGAGGCTCCTACGAGGAGATACTGGCTTTCATTTGTTACCTGCTTAGCCAGAGCACGTGAAGAGATAGGCTGGGCATGTTAATGTCCTTTCCTCTGAGACTCTAGGCTTTGGATACAAGTATTGGGGGGAGACCCACAGCCACCCCCTCCTTCAGGCCTGAGAAGGACCCACTCTGGCCCAAAAGAGGGTTCCTCTCGAACCAGCAACAGCATCAAGACTGCTGCACCAGGAAGCCAGGGGTCCAAAAGTGGAGCTCTCACGCCTGCACCGAGGTGGGCCTTGCTGCTGGAAAGGCCCAGGGAAACCCAGCCCTTGCTGAAGGCTGCACCTCTTCCAGCTCAGCAGTGGTGGGTCATCCGCTGTGCCTCTGGCTTGCAAGGAAATGGGCCTGAAATCTGAGGTGGCTGAACGGTTTGTGCTTCTCCTTGCTCAAGTGCACAGTGGTGTTCTTTTATTTTTTTAAAGCTTCTCCTCCTACTAAATTATTTGTGAAGAAATGCTTTTCCAATGTAGCTGTTAGGGGAGATTCTCCCATGAAGCCCCGGCAGTTTTCTTGCCTTATTTGGAGAGAAGATAAAAGGAAACCTGTTTCCTCAAGGGCAGGCAATGGAGTTATTAGTTTTCCACTATTGTTTTTGGGGCTGATGACATTTCCCAGTACATTGGCGGGTGGCCCTAAGGTGATGTGCGGCCTCTAATTGGTGCCATCGTTCACCGTCCTCCCGAAGCCAGGAGAGGGAAGCCTTGCTCAATAGAAACAGGTTCAATTCCTTGGGGAAATCTGGGGCTTAATGTTCTCCTCTGGAACGCCGCTTTCCTTAGTTTTCCCGTAAAACAACAAAAGAGCTGCAGCAAAAGCAAAAGTCTCTTTGAAATCCCTTTTAATGTCAGGTTGTACACTGAAGGGGAGGGGAAAATGTGGCTTTGCATCCCATCGGAATTGTCCCTCTGCCCTGACCTGTCGACTTCGACCTGGATGGAGGCCCAGCTGATGTTTCTTGGATTTATCTTTTTTCTCTGCTACCAACCTGCCAGCGGCCTCAGCTAATGGAAGCAGAAAGGCAGCTGTTGGGCAGTGTCTATTTTATCCAAAACTGGAAGAGACCCCCCAGGGCCACCCAGTCCAACCCCCTTCTGCCATGCAAGAATACACAAAACTCAAAGCACTCCCTTTGACAGAGGGCCATCTACCCTGTCTTTAAAAAGCTCCAAAGAAGGAGACTCTACCATGGTCCCAGGCAGCAATGGATTCCCTTGCTGAACTGCTGTTACCCTTAGGAAGTTCTTCCTAATGTTGAGGTGGGATCTCTTGTTGTGTGCCTTCAAATCATTTCTGACTCCTGGTGACCCCAAGCTGAAACTACTACAAGGAAATCTTTGCATGATTTGTCCGGGGGAAGGGTGCCTTTGCTTCCCTCTGAGGCTGAGAGAGTGGTCTCACTTAAGGCCAGTCAATAGATTTCCATGGCTGAGTGGAGATTCGAACTCTCATTGCTCCAGGCTCAAACCACTACACCATGCTGGATCCTGGCCTGACTAAACTTCCCTGAAAATGGATGACTGAGTCATAGAATCATAGAGTTGGAAGAGACCCCAGGGGCCATCGAGTCCAGCCCCCTGCTATGCAGGTACAGCCATCAAAGCATTCCCAACAGATGGCCATCCAGCCTCTGCTTAAAAACCTCCAAAGAAAGAGGAGACTCCACAACACTCCCTTGAGGCAGCATATTCTGCTGCCGGACAGCTCTGACCATCAGGAAGTTCTTCCTGAAGTTCAAGTGGAATCTCCTTTCCTGCAGTTTGAATCAATTGAGTCAATTCTAGGTCTTTATTTCTGCTAAGTATGGCAAGGCTTCCAAGCCAGCTTCTACTCCCCAGTGAATCAGTCTTCTCAGTCAGCTTCCACTCCCAGATGCTTGCTCTCATTCCTTTTTGCCCTCGTGTATTGGAGTCTTGGGGAGAGGGTGGGTATTTTTGGATCAAATCCCAGATGTTTGTCCTGACCTACATCTGTCTGAAACTAAAACTAAATTCCACTCATCCTATGTCTTCCCAGACATTAGTTTGGAAAGCAAGCCCTATGAGGAACAGTTGAGGGAAGTGGATATGTTTAGCTTGGAGAAGAGAAGACTGAGAGGCGACATGATAGCTGTCTTTAAATATCTGAAGGATATTCAATACACTGAAATCCTCACTGGGGAGAGAAAAGACCTCAGAATTCACTCAGTGATTAAAAAAAATAAATCCTGGTGCAAGAGGGTTTGCTGGAGTTGTGTTCCTTCAAGTAGCTTCCTTCTTATGGTGTTCCTGAAGTGAATCTATCACAGGATTTTCTTGAGGTTTTTGCCAAAGGAGGTTTTGCCATAGCCTTCTTCTTGGGGTTGACAAAGTGTGACTTTCCCGATGTCACCCAGTGGGTTTTCATGGCCGTGTGAGGATTGGAACCCAGGCATGTATGAAGGTGAGGGGGTCTGAGGATCTCCTTGGGTTTTGAATCTCACTGGCAAGTGTTGGGTCAGCAATGACAGAAGGCAAAGATCAAGGTTTAAATTCAAGTTTTGACTGGAATCTTAATAGTATCTTACACAATCATGTCTTACATTTTTGTCCGGAGTGGAATGTCATTCAGACGTGCAGATCTGTGTTGCGTCTTGCTCAGAGCACCTGCCTGGCTATTTGGCTGCACGTTCTTCTGCATAAAATCACACTTGCTAACAAATCAGTGAGACTCCATAAGAGTAAAGTCATGTTCTAGCTCCTTAATACAGGATCTCAGCTACTGACCAAAGTAGGCAGTTGTGAATGGGGCCAAAACCTATGGCATGCATTAGTCTTCTACATGCTGCACCCTTCCCTTTCCTCTGGCAACTTCCCAAGGGAGGCACATAGCAGTTGTGGGTTTCCGGCCCAGTGGTGACCATGTTGTCGGCTGTGCTATTCTGCTCAGAGCCTGATTCAACTCCCACTTAGTAGAGAAAATCTTTGCAACCCAAAGATTCTCCAGCAACACCAAAGGCTGGCAAGAACTGTGGACCGTGAACTGATGGCAAAGACCGTTACCTTGGCTTAGCAGTGGCTGGCTTCAAAGTGACGTCACGGGACTAGAAGCTGTTTCACATTTCCACTGTTCCTCTAATCACAGGCCAGAATTATGTTGCTCGCCTGTGGTTTTACAAAGGCTTAACTACGAAAGGAGTCTTTGCCCCATTCCAGAGCCTAATCCTTAAAGGCTTGCAGAATCGGCACTGGGGAAAACAAGAGCCTTAACTGTGGGGGGGGGAGGGAGAAATCAAAGCTTCTCACTCCCTCCTTCACATTGCCTGTCTCCTCCTTAACATGCACAGCAACTCCTTGCTTCATATTCCCAACCTGATAGCTTTAAATCTTCCTTAAGTGATATCTTCTCAGGTTAATTAATCTCCAGGCTTAAACTTGCTGCGAGCAGCAGGCCGTCTGTCCTGAAGTCAGCAATGTTACGATTGCATCTCCTAATACTGTTTATCCTGCATTAGTGTTTACTTAAGGAGAAAATTGATCTGTAATTGATATTTCAATCTTCCAGAGCTGATGTTGGGAGAGACTTAAAGGCCCCCTTTAGTGGCAGGCAAAATATTCAGAGCCAGGCAGGGAGCATGGAATAGTTGGGTGGGCTCCAATATTCCTCCCCACCTCACCTCCACCTGAAGTTCAAGTATGAAGCGAAGGTTTGTTTTGGCTTGCTTTCCTCCCCTCATGTTTTTTTTAAATAATTAGGAAAAAAGTCATAGAAGAGGAAAGACGGTGTAATAACAATTAATCACAACTGCAAGGTAGGGCTTCTGTGTTTGGAAACCTGTTTAACACTGGATATCTTTTGTTGGGGAGCTAGTGGTTGTGTTCATATCTGCTTATGGGCTTCCAAGAGGCGTCTTTGTGTCCACTGTAGGGCACATGGTGTTGGCCTAGGAGGATCTTTGGGGCTTACCCAGAAAGAATCTCTTAACTTGACATTTGGGGCATTTTCTTCCTTTACTACAGCGTGTGTTTATTTCCTCACTGAATGCCTGCAAGACAGCAGTGGCCGCAGATGACTTCCCTGACAATAGAGCAGTGAAGGTTCTTAACAGTAACTTCAAAGGATCTCTCCAAGGTGCTGAGTCCTAGCCACAAAATAGGTTCAGGACCTTGGAGAGCTCCTTTAAAGCTTGCTCTAATCTGTGTAATAGATTCATTTCCCCTCTGACATGGAAGCCGCCCCTGCAAGACAAAACAGCCTCATTTGGAATTCACAGGCATGCAATGCTTTGATTAGATTCAACTATAATTTCACAAGATTGTGTCCGCTTTCATATTCTTCTGAACTCTTCATCAAGATAGACCAGGGGTTGGCAAGAATGCACTCCTGGGGTTGCATGCACTTCCTACGACTGTTTTTGTGGCCCTCCACTCCTTCACACTCCCTGGACTGCTCTTCTTCTCTGACCCCACAGAAGTAAATGGCCACTCCTAGAGGCCTCCAAGAGCAGTAATTTACCTTTTAAACAGATGGTAGGATTCCCAGAGCCAGAAGTAGACTTCCATCGGAGGGGAGCTTTTTTTTTTTCAGCCACAAAGGGTCCTGAAGGTAGAAAACTGGCCTTCAGACCTGTTCTGCTTGCCCTTGGCCTTCAGAGCTGCCATTTTAGGGAAGGGAGAAGGAAGAAGCATGGAAGCCCACAAACTGGCCAGACATTTTAAGTATTAAATTCAATAAGTAAGCTCACTCCCAAGATGAGGATTGCAGACTTGGTGAGTCATGGGACATCTAGTGAAGCCTGCAGAAAGGAAGGCAATATGGTAGGCCCCACTTCTTGCAGACACAAGGATGGCAGAAGCAATTCATACATCTGCCACTAGCCTTAGGCAAAACGCAGATCCCTTTGACGCTGTACAGAAGAAGTATGAACCCCCCGTCAATTCCTTTTGTGAACAAACCTGGAGTTTAAATTTGAAGCAGAAAACAAGCTTGGCCCATCTTCCATATGAAAGGACATCTACAACCCCTATTGTAGGAGGACCATAGGATCAACCCTACTTTCCTCTATCACTCCACTTCCTTCAGTATCTCTAGCCAGCATTGTGTGTCTTCAGTTGTTTCTGACTTATCGAAACCCTAGGATGAAAATATTTTTTGGCAAGAGTTATTCTAGGAAGGTTTTCCATTGCCTTTTTCTGAGGCTGGGAGAGCTCACTTAGTCAGTTTCCATGTCCAAGTGGAGATCTAACCTTTGATTTGCCAGAGTCTTTGTCTGGGAAAAAGTGGGGGCTGCTGCTGGTGGTTTAGATATTGTTTCTGCGATTAAATAATCAGGAACTTCCATACCTGTGTAATGCTTCCAACATGTAACAATAAGCAGGTTGAGAAAATTAGCTGGATCAGAAATTACCTGTCATCTGGATGCTTTCCTGAGCTTGGCAGAGAAACTACATGGAGATGCTTTGTTTCCCTAAAACCACTAGAGCTGGAGTATATTGTGTTGATGCTACTCAGATCTGACCCACATCTTTCAGCAAGACTAAACATGTTTTCCTTTCTCTCTCTTTTTTTTTTTAAGCACAGATTTTTAGAAACAGCTGAAGTTTATATGGCTGCCAGACTAGAATCAACAAAACCTTTTGCACCTCAATCTGCTTGCAATGTATCTTCTTTGGATGACCTCCAACAGGGCTATTTCATTCCATTAAAGCACCTGAAAGATCACAAAAGAAGGAACAGAGAAATGGGCAATGAGGGAAATTGAGAGAGAGAGAGAACGAGAACTCCTTCTTGGAATTTTGCAGTCTCCTGCCTTTAGAAAGCCATTGTCCTAGAAGGCTGCCTGAGTGACATTCAGCTGCGTTGAATTCCTGGGTACTTTTCCAGGCTTGCCTCCTATGAGGGACCTTCCTTAGTGACCCTAAGGGGACTTCTAGATCTGAGTTAGCCAGTGCTGTGCATTCTCTCCCTTCTGCCCCTCTCTCATAGAATTGGCAATATTTTAAAACTTCTCTTCCTGTGTTTCCGGTGAGGTCCAGCAATGCATGATTTTTGCAAAAAGCATCTTGCTCCTTTGTACATCTCGCTGGGCCTGGCACAAAGGTTTCCAGTCCTTGTGCTGTACTGCGATGGCTCCTGTTTTCTGATCTTCTCCCCTCTTCCCCACCCTGCTCTCAGAGCTCTGAAATCTGCAAGAGCTCCAAAGTATGATGAGTACAGTTGCATTCTTCCGAACAATGGTTTTGCTGCTTTTCAGCTGTGGATATATTCATAATTTGGAGCGTGCAGAGTCAAGCAAATGCATTACCTCAACCTTCCCCTGCGAAAAAGAGAGAGGAGTTGTTTTTTTTAAAATGGCCAGCTGAGCATCCAACAGGGAATGGAAACATGAAGAGCAATCTTTGGCTCTCCACACCTCTTCTCATTTTCTATAGCTCTCTGGACCAGAGCTGGATTTTGGCATGTAAACGGCCCCTCTAAGAATCCAGAGCTTGGCGCTGAGAACTCTGGCATTTGCGGAAGGCAAAACAGGAGGCGTTTTAGAGCATTTTGTGATCTATTTATGGACTTTTTGTAACTCACTCACACCGCCAGGCTTCCTTCATGCTTTTGCCAGTCTTTTCTTGCTCAGGATAAACGATGTAGGCCCAGCCTTCCTCGGCTGGCTTACCTTGCCGGAGCGGCTAAGCCCTGGGCCCCTGCCAGGACGCAGTGGCGGGCTTCCCAAGTGAACGAATACTCCTTTACCCCTGGCAGTTTCGCCCTGCGTACTCCATCTGTTTTGTGCTGTTTGAAGGAAAAAACAAATGTCTTTGCTACAAAGCAGACAACAGGCCTTGCAGGGAACTGGTTTGGCTCAAAGGATGCTGCACAATATAACGCCATCTCTCTCTCTCTCTCTCTCTCTCGCATCTCTGAAAGCAGGGGTGGGAGTACTGCACACTCCAGATGTTATTGGATTGCAGTTCCCATCAGCTCCCAGCCACCATAGTCAGTGGAGGAGAATGCTGGGAGATGCACTCCAACAACACCCAGAGGGCCAGTTGTTAAACTCTTGGTTTAAAATGAGCTGCAACTGAGGGCTTCCTACCTGAAACCCAAAACTGGAAAGGCAATGTTTGAGACCAATGCTTGGCAAAATATATAACTGGGATTATCCAACAATCCCAGATGGCTTCCTAGATTATTGAATAGAATTTGAACCATTGATGGTCCAAAACCTCAGTCAGTAACCCCTGGTAGATGTGAGACCACCAACACTAACACCAACATTAACAGCATTTTAAAAAGAGAGAAACATTTGCTTTCTGATGTTCTAAGATGTTGCATACCTTCAAGTCATTTCCAGTTTATGACAACCCTAAGGCAAAACTATCATGGGGTTTTCTGGGGCTGAGAATGTGTAGGGCACCCAAGGTGGGTTTCCATGGCTGAGTGTAGGATCGAACCCTGTTTTCCAGGGCCATAGTCCGACGCTCAAACACTATGCCAAGCTGGATTTCAAGGAGAACCTATCCCAGGGTGTTTTTGGAAGAATTTGTTGAGAGAAGGTCTCCTCTTGTCTTCTTTTGAGGCTGAGAGAGTGTGATTTGCCCAAGGTCAGCCAGTAGTCTTTCATGGTTGAGTGGAGATTCAAACCCTGCTCTTCAGGGTGCTAGTCCAAGACTCATGTCACTATACCATGCTGGCTCGATCGATCAATCGTAACATTACAGAAGGGTTAACAGCTGCCAGGTGAGCACCCCAGCTACAGAATGGTGGTGGTGGGCTTTTCATTATATGGGTATGTAAAACAGCAAATTTTGACACTATGGACTTAACTACATGCAAAGAGCAAACTTTGCCGAATTCATCTGTGCTTACTTTGAAGGTAGGGAAGGAGAAATGACAGAACGTCGAAATTAATATACAGACATGGCCCTGAACGAAAACTAATAGGCACATGCCCAGCAACAATTTTTAATGGGTGACCTCCGTGCTGCTTTCTGCAATTTGCTGGAGTTTTTTTTTCCCAGGACTGTGGCACGGAAGGATACCGCTAGGTCTCATTAACTAGAAGCATATGATCTTTGATTTAAAATACATTGTTTGCAGTAAGTTGAGCACTTCTAAAAGAATAAGTAATTTGCTCCTAATTGTGCAATTATTTTATTATGTTAGTAATAGAATCCATGGAATCTTAACCGCGTCTAGTGAGGAATTACTTTAATTTACTAAATGATTTTGCCTCGCATAATTACTGCCTTGACTTTTCGGCAAACTTGATATTGCAAGAAGTCAAGGCTTCCATCTCCTGGTGCCACATGAAGTAATTGTGCAATTAGTGATAAATGTTGCTTTGACTTCTGGCATGTTTGAAAAAAAAAAGGAAAAAAAAAAAAGACAGGACATAATTTTTAATGTGCAAGTCAGATGTGTCATTGAAAGAAATCGGGAATGAACGTCACCTTTGAAGCGCAGATCTCAGATAACTCGTCAGTTATCAAGAGGAGAGCCTGACAGCAGCCTAATAGGTTTTTCTGGTGCTCTAGTCACAATTTGCAATGATTGGCTTGGAGATGCTCCACCAAGGATAATAGTTTTCTTTCCTACCATCTGCCTCTGGTTGTGCCTGATTTTTCCCTGACCCTCGATTGTAGGGATTTTTGTTTGGTAGCCCTTCTGCATAGACATAGAACAGGGCATCCTCCCTACCTGGGAGAGGAGTTCCAGAACTTAAGAGTGGACAGGGCTGTGAGGGCACAGACTAAGGCCATTTCCTCCCTACACTGTAACAGTGCTATTATTCCACATTCAACTTCCTGTGGAATTCTGGGATTTGTAGTTTACTAAGGCCAAAGAGCTCTCTGGCTGAAAAATTCTAATTGTCCCTCCCTGGTGAAAGTGGAATAATAGCACTATAACAGTGTAGGGTGGAAATGGTCTATGATTCTAGGTGACCAGGATTTAAATACCTGCTCAGCCATGGAAATCCACTGGGTGACCTTGGAGAGGTCACACTTTTTCATGGGAGGCAGTGGACCTCTGAAGACATTTTGCCAAGAGTAACTCATGTAGCAGACGCCTGTGAAGGCGCATAGCAATAACGAATACAAAGCTGTGCCTTCGTGCATGAAACGCACAGGGGCACACAGTGACTGCAGTGTCGGAGGTTGCCTCCAAATAGAGTGGACCCATTGAGCCAATTCTCAAAAGGTGAATTACCACACAGATTTATCTATCCCATTGGGTTTACTCTAGTCAGGAGTAAGATCAGCATTTAGGCCATTCTGTTTACATGAGCAATAAGATTTCCTACCACTGTGCTTGAAAGAGATGGAAACGGTTTCCTTGCCTTTGATATGGAAGCAATAAGCTAAAAGCCTGTAAAATAAATAAAATGGGTTATCATGGAAATAGACATTTTTTCTCTTTCCCCCGACTTGTTGCTGTAGATTCCAGTAAGATTTTTAATTTTAAAAAAAGAAGCCAGCCCTTGGCTTTTGTCAGGAAGATGTATGGCTGGTTCCAGGCCCATCTGTTGTAGTTGGTTCTCGGAAAAGCGTTCCTTTCTTCCTTGGAGCGTCATTCACAGTTAGTGTGACTTTGCCAGGCATGCAAAAATCAGGCTTTTGGTAATAAAACATCATGCTAGCATTACTTTGGATCCAAGGTCTATGGGTGGAGACCAAGAAAAGATCCAAAAGGGGGGAATTTGCGATCTTCAGCTCGGGTGGAAACATTTTGGCTGAAATCCTCTTGGTGTCTTACATGTGTGCAAATTCTCTTGCTTTTATCTGATGCAGAGTGGCTGCATTCAGTTCAAGAAGGCAGAAGCTGAGTTACACATGTAATGGCGTTGTGTGTGTTGTCATATTGTGCATCACGTGAACAGACATGTTGTGCCTGATTGTACATAAAAACACAGATCACTTGTGCATTGATGCGCATTGGGCATTTGGTCACACCTTAGCCTGGAGAGTGTCTCAATTTGGACAAAATGGTTGGACAAAATGTGGCCTGCAGGCCACCTTTTTTATTTCCTGCAGGTCCGCTGGACCACAATGGGGCCCTCAGGGCCCTGTTTGTGGCCCTCAAGACCTCTGGGAGATAAAAAAGAAATATCCATTGTTTTGGCCCAAATGTCCCCCAATATCTTCTGGGGCTGCATGGAAGCATTTTTGTCATGTTTCCTCTGCCCTTGGACACTTTAGGCTCAGGAGAAGCCTCTTTTAAAGCAGGAAGTAAACCAAATCACTTTCTGATTCCAAAAAAGGCTTCAATTAGGCTTCAGATAGCTTGGGCTGTAGGCTAAAAACATAGGGAAAAATGCCTCACATGACCCCTTCAAGGCTTTTTTGAGGGGAGAGATATATTTTCCTAGTAGAGAATTTCAGCCTTTGCCTTAGGATTCAGTAATACAGTCATCATCACCTGGAATATTGTGTCATCATCTGGAATCCTGTGTCCAGTTCTGAGTACTCTCTGGCTGTGGGAAGCGTGGGAAGGAGGCTGTTTTGGTCTCGATCTTGCCAGCTCCAGGCGTCCCCACCATAAAGCAGGAAAGAGGAAGGGGCCAGTCGCAGTGGGAACAGATGGCGGTGGAGGGGTCATGTAGGCAACATGCATGGAGCCTCAGCTCCAAAGGAGTGGTGCTCTTAGCTTCAGGACAGAGTAAAAAGATTCAGTGCTCGGCTTCAGACAAGACTGTAAGTCTTTCAAATTAACTAAATGCTTGCAAAAGAGTGACTTTTCTTACATGGGCTAAACAGCAGTTCCCCCTTGTCTGCAGTTTTGCTTTCCATGGTTTCGGTTACCCGCGGTCATCCTCTTTCTTCACAGAGTCACCTTCCTTCCTCTCGCCCTGTCCTGATCTGTCCCCTGGCCTCTGGGTGATGGCACCTACGCAGGCTGCTCCAGGTTCGTCTGCCAGTAGAAGGAAGCCTGTCTATGGTTCCTGAGAAGCTGGAGGGCTGCTTCCAGTGACAGTGTTTGGTACAGAGGTGTACCCAGGATGGGCCAAGTAAGGTATGTGCCCTGGTGGACACAAAAAAGCAGTGCCAGAAGCGGCACCAGAGGAGGAGGAGGAGGAGTGTGGCAGCCGTGGAGGTAGGGGTGCCACTTCCATGCTTGTGCTAGGCACTGTTTATACTAGATACGCCTCTGGTTTTGGTACTATCAATATTTTTAGGCATCCATGGGGGGGTGTATCTTGGCACATATCTCCTACACCAAATAAAGCATGGGGCCTCTCAGCATCCTATTTCCCTCAACAAGGCCCTGCTCCATCCTGTCCCCGTCTCCTGGCCTCCCTCCGCTCTACCAGATGGCACCGTTGCTTCTGCTGTGGCTGCTGCCCTCCCAATTCCTCAGAGCTCCAGCTATCATTCTGCCAAGCCTGGCTGGCACAGGCGCCAACTGGACTCGAGAAGACATGAAACGAGCATAGAGGAGAAAATATATCTGAAAGCTGCCTGCAGTAAAAAGGAATATTTGATCACAAGCTTTCCCTCCCTCTCTGCTCAGCTCAGCCGGAGTCCCCCGGGGGAATGCCACCTTCCCAGATGCAAGTCCTCCTCTCATCTGCCTCCTCTGACAACAGCCTTGGCAGGAATTACTCAATATGGTGGCCGACGAGAATAGCAATGAGCCCAAAATGGCCACCCTGCGGCCTCAGTGAGTTTGCACCACCTCATCTCCTCCACTTCCTTGAATGTCTCCTCTCCCTTTTCTTCCCTCAGCCACCTGGGGATTCGTCCTGGCCTCTCCACTTCCGACTGCTTTCATGCTTACAGGTTCACAGAAGTTTCCCTTGGTCTCCCTTTAGCGCACTTCCCCAGGAACGCCTTTGTGCATGACCTCTCTTTGAGGTTGTCCCGCAGAGGCTCCTGATGGGAAGCAATCTTTGGTTTCTTCCTGTGGCATAGAAATCACTCGCTGCACAAAATCGGAGCTGCTGACTCTGCAGTCAGATTCTCAGGTCTTGCACCAGGCTCTTCAGTGGAGCAGATCTTCTATGGTGTTCCCTATGTATGTTGTAAATTTTTTGCTAGTTTTATACTCAAGGAAAGCAGTAAGTAATTTTAAGTGTTTGCTTCTTGCTGCAAGAAAGTTTTTGAAAATGGCAACTTTTGAAGGGTATTCACAATTCAGGACTTATTCTGCGCAAAATGTATATGTCGTTGTTTTGCACAGAAACATTATTTTCTCCACAGAAAAATTCTGTTTTTGAATTCTAAAAAAAAATCTGTCCAAGATTCTTCTAATTAGGATTTTCCAATACTAAAGAAACATGTCACCGGGGGGGGGGGGTGTTAAATCATTTTTTAAAAATGCTTTTCCATGTTCTCCCCGTCCCTAGTACTTCCACCCTGTTGCTTTTGTGGTCATTCTGGGGCCATTTTATTATCTTCAGCATCATTCATGCTTGAGAGCAAGAAAAGCTCAGGTATCCTCAGAGGCATTTCTCCATCACTGAGGCCCATTTCCAAATGGACCCAAAAGTGAGAAAGCCTTCAGCAGAGGTTTGTTGAAGCCCAAAGTCTCCCTCTCTCTCCCTCTCCCCCCCACCTTCCTCCCTCATTTATTAATGTTGCAATTATGATGCTCAACATTTGGGGCTTATTCTCTGTGCTTAGCTGGAATCTCTGTTCAGGTTCTTGGGCTTCATTTTATCTATTTCTTTCAGTTTTCTGGGGAAGGCTGGGCTATAAACGTATTTGAGGTGGGGGATCACAAACCATTATCAACCCCACCCTTTTATATAGTTGTATGAGCCTTGGACAATGGCTCTGGAGATCAGGATCAAATCTCTGCTTGACCATGGAAACCCACTGGGCAAGTCACATGCTCTCAGTCTCAGAAGAAGACAAAAAAAAATCTTGGCAAGAAAGCCTGCTTTCACCTTAGGGTTGTGATAAGTTGAACATGACTTGAAGGCACACAACAACAACAAAAATAATGGATGACACCCTTTGAGGAGGGAAAGAGCATAAAGTTCTGCCCAGGCAAAACTCTCCTTCATTTCCTCTCTCCTTTCCTTCAGAATGCACCTTGTATCACCATGCAATGGATGTTGGCATCACCATGTAATGGTTGCTGGATGCACAAAATCAAGATTGTCCTCAAGGACCTGCCAGAGATCCTCTGGAGGTGCTGGAGAATGATATTGTCATTGTGCATCCACCCTGTCTCCCATCAAGGCCTTCAGTGTTTTAGCAGAGCAGGGGTGTTTCTGGATGCTGTAGCAGGTGGTGACTCCCATGTCTGTGGGGTGGTGGAGCTCCTATTGGCTTTCCTTTCAAGGATGTATCCAAAGTGCTCAGCCAATTTTGAGGCTGTGTAGGGTTCTCAGCTTGTTGGAGAACTCCTTTAAAAGTCAGACTAAAATCCAAAATGGATTCACACTCCCACCCATCAACATGACAGCTACCAGCTACCACCACTGGATGGAACTGTCCTAAGAGACCTCTTTCCCCAACTTAGCCATGTTCTTCAGCAGGCAGAGGAGCAGAAGGAGCCTCAGTGAACCCCGTTCAGGCACGGGGGAATATAAAATGAAATCTTTGCAGTACGGGTCTCTGACAAGAGCTGATTGCAGGCTCTGGAGCCACCGTGCCGCCTTAGCAAACAGTTACACCATAATAGGGAGGGAAATGAAGAGCCAGCCAGGGGAATTGCAGCGGACACTCCATTCTTTACTTATTTAACAGACCCATCTTATGTTTTCATTACCAAGGTCAGCTGGGCTTCCTCCCAGGGCCCCCTTCTCGGCTTTAGGCAAGTTACTTGCTCAAACTGTGTCAATCAGGAGGCCAGGAGGTTTGGAAGTCTTATTGTTAGAGTGTGGGTGCAGAAGGAAACTGTTCCATTGCTGTACACTTCTCTGGGTTTTGGAAGCAGGACTGTCACCAATGCTGATCGGGCTTGCTTTGCCTGACAGCAGTGGCTGAAACGGTTGTTGCTACCCACTTCATAGGTGCAAGTTGTCTCTTGGACACTGTTTTGTAGTTGCTGTAGAGCATGAATGAAGGCAGTGAGTCATCTGAGCCAGTTTGGGAGACCCAGTGGCAATGGAGTGATGAGTGTGAATGTGTTACTGTATCTGTGTGTAGATATAGTAAAGATGTAGTCTTTGATGCTGGCCTATCTCTCCTTTCCATACACTTTCAAGGTAGTTGTTTTAGTACTAAACCAGTGTCTGCTGCCAGTATTGGACTGGGTGGGTTTGAATAAATGGAAGCTTACTGTCTAGGAGTCAAAGGGGCTGCTGGTCAGTCAAAAAAGGTTGCTCAAAAGGTTCTCCTCATTGTTTGCAAACCTTCAACCACCACCCCACACCTTTCCTGCTCCTCATTTGGAAAAACCATAGCTCCACTGCCTCTGTCTTTTCTTGCTCTGTCTCTTACAAGGACCAGGAGTCATGATGAGCCAGGGACCCTCTGGGGAGTTCAGTCTTTACAAGACGGATTTGCAAGCATTGGTAAAAGTGATTGGATAAGCACCATGCATACGTGCACCATGCACATGGGTCTGGATGCATGTTGATGCACAGGTGCGCTCCAGGACGTTGATCACTGTCCACTTGTTTCTCAGCAGCCATATTCTGACTGCTGCTGGAACAAAAGTCCTGTCTTCTCCAGGAGCTCTCCTAGGTCCTGAAGGCATGTTGCGACTTTCTTGCTACCTGTAACTTCACACTTGCCCCACCACTCTTGGCTCATTGTCTCAAAACTTTCTTCATCTTCTCCATGGCCTGGCTCCAAAATCTTCCCTTCCCTCCCTCCCTCTCTCAATCTGTCACTCTCTCACATACGCTCAGCACCCCTCCTTGGCTGCAGGATTCAAGCATTCCAGTCTCCAAATTGTCCTCTCATCTCCCCATGACAGACAAAATTATGCAAAATGGAGATGCATTCTGTCCTGACCTCCTCAACAACAGCATCAGGTTGCAATCTTCTTGTCCTGCTCAGATACAGGAGGAAAATTTGCCCATATTCCCTTTCAGGCAGCCATTTAGTCCCTGCCAGATTTATCTTCCTGCTATTAGCCTTTAGAGTTTTGATTTGCATGGCTGTCGTCCAGACAAATGTTGATGGGCAGAAACAAGTAGGTTTCTCTTCCTTCCCTAAGTAAATGCATTGAGAGGAAAGGGCGGAGGAAAGAACAAGCAGCTGGCCCAGAAAAGAAATGTAGGGCTTACTGTTTCTGGAACAAGTTAACTATTATACGACTAGAATAAGAGAATCATAGGGTTGAAAGGGACCACAAAGGCCATCTAGTCTGACCCTCACCGTGAAGGATTGCACAACTAAAGCAGTCCCAGAATTTGGCCATACAACCTCTGTCTAAAGGCCTTACTGCCTCTGCAGGGATATTTGCTGGAGTCTTGCATTGCCTTTTACTTCACGTAACTTTACATATACTTAGCTAAGAAGCAAAAAGCACAAAGACAACCTATTAGTGAGTTGCAAAAATGTATACTGGGACACCAGCAAGTATGTCCAATGTACATTGGTTCCAGTTCATATCAGTGCATGATGTGCATCATGCATTTTGCTGGTTCTGCCATGTAGTAACTTAACAACAGCCCTCTACTGGATATGGACATTTCAAAACTGTCTGGTTTTAATTTTTGCAAACATAAGTCCACTTATGAAGCTGTAACTTCCATACATGATTTCAACTGGCTGTCCTATCACCTCTCAGTCCCCTTTTCTTCAAGCTAAACATACCCAGCTTCCCAAGCCATTCCTTATAGCCTTTGTTTCCAGGCCTTTTACAATCTTGGTTACCCTCCTTGGGACCCTTTCTGGCTTGTCAACATCCTTCTTGAACTGCATTGCCCAGAAGTGGACACAGAATTCCAGGTGAGAAGGTCTAAGGAGAATAATTTGGAGTGAGTAATGAGCTACTGAAAAGAAAACCTCAGACCTCCAAAGAGAAGAGAACAGAAGTCCAGTCCATTAGCTTGACTCCTACTGGTAGGACTAACTAGATGCCTGAATTAATGGGATTTAAATGAGTGTTGACTCAATATTCAGCCATTGAATCAGATTGCTTACACTGGTTGAAACTAATTACAGGTTGGGTATGTCTGATCCAAAATGCTTGGAACCAGATATTTTTCATATATTTTTTTCAGATGTTGCAATATTTGTATTTGCATATACATAAAATATACTACCGTAAATGAGAGGTCTGGGGAGCCTATACAAGAAAAAGCAGAAGTTCTGGACCCACCGTTTTGCACCATGTTCTATGCTTGGATTCTCGCCATTTCACAGATCCTTGCATCCCTCTTCAGCCTGATGTCTCATTTGTTTGTTGTTTGTATTGCGTGTGAGACACAAGGCTGGAGAGAATCTGAGAAGCTGAGTTCCAGCACCACCTCAAAGGAGGAAGTGGGCACTGGTGGCAAAAAGTTTCGGGTTTTGGAGGGTTTTGGATTTCAGATTTCTGGTTAAGGGATATTTAACCTGTAATAGGATACACAACATCAAATAGAGGGATCAGAAGTTTGGGGAGTGGGTCTTTGATGCTGTGGTTATCTTGAAAGCAAACATGGCTTAGGTATTCAGCCCAGGATGAAGCAGGAGAAATCCAGACAAACAGAAGGGGGACACCATCATTACACAGAATGTACAGAAAGGACAATATGTATGAGCAAGCACAGATCTTCCCCCAGGACCCCTTCATCCTGTCCTCTCCTTTCTGAGGTTTTCTTCTGTGTGCTCTTTAGTCTTACAGAGTTTGACGCTGTTGTCATCGAGTGCCATCAAGTTAGCTTTGATTTATGGCGGACCACTAAATGAAAGACATCCAAGAGACCCCTGTTCTTAACAGCCCTGTTCAGATCAGGCAACCTGCCCCAACTTGTCTTATTAAGTCAATCCACCTGTGATGTGATTTTCTTCTTCTTTTTCAAATTAGTTCTACAACATTTAAAAACGTTGTAGCTGCAAGCGGTATGCTTATACTGTGGGTCAAATATTTCTTCTTTTGTGTAGGTAAAAAGGTGTGAATTGATAAATTTTAGGAGACAACAATTGGGTACAAACAAGTTAAATTAGAGATTGGATGCAATGCTGTGATCAGAGTTTTGGACTGAAAACCTGGGAGACAGAGGTTCAAGTCCCCACCGAGCTGAGCAATTTGAGTGACCTTGGCCTAGTCACAATCTCTCAGTCCTGGCCTACTTCACAGGGTCATTGGGAGGATAAAGTAGGGAACAGGAAAGTCATGTTTGGAGCTCCCCTTAGGAAATCTGGGATATAACCGCCACTAATGAACAAATCAATTAGCATGCTTTGGTTAATCGGCAGTGTGCAAAGCTGATCACTTTCTTGTGTGGTACAAAGGCGCCTCTTTCAGATTAGAGGAAGTTGTATGTTTCTAAAATTGGAAACTGCAGCAAAGAAATTAACGATTTAGCCGTGTGGTTTCCACATCCAAACATTCTTAGTAGTTAATGAACATCTCCTTGGGGAGTTTTAATTTACCTGTCCAACAAACTCGCTTGTCACATGCTAAGAACTGTAATCAGCAAATCTCTTCTTCCACTTCTCTTAAGTAGTGATCTTATTGTGGTGTCATGTCCAGTTCTTTGTTGGTGCTGTTGTTGTGTTGGAAGATGTGTTTAACTTTATTTCAAAACAATATGGACAATATCCTGTTGTAGAATCTGGGGCAATGTGGATATCTGCAGAACCAGCACCCCCAAAACTGCCTTTTGTGGGGAGTGAGTTTTCAGACAGAAAGGAAAAGAAGGAATTAATGCAATTCTGGGCTGAGGCCAATCAAAGCAAAATTTCAGGTCATAAGCACTATGCAACAGCTTGGGGCATCAGCAACTTTGGAACAGCAGTCTTTTCCTTAAGAAGGGTAGGCAAATAAGTTTCCTAATCTTTGCCCTTCTGGAAGTGTCGCTAAGGTGGATTTCTTGAAAGCAACAAACCTAGGGGTGGGTGGTTATGAATATTTCATGCCTTTCAGTGTAATCACATCCTTGGAAGAGCAGGGGGAGTTTCTCTGTGTGTCTTCCTGGAGTCAGGAAAATCAGTCAAAACATTTATCAGAAATCTGGATAAACGGGCTAAGCGCTGCCGAAAGCTAATCTGTGCTGAGCTAATAAGATGGAACAAAGTCACCATGGACTTGCCACGGGCACTTTTGATAAGGATTTGTCATAGGAATTGCAGGTGAGATCTCAGCCGCTGGTGGGAAGCTGGATGGCAAATGTGCCAGTTTAAAAGTGTCAGCCCTTGAGGGCGAGAGCACGGCGGGCTGCACGGTCAGCCTCAGCTGCTGGCTGGGTGTTAGGATTGGGCACAGAAAGGTCAGACTCTGGCGCCATGCTGGAACGGCAGATAAGTTCCAGAGGAGCAGGCCATTTTTGCCCTGGTGCGTGAAGAAGGAGCAGGAGGGTGGGAAGACTGATGACAAAGATGTGAGCCTGGCTAGGGGCAAGATAATAACAGAAGGGTGGGGGGATCAAAATGCAATGGATTGCAAGGTATTTTATGCACTGAGACCATGGTTTGCTGGCAAAATGCCTGTATTGCATGTAAGAGGAATGTGGCCCAACCTGTGCTGTTTTCTCTGTCATGGAGCAGGCAAATCTCTATCTCCGTGTTTGAGCTTTTGGAGACCTGCTGCCAAACAGTATTGGCTAGTGTCTCCAATGCCAATGGGGTGGTGTATCTATACCAGGTTTCAGTCCAAACTTTAAAAGAGCAATCTCTATCCCCCAAATAGATCCAGCAGCTTGGATAGCTCATTGAAAGCACAGAACAGATTCACCTTAGTTACACTCAGCTCTTTGGAGATCTCCTTTAGAATTTTGCTTTATACTCAGCATCTCCAATAGCTTCTCTCAAGCTCCACTACCTGTCACTGTTGCCCATGGAGGAGAATGGGCTTGAATCTACTAGACAGACTGACGGAGTGGCAGCCCAGCCCATTTCTCTGGCTTCATGGTATCCCCCACAGCTACAGCCCGACTTTTTCATGACCCCTCTGGGATTGTTCACAAAGACGCAAATATGAGCTAGTGTTGTGGGCCAATTCTGAGCACAGAGTGTGGGAGCGTGCCAGAGATCTCAGGTGGACTGTGCCGGGACAAAAGGATGGATTGGTGGGCTGCCACAAAAGACCCTGCCGGGGAAAATAACCCAAAGTCCTCTTATTGAGTTTGAAACAGTTGGAGGCACTGGTTGAATTCAAGCTCAGCTTTATGAAGCCGATGCATCTGTGAACCACATTTTCAACCAACATTTTCAATTTTCAATCAACACTAACACTGGCAGGTTAGGCCCAGCCTCTCAGCACAGGCACAGTTTATGGAGGTTCAAGAAAATAAAAATCACTAGGAAGCAGCAGAATCATGTATGTGCAGAGGATTTTGTTACAAAATATGAAAATACCTGATTGTCTTGAGGAAAGCAGAAATAGTAGGATGTACTGGGTCACCGTTCTAAGCAGAGAGGCCTTCTCTCTTGCTTACTTTGCTGTTTAACTCCCTTTTCAAGCTTTTGCTGAAAACTTCTGTTGCTTTTAGGAGCTGGTCTGCTGAGTCTGGGCAAATTTCCCCTAAGCCATGCTGGAGCTACAGTGACCCAACCATCATCTTCAGTTCCCAATAGCCAGAAAGCCATGGTAGATCACCCAACATCTGCCATGGAAGGACACGACTGACTTCTTCTGTGCAGTAAAGCAACTCTACTGGTAGCCACTCCTGTCCCACTGCTTTTTCCCCCCATAAACTCCCACATGTTTTCTCTGTAGACTAATTCATCTTTACTACCAGAGAAAACAGGTACAGTATTATTCCTGCTCCATTATTTTTCTGGATGCGGTTTCACAACTGTTAGGAAACTCATTTTTTTGACCTGAAAATAAATAATTATGAATATCCTTTCCATCCCAATCTAAAAGTGTTCAGAAGTGACAAAACGTCACTTCCGTTTTCCACCAAACGAGCCATTGTGGGCCTCTGGAGTAAGGTTGCCAAGTGGACTAAGGGAGCGGGGATCCTAGATCTTTTTCTGTCTACAGAGGGGGACAGGAGCTTCTTTTCTCTGGCAACCCTACTCCGAAGTTCTGGAGAAGCTGGAAACTGATCCTCCATACATGTCCACCAAGCTTCAATGATCTCTTCAAGGGGAGCATCTTTTAAGGGTGATGCAATCCCCAGTGTGTCCTTTAAAAGATGATGATACCCCTCATGAGTCCCAGTCTGTGCTGGAACCAACAGTGTGTGTGTGTGTTTGCACACAAGGTGAGGTCTTATGTGATTCGGGCATGATTTCCTCATTCCAGGCCTGACCTCAACTCATGGACAGTTGGCTTTGCTTGAATCCAACCTGCAAGAAATGGGCCTTTTTGGTCTCCAGAAAAACAGGTGAGAAATCCACAGAGCAATGACAAGAACGTCTTTGTTCTAGGCAGTTATTTTGGCTTCACGGTAAATGAAACATCAGCCTCTCCAGCTTCTGTCTTTATGGCAAAGTTTATTGCAAGCCTGATATGTTTTTATTGTGCCTCTTAAACACAGCCACATTTCCATCTCTCTCCTGAAGTACCTTTCCAGCCATTTCCCCACTTTGCCGAGGTTAGGTAAGCAGAGTGGAATGGGGGGCGGTTGTGGAGTTAGGACCAGAGTTGGGAGTCAAGAGTCTTGTTCGAATGGAGAGACAATGGACACCAGCATCTATGGTAGAACGCCCATGGACACACGGACACACACATGATGCCCAGGAAGTACTTAATCCTCGTGCCCCTTCTTCTAGGAACACTGGAGGCTGCTTGGTATGGGGTCAGACCATTGGTCCTTCCAGCTAGGTAGTGTCCATTCCAACTGTTAGCAGAGGTCTCAAGCAGAATTATTCCTCAAGTCAACTGGATAATTGTCAGGACTGATGATGATGATGACCAGTACTGACACAGCAAGAGCAATATAACCCCCACATGGTTCAGGGTTCTTAGCCATTCCTCTTCTTCTTTTATCGTGGGAAAGGCCATACAATTTTTTGTTTTCTAAAAAAGCTTTCCTTCTCATTTCTGTCAGGCGGAGTCTCCTGCTGTGCCTATCTCAGGCCTCCCATGCTATGAGGAGGAGCTCTCCTTGCCCTTTCCTTGCAAGCAAGATTACCCCCAATCATCCACCTTGGGGAAATCTCCTTGAGGCTTCATATTCTAACTCAAAATGTAAATAGCCTAATTGGCATCCTATTAGTACTCACTAAAAGGCCCATTGTTCTGGAGGAGAAATCTCCTGATCCCCTATCAATTAATCTTTTGCTGCAGGAGGCTGACGCTCACATCATGATGGAAAGGATGGCTGGATCAGGGAGGAGCGGAGTGGGAGAGGCACAAACAAAGCTGAAGCTTTCGCCTGGAAGAAAGCGGGCGGCGATTTGTGGCAGGCTTGCCACGAAACCACACAAAACACAAGAAATAGTCCACATGAAACAGTTCCAGGTGGGCGAGGACATCCAGCCAACACATGGGTCTTCCCGTGTTCTGTCTTTATGTGCCTTTGAGTTGACTCTGACTTAGCATGATCCTAAGGTGACCCTATCATGAGGTTTTCTTGGCTAGATTTATTTGAAGAGGCTTACCACTATAGCTCTCCCTGTAGGCTGAGAGAATGTGACTTGTTTAAGGTCACTCAGTGGGCTTCCATGGCTGAGTGGGCTCTTGAATCCTGGTCTCTTGGAGTCTTTGTCCAACACCCAAACCATTCTATTACTTTCAGAATCTGAGAAAAATATATTTTTTTAAGGATGGTGAGTTCTAGAAATCCCCAGCCATCAATCCATGTTGGGTGGGGAACCCTGATTGCTGTAGTACAGAAAGAGGACTTTTTCAAAGCTCTGTATATGAGAGTAGCTGGAATCCTGTTCATGACTTACACATGTGTAAGTTCTTCTACAGAAATAGCTGGACGTTTTTGTCTGATGCAGATGGAGCATCCGTATGCAGTTGAAGGTTACAGAAGTGGAGTTGCACATGCAGTGAATTGGACATGGGCGTGTGTGCAAATTGCATGTTAATGTGGACTGTGCATGTGGATTTCATTATGCGTTTGATTGCACATACAGTGTCTTCGACTTGCACTCCATTGCTGTTCAGCACAAGGATGTTGTGCGCAATTCGTGCATACCTCCACATTCAGTTAAACCTCTGGCTGCTCTCCTGTTGGTGGCACACTCAGGTGCAGCTGAAAGTTACACCTACGTCTGTAACTTTTTTGGTTGAGGTGGGTGGAGGGGTTCAGCACCTTTATCTGCCATGATTCCTTCCCTGAACCACCTATCATATTTCTGCATGGGCACCTGGCCTACAGCCGTTCAAGGATCGGGGGTGGGGGTGGGGGTGGATTGAGGACTGCAGAACCAATTAATTTCTTATCCTAGCTGCTTATTGGGGAAGTTGAGGATTTGTGGGGCCTTCAGTAAAAGCCAAAAGATGTGTAGGATCTGAGGAGAAACCAGGGTGATTAGAATCATTGATCAGAAACCTCATTGCTGCTTTCCTGTATGTGTGTGTGCGTGTGCGTGCGTGTGTGTGTGTGTGTTGACCACAGCATGCATCATCTTGTACAGGAATGGCACTTGCCATTTCGTTCCTGAATGAGCCAGTTTGGAGAGGTCTTTCTTAGTTAATTGAAGATTGCTTTGGATTTCTCCATACTAAATAGCTAACTCACTGCTCATGTCCCTTGACAGATCACTGTAAGCATGTGTTGTTGTTGTTATTGTTGTTGCTATATTCCTTTAAGTTGACTCTGGCGTATGATGATCCTATCACAGGGTTTTCTTGGCAAGGCCTCCCTGGCGACGGAGGCTTTTCATAGCCTTCCTCTGAGGCTGAGAGAATGTGAGTTGGCCAAAGTCAACCAGTGGCTTCCAAGGATTCAAGCCCTGCTCTCCTATAGTCTTAAACCAACACTGGCTCAGCTGGCCAATATCTCCCCCCCCCACTTTCTCTTTCTCCCCTCTCCTTCCCTCCCCATCTAAGACCCCCAGTGCATCACTTGGGACTGTGGAAAGATGAGCCATCTACAGACTGACCAACAAGACATCAGACACTTGCCTGTTTTCCACCTTTTTTTAAAAAAAATCACATCTTTGTATTGTTGCTCAGTTAAGTAGTCAATGAACTTTAATGTTGATTGTTGATGATAGTTGATTGTTGATGAATTCAAATGTTGATAATTTGTATTTCAGATTAACCTTTCCAATAAATATAGTGAAAAAGAGAAAAAGAAAACACAGATTGCAATAATGATATTTATAAGGTACACCATCATTATTCTTTCTTCCTCCTGTTCCTAACCCATCTTGCCCACTTCTTGGTCCACACGTCCACCATCTCCTTATCCAGTGACTGCTGTGTTTACTCAGGAGATCTGGATGCAGGGCACTGCTAAAAGCCTTTTGAAAGTCTGAGGCTGGAATCCTCTTGGTGCTTTATGCATGTTTAACATCACTGACAGAACAGTGTGGCAGCGGCACATTGATTTCAAGGTGGCGAAGTGCCATTGTGCATGCGGTGCTATTGCAAAGCAGATGCAGATGGCCATGGATTAGTGTGTGATGTCTACGTGAGTCTGTTGGTGTATTAAGGTGTCCATTCAGTGTCACATTCAACTTGCTATTCAACACATGGATGTGTAGCTCAATCAGTACACCACATGCAAAGATTTATGCACAGACGTAGATCCTTGGCCCTATTATTCAATCTATTATTTTTCATCTCTCTCAGATCAAATCATATCAAATGCTTGGTTGTGCAGAACACATCCTTCCAGAAGCCATGCTGAGTCTCCTTCAGCAAGACTTCTTCTTCCATACACTTACGAATTTTGGCTTTTTTAAAGGCTCCCTTCCAATTTATCTTAGCCTATTGGATCTGTTGGATGGTTCTTTTGAGTTCCTTTTTAAAAGTGGGTGCTCCACTAATCTACCTTTTCACCATCAAGCAAACAGTCTGGTGCTATTGGCAAGCTGTGATATAACTTTTTTTGTTCAGGTAAGAAGATCACCTGTTTCACATCTGAGTTATCAAAAAACATCTGGCCCCAGTGACTTGTTAATTTGTAATTTGGCTGTTAGGTCTAAAACTTCATCTTTTGTCACCTCTCTGTGACATGTCTCCTCAGATATAGTCTCTGTCTCCAAAAGCATCTTCTTCTGTGAAGACCAGAGCAAAGGAACCATTCAGGCTCAAAGTTCTTTATCTTTCTCACTGCACCCCAAAAACCTGAGGCCAGTGGAGTGGATTTCCTTCCGTGACTACACAAATCTTCTGCCTACAGTACCTGCTGAAGTGTTGTCTGGAGATACAACGTGGTGAGACAACATTTGAAACCTCATTTACGCTAACACAAAGAGAGGACTCTAGGGTGGATGGAGAATTAATTAATCTTACTCCAGTGCAGATACTTTTAATTAAATGCAAGTGTATGTTCTTTTAAAAAGTATCTTTTCTAAAAAAAAAGAAAAGAAAGAACAGAACCTGTGTCTTTTGTGCAACTTTGGGTAGTGAAATGCAAGGTTAGTGAAATTATTGGGAGAAAATGGAAATCCGTTGAGGCAAGGGGGAATAATACTTCAGAAAGAGCACAAATTGGTTTTGCATTTAAAGAGTGCATTTATTTATTTATTTATTTATTTATTTTAAAAAAACCTCCAAATATTGGAAGCACCTGGAAGGTTTGATTGAAGCGTAATTCCAGCAAGATGGAGGCTCTTTTGGGAGGTGGTACATGTGACTGAGGTAACTGTGTTCAACGTGTTCTGGATGTCCCATCCCATCCTGATGTCCAATCCATTAGTGTCAATGGATGCCTTCGTGACGTCTATGGCATGCAGTATGGTTGATGTCCAAGCTGCAAACTGGTCCACTCTCAGGACAGAAATAGCCTAGCAGTTCTATCATCCCCCCCCCATTTTCAGGTTGTCCATTGGCTGTCTGCCTATTACAGAATTTAGCTCTGAGGCCCCAAAGAAGGACATGTCTCCACCCTTCTTTGCCATGGCCATAAAGTGGAAAATCAGGTTTCCAGATGAGTGGGACGCGGTCCAGTATTCTACATCCAGGTTGTATAGTATTAATTTCTGCCTCAGAATTATTATGCATTGGTTGTGTTATGCCAGCTTTGTGTTGAACGGGAATGTTGCACAACTGAATGCACGCTCACGTGGACATCTCCATGTGCATGTATGTACACCTTACTTTATTGGCGTACTGGGGAACATCTCCTGATCTCTTTTAAAACTTCCTTTTTCAGAATATTTGGGGTCCCTTTGCTGAAACAGTGAGACATGAATTATTCAAGCACAATGTTGTTTTCTTATTGACCCTGATGTGTCATCTGCAAAAGAACAACAACAAAGGTTAAAAAATCAAGCAATAGAGTAAATTAAATGCAATGAATTACTTTTTTTTAAAGCATGATATTGAGCAATATAATTAACTACTCATAAAACATAATAAGAAATAATGGAAATGAATTGCTTTATAATATCTACCTACCTACCTACCTACCTACCTATCCTAACTCTGTGCTCGTGTCTATGTAGGGACAAAGCTGTTGTCCAAGACCTGAATCCTTAATGGCAGTCTGATGAGTCTGCGCATGGATAGTTCCTACTGAATTCCGTGGGTCTGTTGTTTCTGGGAGCCACCAATAGGATTCAAGGCTGAGCTGGTGATGGGGTTTGATCCTTTCATCTGTACCCCTGTCCTGTGCTCAGTTGTTCCCAGTGGGGCTGTTGTGCCAAGGGTTGGGGTCTCTCTGTGCCACTTCTCCCATCTCCAGCACAGTTGTCACGGAGCATGTACACAGCACCACTTGCTGTGCCAGGAAAAGGAACATGTCCCATCCTTGTAAAAGCCAGAAACTCCCACACCCTCCCCTGGAGATCTCACACTTTCCACATCGATTCTTTCCTGTTGTTGCCGTCGCCTTGCCTGCTTTTGCTGGGAAAGCGAATCCTATAATCTGAGCTGTGAAAATGCACTCGACAGATCGAAGCCACCAGTGGTGACTGGTTCCTCCCCGCTCTCCACATCCAGCAGCCCTTTCCTGATATTAAATGGGTTTTGCAAACTAGTTTGGGCAAGCAGTGATGGCAGGACACCAAATGGAGATGGGGAGGGAGAGAGAACAGGGAGAGGAGGAAAAAAGCTCCGTCCTCTCAGCTTCTTGCAGCTATTGCAAGAAGCAGATAATGTGAATTTCCATTATCTTGCACATGCTTCCAGTGGGAAGTTGGCAAAGCTTGGAAAAGTTACTTTGTGGATGACAGCTCCAAGAATCCTTCCGCTGGCATGGTGGCCAGACTGTGAGCAGTCAGGAGTGCCAGGGGCAGCAACATGACTTGGCTTTGGTGTGTGCTTTGTGGATGAAGAAAGCACTGGAAGCTTCTTGTATGTTCACAATATTTGCTTTGTTTACTCATGCATAGGTAAAATACTTCTGTGAGGTTGCAACTCTGTTCCTTTACATCAGACACCCAGGGGAGAGAACTTGTGCCTTAAAGGGCATTCAGACAAATGATACTTATATAGCCAGGGCCAGATAGAGGACATAGACAAGCTGGAACATGTCCAGAGGAGGGCAAACAAGATGGTCAAAGGCCTGGAAACCATGAAGTCCTATGAGAAGTGTCTTAAGGATCTGGGAAAGAGAAGGTAATGAGGGGACGTAATAGCCATGTTTAAATATAGCAGATAGCAGTTACATTTCTATAGCACTTATCAGTGCAAAGTGCTCCCAGGGTGGTTTACAATATGTTAGCTAATTGTCCCCAACAAGCTGGGTGCTCATTTTACCAACTACGGAAGGATGGAAGGCTGAGACAACCTGGAGCCCGAAAGGAGGTCATATGGAAAATGACCTCTTGAAAGGAGGTCATATGGAAAGTGACACAAGCTTGTTTTCTGCTGCTTCAGAGACTAGAACACTATGGAGCAAAGGCGTCAAACTACAGGACAAGAATTTCCACCTAAACATGAGGAGGAGCTTCCTGAGGGTAAGAGCATTTTGACAGTGGAATATGCTGTTTCAGTAAAGTGTGGTGGGGTCTCCTTCTTTGGAGATTTTTGAACAGAGGTTGCATGGCCATCTGTCAAAGGGAAGGCTTGGATTGTGTATTTCTGCATGGCAGAATGGGGTTGGATTGGATGATCCTTGGGGTCTCTTCCAACTCCAGAATTCTAGGATTGCAGTAAATCTACTCCCAGTTTTATTGCTTACTTTAAATGAACTACCTAAGGTGCTGTATGCTGTCCTTAAAATAGTTTCACATGACTTTAAATTGGGTAGGGATGGGGGCGACTTTCAAAAATATTTTTAAAAAATGGTTGAAGAAAATGGCTGTCTGTATGTTTTTACTGGCAGGAAATGGAAAGAGAGTATGAGATGCATGTGACATTTTGTGCTTTGCAAGCCAGAAGTAACCAGGTTGGACCCAGGGACAGCTCCACACCAGGAGTTGGAGGAATGGGGGAGAGGTGTGATTTGCCCTTCTGCCTTGAGACAGTTGGGAGGGCCCTCTGAGCAATGAAGGTGTTGGAAGTATCCTTAAGAGGATGTGGTGTTCTGAAGCACAAGGAGCAGTGAGCAGAGAAAGATGTGCGGGTTCATCTCTTTCGCCATGTCTGAGCCTGCCAGATCTCGGATTTTTCCAAGTGCATTGTGTGAGCAGATGTCTCCCTCTTTTTTAATTTTGTTATTTAAAAATCCAAAGTGTGCTTTGTTACAGAGCGGTTTTAATTTAATCATCCCAATTGGAACCGTGTCAGTCTCTGGACAGATGGAACCTAACTGCCCTGTGTTATTACCACAGAAGAGAAACACTTGATCAGTTTCAAGTCTTATTTCAATTCTATTGCTATTTTAGCATGAACGATGCTGGAATTATGACATCTGGACGCAAGGGGCACATACAGCAATGAAAAAAGAGAGAGGACTTTATTGCTGCTGGGAGTGAGTGACCGCGGTGGTTTGTTTGCAACTTTTTACCAGAGAGAGAAAAAGAAAGAGAGATTGGGAAGGTTTACAAATGGAACAATAAGGAATACTTCCAAACTTTCTCATGTCAGTTACTTCTTCAGAATTCTCTTACATTTGAGCTTTTGTATACATATCAGTGGAATGGGGTGAAATCACTCAACTCTATTATCTGGCATTCAAGGGCCAGGACCCTACTGTTAGTCACAGCTAGAGTAGACTCAGTGAATCAGAGGGATTTACTTCAGGGTTGTTTCAGCAGCCAACAAGTGAGTCAATGAGTTGACTCTGGTTTAGGAATGGGAAGAATTTTCTCTATCATTCATTTTCAAGAAAAAAAAATGGGATTCTGAGGAGCTGGGAAATCCTTTTAGGAAGAACAATATACAAGTGAAGCTTTCATGTGCGTTCCTCCCTGATCTGAATATTAGAAAGAGTTCTGGAGGATTTTCCTGCAAATAGGGAGGCTCCCCAACAGCAGAGAAGTGTGGAGACAATGGATTGTTGCAGATGGGTTGCAAAGATGGATTCTCTCTCAATTGTATAAATAGCCTTCATACCTGAGACCTTAAAATTCCTCTCTACTGCATCAGAAGTGGATTTATATCCACCAAAACTCATGCTAAAATAAAAGCCAGTTAGTCTTAAAGGTGCTGTTACATATTTTTCCTCCCCCTCCCTTCCTCCTTTTTATTGCAGATGGAGATGCTGAATGCTTCCGTCCACAATAACCATAATAGAACATACACAGGACTGACATTAATTTCACCTATGTATTTTATATATTTCCTGGTTTATTTGACTGACTGATTGATACTCCACCTTTCTCCCAATATGGGAAGTAGGTGACAAGCAGGACACCTGCCAATGCAAGCAGTTGCTGAGCAGTTGTTGAGGGCAGAGCGTCTCAATATCTAGCCATCCAGCTGTTTTGCACTTCAACTCCCAGAAGCCTTTACCACCATGGTCAATGCTGAAGGATTCTGGGAGGACCATCCAGAGGACCAAAGTCTGAAAAGACTTATTTAAAGATCTCATTTCCTCTCCCACAATATTTCTGGGGTCAACAATTGTGATTCTGCAGCAATAGAAATAAGTGCTGAAAAGACACACACTTGGCTTGCTGAGTTTATCCCCCTTCTGCACTTTGGAACAGATTTCATCATTGCTTTTGGGAGAGCAACAGCTAGGACATAGACCTGTAGCAATATATCCGATTCAGCTTGACTGGAGTCCTCTTGGGTATCTTCTTCGGCATGTGTTAATCCTCCTATAGAAGAAATTGGCCGTTTTTGTCCAATGTGAAATGCCAGCATTCACTTCAAGGTCGTGGGAGTGGTGCTGCCCATGTGGCAATGCTGTACATGCAGATGCTCTTGAGATGCACATTGAGTTGTGCACTGAATTGGACATTCAGGTGTGCCTTCTGTGGCCCAGCGCTGCCATTCAACACACAGGCTCCGCAAGGCAACCAACATGCAGTTGCACAATGGGGAGTTTATACTCCACATCTCCAAGGTAGGACCTCAGCCAAAATGACTGCTTGCCAAGAAGAGATCCCTGATGCTTGCTTGGCCCCTCTTTCTCCCTCTTCCCCTGCACCTCAATTTACTTCTCTTTGGACCATAAAAGCCCCAGGGATTCAAGTATAATATTATCTCGAAAACGTATCATACCATGTTCAGTTGCCACTCGTCTCAAGCAAATGTCCTTAATATACTGACATTTTCAGCTGGCTTGACAACTCCTTTCCTGGCATTGTTAGTCTGGTCTGAAAATAGAACCAAGAAAAGTCTCCAAGTAGCTCTCTGTTGATAGCTGCCAGGGACCTGTCCAGCCGTCACCCTTCAGGACATGTTGAATTAGTGGGCGCTTTGTCCGGGAACAGTCGTGCCGGGTTGCATTGGGAATCGTCACCGTAATTACTTGTTCATCATTTGTATGAATAACTGGGTCCTGTATCGAAAGAGAAGCTTGTCAGCACCATTAAACTGGAGGAGTGGAAGAGATGGGAAGACAGAAGAGTTATAGAAAAACAGAATCTCTTTTTTCCTCCCAGGAGGGCCTCTCCGCTTTAGGTACTGTCCAGGAACTTCTACGTGTCTTGCCCAGGATGGATTTGTATTAACTTTCCATTCCAGCGAAATTGCTAAGTAACTCTAGGGATGATAAAACACAATAGAGGAAGTTGATCACTTTTTCCTGTCTTTCTAATGTTGCACAATGGACTCCCTCTAAAAATCTGCTGCCTTGCTGTAGGTTGGCCAAGTTCCATTTTGCTTTTGAAGGTTTGTTGTTGTCTTCTGTGATATGTTCCCTTGTGCAGTTGTGTTGTATGATGATGGATTAGCTGTTTTAGTCACGAAGTTGTGAACATTCAGGAGTACAAAGATTTCACTTCTGATCCTCTGGATGAGAAGGGGAGAAGGAGTAAATGGGTGGGAAATAAATAGCTGTCGTCCTGTTGGTGGACCTATGCAGGCATAAATTGCTGTGGCTATGGGCAGCTCATCAAATCTACTTCCGCTGGATTGATAAGCTTCAGCGACTCCAGAGCTCATGAAAGGTTTGGCTAAGTTACCTGAAGTGCACCCTGAATAGGTTCAGCACCTTTAGGAGCTCCTCTAAAGTTCAGACTAAAATCTGGAGCGGATTCACTGCCCTCCAAAACCTGGAAACCACGAGCTGCCATGGGGGCTAAGGTTGAGTCTCACTGGGCAGGCTGAGATGATGCAGAGGGCATTTCTCATGTGTCTAAACTTGCTTTCATGCTCCTTCCCACGCGGGTGTGCGCTCTGCTGCAATGCAGAGGAATGTGAGGTGCAATGTGGACCCCCGTTGTGGTCTGAAAATGGTGCCAATGAACTGGTCATGCAAAACAAGGAGGACTGGAAGGAATGAAGTTGCTCCTGCATCTAATTGCTGCCAAACAAGACAAGGGCAAAGAATAAGCCACCCGCCAACTTAAAAATGCTACCTGCGTTGCTACAGCAACCGTTTCTTTTGCAAGGCTGCGGAGCAGGAGACCTGCCGAGGTTGGCTCTGCGGGCTGTGGCCACTTGCTTCCTAGGAACCTTTTGTTAGGAATTTATTAGCCATTTGTTGACCTTTCCCCACTTCAGGGGAGTCCTGCTCCTCCTAACTATTTTCATGTGCACTTTTATTTTTAAAAGCTCTGAGTTACTGGGAGGAGTGATTGCAAAATTCTTACGCAGAAAACCATTGCTTTTCTAGGCTACATTGATGTGAGGATAATGGCCAGATTCAGGGAAGTCACTCTCTTCTCCATGGGCCAGACCTCACCAAGAATACTGTTTCCAGTTCTGGCCAGCACAAGTCAAGAAGGACACGTCTCCTATATGCATGAAAACCATCTAGGGATCTGAAAAGAGCACAAGATCTCCTCTAACTTCACATCAAGTGCAAGAAACTTCTGGAATTCTTCTATCTTGGATGTAAGAATGAAATACACGAAAATGTACATTCTTTTTCCTTTTAAAAATTATATTTATTGATTTTAATATAAACTGATTCACAACCATAGAAAAGAAAAATAGTATATAGATGTATAACTAGGGCTAAAAGTAAGTAGAACTAAATTAATCTAAATTAGAACTAAGACATAGTACTAAAGCACGTTACTAAAGTGCTAATCTATTTCCATAAACACCACCTAACTACATTAAGTAACTAAAACACCAGAGAACTCTGACCACCTCACCTGCCCAAAATGTAATGAAAAAGAAAAACCAATTAATAGAATGTGTCTTATTCTACCATTATGGATCTGACTAAGTTCTATTTACTGGAATTACTAATAACTGTCTGCATACATTGTTAGGTTGTTAGATTTTTTGTTTCCCAAAAAATCTATAAGTGATTTTCAGCTTTTCAGGACAAGAAGATGCATATTCTTAAAATGCTCAGCATGACCGGCAGGTTAAACCTACTGTCCACCAGTTTCCCACAGCCTCTGACGTTAACTTGGCTGCAGCAGTAACCCGATCAGCTGAAAAAAGCTTTATTGAAACATCAGGATTTTATAGAGCTTCCCAAGGAAGAGAAAATACATACAAGTTGTTTATTGCAAACACAGAGAACAGATCATTCTAACATTTTGCTGGAAACAAACACATGTTCCCCATGAGTTATCATGTTGACTTTTGACACAGTCTTTGCAAGAAGACTGCATGGCTTGTTTAGGATTGCTTAGGAGATCAGAAAGAAAATATTAAATGCTCGGAAAACTCTTTACCCTCAACAGCACGATCAGGCCCTCCCTCAAACTTAATATGAATGGGCAGAAGCAGAAGCAGTGGTAAAACCAAACAAGTGGAAGTTTTGGGAGTGCTTTGATTGGATATTCCTGCATGTCAGGGGGTTGGACTTGATGGTCTCTAGGGTCTCTTCCAGCTCTAGGATTCAATGAGTCCAACCCGCTTTTGCCAGGCAAGAGTGCAAAATCAAAGCACTCCCCTTGACAGATGGCCATCCTGCCTCTGCTTTAAAACCTCCAAAGAAGGAGGAGACTCCATCACACTCCCAAGCAGCAAAGTATTCCGCGTATTGATCTTGTGCTTCAATCCATCTTCCAAATATCACCCCCACCACCGCCCAACACACAAAACCTGCTATCTCTGGCCTGCTCTCTTCTCCAGCTGTGACCTGTCAGGCAGTTAAAAATAAACCCTCCTTTAATTTGCTACAGAAAGACAGATCAAGTGTAAGATTTTCAGGCATTCCGGTTCCCAACACTTCCGTGTTGTGTAACAGCTTCAAATTCTCACCCTGGACTCTGGAGGAGGGACTTTTAACGAGTCTCTCACTTTCCCAAGGAGTTGTTCTTAGACAGACGGGTAGAAAGACTCGAACCTGTTATCCCGAAGCCATGCTGGAAAGGCAAGGACTGACTTGAGCATAAAAAAAGAACAGCACTCGCTGGCTTTGTCCCTTTCTTTTCCCAGACATGCCAGAAGTGCATTTGTCGCCTAATGACACAGTAAAAACGAGGCAGAAGTTGCAGGGCCCAGGCGCTCACAGAGGTCAAAGGAAGATGCCGCTCCGATGATTCTTTTCTCCCTTTCTAAAAATTGGAATTTTGTACGTGTTTCCTTCTCCTTCTGTGGCTTTATTAATATTGCTATTATTTGTAAAGTCAGTCTAATCAAATGTGGATTGGCTACAATCACGTCTCCTCCTAACCTTCAGCTGGAGGTGATTAATATGCATGGTGTTCATTAAGGGCTTGTTTAATTTTTATTTATGGAAACGCGAATATGATAACTGCTTCTGAAAAGGGTGCATTTGGAAGGAGAACCAAGGGAAGATTACAGGTTCCCAGCTGATCAGCTGCCGAAGCCACAGGCTTACTCAGCGCTTGATTGCAGACTGCAGAGTCCAAGTGGTGCTCAGATCTCTGCTGAATGACTTCGACTAGCCCAGGGCTACTCATACGTCTGCTGCAGAAGAGACTCTACCACTGCTGGGCCAAAAACAAGGGAGCTTCTCTTGGGACATAGCTGTCAGTGGGGCAAAGGCGCATCCTAGGAAGGCCCGTTGTCCATTTGTAGCAGAAGGGAAATGTAGAGGCCACCATATTAATGATCAACCTTACAGCTGGTCTCATGGCACCTTAATTTTAAATAGGGTAGACTTAACATACTTTTAAATACAGTTAAAGTCCTTAAGCGTCTTCATTGTTTGCAAATAGAATAGACTCATTGAATCAATGGGATTTATCTAGGTGTTCATTTCAACAAATCAACAGCTGATTCTATGAGTTTGCTCTAGCTGGGACTAACCAATAAGAAGGCAGTAGAATAAGATATTAGTCTTTCAATAACACTTGTTAATCCTTAAGTCTCTCTATTATCTATCTATCTATCTATCTATCTATCTATCTATCTATCTATCTATCTATCTATCTATCTATCTATCTATCTATCTATCTATCTATCTATCCATCCATCCATCCATCCATCCATCCATCCATCCTCTCTCTCTCTCTGTCAAAAGACATTGCTCTTTGTGGAAAAAGGAAACTACAGCAACCATAAGATTTTCCTGCAGAAAACCATGACTGAGAGGCTGGATCACCAAGGTGTAGTGTGAAGTTCCACCACCTAAGTTCTTCTCTGTCAATCCCCCTCCACAAGCCCACCTTTCAGCTGCTGCAGCCCCCCCTGCCCTGCATGGCTCTTTACTGGTTAGTGGAGAGCGGGGATGGAGCACAGAAAAGCTTCTGGGTAAGTTCCCATAGGTGGATGCAGTGCATTGATATCATTCTCCAGGACCTCTGGAGAAGTTGCAAAGGATGCCTTGGTTGCTGTACAGACAGCTACAGGGACAGAGGAACGTGGCTGGACGCGTGTCTGCTGCCCTCCTGCTCTCCAGAGGCCAGTAGGTGGCCATGTTGTTGTGTGAGGGGGCTGAAACAGCTGAAAGGTAATTTTTTTTCTTTTGAAGGAAGAATTTGGGATGAACTATCCCAAATCCTGAACCATCTCAGTTTCCCAATGACCAGAATAATGATTTACACAAACTAAATGTAGACTGATGCTTGTGCAACTCACCAACAGGATTTGTGTGTGTGTGTATGCAAACAGCATTTTCATAAAAAGTACAGCCAAAAAAGAAATTCTTACTGCAGTTGAACACTTGGGGTAGAATGTGTGAGAGAAATTGATGATTCTTGTTTACATGCCTAGTTTAAAGGCCTAGATAGGGTCAAGACCTTTCTAAACTAGCAGTAAGCTGTATCAAGAGATTGTTTTATCAGAAATTTCTACAGAATGTTTTGTTTTGCAGAAACACCTGAAGATGGCAACAGACTATTAATAGCCCTGAACATATTGGGCCTTTCAACAACTACACCTCGCTTTGGGAATCATTTAGCCCTACAGATACTTGTGGACTGTAACTCCCAACAGACACATAGCATAGCCAATGGTGAGTAATGCTGGGCATTGTAGTTCAACATCCGGAGGACCACCTGATACTCACCCCTGGTGGAGAGCACCTTGAGGCATGTCTCTTTCATTTTGTAACCACAGCAGTATGAAGGTTTTCAACAGTGGCCTCTTTTATCGTTTGGGATTTATAGGCCTAGTTGGCAATCCAAGGACTGGTCCCACTCCTCATGGGTACTGTCTCTGGAACTCCATAGAGCAGTGGTTCTCAACCTGTGGGTCCCCAGATGTTTGTGGACTTCAGCTCCCAGAAGCCCCAGCCACTATGGTCAATGCTCAGGGCTTCTGGGAGCTGAAGTCCAAAAACGTCTGGGGACCCACAGGTTGAGAACCACTGCCATAGAGGTTAATGACGGCCATGCCACTGTGAATCCACTCCGGACATTTCATCTGAAATTTAAGGGAACTATCCAAGGTGCTGAAAACCCCATTCTCCAGAGGCCCTGTCCAGGGTGCTGAATGCCCCTTCCCCAAAGAGCTGTGCCCAGGTGACGAACCCACTCTCACCCTGACACAAATAGCCAGAGCCTCCCACACAGCTCCTTCGAGGATCAGACTAAAACTCAGAGCAGATCCAGTGCCCCCACTGGCAAAGAAGCCCCCAGGCTCCCCTGCTTTGAATACCCATAATGGAGGAAAGTGCGGAGAGACATGCTCAAGCAGAAAATTGGAGCAGTCCTTTCTGACAAGCCCCTTGAGATTCTTCAGGATGAAAGGTGCTGATGGGAATGGGAAAATGTTATAAAAATATCATGCATTCCCCAGCGATTGTGCTGGTATTTGAAAGCAAGAGCGCTGAATTAAATCTCTCCTTTTTTACCCCCAAAAGACTCCTCCTCCCCCCACACTTTCCAAAGGTCAGCTGCACCAGTCACCTCCCCTTCTCTATTCACCGCTTGCCTCTATCGTCCCATCATTCCCGGACCTCATTATCTGTCGCTCGCTTATCTTTCCGTCTATAGCACTGTCTCTCTCCCTTCCCTCCCTGTTTGAAAAGAAGAGGAGGATAGAAAAATAAAGGGTACTCTATTAGTGATGCAGCCTGAGCTGATCTTCCCCACCTCTCCTTTCCTCCCTCTTAAATATTAAGCAGGGCCTGGAAAATCTGCAGGGAGTATTACACGGTGGAAAGGTTACTGGAGGTGGGGGAGATCTGTCTTTCTCAGTGTCTGTGTGTGTGTGTCAAGGTGGCCAAGTTGATCGATCTGGGGTACAAATAGTACACATGAGCATCTGGTGTATGATTTTGCTTTTCCTGTGAGTCATGCTGAGCTCTTCTCATGACAATGAAGAAGAAAAAGAAGGGGGAAAGATATACCCAAGAAAAGATGTACATTGCAGTCAGGGTTCCCAGATCTCTTTCTTCTCTTAGGGGGAAACGGTGGGATCTCCATCCAAAGTGTTCTCTTGAAATTGCATATACATTACACTGTGTATTTTTGCCCTACCCATTTTTCTCTGCTGCCTCAGGCTGTTCTGCAGATGGTTTTCTGCCTCAAGTAAGACTTGGACATTTTTCTTTGCTTGGAACTCTCACGCATTCTTAAAACCTGTTCTTGCAAAGGTGTTCTAAACAGAGTAGAGGAAAATGCGCAGTGTTTGCAATGTCCTGCCACATGGAGGTCTCAAAGGGGTCTGTACGGGGCATCCGTTTTACTGTCCTACACTCAGAACGGTGTGTTTTGTTTGTTTGATGAGGTTGTCTTGGTGGGGTTTCCCCATCTGAGTTTTAAAAAGAACAACAACACCACAAGTTTTTCACCTTCATTAACTGCGTTTTACAGACTCCCTGTTTCTGTGTAGTTGTATAAAAACAGAGCCATGTATCCTGAAATCTGTGTTTGTTTCTTAAGCAAAGAAGTGTTCTGATCAGAACTGAGGTCTTGCTATGGAGAAGGAGCAAAATGAGGGCAAGACCCCCCGAATATGAATCCTCCCCACCCCAATTAAATTGGTCTTTGCTCCTCATACTTCTAGCATGACGGTAAACAAAGGTGAGAGTCCTAAAACTTTTAGTACCTCCCTATCTGCAGTGCTAGAAATTTAGAGAGTGGATGAAAATTTCTTTTGGGTGATGTTGGCCTGAGAAGAACGACAACATTCTCCATATAAATCTTGCCAAACTATTTATGGACTTTTTGAGCAACAAGAAATCTAACCATGCAATGATTTGTGGCTACAAACCCGAGCAATTCTAGCAGGATTACTTAGTGGGGTCCATAGAATAATATGTTTTTTTCTTTCATTACAGTTTGGCTTGGTGTGTGTGTGTGTCAGAGTTCATTTTATGTTTTAGTAGGTTGTGTTTCAGTTACTTAGTGATCCATGTTTTAGTTTAGTATGAAAGTACTGTATTTTAGTTTTTGTTTCTTTTTTTTTGAGCATGTATTTCTTTGATTGTATTTGTAATTTTCTAACTGTGAATTTGACTCTTTCTTGGTTAGTTTGTTTTAAAACTAATACATAAATAATCTTAAAAGAGACAGGGAGAGAATAAATCTTGGCAAGAAAGCTCTAGAAGAACTAGGCCATTTCCGCACTAGACTGTTATAGCGCTATGGTTCCACTCTCAACATCCTATGGAATCCTGGGGTTTGCACTTTCGGGAGGGGCCCTTGAGGAAATGTGTGGAAATGGTTTTAAATTTGTGCAAGCTTATGCTACTGATTTCTTTCTTTCAGTTACTCTCCAAGGTGCTACAGATCCCTCTCCCTATTTGGCAACTGGGTTACAGCAGTTTGGGTATCTGGGAGTGATTTTTCACATACATGCACTCCCACATTCAAGTATTTTGGAGGAGGCTGGAGGAGGATGTTGTCCTGTGAGTTTTGGGAAGCTGAAAAGAAAGGAGTGGGGGATTGATGGGGCTGCACCTTCCCCATGTCTGTACCGTGGGGCTGAAAAAGATGGTTGCAAATGACATTATTCCTGAGACATTTGCACCCTGCTAACTAAAAGGTTACCTTTCCAGCCTCTTTTATACCTTCCCCTCCACTTTACTGGTATTTGTAATAGAGCTATTTGTGTGTGTGTGTGTCCCAAAAAATAAATAAATGTGATTGCTACCCCTAACACGAACCTTTTCTTCCTTACAGAACACACAATCTCATGGTCATCTGCGGGAGCTGTGAGAACGTCTTTGTGAGATTAAAAGAACTACACACACGATGCGGATCATTAAACACTAATCCGGGGCCGGAGGTAGGAGCTCCTCTTCAACAGTCTGTGTGGCTACTGCATGTCCTGCCTGCCAAGAGAGCTAAGGAAACTCCACTTTATTAAATAATAATAAAACTGCTGCTTTTCTTTTGTCTTCCTTCTCAGATCCTGGCTGTTCTTGATCAGCACAAGAGTTCTGTGCAACTGCACTCATCCCCAGGGATCTTCCTCACTGGGGAGGGAGAAGAACCTTCTTTGGACATGGTTTATGAGGTACTGGGTTCAGGATAGAGGACCCGTACAGAGACCTTCCTTGTGCTCGCACTCATGTAGAGATATAGTCCAAGCAAGGCCATTTGTTGGAGAGCTTGGAGCCCCCAGATAATTGGGCTGGCAGATGAGATAGGGATGAAAGGAGGGGCATGCATGGGTTGAGTACCGCAGCCACTGGAAATGATATCCCTGAAGGCAGCAAGCATCAGGGGCAGGCAAGGTATAATGTTGTTGTCATGTGCTTTCAAGCCATATTTGACTTATAGCAACCCTAAGGTGGATCTAACATGAGGTAACATCTTGGTAACATTTATTGAGAGGGTTTTGCCTTTGCTTTCCTCTGAGACTGAGAGAGTGTGGGTTCCCGAGCAGAGATTTGAACCTGGTCTTCAGAGTCATAGTCCAAGGCTCAAACCACTACACCAGGCTGGCTCTCAAGGTATAAAGGGAGATCCATTAAAGGTGAGTCAAGCCAGTCTGGGTCTTGAGCAAGTAAGCAAGAAAGTTCACTGGAGCTGAAGGGGAATGCAGTGGCAAGGGCTGAGCCGTTTGAGAATCCATCATGAGAATCCAGGAGTCATCGTAACCAAAAGCAAAAGACAAAAGATGCATAAAACTTAAGCCAATTCAGAGGCCAAGAATCCAAAGTAATTGCACGAGCAAGAAGAATACTGAAAACTTGGTAGAACAAATAGTTGCACACTGCAAGAACTCCCAGAAACCGCTGGGAGGTTTATAGCTAGCTGACCTTGAGATGTCAAGTGGTTAACAACTCAGTGTTTCTCCATTTCACCTTCTGGAAGAGGTTGCACCTCCTTTGGCACTCCGTATACTGGGAAGGACCAGGATGTCTCCCTGGTGTCTTCCAGTTCCAGCTGAGGTGGGGCCCCATCTTCCTGAAGTTCCTTCTCGGCTGTACCTGCCACTGCCTGCTCAGATTCTGGGATGGAGTCATCGTCTGGAGCCAGAGGTTTTTCAAGGCCTAATTCTTCTGCATTGGATTCCTTGGATTCCACAGAGTGAGTTAAATCAGATTTTTTCTTAAAAAAAATTTATCATTTTCTCAAGTCCATCCGTGTGGCTCTGTTAATTAGCAGTGCTTTTGTAGCGAAGACATCTTCCTGCTGGCCCATTAATTATGTCCCAGGAATGCGCTCCTGAGGGCAGCTTCAAGGCTTCCCTCCTCCAGGAAAATCCTTTCATCTTTGAAGAAAGGATCATCAATCGAGATGAACTGGACCTTCTCTTTCTCTCCCCTTGCTGCCGGTCATGGGCCTCTAACCAGCCCTCCTCGTCTATTGACTGCTCATTTGCTGAGCTTATTAAAGGTTATCAAAGGGAATGTTTTTTACACTAGCCCAATTTTGAGGCTGAAGCCCCTCCTGCATGGCTTTGTGGATGGCAGAAGTCAAAGTTTGCCCAATATATTCACCGTTTTTTTTTTTTAAAGTCTTCTTCAAGAAGTTGTTGGGTGGCGTCAAATGCCTGATCCTAATTTCACCCCTCATTTCTCCTCGCCTAATACCCAATAAACTATGTCCTCACACAATAGCGGCAGATGTGTGAATGTGTGCAAGCAATTGCTGCGCTCATGCACCAGGAATGTTCAAATCTGTCTCTCAAATGCCCTTAGCAGATTCACAGGGCTGGCATTCCATGCGCTTGTCTTTGTGAAAGGAAAGACAGAAGACATTCGGAAACTGAGCGGAGGGATTTTGCAAAAGGGAGAGAAGAGAAAGTGTGTGTGTGAGAGAGAGAGAGAAAGAGGGAGGGGGAGAGAGGGAGGGAGATTGGTGATGATTAAAGACAGCTCTCCTCATATGAGTAACATTAAATACAACTGGCATAATGACAACTCCATGATCTGATAGAATATAGAGGACTTGGAAATAAAGGGCTTGTATTTTTCCCTGATGTATCATAATGGTCACATTTTTCTTCTACAATGGTTTTTTCCGAGATAAAGAACAAATTAAACTGATTTTGATTGCTACTTAGAAATACTTAAAATTGAAAAAGGCAGCAGGTGGGCCTAGCTGGGAGAGATGGTTATTTTAGCATAACAGATGCATGCATAAAACATCACAGAGAGCACATACGCACGCAGACGCACATGCACACACACGCGCGCACACATACTTGTGCACACACTCCTTTTCCTTTCTTTTTTCCTCCTCCCGAATCCCCTTCCTTCCAAAAGGCTGAAACCTCCCGGGCTCCAAATGTGTTGAAGGTGGAAGATGTTACATAGATTGGTCCAGGAGTGATCAGGGATTCGGAGGAGAGTGTGCTGCTGTTTCCATGCCAAATGCTTCTTGCAGGAACATCTCTCCATGGTGGCAGCCTACATACAGTAGGAGAAGCAGCTGTGTTTAATGTACACGAGGTGTTAATTGCCTTTTCCTCCCTGTGTACGTCTGCCTTGGCTCCACTTGCAGAACTTAGCCCTTCTCTATATTTTACCAAGCTGTAAATTAATGTGTCTTGGGTCCAAGAAGACCTGGTTTGGATCGCTCTCAAGGTGACCTCAGGCTGAGACCCTACATTGGGCTTGCATTGTCCAAATCTACACAGTGGCTGAGCTACATCGTCTTTCGGCTGGATGTCATGCCACCAATGACATACCTGTCAAGGTACTTGCTTGTTGTCTCTGGTGCAATGGAGGATGAACAATAGCTGTTTCTGCAACTCCAGTGAACCAGTTGGCACACTGAAGGCACTGATGAATAGTTACAAAACCCCCATAGAAGGATAGAATTCTAGAGCTGGAAGAGACCCCAGGGGCCATCCAGTCCAACCCCCTTCTGTCATGCAGGAAGACACCATCAAAGCCCACTCCCCTTTGAAACAGGCCATCCAGCCTCTGGTTAAAAACCTCGAAAGGAGGAGGAGACTGCACCGCACTCAATTCAAGCAGCAGTGTATTCCACTGTTGAACTGCTCTTATTCTCAGTGAGTTCTTCCTAAAGTTTAGGTGGAACTTCTTTTCCTGCAGTTTGAATCCCTTGCTCCTTAGTGTCCTAGCCCCTGGAGCAGCAGAAAACAAGCTGGCCCCATCTTCTTCCATAAGACATCCCTTCTGCTGTTACCCTTCTTCCTAATGTTTCAGTGGAATCTCTTTTTCTGTAGTTTGAAGCTATTGCTCCATCGTATCCTAGCCTCTGGAGCGGCAGAAAACAAGCTGGCCCCATCTTCCATATAACGTCTTTTCAAATATTTACTCATGCTGTTGTGAATGGAAAAGAGAATGAAGCAATGGATTCATGCTTGGTGAATGTGTGTTTGTGAACAGGTGGGTAGAGTGTGTGAGAGGGAGGGAGGAAGAAGGAATGGCTGGACCCACCTTTGACCTGGCTCTAGTTCTGCCATTGTTCTGCCTCAACCCTTTTAATTTTGGCTCTACCCGCTTCCAGCTCACCTATGAGGGGTACCCGGTTCATGCTCAGCCCCCTCTGTCAAGCAAAAGCTGCCCTCAACTTTAAATACGTTTCCCACCTTCCCCCAGTTTATTGTTGGACAATATTCTGTGTCATTTCAAGTCATTAATTTATCTCAAGCCATTTCAACATCCTTGAGCCAGAGCCACTTTCTCTCCAAAACTGAGATGTAAACGTGAGTACAAACAGATTTATATTTGTCTGAGCCGGCTGTCCCTTGGTAGACGGTGACTCCGAGTCCGTACGGCTGGCTTCTGTCTCTCGCTGGGTCCGGAGAATGGGTTGTTGTGCGTCCGAGTTCAGCTTTGCCTCTGGTGATAACTTCTTGGCAGGATTCAAGCTGGTTTCCAGGTAAGAAATAATTTCACCTACAAATCATAACTTATCTCGGCTTCCAAAGCCAGGAGCTCTCAGCTGGTGTGCCTGTTGTGTATGCCACAGAATTGCCAGCATGGAGCTGTTCCTGTTTGAGCAAAAATTCAATTCTATTGGAATGGAATCTTGTTAGCCTTTTGCACGCACTAAGGAGTCATAGGTGCCCTTGAGGCAAGGGTGAGGGGGAACGAGACTGCGCACGTTGGCGCCCCCGCCCCTACCTGTCGATAGTAGGGACACAATTCCATGCTTCCCTCACTCTCCTATGTAAGGGTTCACCTGTGAACTGGACAAGTTATTTTCTGTAAGTTTTGAGAGAGTTTTCATGTTTGAGAGAGTGATTTTTGCATGAAATGGTATAGTCGCACAAATTGCATAGCTAAACTATGTTAGCTGGTGCTTCATTGTGTGCACATTTTAAAAATCAGGAGTGTCAGATGGTTGCATGCTACTTTTCTTGCTTGCTTGCACATGTACACATGTGGTTTGCTTCACAAAGAGGAAAGATTCCGTTTTGCATGGAAACAATTTTTTTGCATGCTATTACAAGAGCCTCCATGAAAAACCACATGCTCTTGGTTTCATTCTCGTGCTGGAGGCTACAACTTTTGCTGGGCTTGGAGAGTGCTTGTCAGGCAGCAGCCTCTCTTGAGGTCAAGAAATCCCATGAATATTCTTCCTGTCTCTAGGAGTGAGCCTACGTGCACATAACAGAGGGTACTGAGCCCTCACATTATTAATAACATAGAGATGGAAAGAGAGATTGGATCTCCAAGGAAGGGCTTGGTGGCAGCGCTACCACTTCCGCGGTACTGGGAAGAGGTGGGCAAGTCTGGGCAAAACCTAGCCACCCCCTGGCCTCCCTTTTCTCCATAGACACAAACAGTTATGCAGCCATTGAACAGAATCCAGAAGCTTTCTATATCAGGATCAAAACCAGTAGCTAGAACAAGCCAAAAGTCAGAATATGCTAACAGCCGGGGGATGAGTATTGTGGGCCTAGAGACACTGTGGTTTGCCACAGAAGGATGCTCCCTATCAATATATAAGGTATCTAGCAGTGTTTCAAAAAGTTACTTTCCCTGGGGGCAGGGACTGCAATTCCAGTGGCCCATACTGACTGCAGGATTTTGGTAATTTGGACAAGTTTGTCTTTGATGCTTGTGGAAAGTAAAATTCTGTTCTGTCAGCATGATAGTGCCGAAATCTAGGAAGATGGTGGCTATTGGCCAGGTGATGGGCATAGAAGAAGCCTTCCCAGAATTCCTGTGACCACTCAGTTGCCATTTCGTGCCGGAGGTAGAGCTGTTCCTGGCCACTGTCTGGCTTTTATTGTACAGCTTGGGGGAAAAACTGTTGTGCAAAGAGCTACACAACTTCGCAAAAAGTACTTAACAGTAGTATAACTCCTGGTTATGGCAGCGTGCGTCACTGGAAGGATTTCAGCATTGTACTCCAGAAGGCAACTTTTCCAAGCGTTGACCTGGACCCTGGAATTGATTCAAAGTTTCATTACAGTCGTCGGCTTGGCGTGTATGTTCTCCTTGATCAAAACAGATGACAAAGTTGTCAGCGGGGAGCCCTAATACCTTGCTGTGAATCATCCCAATCAATCTGTGTATATATAAAACAAACTTTATCATGCTCAGACGTTTCCTCGGCTTCCACGGAAGACAGAGAGGCCCGTTCCAGGCAGCTTCTTCTGATGCTCAGGAGCTTTGCTTGATGTTTAATCTGAACTGCCCTGTGGTTTCAACTCAACACTTTGCCTAAAGAGAGCTTTGAAGTCAATTTTGTCTTTCCTCTTTAATGGGTGGAATGTCAGAGATTTTGCCAGGGAAACTCAAAGTGGGTTGATAGGATGAACAGAGTTTTTAGGGAAGAAATTTCATAACCCTGCCCCACTAAACTTCTCTCTCATTTTGACCTAGGTCCTCGATTGTACTGATAGAACATAAACTTTGCCAGACCTGGTTACTGGAAAGTTCCCCTTGCTAGGCTGGCCCTGCAGTTCCAGCTCCGGGTTCTTGTCTCTCACCTTGTCCCTCCCTCCCTCCTGTCCCTTCCTGGATTGGGTACTTGGGCCTCCAGGTGACCCCGATATTGTGGACCAGTGATTGTGGTGTTCTGGTGGCTGATGAGGAAGCTATGACGTTCGAAGGGTTTCGTGATGCCTTTTGTGCCCTTCTGTTGGCCCAATAAAGACATCACTGCGATATAGCGTTTGGATTGTGTTTTACAGCCAAACATGGCAACCCCTGCAATTTTCTCGAAGACAGCCTCCGCACATCCCACCTGCTCTGCTGAATCACTCCGTTGAGTCACCCCATCAATTCCCCCTCGCTCTCTTGCAGCCTCTTCCTGTGGCAGACTCATCCCTTGTTTATGACACCTTGGGGTGAACACATGAGTGTGGGAAGCTGGTGGTTCAGTGCCTTGGCCTACTGCTAGGCTCTGTGTGTGTGTGCATTTGTGATATTTCATGGAGTCTTTTGGCACCTTTCCAAGAAGTGTAATTGGTCTGATGCCGTAAGTTTCAAACGCAGGCTACCGAAAGAGCCTTTCTTACCGAGTCAGAATGGGAGGCAGATTTATTAGCCTTGTCCTGTGTCATCTCTTTGTGTTTAAGCTCTCTGGGTCTCTCCCGCTCCCCGGGTAGGTGGGTGGGTGGGTAGACTGAGTGCTGAGTTTCCCAGAGGGAGGAGGAAGAGGGAGATGAGAGAGAAGTTGATGAAGTGCGGTGATTCATTTTGCTCCTTCTTCAGTAGCTCAGGGTGAGCTGCCCAGGTAAATCACCGCTCCTCCCGAGATGCAGAAGGGCACTGCTCTTCCCCCGGAGGAGGAGTAAACTTAAACAAGATCTATGACCGGAGCCAAGGAAGTGGCACGCTGAGAAAAGAGTCAGATAGAAACTGTGCAAGGTTGGCTCTTACTGCCAGGAGGGCCGTCTCCATCACAGGCCTCCTAGTTTTATCTCTAGGCCCTCGTTTGGGGGAAACAGAGAGACTGGACATTTACAGATTCCTCGTGGATTTAAGAGTCTGGATTTTTAACCAATTAATTGATAGTTTTTAAATACAGTTGTGCAAAATATCACCTTTGAACTTCCCCAGGAGAGAACATTTCTTTTCAGTGCAGGGATCTTGGAAAACCACAAGTTAAGCACAAGTCAACAGTGTGATATAGTGACCAAAAATGCCAAGATAATTTTTTTGTTGTTGCATCAATAGGATTATACTGTCTAGACCAGTGGTTCTCAACCTGTGGGTCCCCAGATGTTCATGGACTTCAGCTCCCAGAAGCCCCAGCCACTATGGTCAATGCTCAGGGCTTCTGGGAGCTGAAGTCCATGAACATCTGGGGACCCACAGGTTGAGAACCACTGGTCTAGACAGAGAGATGTGCTAGTACCACGCTTTGCCGCTTTGGTCAAATCTTCCCAGGAATGCCTTATCCCATTCTGGGCACCACACTTCAGAAAGGATATTGGAGAGCTGGAATGGGCTCAGAAGACGTCAAGAAGAGGGGGAAAGGATTGGAAACCAAGTTCTCCAGGGAGCAACTAAGGGAGCTGGTTATGATGAGCCTGGAGAAGAGAAGAGAGAAAGGTGATATAATAGCCATATTTAAATAACGGAAGAGATATCATGTAGAAAGTGAAGCAGGCTTATTTTCTGATGGTGCAGAGGCTAAAACATGAACCAATGGATTCAAATGACAAGAGAAAAGATGCCACCTAAACATTTCTTTGTTTGCTGTAAGAGCTGTTCAACATTGGAATAGACTGTCTCAGAAGCTTGGATGGGCATCTCTCAGGAATGTTCAAATCTCTGCTCAGCCATGGAAGTCCACTGGGTGACCTTGGGGAAGTCACACTCTTTCAGCCTCAGAGGAAGGCAGTGACAGCAAAACCCCCTCTGAACCAATGTTGCCGAGAGAACCTCGTGACAGGTTCGGCTCAGAGCTGCTCTAAGTCTGAAACGGCTTGAAAGTACACAGCAGCAACCAGAAGTCTAAGAAGCTGAGCCAGCTCATAACTTTTGCCAAAGCTTCAAAGTGTTGCTTTTTTGCAAGGGTGGGGGGAAGTCTGAGAATTGTAGTGTCCCTCCACTCCAAAATAGCTTCTCCAAACTCTGCTTTTTGGCTGGTCCCTGAAATCCACACTATCAGGGGCCATTTCATCTGTGCTTCTGTAAAATGGATTGGAGGGTGATGGGATGGCTGAAGACAGCCAAAGACCGTAGGAGGCCCAAACCTTGTGGGAAAGGGGAGGCCCGAGCCTGCGTGTTTCACAGCTTTTCGCAGTCAGATTGGTGCTTGGCTTTGAGGTGACAACCTCCCCCTCCCTTCCGAGGTGCGCAGGGGAACTAATCTTAGCTCTTTGTTCTCGCTTATATCTTTCACTTTCCCAGAAACCTGGCCTATCTGGCTGCATTCACAGGAGCCTTCGATGAAAGTGTGGATTTGTCTGGCATTTTGTGTTTAATCCCAAATCTGTCAAGGCTTGTTAAATTTGATGGGGCCTGAAAGGTCTGGTGTTAAGCAAATACGCAGTGACCAGAGCCTTTGATGAAAATCAAACTGAACTCTAATCCTGTGGTAATGGCTTTTGCCGTAAGCCATCGAGGCCCCGGGATAAATAGGAGGAGGTCTGGGCGGGCTGAGCGGATACGTCTGTGGGATAAAAGTGTGGACATCACACTTTCATTGCATGGCTCCCCCCCTTTATTTTAAAGTGATGGAATCTGCACATCTTTATTGCCCTTTTGCCTCCCTGTGGGAGACTGGCTGACCCTGACCTCTCCAGTGACACTTGTCCCTTTGGACTTCTCTTTTTGGGAAGCCGGGAGTGGACATGCATGGTGACTTTTGCGGTGATGATTTCCCTGGGGAATGGATGAAGGGAGGAGCAAAAGGGAATGGTTCTGACTTACCTGAAGTCCTCACCTTTGCAGGCGATGGAAAGGAAAGGAGAGAAATGACTTGTCCAGGAGTACAAAGAGAGCCAGCAAGGTTTAGGACTTTGCATATTTGATTATGACCCTGGAGATGAGCATTTGATTCCCTGCTTGGCCATGGAAACCCACTGGGTGATGCTGGGTGCATCACACACTCTCAGCCCCAGAAAACCCCAAGATAGGTTCACCTTAGGGTTGCCAGAAGGCACCCAACAAAAACAATGGTACAGAGGGAGTTGGGTGAACACGAGCACCCCAAGGATACCTCAAAGTCCCCTGGGACTTCCATTGCAAGGAGAGACTTTCAAGCAGAGGACATAGTTTCAGGATCAGACACATTGGTCATGCAGCAAAATACAACAAGATCCAAAATCCACAAAAAAAGCAATACTTTTATTGGCCAGCCAAAATGCACAAAATAAGCAAAGCACAAAGCAAGGAGGATCTTTGCTCCAGAAGTCTCCTCTCAGTGTAATGCAGATGGAGTCAGGATGTCCATCTTTGCAAATTTCTTTCTCTCAAGCTATCACTAATAATTTCACCGTTTTCCTCCTTGCTGAGAAAAAGTCTCCACATACTGCACAGTTTTTAAAAAATTGTTGTACATCAGGACCTATTCTATGAAAAAAAAAAAGTACTTGACAACCCTCATCAAACCCTGCTTATGGCTTTCCTGTGGGCAATTGGTTAGCCACTGTGGGAACAGAATCCTGGATAAAATAGACCTTTGGCCTGACCCAACAGGTCTCTTCTTATTTTCTTAATTGGAAGGTTATTCAGAGAAATAAGGAAGGAATAAGAAGGGGGGGGTGATTTCATACCACAATTTGCAGAAGAGAATCTCACGAGCCAAATTTCTCCTCGTGCTGAATCTGAAACATCACTTCCCCTCGAACTGAGCTGCCTTCCAACATCAGCCACAGAATGTGGCCACACGGCTACTACGGCATCCGTCCCCTTTGGTTTTTCAGCTGCTGTCTGGGCTGATGGACAAATAACATTAAAGGCTGCAAAGCCTGGATGAGGCCAAGCAGGCCTCCTTCTCCCTGAAGGAATATAAATGATCTTTTATCTTTTGATGAATCTTTCCCAATAAAAGAAAAGGGAAGTAGGGTCTTTCCAGACCAGTTTGTTTCCCAGGAGAGTGGGGCTGCTGAGATGTCTGATGAAACATTCATGCAGAAGTTATAAACACTTTGCAAAGAGATGCTTAAGCAATCAAATGCTCCCTCTGTGTGTGTGTGTGTGTGCGCGCGTGTGTGTGTTGAGTTGAGTTGATAACCGGTGGGGCCAGGGCTGACAGACATGAAAGGCTGCCTCCTGCCCACGAGGTCCCTTTGCTGTGTTTACATATTCAGCCTCCTTCCCCGCCCCTGGCCCTTTTGCCAGCAGAAGGCAGGCAGCACAAATTAGGCTAATTTGTTCGTCTGCATGGGGGTGGGTGGGGGTGGGTGGGTGCCCTTTTGGTTTTGTTTTGCTGTTTCAAAGTTAAACTTTGGGAGGATAGAATTGGCCCACATACAGTACCCGCTAAATACAGGGTGGAGAGAGGTAGCATGGAAATGGCTCTGCTTCCCTTGCCTTCCTGTAAAGTTTCCTCTCTCTTCCTTTTGCAAAAGAGCTTTTCACAGAGTCATAGAGTTGGAAGGGAACACAAAGGCCGTCTAGTCCAACCCCCTGCTTTTCAGGAGCATCCTGCTCAAGCACTCCTGCATGAGAATGCAACATAAACATTGCATAACCTGAGCTATAAGTACTTGGTAGGTAAAATCTGACTTAATTTGTCCAGAAAACCGGGAGGAAAAAAAAAATATCCTCAGCAGCACAAGCTGCTGAGAAACAATGAGATTTGTCCGTGATCTCAGAGAAAATATTTGCTTTTGTACACGGCTCCATTCTAGTCTGGGTTCAGGGTTAGGGTTTATTCAGGAACAGTTATGGGATGGTTACGGCATTGGGTACCTTGTTGGATAGCTTAAAGTGGATACTTTGGGGTACAGCCAACAGTAGAGAGAGGGAGTGGATCCCTTTTGGGTTCTGTTGGTTTTTGTGGTGTCATTCGGGCTTGCCTGGTTCTTCGGAGACTCGAGGGCACAGTTCTGAGGAGGTCCCAAGGTGCGGAACCTGTTTTGTCGATTCAAAGTCTTTCAAGTCTGGAAGAAAGCCTAGACTAGGAGCTTGGAAATAACAGCAGGAGAACGAATGCAAATTGCCACTGGTGGTTCTCTGATTTGAGTTAAACATTGTTAATCCTGATGATGTTTTTAGGATAGGGGATGTGGCGGAAAAGGAAAAGAAGATAAGGCCTATGGTGTGCATTTAAGGTGGCATGATCCAGCAGCACAGTGGGGTTCCCGGGACTGTAGGCTCCCCGCATTGCTCTGATGAATGGGATTCATATCACATTGACGTTTAATATTGCCTCTGCTTCTCACGTCTACAAAACACTTCTTTTAAAGAGAAAAACACTGAGTGCAAGAGCAGATTTTGAATATAACGCTTTCTATTGTAGAGCATCTTCCTGAAATGTGAGCAGGGAGAAAATGGTTCAGGAAGCACTGGCTTTAGAGAGGGAGGAAGGGCTTGGCGAGTAGAGTAGACCAATTGAATCAATTGTGGTCTGGTAAGTCAATGTGTAGATAAGTTCAATGGATTTGTTGGGACTAGCAAATAGGATTTAACTCAAAATCTGGAGATGGAGAGCACCAGTTTCTCCAATGCCTTACTCTCTCTCTCCTCCTTCCTTCCTTCCTTCCTTCCTTCCTTCCTTCCTTCCTTCCTTCCTTCCTTCCTTCCCTCCTTCCTATATGTTGGCATCTTGTTGCAGTTCACCTGATTAGCAATCCAGAGGTCAAAAGCCAGGGTATCAGTCAGAAGCTGGAGAGCTAAAACTGGTGCAGAAGAGTAGTTTGGATTCAAGAGCGAGGTGCTCTCTGATCTGGGTTGGAGGTCTCTCAACAGAGTGGGCGGCTGGCATTGTTTCCAGGGGCCGTAAGGTGTTTGCTGCCTGCCCTACTCAGGGAAGGCGATTGTGCAGGGCAAACAGCTGGATCCGCACTAACTGAGCTGCGCACATTCAGAGTTGCTCCCCAAACACTCCAGCCCTGCTATTATTTCTGATGGAATCAAAGATGGTTTACAAGCAAATCATTGGCTGGCATTCACTTGGGGACTTGCATCTTCATAAGTGGACTTGTGTCTCCAGGAAACAGAACTGAGCAAGGCAACATTGGCTTAGTCTTATGGTTTGTCCCAACTGAATCAGTTGTTGAGGGGTTCAACATGTAAGTAAGCCAAGTTGATTCAATGGGTTCACTCTAGACAGCACTCACAACAGAATTTGGTCCAAAATTAGTTGATTTATGCACAGAGTAAGTAGCAAGGTCTTCTCTGATTAATCTGGTAACTAGGGTGAAGTAGAGGGGACAGTACCTGCAATTGAAATGTTTCATGATTGAATACAAGAATAAATAATTATGACAATTTTCTTCCCACTGCAGAAGAAAATGTGTACTCCCCACTGGTGGAAAAAAATATTCTTCTGAACCCCAATATCCTGAAGTATTGCAAAGGAATTATACTGGGAAAAAAGCATGTTTAGTATTATTTTTTGTGCAAAAATCCAGATTTCTGCACAGAAAAACGATTCCGTGTGCTGGAAAACTGTTTTCTGCATAGAAAACAGGCTATGTGTTTTTAATGTGCAGGGAACACATGTTTTTCTAAACAGGCTATTTCCTCTGCAATATTCAAGAATACTTGGATAGTGGGAGAAAATTGTAAGAGATTCTTGCAGGTATATATTATTCTTTCCAACAGGGGTTTCCTGACTGTTTGGAAGGTGAGTTAGCATCTGTTTGGAAACCCATTTTTTGATCTGGGAAGATATAATAATGAATAATAATAATGAATATTCTTTCCACCTGCACTCAGGCTTTGAGGCTTCTAGGCTTCAAACTGGGGAAGCTGGTCATCCTTGCTTGGAAAGACTTGATTGGTAAATTCATTGGCGTTAATTGTGTCTCCCTTTCCAATGACTGATCCATTGCAGTGCATTTTTTTTTTTTTTTTGCATTTAACTCTTTTCCTGCTGGCTCATGGAAATAGCTCAGAGCTCCATTGCCAGAGACATGAGGCTTCTGCTGTTTTCTGTGTAGAAATAATGCAATTCTTCATATTTTATTAACCATAATAACCATGAGTCTCTTGGCACTAGTAAATCCGTATTGAGATTATTTCTTTTTCATCCCCGAACCTCTGAGTCTTTCTTAGCTTTTGGAACAAAACTATCAGAAAAGGCATTTGAGTGTCATTCGGCACACAACATCGCCGCTTGCAGCGCGTTAAACATAAGCAGAGCTGCAATAAAGAATGCACAAGCCATGTTCCAAATGGCTTGTACCCTCCCATGAAAGTATATGAGCTTGGCACAGCCTTTCCTCCACTTCATCTTTTTTTCCCCTCTAGTTTATTAACTCTGTGAATTTTGTTTTATTGCAACATGCCATAGTCCAATAAATCCTACCACTGCAGCTGTGGTCATGTTGAATAAGCATGGGAAATTTTCAAGTAATTTACTCTTCCTTAAAAACAGAAAGAAAAGAAAGAAGCGTGTTGTGTCAAATTGCGATATTCTCCTCTCCTGTCTTTTCTTCTTCTAGTGAGAGATGGACTCACTACATTTCCAGCCACTTTCCAGATTATTCGGTGGAGTGATTTTCAGTTCAAGACCCTCTCCCCCTTTTATTTCATCCTTAGACCCATTCTTCTGTTGAGTAGGACCCCAATAACATTACGTTATGAACTTGCATGTTAAATTATGAAGCTTTTAGCCTTGCATTAAGAGAAAGACCGGTTCTCTGGCTGGCTATACCAAACCACATTAGTTGTGTGATGTTATTTTCCTAACAACACATTTCGGAGGAATAACACCAATCTGTGTTGCATTTTATAGAGCAAAAATAATTGAATGGCGGCTGTTTGTAATTTTAGCAATCTCTTAACCTTAATCATATTTAATGGCTTTTCACTTCAGGCTAACAGGAGGGAGGGAAGAAAAGAAGATATTTCTGTTCTGTGCTGGCACTTCGGCAATGCACCGACTGTTCTCTGGCAGACATAGTAAATTCCCTCCTATCTGAATTGTTGGTTCAGGACGATCATTCAGGAGGGAATTACTTTCTCATCTATGAAATAAATGAGATGTTAAACTAGTTTTCTGCTTCCTGTGGTACAAATGTGGCAATCTGCTGCCCCACAGAAGGAGCAAACAAATGCCAAGTTCCCATTCTGTTGGCAGAAGGGAGTTGAAAGGCACCCGGGGTGAGTCAATCAGTGGAGTACGGAGGGAGAAGAGGAAGAATGAGATCCAAAGAGGTGGAGGGGCCGGGCTGTCTCCGAGGAACAGGGCTGATGACCCACAGCCTTTTGCAAGTGGAAATGCTTGGTCTCTTCCTCTGGGTTGGTTTGCTCAGTGTCATCAACAGTATTCATGTACACAGATTTGCACATTAATGGAGCAGTAAATGCAGAGGAAAACCCAATGTGATTCTGGACTGTATCAATAGGGATACAGTGTCTAGGTCAGTGGTTCTCAACCTGTGGGTCCCCAGATGTTTGTGGACTTCAGCTCCCAGAAGCCCCAGCCACTATGGTCAATGCTCAGGGCTTCTGGGAGCTGAAGTCCACAAACATCTGGGGATCCACAGGTTGAGAACCACTGGTCTAGGTCAAGGGAAGTCATAGTGCCACTCGGTTCTGTTGTGGTCAGACCTCACTTGGAATTCTGTGTAAAGTTATGGGTACCACAGTTCAGGAAGGATATTGACCACCTGGAACATCTCCAGAGGAGGGCAGCCTAAAGGGTCAACATCTGGGAACCATGTGCTATGAGCAGCCATTTAGGGAGCTGGGTATGTTTAGCCTGGAGAAGAGAAGGTTAAGAGAGGACATGATAGCTATGTCCTGGTTTCTGGAGCAGCAGAAAACAAGCTTGCTCCATCTTCTATACGACATCTTTTAAAGGATGTCGTATAGAAGATGGAGCAAGCTTGTTTTCTGCTGCTCCAGAAACCAGGACATGTAGCAATGGCTGCAATCTACAGGAAAAGAGGTTCAACCCAGACATTAGGAATAAGTTCCTGATGGCAAGAGCAGTTTGACAGTGGGATATGCTGCTTTCTGGGAGTACAGTGGAGTCTCCTCTTTGGAAATTTTTAAGCAGAGGCTGGATGGCCACCTGTCAAAGGGAGGGCTTTGAGGGTGTCTTCCTGCCTGGCAGAAGGGAGCAGAACTCAGTGGCTCCTGTGGTCTCTTCCAACTCTATGATCCTATGAAACAAGGAATGAATTTTTATTGATGGAAGGAAATGTAGGCTGAGATACTACATCACTGACTTAGTTACAAATGCATTACTAAGTCTTCTCTCTTGGCCCAACCTTCCAAACCCACTTTAACAGCCAGCAGCTGTTTCAGGCAATGGAAGTCTGTTCTGCTGGCATTTGGGGCACGGCAGGAAGACATTTTCAGCTCCGTCCCACCAGCGATCTGTAGTGGAACCAGGAATTGTGAAAAGGGTCCTGCTTCTGATTGGCACAGTCTCACTTGCTGACAGGAGGAGACTGGAATCATCATCTCTCTACACCCCGATCACTAGTAGAACATTTCTTGGAGCATCTCCATGGAGTTTTTAAAGATGGGATTCAGGAAAATTTGCAATTGTGGCAAAACTATCATGATTGTGTATACTTAGCAAAACAGAGCAGATAGGGATCCTTAATTCTAGGTTACGAATCTGTAACTGCAACACAAGATGCCAGCAGTATTCTTGTCACTGAGGATTCATCACCAAGGAATCCATTCTCACTATAGGAAGGTGCCTATGAGAATGGAGGCCGCTGCAGCTGCGGCTCCAAAGCCAGTGGGACAGTGGATCTACTCTTGGCTTTAGCATGAACTGTAAAAGTGCAGTCTGAGGTACTGATCCCATTTTGGAGAGCAGGGTTCAGCACCTTTGATTTTTCTTTTAAACTATGGACTAAAGGCCAGAACAGAATCACCATGCTCCTGTCATGGAAGGTTCCCCTGAGGGCAAGACCCCCCAGACCAATATCTGAGGCTCTTTGCCGCTTGCACAGACCACCAGACGTGTTATCAAAGCTCTCGTTCATCTCTTATATTCTTTTGTTCTCCGTTAGGACCTGGCAAAAGCACCTCTGAGTATTCCTTGCCTAAGAAGAGCCTATGAAATTCATGAGGTTGCCATAAGTCAGCAGAGGACATGAACGGACACCGTCCCGCCTCACTTCTCCCCTTCTCTCCTCTCCCCACCTTTCGTGGATTGGCCTCTCCAACAATCTATTTTAGTAAACTGTCCCTACCATAGTTATTGTAGCTGCTACTTAAAAAGAAAAAAAAAGTAAGGATGGGTAATAGAATGTTTACAGTCTCTCATTGGATCTGGTTATATTTATTATAGCAGCAATTCGAAGACACTCAGCAGCATTTATGATGTGGACAGGCAATTAAGGGAGTGGTGGTGGAAGGCAAGCATCTCATGCCGACAGTTCTCTCCCTCCCTCTCTCTGTGCAACATCCCCCAAATCTCCTCCAAGTCAAAAGAAGGACAACAGCCGTAAAAGAAGGGCTGCCCCACAAGAGCTGGCATAGAAGGCTGGACAGCCAAAAGTACAGCTGGAACAAACGTTGCATCCTGCAATTCTAGGTACCAAGCATACGCATAGACAGACTCCTGCCCAAGCTTTCTGCACTGTGATGCTCTCCAGAAGGACATGGTTCTTTTGCTTGCATTCCAATTATATTCGTATTTTAATTGCACTTTTAATTATGCTATATTTTAATTATGAGATGTTTATATTTTAAATGGTTTGTGGTTTTTAGAGTATTTGAGCTACAATTTGTTTTTAATAGTATCTATGTTGTACTCTGCCTTGAGCCTTGGGGAGAGGTGGGTAACAAATAAAAATGTGTTGTTGTTGTTATTACTATTATTATTGCTATTACATCAGGCTAGTGATATGACATGAATAAGCCATCATGGCTGAGAAATCTTTCTGACCCATGGCTGGAGGGATCTAGATTTCTAAAACCGTGTGCACCCAATAGCCTTCCGAGGCACAGCAAGAAAGAGATGCCGTGCTTGCTTTGGACCCTAAAGTGGATTCTCTGTTCCCTTGACAATGAAGCCATCAGTCATGGGAGGAATAATATGCATCAAAGGGCATTTCCACACTACACTGATACAGTGCTATGATTCCACTTCCGACTTCCTGTGGAATTCTGGGGTTTGTAGTTCAGTGAGGCCCAAGAGCTCTCTGGCTGAGAATTCTAAATCCCTAAATTGCAAACTCCGGGATTTCACAGGATGTTGAAAGTGGAATAAAAGCTCTATAACGGTGTGGTGTGGAAAGGCCCACAGTGTGTTCTGACATAGGAAAGCAGTCCTGATATCTTTGCACAGAGAGCCTGTGTGTGTGTGTGTGTGTGTGTGTGTGTGTGTCAGTGCTCAGGCCCAGTTTCACATTACAGGCTTAGCTCATCTGTATCCGCTAATCTTGAGTGTTATGCGAATCAAGTCCAGACTGAATGGGGCCAGATTACATGACAATCCTAAATCACCCTTCATAATTGTCACTCTTCCACTGTGCCTCCACAAGGCACTTTTCTCTGCCCCCCCAACTGTTCTGATGGGGAGCAGGGGAAGCTATTGTAGAATTTCATGCCTCTAATAGTTGGGGAATGACGCTTTATGGCCACGAGGGATCGCAGCCAAAGCACCTGGAACCATTTCAACAGCAATCACCTTTCTCAGCACTATCTCCTCCACATAGTGCGGAGGTAAATATTTCTGCAGGGAAAAATTACTTTGTAAATTGCAAAAAATAAATCCATGTGGAATGGCTCAATAAATAGTAGTTGTAGCCAGCCTGGCATTTGCGCTGGCATCTGAAATGGCATTTTTTGGAGAGTCAAGACCCAAACAAAACTTTGTCCATTTAAGAAAAAAGAAGGGGGGATTCCATTAAACATTTACTGCTAATTCCTGATCAAATGCTCCCTGGGAAAGGTTCAGGGTTGTGGGTGGGAGGGAAGGAGGGCAAAGAAATACTAGAGTCCAGAGCAAGGGGTCAGTATGGTTGCAACAGAGGATATGGATCCTGGCTGTTCATTGAAGCAGTGACACCCACCCCCAGAGCAGGAAAAAGTTACCCTTTTGGACTACAATACCCAGAATCCCCAGCCATAATGGAGGTGTAGTACCAAAGGGTAAATTTCCTCAGTTCTGTTCATACCCGATCAAAATGTGCCCAGGATGTGCCATAAAATGGCAGAGACGGAGGGAGAGAGGGCTTGGTTGCATCTTAGGGAAAGGTGGGCTGTTGCTGGTATGACTTGGAGCAGGAAAACAGGCAATGCTTTGTTGCAATCACGGCCCTGGAGTGTATGTTCTTCCACAAAGAGGCTTCAAGACCATAAGTTATTTTTTTTTTCCAGGTTTAAAATTGCAGCCAGGATGGAGGGCTGCACCTGAAATGCAGCTGGCAGAAGGGCCTTCTTTCTCGGCCAGGAAAGCATCAGAGAGCCACAATTTAGAGTGTTATTGTCACTACATGTATTTATATCCCATCTTTTCCCAAAATTTGAGATTCAGAGAGGCTTACAATTTAAAACAAGAACTAAAGACACGCAACAAGTGAACATTAAAAAGAAATTAAACCATTCACAGTGATAAAACAATTTAAACATTCACTTTAAAAGATAAAAAGAAGCAATTTAAAAGATAAAAAGCAATTAAAAACAGTTCCATTTAAAACAATGGAACTCCCTCTTGCAAGCCAGCCCTTTAAAAAATCTTCTGTTTTGAAACGGCTGCCGGAATAAAAAGGGGTTTGACTGCTGATGGAGAAGCAGCAAAGAGGGGTCCCTTCTGGCTTCCCCGGGAAGGCAGTTACAGAGTCGAGGGACAGCAACACATAAATGGTCCTGTCTCGTGTCCCCACCAGTCTCTTCCGAAGGAGATTGGACTGGCTGAGAGAAAGGCCTTTTCTGAGGATCTCAGGCCCCGGGCAGGCTCATACGGGGAAATACAGTCTGACAGAGAGGCTAGACCTAAGCCGAGTAAGATATTTATGCTTGGCCTGGTCAGTCCAGAGGATTCATAACGTGGCTGGCCAATTGATTTCAGGAGCTCTCCATGGTGCTGAACCTATTTTGGAGATAGGACTCAGCACCCTGGAGAGCTCCTTTAAAAGTTCAGTTAAAACCCAATGTGGATTCACCACCATACTGGCATGGAAGCCACCAGACACTACTTCACACTGCAGAAGTCCACGTTGGACACCTCAACTTGCGTGAGAGAGAAACTGTTGGGGGCGGGGGTTGCTTTTTTTCAGAAAAATGCGTGGGTTTGCTTTAGCCCATGGGATTGTCCACACAAAGACATGTGCATCTGAAAAACTCAGTTGGAGAATGTGTACACATTTCACACACAAATTATTTGAAAACAATTTTACACTGTTTTGAAGTTCAGTGTTTCGATATGGTACACTGTTTTTTTAACATTTTTGTTGTTGCCATTAGGTTTTTAGATATACCTTGCTTTAATCCATATTGTGAGCCACCATCGATCCAAGAATATAAATCAAGCAAATAAATAAACAGTGCATGCACCCAACATGCCTTAATCAGTGGGAGAAGGCATACACAGAAATCTGTGCCTTTGTAGGTACTTGAATTTCCATGGAGTCAGAGTTTTTGCCCAAGGATTCTGTTTTGTGTGCAGCAAAAAAATGGTTTCCTAGAAACAGTGCCTTCTGCACAGAAAAGGAAATGTGTTTTTCTAATCAGAATAATTCCTCTGCAAGACTTTGGGATATTGGAGGAAGACTGCAAAATTCTTCCTAGTCTGTTACTCTTACCTAATGGGTTTTTCTGACTGTCAAGAAACCCATTTTTAGAACCTGGGAATGAATAACAAATGTTTCCATCTTTAACAGGGGGTGGGCATCTCCTGCCATGCATACCTGTCCCCTCCCCAGAGACTGATGCCCAAACTTGTTCCCCATCACCCTTGTTGGGTTTAGATTCTGGAGCCAGCCTAAGTGCGGGTACAATTCTTGCAGGGAGAGAATGGGAAAAGGGGAGGGGAGGGACAGATTCAACTCTCCTTCCTTTCCACCTTCTTTTGATGTAAAAGACAGGTGTTCCCTCACCTCCTGCCTTTGATGTGAACGGGCCGGGCAGAGGCACCTGCGATCTTTGCATCTCATTCTCCCTTCCTTTGATTACCACGTTTTACTGAGGATGGTGCTGGAAATAATTGCATGCTGGTACCAATATACATGACAATATGTTGAGTGGTTAAGAGAGGCCGCTGCTCAAGAATGCCGGAGACCGGTTCCTCCTTCTTCTACATTTCTCAGCTGAGCCCGAATATTAATGCTGTTTTAAAACCGTCTTTTATATTCCATTTCTATAGTGATTTTTTTTTGAAAAAGGAAAAAAAATACGATGGCATTAAAAGAGAAATAAGGTCTGTCTCTTCCCTTGTCTCTCCTCCTCCTCTTGGCTTCCCCATTCCTGCCTCCCATCACAGAGGGCCCGCTAAAGGGCCCTTTGACATAATGCCGAATAACAGCTCCTGAATCAATCTGCAGCTGAGAGCAGTCAATAAGCACAGCAGACACCAGGCATCACATTGGACTGTTGGGCCACACTGCGACGAGGGCGCTTGAGATGCAAAGTGGGACAATGAACGCCGTACTGAGGAGCATCTCCCAGAAAGCAATATCATGGTTATTGCCACATACACTCACCTCCTCTCTCTCATTCTCTTTCTCTCTCTCCCGCTCACACACACACACACACACACACACTTCCCATCTACTTTGTCAAAAGTGTGCATTTGCAGCGAGCATTTACTCAGAGACCTGAAAGAAAGAGTAAAATTTAATGTACCTGGGAAGTTTTTCTTTTTTCAATCACTGCAGCAAGAGACCATCCATGTGTATCCACATTGGCTGGTTGCAGCAGTTGGATATCCCTTGAACTGCCATGGTTCCATCCTGCTGAGTCCTGGAATTTGTAGTTTGGTGAAGGGTATTTAGAAGTCTCTCTGATAGAGAGCTATCTAGTCCATTCCTCTGAACTAATGCACTAGAACTCTCTAGCAGAGAATTCTAAGTACCCCACCCCATTGGTTCTCAAGCTACTGGTCCTCCAGATGTTTTGGACTTCAGATCCCAGAAGCCCCAGTGATGGTCAGACATTTGGGAATCTGATTTCCAAAAAATCTGGAGCATCAATGGTACCCTATATAAAATGTACAAATCTCAGGATTTTTGAGAAGGGAGCCATGACAGTTACAGTGGCATCAAAATGCTTTAATACTGTAGTGTGAACACATCCTTGAGCCCTAATTCTTTGGGACACAATATGCATCATTGCTCTGTCAATACAAACCTAAAAGCAGAAGCTGGGAGTTATTTCGAGGCAATCTGAACACTTCCACTTGAGAAAGAGATGCAGGTTGTAGTATGAATGGGGAAATGCAAAGTGGTCCAGGAGCAAAGCGACCAGCATTAAAGAGCTAGTGAGGTCATTGCAGAGATGATCAAGAGTGAGCTGGACTGTTGGTCCATCTGCCCTGGTACTGTCCATTTGGTTAGATGGCCAGGATCTCTTCCAGCCCTGCCATTTCTGTACCTTTAAAATGCCTGGTACTGAAAAGGGAACCCTTTTCAGGCACAAGAATTCAGTTCTAAAACATTCCTTAGACCAAAGTCAGTCTACTCAGCCCAATATTGTCTTCCACAAGGGTGTTGACCCTCTTTCACCCAAAGGACCAAATTTGATCCTAGAAAAGTGCTGGGTGGTATGTTAAGAGCCCATCCAGCATCCTTGTGGTGGGCATAGGTCAAAGGGGGTGAAGCCCATTTCTTATCCAGGACGTAAACCTTAATACAGTGGTTCTCAACCTGTGGGTCCCCAGATGTTCATGGACTTCAGCTTCCAGAAGCCCCAGCCACTATGGTCAATGCTCAGGGCTTCTGGGAGCTGAAGTCCACGAACATCTGGGGACCCACAGGTTGAGAACCACTGCCTTAATATGTCTTCTCCACAACTCTGTTGAAGACCCAGCCACAGGTCTCCAGAAAATGAAGAGGCGTGTGCAGCCATAGCAGCAAGCAGGAAACACCTCTGAAGCCACTTTTTTGGTGAATTATGGACTCCTCCACAGATGGCAAACAGCTCAGGGGAGACAACACAGCTCAGGGGAGGCTCGCGCGTGGATACGGCCTCTCCCATCCAGCCAGAGACTCTTCTCTTCTCCCACTGATTCCTTAATGGGCAGCTGCATCTGACGCCGTGCTGAAGGAAAGGTGTAATTGCCTTTTATTCATTTTGATAGCATCATGAAACATTAAAATCAGATTGGATGGGTCACATGGGAGAATCTTTCATCAGCGACTTGGCGCGCACGCCATGTGCCGGATGGCGTGGTGGGGAGCCTCGCATCCCCACCCTCTCCCACGGCTGGCAGGAAGCATTATTAAAAGAAACTAATCATTTCCCCCCACCCCAAAAAAGTACAAATAACCTAGTTATCTGGTGGGGCCTAATGGCCTTATTTTTCCCCATTCTTCAGCGTAATGAGTGCTGTCGGAGCTCCTTGAATCCGTCTCTCCGAGAGCCTAATTGTTTTTAAATGTCTTTCCTAACCACTTCACATCAAGGCCATAAATCTGGTTTTTGGGTAACTGAGAGCCACCGTTTGGAGCTTCTGTTTTTATGATGACACATTTTTGCGTTAATTAAAAAACATACTTAGGAAGAGTCAAACCTTCAGCCTTTTAACTGAATACCTTTTCTGCCATGCCAGATGAGAAAGGGTCAACTCTTTTCTCCCTGCAAGCTGGAGAATTTGTGGTCAGCTGTAGGATTTCTAGCAGTAGGATCCCTGCCTCTTCCTCTCCACCATTCCTAGCACCATTGCTCAAATGCTCAGTCCTTGCTCTGATCTATCCGGCTGATTATTTCGAAGAGGTCTGCAGAGCCTGGGCTGCCTGTCCGCTTTCTGTGCCCCTGCGGTTGGAGTCTGCTCTTGGCCACTTTGGCATGATTATAATGATAGAGAAGGTTGCTGTACTTCATAGCACCCCGTGACAGGACTCCAGAGTCTTTTAGCCTTCTCTGTCAGTTCTGGAAGTGCCCTTTCTCTTTTGCCTTCTAAATAGGTCTCCTTTGCAGACAGAGAGGAATGGGAATCTTCTCAGGGAACCTGTTCAGCTTACAGTGGAGAGAGAAAACTTCTCTTCTAGATTCACATCTTATATATTTGCTTGTTTGTTCAGATCCTACATAGGACTTGCACATTCATTATGCTGTGAAACCTTTGCATCAAAGATAAGCACCATGCAGCTGGATGCACAACCAAATGGACAATGGAATGAGCAGGTGAATGAGCAAACAAAGGAGGGTGAGTCCCAATTTCAGAAGGAGAAGATGGATACACATCAGCTGGGAAAGGGCATTTGCAGACACAATGGCACCGCATAAGCAATTCTGCTTCTACATCCTTGAACTTGAAGGAAGATGTTGGGCAACAGGCATGGTCCCCCCACCCCGTCTCTCAGACTGAGGAATTAAAAAGTGCAAAACAGAAAGAAAGAAAGGAAAGGAAAGGAAAGGAAAGGAGGAGAAGAGAAAAAAAGTGACTTCTGATTTTCCTTTGGGCAGTTATATATGCATAAAGTTATTTATAGCCCTCTCTCCAAAAGAACAACATATTCTCTTCTTTCAGTAGTCTATTTTTTTCCCCTAATCATCAGACCCAAAGTTGTCAAGTCAATTTCTTTTTATGTTCTTCTTCTCAAGAAGTCTATCAGGGGTTTCAAGTCCTTGAGAAATGTCACTAACAAGCTTTCTCGAATCAAACCAATTTGTCCCTTTCTGTCAGTTTCAGCAGCCATTCCTCCATAGCGGGTAGTGTTGAATTCTTCCATTTTCACACATGCAACAGTCTTGTTGATGTGGCCGTATAATGAGGCAATCTTCCACGACTATTTTCCAGCTGTACATCCCTCAGTCCCAAAATAATGAGTCCACATTATCCAACGATACCTCACTGATTCCTAGATTCCTGGATAGAATCCAAACCATTGATGGTCCAGAGCTCTAGCCAGTAACACCTGGTAGACCATGAAACTGATGATAATAACAGCAGCAGCAGCAGCAGGAGGAGAAGGAACAACACCAGCAAAAATTGGAGTTAATTCTGTAACAAAGAGTCAAGGCATAACTCCATGCACATCAAGTTATGCCACGCCTCCTCAATGAAGGATCTTGATCAGGATAGAATAAAACAACAGGCAAAAATTGCTATAGTTCCTCAAATATGACTGCAAAATGACTGTAAAAACAAATACAAATCCCGTTCAAAGAGATGCAGAAATACTGAGCCAGTTTTCTTGCACCTTCTGGACTTCTTTACCCCTTTCTGATGGAAGTCTTGGAAAAAGCTGGTGTGGAGGGATGCAGTGACGTAGACTTGAGTCAGTTGACTTGGACTCAAGTCATACTCAGGTCACTTTAGTGACTTGACTTGGATTTGACTTGGCAATAAATGACACACTGACTCAGCTTGACTCTTGACTTGTACATTTTTAGAGATTGACTTGCTGCCCTTGGTTGAGTAGCATAACACATTCATCGAGAAACCTTAAAACTTTGAAAAACCCTTCCATATTTTCTTGCCAATTGGTCTTGTGATGCTCTGTCTTAAGGCCAAAGCTTGGGCCATTTCTTGGAGGGGAACAGCAAACGTGTTAGGCAACAGGCTTGAGGTGAGGTTGAGGTCTGCTTGCAAGCTTGTCTCCACTGCATGTCAAAGGAGCCTTCTAAAACTTTTCCTAACAGAAGAAGGCAAGACTCGATGCTAGAGCACAGGGAAGGATCCTTCCTTCCCAAGCTTGTGAAGCATCAGTAATGGGGATTAAGAAGGATCCTATTCCCCAATTCAGAAACTGGCTCTAAGTCTTGAGACTTGAAGGTAGAGATTTGGAACTTGACTTGAGACTTGGGTCATTCCTGCCCTGCACTGTTATAGTGCCATTGTTCCACTTTCAACCTCCTATCGAATCCTGGGGCTTGCAGTTTGCGGAAGAGCACTTAGAATTCCCAGCCAGAGAGCTCTTGAGACCTCAGGAAACTACAAACCCCAGAATTTCCCCAAGGATGTCGAAGGTGGAGTAATAGCACTATAACAATGTAGGGCGGAAATCTCCTATTTGTGTCAGGCTGTTGTACATTAACCTGTGAGACAACTGTGTACCTTTTAAATGTGAACCTGTTCTCCTAATTTCAGAAACGCCAGATTAATATAACTTTCTGGAAAAAGAACAATAGGAGGAAAGAGAAGAACCTGTTAGTCATTGTTGAATGAACAGGTAGGTTTCAGTAGAGTGATCTACTAAATATTGGTACAATGGGGTACTTTTTTTTTTTTTTGACATTTCAGAACTGAATTATTGGCTGATCAATTGGAGTTTTTACAGTATGTCATGTCTGTGATGAAAAAGAAGGCACCAATCAACTCCTGGAGAGAATGCTAGAGAGACAGATTTTGACAGAGCCTCAGAACAAAGAATCCCCTTGGAGGTTTTGCAGTTAAACAGAGAGCTTTGAGTTCCTGCTTGTAATTATTTTCCACAGTACAGCCTGGAAAAGTTCTTTCGGACTGCTGTGCTCATTGGCCTCCAGTCACCACTGGCCATCCTTCTGAAGCTGTGATCCTGTTGGTCTCTTTTGCATGTGTAGGTTCCCCTGCGGAAATGGTTGGACATTTTTCCTCCTAGTTCAAACCATTCACTTCAAAGTCACAGAAGGAGAGTTATGCATGGGATTGCCATTGTGCATTATGGGATGACGCCATCCCTTGGTTCCAGCTAGCGGTGTTCAATGGTGATGGAAAGAATGTTCAAATGTTAGAGGAAAAATAAATGACCAAGTGGTTTTTCAAGTGACTAAAATCCCCAATGAGGAGAAGCTTCTTCAAGATCCTTTCTCTGCCTGTCCTTGGATAGATTCACTTCCTAATATTGTACAGGAAGTGGGCATGAGAGAGACAGAAAGAGATCCTAAAGGTTATAGTCTCCGGATCCTCAGCTGCCCTCCTACCTCCTATCTTGCATGGGACAAGTGGCAGCCAAGGATCTGGAAAGCTGTAGACTTCCAGACCCATGGCTGTTCCCCCCACCCCACTCCCAATATCGTGCAAGGGTGGCCCAGAGGGGTCTCTCCCATGCTGCTTTCTCTTTCTGTAAACCCCTATGAAAATTGCATGATTTTTGAAAACATCCTGCAATGTGAAGAAAACAGATTAAATTATTCATTCTTTATTGTGGAAATTACTCATTTAACACAGCATATCACTTACCACTCAGGACCAGAGCTTAGAAAAGTTCCTTATAGGCCTACAATTTCCTCATTGTTGGGGGGCTTTGAAGAGTTGTGGTCCAAAAAAAAAAAACTTTTCCCAAGCTCCGTGAGGGGCAGAGGATGGAAGACGGCAGAGGTGGTCACCTTTTGCATGGATGAGGTGAAAAATCCCATATTTGTGCCTGGGAACACTGTGTAAATTAGCACCTATCCATTCTCAGGCAGCAGATGTGAGTGCTTTGCAGTCTTTGGGACCAAGCTAGAATCTGCCCGGTTCCCTTTTAGCCGCTTGCATGCTTCCAAGCCTTGAAATTCTGATCTTTCTTCCCCTTGGGCTTCTCCTGCTAAGTAGTAAGGAAATAATTGGGGATGCCCTATTATTCTGCTGATATGTGGCTTTTTTTCTGATGTGGTGAAAGCCACCACTTAAGAGCAGCATTTACAGTAGCTGCCAGGTTTAATAAATGAATGGGAGGAAGGCTTAACTGTAAATGGAAAGAGGGGGAGAGAGAGAGGCATCCATGTTGACATTTTTTGCTTCCGAGGCACTTTGTCCTCATTCTGCACTGAGTCCCTGGCACACCGCTCTGCCAGGTGCTTTCATTTTGCTCAGTTTTCTCCAGCGCTGGGCTTAATCACAATATCCCCTGCTGGTTTTATTTCCCTTCTACCCAGAGACAATTGCGCCTCATGGTCTGTGGTTCGTCTGAGGATGCCAGAGGCATTGGCTCCAGTTAATGCGTCTTCCTGCCATTCCCCCTCGCTCCCGGGCATAGTAGGAAAGCAAAGAGCCTGGAAAGGCCTTTGGTATCAGCAGGAGAAACTTCTTGACCACTGAATGATGATGGCCCCAAGCCTAAACTCATTGACTCTTGAGTAAATATCTCTGGAATTGGTGACATTTACTTGGAAGTGAATGTTTGGGAAATTACAGGTCTATTAAGAGCGTCTCTGCAAATGACAAAATAGAAATTGCAAAGCCCAAGATTGCAAGCATTAGGAGAAGTTTCCTTCTTTGCATCTTCTTGCCAATCGCTAGGTGTTCTATGAGTAAAAAATAATGGATTCGTGGGAGCAGAAGTAATGTCACCCACCTGAAAAAATCTTGGAGAATGGTTTCCCACAATTTTGTTTTCTAGTTTCTTGGGAATCCAACTGATACCATTGCTTGGTGCCAGTGGTTTTGGTACCAGGTAAAAACATCTTTCTTCCAGTAAAGTCTTTGAAGCCTGGTTGATTTCATCCAAATCTGTAAATGTCTACGGTGTTAAATTCTTTCCATTTGCCTTAAACTGTATTGATTTTAACCCTTGTGAAATTGTTTAATGCACTTTTAGTCTGTTTTCCTGGTCTTGTTAAAGCTGGTCAGGTTGTTTTTATTGCACGCAACCTTGAGATATTTAGATACAAGTAGAGATGCAAGCATGTTAATTAATAAACAACAAGGATTGCAATTTGTGCACCCACTTCCAACTGAATATACCCTGAATCCCACTAGTTATTTCAGACTAGAGCAGAAACATTGAAACAGCTGTTGAATGGTGAGTCAATCCATAAGTAAATCTCATTATTTCAAGAGATCTTGGCCATTTCCCTCCCTAAGCTGAAAACCCCAAGATTCCATTGGAGGTTGAAAGTGGAGAAATAGCACTATAACAGGCTAGTGCAGAAATGACCCTTGACTAGTTGCAACCATAAAGATTTGGGTCTACATCAAGAGGTGGACCCTGCCTTTTCACTTGGCATGGGACAGGGGTGACAATCATGGGCATGGTGGAGTCTCCTTCTTTCGAGGTTTTCAACCAGAGGCTGGATAGCCACTGTTGGGGGAGCTTGGATTGTGTCTTCCTGCACGGCAGAGGCGGGTTGGACTCAGTGCCCCTTGGGGTCTCTCCCAGCTCTATGATTCTATGGCCATTTCCACATTACACTGTTAGAGTGCTATTATTCCACTTTCAACCTCCTCTGGAATCCTGGGGTTTGCAGTTGAGAGAGGGGCGTTTAGAATTCCCACCCTGAGAACTTTTTGGCCTCAGGAAACTACAAACCCTAGAATTCCACAGAATGCTGAAAGTGGAATCATAGCACTATAACAGTGTAGTGTGGAAATGGCCTATGAGCATCCACATACTATTTTGCCTCATGGTGATAGTTCCATTTTTAAGCAAGTTGTCCTTTGAGAAGCAACTCCAGCAACTTGCTCAAATTTTGTGGACATGCTTTTAGTCCTGATCTGGTCTTTCAGAGCATGCAAAATGTTTATGAACCGTGCGCATGGCCTCCCCAAAGGACAGCCACTGCTGAGGTGCCCACCTGGTTCTAATTTTCAATATGAGAGTGCTTGCAGAGAAACCTTTGCACACCATTTTTTAAAATAAAAAAATCGCCTAAGTAGAACATCTTTTTCTGTCCTCCCTAATGTGTGGTTTCAAAGATATAAAAAGAAGTACGATGGAAGTAGAGCATACTTTTCTACTTTAGCGTAAGCTTCTTGGCTGGGAGCCTTAAAAAGCAAAACCCCACACATTACTTCGCCATTTTGCAAAGCGACAGGGATTAATAAACCCATTAAGACGGTCACGTCCTGTCCTTATTTAACTAAGGTGCCACCTGAATAGTCTCTGAGAGAATCCAAAAGGTTATTCTTTACTTGCCAAATTAGCAAGGTACGTCTTATTTCTTTGTTCTTTTCCACCCACAAAAGATAGGGGTGAGGAGACCCGGGTCTTGGCTCCTGTCACTGTCATAGAAAGAGTGGAAGGAAGGGTCACAGGGAAGATTTCCCGTCCTGGACTTTCTTCTCTGCTTTTAAAAATTCACCCATTTCTCAAATACGCCACACGTCTTTGAATTCTCATTCAGTAAGACTCAGCGTGGTATAGCGGTCTGAGCATTGGGTTATGACTCTGGAGAACAGGGTTTGAATCCTCACTTGGTTGTGGAAACCCACTGGGTGACCTTGAGCAAGTCACACTCTCTCAGCCTTAGAGGGAGGCAAAGGCAGACTCCCCCTGAACAAATCTTGGCAAGAAAGCCCCATAATTGTTTCACCTTAGAGCTGCCATAAGTCAGAAATGACTCAAAGGCACACCACAATTACAACAAGAAGGATGGCAAAGGAAACCATGTTCTTGTAAGTTGTGGCAGCATCCCAAATTGCCTTCTTTCAGCATCTGGCATTCCCACAAGGCATATTCCTTTTTTTCTCTTATTATTTGCAAATAGGGAAAGCTCTCCATCTTCTCCTTTGTCAAAAGTGAAACAGATACCTTTCTCCCCTTGCAAATATATTTATTGTGCAGGAAGAAATCCAAAGACCCTTTGCAGCAAAAGAATAAATTCCTATGCCACCATGAGAGTCTCATTTTGGACACTTGTTTCCTTCACACACACAATACTCTCCAACTAGAAACACTTACAGTTTTTGTTTTCTTTTTCTCCCTGTTGTAAGCCAGACTTGACAGACATCCCAGTACCATTACAATGTCACATTTTACCACTTGGGTGAGCGGGAACCATTTAGCAAACCACTCTTCTTAAGAACAAGGAATGCTATTGTTAGACAAACAAAAACATTAGCCTAATTTCCTCACAATTCCTGCCTCATTTCTCACACCGGCCAGGAAAATAAAGTGTGTTTGTGTGTTTGTGTGGGGAGACATAATGTGTTATTGAATGGTACGTAAAGCAGGGTTTTGCATCAGGTGCTGGACATGATCTGTGTGGATAATGAAATGTCTTGGAAGAGATTCCACAAGAAAGGAGTTTCGGAATTTGTGGAACACCATCAGCTGCTTACATACCCTCCAACTGTCCCGGTCTGGCAGGGACAGTCCTGATTAATCATCTCCGGTCCCATTTTTTTGGCTGCTTTTAAAATGTCCCAGTTTCTCTCATCTCTTCCCCCCACTTTCCATCTTTGTCCTCAGCTTACTTCAGTTGCTGCAAACTAAGTTTGAGGTGCAAAAGTAGTGTGCATTCAGGTAGCTCATCTGGAGAGGAGAGGAGAGGATCAACTCTTGCCCTTCCCAGTGGAGAGCTACCTAAAGCAAGATCTACCTAAAGCAAACTGTTGCGGCCTCTCTTAGCTTGTTTGTTCTTCCTCATCAACAACCTTTGCCATTTGACCATGCTCTCATGCTGTTTGGCCGACCATGTCCCAGTTGTCATCTGTGAGATGTTGGAGGGCCTGTGCTCAGGGGCCCAAAGTGTGACTGGTATGTAGAAGTCCTTTGATCCACTCTCTGACATCTCCAGATACAGGGAATGGGTCCCAGCTGAAGGAAAGACCTGTGCTGGAGACCTCTGGGCAAAGACCTAGCTTGCATGGAGTTTCCTGGCTTCTTAGGGAACCCAACCATTCAGGAATAAAAACAAAGGAATTTCAGAGAATTTTGGTACAATTGCAAAGAGTGACACTACTTGGAACTTTTTCCATTGTCTGGTTATGCTTAATTGATTCTTAGATTCCTTAATACAACCTGTGTCACTGATGGTCTAAAATGCCAGTATCCTCTGGTAGACTGTGAAATGGAGGTGGTGCTGCTCAGGGAATGAAGACTGTACATGGACAGACTCATCCAAATCACCCTTTCCCTAAACATTTCAGAGCTGTGTCGGCTTTTCTTCCACTTCAAGACGCTTGCTTATATCCCTCCTGCATTTCTGCTAATATAGTGATTTCCTCTCCCCTCTATAAGAAGAGAAAGAATTCTCCTTATTTAGTATTTTTCAGAGAAGTAGCAATGTCAGTCTCTTGCAGCATAAAAAGGAGGAAGGAGGAGGGCAAAGGAATGTGGCAGCCCCTTTAAGACTTATCGGTTTCTATTTTTGCCTGAGCTTTTGTGGATAGAAACCCACTTCTTTGGAGGTAGTACTGAGCAGTACTCAGAAGCTTTAATACTACTTGGTGCTACATCTGAAGAAGTCAGTTTATATCCACAAAAGCTCATGCAAAAATAAAGACCAGTTAGTCTTAAAGATTCTGCCATGTTTCCTTTTTCTTTTCCCCCTCACCTTTCCTTTTCACCCTCTTGTGAGTGTATGGGTGAGGGATGGATGGTGGAAAACATCAGCCCTGATTAATAGCAGTCACCTGTTAGCACAGCTTCTCCTAAGGGACAAGACATGAAGCTGTAAATGCAGGTTTAAGTCTCCCTCCATCTATTAAAACTCAGCATTGCCACCCAGGAGAAAGAAAGTCACAGCTCTCAGAAATGAGAGCCAAGCTGACGAGTCCGAGTGATTGCTTTGTGGATTGCAGAGTTTGTTTTCGAGCGACAGATGACAAAAGTGTTTTTTTTTTGTTGGGAGTAGGTGGGACTTCTTTGTTCAGCACTGCTTAATTTGGGGATAATACTGCTAAGCTATTAAAATCAAGGATAATTGCCTATTTTTCAGATTGGGAGAGATTCTTTTGAATATGTAAGTATTATTAGTTTTAGAAACATGGTTTATTCAGGCACGGAGCTGGAGGAGGGGAAGGAGAGCGTTGCTTGCCCAAATAAGAATCCTAGTCCCCTTCAGATAACGCTTTCCTTCCATTCTCAGATTTTTAGCATTGCGCTCGCTTAAAACTCCAGCTGAGCGTTTGGAAACAGGGTTTAGGCTCCCAAAGAGAAGGGGCAGGCAACGTGATACCAAGGGAAGGAGAACAAAGCATTCTTCCTCTTCCTCCTGTTGTCACCATCACTGCCATCTTCATCACAACGACAACAAAAATAACAACTACAGTTGGAATCCTGTTGGTTAGCCCCAACTAGAGTAGACCCCTTTAGACCTGAATCCTACAGTCTAGTTCCAATGAGAATGAACCCAGTGAACCAACTGTGGGCTAGTGAGCCAACGCATTGGTAAAACCCACTGATACAACGGGTCTCTTCGACAGAGTCTCGGCCAATGTCCCAACCTTTCCGCAAAAGTGGGACTGATGATAAAGCACCTTATCTTTAGTCTTTGGAGTCTTGGTTGCTTAATTGAATCAGCACACTTCCACACACAGCTATCCCTCACAGGAGAGACCCTCATGACTTTCAACTAGAACTGATGATTTAGGGCTCTTGGATGGAGTAGAAGCAATTGGAATCCAATGACTCCATTAAGCCAAGCCGGGCAGCCCTTTCAATGCCATTGACCCAAGAAGTGGGGCTATCGCTACAACGATCTTCTGCAGTTAATGAACTCCATCCTAAAATTCGAAACTGCTTAAGAACGGTATCGACCTTGGCTGCTTAGCCCCCCATCTCAAGGATGTTGGTTCTTCTGTCTGGCTTTCTCTGTAATCTGTTTTTCATGATGCAATTAAGCATCTGATTTAATTAATTAATTAATTAATTACTTTTTAAAAGGACATCTCCTTGAAAGTGGTGTGGGCTTCTCTTCTGCTGCTTGGACTGCTTTGGTCCTTTAATATCTTATGTTCTCTGACAATTTGTGGGTTAAGTTCTACCATTGTCAATGGCTTTGCTGTTCTGTCATGGAATGAAAGGGTAGATTTGTCATCATGAAAACAGTGTGGAACATCCACATTTAACTCATGGTTGCTGAAGCCTAGTTGCACACGTGGAGCATACGTTGTATATGCAGACATGTATGTACATACAATGGATTATTGTTGCGTGCTGGACGGATAATGGCAGAAGTGCTTACTGTCAACTTCAGTTGTTACTCCAGCTGTGCCCCATCCTAGAGATCAAGGACAGAAATGATGGTAATCTGAAGGCTGGATTTCTTCAATGTACTGTACAGAACAGTTTCATCACATCACAGAGATCCTTTAGAGGAAAACCTGACACAGATTTACCTCCCCAGAGAAATGGGAGCTACCAGCTGCCTGTGGGAGGAGATCCTAGGTGCATGTGCAGAGTGCCGTTCTTCATTCTCAGCCTCCTCAGTAGGATAAACCAACGGGGCTGCCAGACCAGATGGCTTCTGAGACTCAGTCCCTCCTTTGTTTTGAAATTAGATACCAGAGCCAAGTTTAGAGTCATCCAACTTCCCTCTCCCCCCACCTCTCCGAAGCTTGAAGCCCACCCAGAGGAGCAACCAAGCGTGCCCAGCATTGGAGATCCTTCCCAACCTACCCCAGCCTCCCTGGGGGGTCTCCCTGGCAGCTTTTGCTGATCGTCCAACCACTTGAGTGCATTTTCAGTCATCATTAACAATTGTAATGTCGTCCAGACTCCGGTGCATCTCTCTCTCTCTCTCTCTCTCTCTCTCTCTTCTCTCTTGCTAAGTGTAAGCTCCCTGATTTTAATTTTATTCATAGAGCTGCTATTACTCCATCCGGATCATGTGGGATGAATACTAATGGCTCTCCGGATTGTTTTAAGTGAAGATCTGAACAAGATACTTCCTTTCATTTTGTCAGGAGCTGTCATTTCCGACAGAGGTTTTTCAGAGTATTCGTTCTAATAGATTCGGTTCTAATAGATGCAACTGACGTGGAGGGCTGTTGTGCATTTGTCAGGGGCAAGTGAGCATTGTACAACGTGGCAGAGGGGGGTTGGGGAAGGAAGGAAGGAAGGAAGGAAGGAAGGAAGGAAGGAAGGAAGGAAGGAAGGAAGGAAGGAAGGAGACAGGACTTGAATTTCAAGAAGAGATTATAACTTTGCAAAGGATAAATCCCATTGGCAGTGCAGACTGGAGCAGGCCCACTGAATCAGTTGGATTTACCTACACATTGACTTATCATTCAATAGTCAATTCAACAGGTATACACTAGATGGGACTAACCAAGGAGATTCAAGCCACTGTACTATTCTTGCAGGAAACTGATAGCAGTGGGTTTTGAAGGGGAGGGGGCTACGAGGGGGACTCATGATGGCGCAAGATGGTGGGGCAGCTGTGTCAGTCCGTCTGTCACTCCAGAATGTAGCGTGGTCAGGCACACCAGTCCGTGGACCTGATTTAAGAAGTTTCTGGCTGTCATGATGGCCTAAAAAACAAGGCCTGGGCTCCTCATCGCGGAATGTGGATGTCCTTCTGGCTTCCCCTCTTTCCAACTATGCAACTTTGCACAACCAAATGCCCATTATAAACTGATGTGCGGAATGCACAACCATGCATCATGAGCGTTGTGCAATCACGCACAATGGCACCACGTGCAGGACTCCGTTTTTTGTGACCTTCAACGGAATACTGATTTTACACACAGGCCAGAAAAATGCAACTGCATGCACAAGGGAAACAAAACTGCATGTGTAAGACACCAACAGAATGCCAGCCAAAGGAGATACACACACACACACACACACACACACGCACAGAGTCCCTCACACATGCTTCTCAAGTCAGGCCTCTCGCCCTGACATTCCTCTCCTGACAACCAGAGAAGACAGGCCAGGGATCCCTGGGAACTCCAGCTGGTGAGTTTGCTTCCCCCGCTTCCATAAATATAGGAAAACAGGAAGGAAGAGAGGTGAGTGGCCATTAAGGGCTACATGATATTTAGGGAGCAGGGAGCCAAAAGACAGCAAGGCACCTCCCACTTGCAGTTTGGAGGTTCATGAGAGGCCCTGCTTGAAAAAAATTGCCTTTTGTCATGAAGAGACATTAATCTTCTTTGCTTAAATGGATTAATTCCCATCTTATACCCACTGGTTGAGCATTGGAGGGCCCTTGGTGCCAATGTATTCATTGCCTCTTTGATTCCCCCTCCACAACAGACTATAATTCCTTCCCCTTCTCACCTATCCCCTTTGTCTTATTTTATTTGTCTCATCTGCATTGTTTAGTTCTTAGGATCTTTTTTAAAAAATATATTAATTATCCTTTATATTTTTTTTTTAAAAAAAACTGCACCCAAAGGCTCCTGGGCATCTAAGCACATTGTCATTCAGATGAAACTCAGAACAGGTCATTAACACAAACAAGTAAATGATAAAATATTAAATCTGTCAGAAGTTAAAGCCCAGAGCTGCGACGGCTGCACACTTGCATCATTTGCAATTATAAATTACATTATCTGGATTATTTGGGATGCAAGAGGAGGATATTAGGTGTTTGCAGAGTAATGCCTTGAGGTACAACGTTTGGCATTATTTGATTATTTTATTATCTTAGTTTTTTAAAAACACCTCTCTATGTAATTATACTGTATCATTTTGATGTGTTTTTAATATTTCCAGTAGACCTGGCGGCTTCCCCCACCCACGGCTTTACCCTTTCCTCCGGTCCCCCTGACTCTGCAACCTGCGAAGACCTCCGAGCTTGACAGCTCGCTCCTTGACCTTGCGCGGTGCTGCTCGCATGGCAACATGTCCTCATGTTCCTTTGGCAATTACACCAAGTAAGACGGATGCCTGTGAGCCTGCTCCGAAGCCACTCCAACACTCGCGGACAGATGCGAGGTGGGAATTATTCCATTTAGCAAAGAGGATTAATGCTTTATAACAAAAGGTAATTTATTCAATTGTATGCAAAGCAAGGTCTACCGGTAATAGCATGTACAAAGCCCGCGCATTTCCCCCCTATTGTATGATAAGTTTAATTCCTGTGAAAACACTGGTAGCTCTATTGTGTATCTTTGGGGAGGACTTGACCAGTCCCAGAATGAATTGGACTCTGTTAATTAAAAACACTTCAGAAGAAAGAGATGAGGCACCTGTCAGAGCTGCAAGCAAATGAGGGTTGAAATTCCTCGGTGAGGTTTGCGCGAGAGGGGGTCAACTCTCATAGCGGCGTCCAAAGCAGTGATGAGTTTTGTTCATCCTTTCAGAGTCAGGACTTCACTTTGGCTCAAGTGAGCCTCATGCTCGACAGCTGGAGTGGCGAGTATGCGAGGAGCATCCAAACCAGTGCGTTAAAGTGGCTCTTCTTTGGGCCGAGAATGCTCAGCTACATGGCGAAGCTGTGATTTGCATAGATGCTCATAGGAGCAACAGCAAAATGAGACGTAGGCCGTTTCCGCATTGGACTGTTATAGTGCTATTATTCCACTTTCAACATCCTCTGGAATCCGGGGTTTGGGCCCCTCCCGAAACTGCAAACCCCAGGATTCCAGAGGATGTTGAAAGTGGAATCATCGTGCTATAACAGTCCAGTGCGGAAATGGCCTCAGTTGAGTTTGTGGCATAAATGGAGACCAGGCTGGAGCTCTGTTAGTGACATTGGCACGTCTCAGTGTGGCTCAGTGTGCACGTGCCTGTTTTTGGATGACCAATTCTGTAGCTCTTTGTCCTTATCCAAAAACCTCCCCCGTCTCAGTAGCTTGCAAGCCCCCAGAGGGTCTATTGCTGCGGCTTACCCGTGGAAAGGGTATGGAGATGGGAAGCAATTCAAGCATACGCCCAAACTAATTGAAAAGTCCATGATTTTGTTCCTGTTGTTCCTTGTTTCAATTTTATACTGGGTCAAAATAAACTCTGAACATAACATAGAATTTGCTGGGATAAACAAAACATGTACGGATCTCAAAACTAAAATGACAAAGGACAGGAACAAAATCTGACCTTTCTAATCAGCCCAGATGGGCCCTCAAATAAGGAAGATGTGGTTGGTCTAGATTCTGGGAGGAAGGATAAAGAGAGTGTCCTGTATTTGTGAGCGAACCCTCCTGGTCCTTCTCCCTGTAGACCAGATCAGATGCATCTTCATCACTGGGATTGCCTCCGTCCACTCCCCAACTGTAAGCAGTAGTGGAGACTCCTCCCAGGGCTTGAACACAGCTGGGGTGGGGAGAGGACACAAATCTGATGCAGTCCCAGGGACCAGGTGAGTCTTAAATGCAGTCCCAGGGACCAGGTGAGTCTTAAGAGGGGACATGATACCCATGTTTAAATATTTGAATGGATGTCTTATGGAAGATGGGGCAAGCTTGTTTTCTGCAGCTCCAGAGACTAGGACATGGAGCAATGGATTCAAACTCCAGGAAGAGAGATTCTACTTAAATATTAGGAAGAGTTTTCCTGACTGTAACATCAGTTTGACAGTAGAATCCTCTGCCTGAGAGTGTGGTGGAGTCTCCTCCTTCTTTGGAGGTTTTTAAAGAGAGCCCAGATGGCAATCTGTCAGGAGTGCTTGGATTGTGTCTTCTTGCATGGCAGAAGGGGGTTGGACTGGATAGCCCATGGGGTCTCTTCCAGCTCTAGGATTCTATGATTTGTTAAAATGTAATTTTATGCTCATTGGAGATGCATGTCACTGTTTCATTCTTACACATAAGAAAAAAATGTGAACAAGTTTCTCATCACTGGGTGGGATTATTTTTGTGTATTCTTACTGATGTCTTTTCCCATTTTTGTCCCCCAAAGGGAGGTTTTTTTAAACACACACACCCAAGACATTGGCTGAGATCTTGCATCATGCTTGTGTAGTATAAATCTACGCCAGTGGTTCTCAACCTGTGGGTCCCCAGATGTTTGTGGACTTCAGCTCCCAGAAGCCCCAGCCACTATGGTCAATGCTCAGGGCTTCTGGGAGCTGAAGTCCAAAAAACATCTGGGGACCCACAGGTTGAGAACCACTGATCTACGCTCACCTAAGTGAGACGGTGGCTGTGCTACGCCAGGCTTCTGCTGAATGCCAGCCCAGGGCAACTGATGCTGCATCTGCCAAAGAGGAAGGTGCAAAAGGCAACACTTGTTTTGCTGTTGCTCTTGCCAAGGGGGAGGGGAAAAAAAAGTGCTGGTGTTTTCCATCTTGTGCAGAGGTGAAAAAAATGTTGCAGTTCACAGTTTTTAATTGTGGGATGTCTCAAAACACTTCTTCTCATTCAGGATGAGAACATTTGCAAATGCTCTGTACCTCCCTGGTGCTCACACATTGGAAGCGGGGAGGAGAGAAAGAGTGGCGGAAGCTAGTTAGCCACCTTTGCACTTCCTTCTAGGTGGTTGCCTGGGTCTCGAGAATTCTGCAGCCCTTAATGAAGCAGGATGAATAAATGTTTACCCCAAAGACATGGGATTTAGAATCAAGTTCCTAACCTGAATAATTCTGAGCCTCTTCTTAGCCCTTTCAGCTCCCTACAAATGTGCTTGGATGATTTGCCTAAGCATAGCATTCCTGATCCATCATGGGGTTTGTGTCTCTGGTTTGGCTTAATGGAAAAATTGACCATTTGGTTCTAGTCTTGGTCTTCCAGTTCAGACGAAAACCTCAATGCTGGGTTTGAATCTTTCCTAATTTGAACTAAAAAGAGTGAATGTTCCAGAATTTTAAAGACAGTAACTAAGCTATACAATGTCTACTTATAAGTGTGTAAATATCTATATGTGGAGACATGCTATGCTAGCCTTACACAACCCTCATGCAGTAAAACAACACTTTGTGGCACACAACAATGGTTGGGTGTCATTGTGCAATGTGCAACCACAATGTACAACATTGCTGCACGAACAACTTTGCTTTCATCACTGTCAAGGGAATATGTCTGTTCTACCATGGCTAATAATTCACTTTGCATGCGTAGCGTGACTTACACAGTCACTTGTCACTCACAGGATGTCAGCCATTGTGTGGAATCCCATTGTGGTTTCACAATGGTGCAAACAGTGTTAAGGGAGCACTTGTAATTTCTCTGAGTTGTGCAAAGATGGTGTCCTACTCAGAATTACACAAGTCTTGATAAACAATTGCACAAGACTTGTCACAGACGTCCCTGTGATCCTTTCCTTCTATCCTTGGAAAATATTTGGTCCTACCTCTTCCATCTTTGAGTGACAGGCATCAAGCCTTCTCCTTGCCCCCCCAAAAAGAGACATGCTCCCCATGTATTTCAGCTGTTTCCCTGCCCTGTGCACTTTTGCTTTCATGACTAATAGAATGGAAATGCTGCTGGTTAAGAACCAGTAGAATTCTTCACACTCTCTTACTGGAGCCATAAATTTTTTCTCCAGATGTGAACGCAGCCAAGACGAGCAGTTTACCATCAACACAATCTTTGTTTCTAACAACAATGATGATGACAACACTAAAATGGCAGGAGGTGACAGCTTGGGGTGTACCTCTTCCCTCCTGAGGCAGTCCCTTTCCTGATTAAGACAGGAGGGGAATTTGGATCAGTCAGAGCCTGGGGGCCAGGAGACAACTTGCAGCACCCATCACGTGTCCCATCATTTGCCTCCTGGCAACCCAAAGCACAGAACCTCTCTTTTGAGGACCAGCTGTTGTTCCGCAGCTGTGAAAACCAGGAGAAGGCTGCACTTCGCCCTTTTAGAGCCAGGTCACATCAGTGGGCCATTCCTGAATGTCATACTAAATATGGGATTTGTTTCCAAATGTATGAACAAACGGTATGACTGGAATCCTATGCCACAACCTATACTGTCAAAGATAAGGACAGTAAAACAGAATACTATAAATACTCATACCATGAAATCCCCAAACTCCACACCAGCTACTTCCCACCTCAGCAATGTTAGGCAGAAATCAACAGTTTAATCTGGTGAATCAAAAAGGAAGGTTTCCCACCCCTTATGAAAATGGCTGAGATCCTCCTCCAGCCTTATTGCAAGGTTGCAGAAGCAGAGTTGTGTACGCGGGGACATTGTGCATGCAGACATGTATTCAGTTGAACACATGCATGCACATGAGATGCACATTCCATTGCACACCCAGGATTGCATTCAGTTGCACAATACTGCAATTCAGCACAAGTGTTGCTTAGGAAAGTCCCTGCCTGACTCCATCTGTGAATAATTCCACTGCACAGCCATGAGGTAGGACCTCAGCATCACCCCGTCACTGGCTGCAAGAGTTTTCAGTCTTCCTGCCTTCCTTGAGAGAGGTGTGCAAAGCCACCCGCACACAGACTGTGCAAAGCACTCTGCAGATCATAGCAACAACCTCATCACACCACCCTGTCAGTAGCAACATCTTTCAACATCTGTGTTATTAGCCAGGGGAACATCTTACGGATGCTGTGATTCATGCTGCCTTAGCACCTAGCACAAGGACACCCTTGAGGAATAAGGCAATCAATCTGCCAGAGGGGTCATTTATACTGACCACCCCTTCAGTCTGTTGGCAGGCAGTTGTTGTGAGTAAATACAATGGATTCCACGTGAGTGGAGCAAGAGGGAAGGGCAGGATAATTCTGGGGGGGGGCTAGAACCTAACATCTATGCAGATGAAAGCGAAATCAGGAACTAGTTTCAAGATTCAACTTTTTTACTATAACTTGGGATTATCAAGAATCCCAGCTAGATTCTGCATCAGATGAGTAGTCATGATGTTATGGCTACAATCTGTATCCGGATCTGGCCACCTCCCCACCAATAACCCACCTAAAAATCCAGGGACTGTCCCAAGCAAGACAGTTCTGAGTCCTTGCAGGAAGGAACATCTCGCTTCTCCCACCGGTGAACTGTGGCATGATGAAGCAAGCAGGGACCTGAAAGGTCCTGGGACTATTCCTCATTGCACCATGGCTCACCGATGGTAAAGACTGGAAGCATCTTTCAGCACCGTGCTTGCCAGAGCCACAGAACTCTCTCCCTAAATCAGGCCCCTGGATTTTAAGGTGGGTTTCAGGAGCATTTATGATCATGGCAATGGCACTGGGATTGTAAATGTGAATAGGAAATGGTTATGAAGTCATAAGCCTAGTTTACAGCCTTGTAGTTGCCTAACACAGACCAGAACTGGACACATCTTCTAGCTGAGATCTGACTAAAGCAAAGCAGCTTTCAAAAACTGACCAGTTTTCAATGACCTTCTCACAGCAAGGAGAAAAAAAATGGTAAGCGTATTCATTCTTGCCTGTGAGAACAAAATGTACAAAGAGTTGCATCCTCAAAAAGACCCCAGGCACAGCAGATAAGACAGAACAACAATCTATAGGGCAGAGGCTTCTTAAATCTCTAAGTCAATTTTAGTCCTGGGGGAGCCTGTCACAGTTTTCTCAGATGCAAGATTTGCTTTCATTTCTGACTACTTTAGTCATTCCATTTCTCCTCTTGTAACTGGTTTGACTATTAATATTATGAAATTATGTCTGTGCAAGACTATATTTGGTTGAATGGTGATAAAACCTTGTTAATCCATAGGTAGAATGCATCATCATCACCACCATCATTGGGAAAGATGATGAGATGGATCATTGGGAGAGAAGTGATTTATGGGATGCCCCAGGATTCTGTCTTGGTCTCGGTGTGGTCAATATCTTTATAAACCACTTAGATGATGGGATAGAAAAAAAATCTTATCAAATTTGCACATGGTGACAAACTGGATTGGGAGAGGGGTAGCTAATCTCCCAGAGGACAGGATCAGAATTCACAGTGACCTTGGTAGTTTGGATAGCTAGACCAAAACTAACAAAATAAATCCCAGTAGGGACAAATGTAAGGTGCTACATCTAGGCAGGACAATTGGAAATACACAAATGCAGAATATAGGGACACCTGGTTTGAAAGCTGGACATGTGAAAAGATGGCAGAGTCTTAGTAGACCGAAAGCTAAACATGACGCAATAGCATGATGCTACTGGTCAAAAAAGTCAATGCAGTTCCAGGCTTCATCAACAGGCCTATAACGCCCAGATCAAGGGAAGTAGTAATGCCATTCTATTCTGCCTTGGTCAGACCTTTCCTGAAATCCTATATCCAGTTCTGGGCACCACAGTTCAAGAAAGATAGTGACAGGTTGGAACATGACCAGAGAAGGGTGACCAAAGAATGACTTGGGGGTTGGGCACGTTCAGCTGGGATAAGAGGAAACTGAGAGGTGACCACGAAGAGAGGTCATGTAGAAGATGGAGTAATCCTGTTTTCTGCTGCTCCAGAGACCAGTGGATTAAAACAAACAGACAAAGATATTCCATCAAAACGTTAGAAAGAACTTCTTGACTGTAAGAAGTGGTCAAGAGTGGAATAGGCTGCTTGGGATGGGAGTGCTGTAGTTGTGTATTCCTCCATGACAGAAAGTTAAACTAGATGCCCCTTGTGGTTTCTTCCAGTCCTAAGATTCTAGGATTCTATTATTCTGCAAGGGCAGTCTCCCTGGCAATCCAAAGTCAGCTCCGTTTGGCTTTGGCCATAATTAATGAGACCCAAGGAAAGGGCTTAGCTACTATGCTCGGCTGCAAATTTCCCAGTCTGGTATTTCAGTTAATCTCAGATGTGTTGGAGCAAAGGGCTGTGAAGGAGAGAAGAGGAAATATATATATATCCTTGTTAGACACAAATAGACTGTGGGGGAGTGATAGCTTCTACCTACCTGACCTCCGTCTTGGGCCAAGTTCTAGAACAGGCGCTACCAGTCACCTCCGGCCCTCCCGCTCCCCAGTATGGCCGTGCCCCCAATTAAACTTCCAGTCTGGTTCCTGCAAAAACACACCAAAGGGATTAGTTATCAGTGTCTAAGATTCATGGCATTGCTGCTCCCCAAGATAAAGTAATAATTCCAGAGCAGCTTCCCGAATTGCAATTTATTCCAGTAGTAAAACATCGAGAAGGTAAATCACAGGGAGCATAATCACTTCTTTTCTTTCTTATAAATCACGCCACATTTGGAAGAAAAAAAAATGAATGCCTGCTTGACATGTTGGAATCTGGGTTTTGTAAATTTTGGATGAGGGAAAGGAAGGGAGAGAGTAGAGGAACCTCAGTGTGCATAAATGTGAGTATTGGTGTTTAAAGCCAGCCCATCTCTGCAAACTGCCAGCCCCAAAATGACAACAAAAATACCCGTGGAGATTCAGCTCGTTTTTCACACTCTCCCTGAAGACACCTGGCCTTTCTGTACATCCAGGGATCCATTAGAATAAGCATTTTTTGGACTACAGTCCAAAATAAGCGTTTTTTGGACTACAGTTCCCATAATCCCCCAGGCACCATAGTTGCCACAATAATCCCCCACCCCACAAAAAAGAAAAAAACTTTTCCAAACTCTAAAGAGGATGGCCATATATATCCCTGATGAACACCTACATTTACCCCAGGGTAAATGGCAGCCACTGACCAATTAATTTGGATGGAAATAAAATCCTCTATTGTTTATTTCCTGGTTGAAAAATGGTTTTCCCAACAGCTGTAAAACCCTATGAGGAACAGTTAGAGCAGCAAAACTTTTGACTTGTTTTCTCCCCTTGTGTGAACATCCCAAAGTGTTCCAAAGAACATTTTCTGTGCAAAAACAGGTCCAATTTTTCAACTCTGTGCAAAAAAATTGTTTGTTTGTTTATTTATTTATGGCAGAAATGTTTTTTTCTGTGCAGAAGGTATGTTTCTTGCACCAGAAGTACTGTTCCCTGCACAGAAGACTATGGTTTCTCTCCAAAAATACCTTTTTTTAAACAAAGAAAAGCCCATGTGTCTTTCTGTGTGACAGAACCTTCCAAAAAAAAAATTTGGGATGCTCAAATACAGGGAGAACACTGCACACAAATATTTTTCCCCTCTTCAGAGAAGAAAGAACAACAGCAATTATTTATCTTGGATAGAAATAGTCACGGGCAAACCTCCTGAGCAGAAGCCCAAGCGTCCTCCGTTTTTCCTGTGACCTAAGGCCACTGCCACACTAGGCTATTATAGTGCTATTATTCCACTTTCAACATCCTATGAAATCCTGGGGTTTGCAGGTTAGGGAGCGGTCTCAAAGGCCATCCTCAAAGGCCCCTCCCTAAACTGCAAACCCCAGGATCCATAGGATGTTGAAAGTGGAATAATACGCTATAACAGTCCAGTGCAGAAATGGCCTGTTTTGGATATCTTGCTATGCAAGAGCCAAGAAGGCGCACCATTGCTTGGCTGCCAGAGGGTCAGGCCAAAGATCACGCCTGGCGATATCAATGTGAGGTGTGTCTGTGTATGTCTTTGTCCTCACTCCCAAGGAAAAACAGACCGTCTCTTGGAACTCGAGGCAAACAAGGACCGTAGTGAAGTTGACAGTCCAGCCACAGCAACTGCACCACCGTCATCTGCGCGGCAGTAATGAATGGTAATTCTTCAAAGCCAGACATTTGCTGTTTTTTCCCCCTCTTCCTTAACAACTGAACTGATTAGAATGAAACTTTGACTTGATTAGTGATTATTGTCTCTGCATGGTGGTTACATGGCGCCCTCTCATTTTCTTGGTTTGTTTTTTAAGAAACATTGTCAGCTTGCCCACCCCTCCCACCCTCTGATTTACTGCTTGGATTCTCTGTTCCATATTCATTTGTTTTGTTTGTTCTCCCTTTCTTTTCTCAAATGCTTGAATCATTGCTTTGCTAGCTAGCTTTCATCCCCCTCCCCCCTCACCGCATACATCTTATGATATTGTTTGTAAAACTTTGCAGAGACTACAGGGCAAAGTTTCTCACTAGGCATGGACCTCAGTGCTATTCTTAGTCCCAACTAGAGTAGAACCATTGCGTTAATAAAATGTACATAGGTGTTGACTCTCCATTCAACAATCAATTTCTTTCTTGAGACTGACCATTATTTCCCAAGCTGCCATCTTTGACTTTACTTACCTATCCTTGCTTTTATCATTGGTTTCTTGATACCTCGTTTGCTTTGACCTTTCAGGGGTTATTTTTTAAATACTTTGACCATTGCCATTTCTGCACTACACTCTTATAGAGGCTGGCCCCTCCCTAAGCTGCAAACTGCGCTATAGCAGACGCGTGCGGAAATGGCCTGTAACAATGTGGAAAGGCCCTGGTTGTTCTTCATGAACCTGAAGCTGTTTTGGTGACCAGGTGCAGCACCTTGGAGAACTCCTTTAATGCTCATGGCAAATTGAACGACAGTAGAGCCAACAGCATCCCTCCCTACCTGACTTGGTGAGGGGGCAACAACAACAACACTCCCCTTGTGCTTGAGGCAATTCCCTTTTCCAAGGAACACGGAATTTGGCTGCACTACCAAGTGGGAATGTGAAGGTGGTGGAAGACAACAGCAGAATTAATAAGGGTGATTGCTATTCCCAGTTGAACTCGTGCACTTCCTCTCTCGATTTAATGAGCGCAGACATTCCGCCAGCGAAGCTCAATGGGATCTCACCAGCCATCCACCAGCCTGCAAAGCATTGTGAATGCGGGCAGATCCTCTCCCTCCTCCCCTTTCCTGGGAATGTAGCTCAGATGTGGAACATTTCAATCACTACGTCTTTATTAAATAATAACTGATATTTACTTAGTGTCTCTTTATCCTCCCCAGCTCCTCAAAGTTGGCAAACTTTAATTAATAGTTGTTTTAATAGTTAAATAACCTTCAGAATGGCTGTTCATTTACTCCGGGCCCCTCTGAAATGAAGTCATAATGATCTGAGTCAAGTGATAAAAACACAACATATGGTGGAATGTTTGCAGGTTATTAATGAGATGAGTCAGTCACCACCACCACCACCAGCAGAATATATTTTATTTTTTTTCATGACTTTCTGATGGGAGAATGGATTGAGAGACAAAAGGGCAGTTTTTGCCCACTGTGGCTCATTTGCCACCTCTCTCTCTTATGGAGGTCCCTCTGTAACAGCCTTTCTCAACCTTGTTAACTTTGAGGAACCCTTCAAATAGCTTTTAGGGAAACCCTGTGTAAAAAATATTACATCTCCAGTCATTTTTTCCCCCAATCATGATCTCTCATGGGAGCCCCTAGCAACCTCTTGCAGAGCCTCTGAGTTCTGGGGAACCCTGGCTGAGATGCCAGTTCGATCATCTGTCACTTGTTTATTTATTTGATTTCACTTCATTTCTGTCCAGCCTTTCTCCCAGTAACAAGATTCAAGACTGCTAACAACTGTTTATTTTTTTAAATGCAGATTAACAACAATACACAAATTTCAATGAAAGCATAAATACACTAGTTAAGTACAGTTAAACTTTTTGTAAAGATAAAAGCATGCAAAATCAGTAAAAACTGTATAAAACCCAGAAAAACAGCATCGCCCAGCGTTAAAAGTTCACTCCCATCAGTTTTTAAAAGCATGATTACTCCAACCCCCCTCCCTCGCAAAAAAAGAAAGAAAGAAAGAAGAAGAGGAGGGGAAGGGAGGGGAGGGGAGGGGAGGGGAGAGGGCAGGTTAAGTTCTAACTTGCTGACAGAAGGAGAGCAAGGACAGGGCCATCGTGGCCTCTTTAGGAAGGAGTTCCCAAGTCTCAGAGCAGCCACTGAGAAGGCCCTGTTTCTCTTGTTCCCATCAAATGAGACTGAGAGCCTTTCTGCACTACCCTGTTATAGTGCTGTTATTCCACTTTCAGCATATCCTATGGACTTCTGGGGTTTGCAGTTTCCTGAGGTCAAAGAGCTCTCTGGCTGTTAATTCTAAATGCCCCTCCCTAGACTGCAAATCCCAGGAGTCCATAGGATGTTGAAAGCAGAATAATAGCGCTATAATAGTATAGTGCAGAAAGGCACTAAGGCAAAGCAGCCTTTCTCTTCTCTCAGGAACCCCCTCTCCACTGGTTTATTTCTCTTTTTGCTAGCTCCCTGGGGTGATAAATCTCCACCCCCTTTCCCCCGTGGGCTTCTCACCATGCAATGACTTAACTGCTGTCTTATCAAGATTGTTATCCTGAGACCACTTACCTGAGTGCCACAGAAACTCACCTGGCTCCTACTTTCTCTGGTGTGTTGTCCAATTGCCTATGTGGGGACTCTGCACTTAAAAGGAAGGCCAGTTTCCCTATATGACTGGCCCAGGGCTTGAGAGAAAGGCACACAAACTGGGGCACATGGTGAATGCCTTCCCATGGTGGCTCGGACCTCTGTGACAAAGGGGAGGCACATTTTTCGTTCAATGAATAATGTCTGCATTCAGTTCAATGTCAAGGAGAGAGCATGGTGGACACAGGGCCATGGTACCTATGGATAAAAATCCTCAGACAATGTCTGTGCTTTCACTCCTGGCTGAAACTGGTGGTAGACTTCCTAAGGTTGTGCATTCGATAGTAATTTTTGTTGCACGTTAGGTGGTACAAGGGTGGCATTCAATATAATGGTTGCATAGTACTGATGAGTAACTCTGCAATGAAAAATTTGCACAATGCAGCTCCAATAGAGGATCTCAGACGTATAAATTCTGAAGAATGAGGCAATTGTGTTGACCACAAGGCAAATTCTAGAGTGATGATACTTTTTGACCCTGTAGTTGATCTAATATAGGCGCCACCATAAAATGGAGTGCTATTGGACAGGCTGAAGATCTGGGGGAATCTCCAGCAATTTTCCCTTCACAGGTGGAACCTTTTCCAAATGCACATCAGCTGTGAGTTCATCCCAGCAAGTCTTTCATTGTCCCACCATCTATTTTTGAAATGAATTGGTCCAATACAATGTTGATTTTTCCCCCGGCCATGAAATTCAATCCCCTCCTTCCCACATCATCAACTCCACCCTCTCACCAGCTGAATGTATTTTCTTTGTCTCAACTTGGGAGTCTCCAACAGTCTGTCCACGGAGCAAATGGCAGGAGTGCCATTGATTTATCACTCGATGCAATCTTTGCCATCTGTTTTTATATTGCTTTCAGCAGAAGATAAGTGGTTCCCAGATAGCGCCGAGCTTGAGAGATTGCAAAGTTCATGAGTTTGCAGAATTTATGATAAGGCAGAAAATTGTCTTAGTGCATCATTCATAGAAGCAACATCCAGAACAAATGGTGCCACCTCCAGCTGTTTCCTTCAGTTCAGAAAGTTTTGAAAGTGGCTAACCTGCTGGCTGGCCAGCCAGTGATTTAAGGGTCTGGTGCCTATTAACTCAGCTCACCATTTTTCTTGCGGAGTCCAGAAAGCTCCCCTTGTCCTTTTCCTGCTAAATACACCAATTATCATGAAAAATGCTATCGACAACCCAAAAGCCAAGTTCTTTTGGTCAAGGTCTCCTTGTATTGACCGGATACCTTAGGAAAGAGAGATGAAAGTCTGCAGTTCTGTCTTTCTGGCCGGTAAGTTGGATGGATCACAAGTCTCTATGAAGAGCCCCGCTTGAAGAGGACTCAGAATTTCTGCTCAGGAAACAAGGGCTGGTGGTTCCCATAAGAGTGCAGCTGTGGATCCGCGTCACATTTTAGTGTAAATTTTAAAAGAACCTTTAAACTTTAAAGGAACTTTTAAGGCAACTCCTGCTGAAATTCCTTCCACTACACAAGCCTTAAAGGTCCAGGGGGCCCTCTCCAGTTTCCACCCTGGCAACCCTTTTGCCCACCTCTCTTTCAAACAAATGGCACCTTTTGTGAATTCAGGCAGGGCAATGGTTTATGAATAATACCTGTTCTTGAAAGAACTGCAAACCTAAGCTTTATATTCCCCCCCGAACCTCAGTTACTAAATCTGGAGAGGATCTGGTGACCTTTCTGATGATTCAGTGTACCAAAATAGAGCAAAGGAGAACAAACTGTCCAGTTTTGTTTCATGCCTAAATCTCCTTGTCCTATAAAACTTTCCTGCCCAAACTTACCCCACTTACGTTATATAAAGTACTCCTGGTTCCCAATGCTGCTTCAGCACAATAAAATTACCTTTGTCAGGTGTGCATTGTGATGCTGTTCCTTCTTCTAACGCCCCACATTATTTTGCGCATGGAAAATATATAGATATATTCCCGAAACTTACTTGCGCCCTTGAGCTATAATCATGTTTATTTCCCTAACTCTTTGATAAAATATTTGTCTTTGCCTTGAATAATCGGCTAGAGAAAGTGGGGGAGGCAGGAAAGCAAGGAAGGAGAAGATACAGCCAGAAGAATCCAAATTCTTTCTCATCTGCTTTTCTTTCAAGCAGCCCATATGGGAACACGGATTGTTCTCCGCAGAATTCATCAGAGCTTTCATGAAATGCGCCACCACATACTTAGTTTTTTTAAAAAATGAGAGAGAGAGAAAGAGAGAAAAAAAAACAAAGCAAACAAATCATGGTCTAGCAATATTTAAATTTAAAACAAGCACAAACAGACAGACCAATTTGTGGAGTGTTTAGTACACAGAGGAGAGTAGGATTCTTTGAAGGCCAAACTGGTTTCTGTTGATGTACTCCCCAGCCCTCGTGGTGTCTAATGCATTTACATAGGTGGAAAAGGGGTGGGGGAATTAATTCATATACAGCTCTAGTGGACTGTTTTCATTAGAGATGCCTGAGGAAATGCAGAGCTAGGATGGTGTAGTAGATTGAGTTTCAGGCTAGGACTTTAGGATACCAGGGTTTGAATCCCTGCTCAGCCACAGACACCCACTTGGGCAAGTCGCACTCTCTTTCAACCTCATAGGAAGGCAATGGCCAATCCCCTCTGGACAAATCTTAGCATGAAAACCCTGCAATAGGCTTGCCTCAGAATCCCCAGAATTCAGAAACAACTTGAGGGAACCCATTAAAAACAAAAGGAAGGAGCTTAAAGAACTGCCTCTCCTTTAGCATTCCAGGTTTTATCCCAACCATTGTAGGAGCTATCCATGGTGCTGAAGCTATTTTCAGAGTGGACTTCAGCACCTTGGAGAACTCCTTTAAAATTCAGATTAAGATGTGGAATAATGCACTGCTCGACTGACATGGAAGCCGCCATATATCACTGCTCTCTTTAAAGTAGGGGTGTGGAATGTCTGGGCTATCCAGATATTCCTGCATTACAGTTCCACCAGCCCCCTAGCCACCATGGCCAATGACGTATCTGGAGAGCCACATCCTTTCAACCCCCACTGGACCCTCAGGCCTGGAATTCTGCTGGTGTTCTACGTTGGCGTAACAATATATCTGTAGGCAAAGGTGACAAGAGGAGAAGGCTGTGAGTGCTGCCACCATAAAGAAAGGAAAGTGTTGGAGAGACAGGATGGCTGGTCCTGCAATTTTTTGTCTTGCTTGCAACTGCTGTGGTGTGATCTGAGTCCTGCACTCTAAGCTTGTCATCATGGCAGCTCTCCCTTTTACTGTCCTGTAGCTCATTTTCTTCTCTTCTAAGACAGAGAACAATCACATCTGCCTGCAAAATGTCTAATTTCCAAATTGTTTCTATTCCATTTTGCCAAGGAATGAAAAGAAAACAATTATTCTCCCCCTCTCCTGCCCCCCCACCATCTCGGTGTTTCATTAAACGAACAAATTCAGTATCTAAACAAGAATGGATTCACAGTTTTACAAGTGAAAGGTAAAATTAGATGCCGAAAAGAGCTAATCCAATTCGATTAGTTGCTTTCAGACTCCACTGCCTTTCATTTGGTCTACTTGAGTGGGATCTTTATTAGATAAACTTGGACTGGCAGCATGGGAGGTGGGTAGGTGGAGGGGAGAGAATGAAGGTCGCAGTGTTGTTGTTCGTGATCACCATCACGAGAGGGCCACCAGCCTCCCTCTGTGCCCCAAGTGGCTTCCAGCTAATGCCTGCCCTCCTACCGAGAGATAATTTCATTTAATTTTGGCAATCTTCCACAGTAGTCTTAAGTAAAACAAAGATCAAGCCATTCACAGCCTTAATTGGGCCACACATAAATAATGGATCGCTAGGCTAGCCAGAAGTATGTTTGAGTTTCAGGACAGGGATGCCATTTTGATGTCCCCAAACACCAGCAGAGATCCTATGCTCTGCATCCAGGTTTATGCATACATTATGCTACACAAGCCTTGTGTTGAGTGGAAATGCTGTGCAAGTGAAGTAAGATACCACGTGAAATGAAATCCCAATCCGTAAAAGACAGTAAAATTTAAACTTTGTTTGCAGCAGTATTTTTTTTTAATGTAGTGAACTTATATCTTGCCTTTCTCCCAAATGGGATCCAAGGTAGATCCAAGTAACTCCTTTCCTTTGTCTTGGTGTCCACCAGCCAAGAAGGAAAGTGGCTTCTACTTGCCTTGAGATCCCTCCAGGCCAACTGAACTTCAACAGAAACAACATCTGATACAAGAGGTAGGCCTGTGACTCTGGTATCATCACTTTTCTTCTCCTGTATGATTTTTAAAACATGTTCTGCCTGATGAAGAAGTCAGTGGGGCTTCAAAACCTTGCATGATGTCTTTTGTGCTTTTCAGTTGGCCAATAAAGGCATTGCTCTTTTGTGAATTGGGAATTTGTTTTATTTTGCTGCATAGCCAACACAGCTACCCCTGAATATGTGTTAAGATACCACTTGTACAACTAAGTGCACAACCACATGGGCATGCACATCTATGGGCAACACTCCTTGCTTCCCTGTGCATTATGCATCCATGAGCAGTGGCGTGGTAGGTGCAACTCTGCTTCCAGACTTGAACTGATGATGATCAAACCTTAGGGAGCTGGGTATGTTTAACTGGGAGAAGAGGAGACTGAGAGGTGACGTGGGAGCTGTCTTTAAATGTCAGAAGGGTTCTCTTGAGGAAGATGGAGCAATCTCCCAGCCCAAAATATCTAGAGAACCCAAGTTTAAGAAACTCTGCACTAAAATGATCAGTATAGCTGACAAAGTTCCAGTCGAAGCCCTTTGCACTCAAACAAATCAGTTTCCTATGAAGTGATGAATACAAATGCAGCTTTCTGAAAGATTCCTCTTTCCAGGTAATTCATCTTTCTCTGTGTGAAGACTCCTGAGGCAGCTTTTTCTGTCTTCTTCCCTGCACCCTTTGCTTTTCACCCTGCCATTGCCTCTTAACATGCATTAATTAGCATGGAGAAAAGGAAGTGGCTGCAAGGCACCTGCAGAGCCGGGCACCTCTAGAGTAATGCCCACCCCAACTCCTAGCGCTGTTATTCGAGTGGCCTACTTGAAAGGAAGGGTGGCATAGCAAAAGTCTGGTTTCACCGTAACTACTTCTAATGGAAAATGAGAAAGAATTTGACACTGCTTCTCACTCAAGGCAGAAACCTGTCATCCTGATCTCTTTCTGCTGCATGGAATATGCAAGAGCAAACTGGCCAGTGCGATATTGACAAGAGGTGGAAATAACTGTTGCCCACAACCCATCACTCACCAACATCCTCTGCTTTTGAAAGATAAAGGGAGCTGGAGAAGACAAAACCAACCGTCTCTCTCCGTGTGTGGTCGTGAATCTTGGACTGCCAGTCCGGGAGGCCTCCCTCTGTCACTCCGTACTCTGTGTGAGAAGCACGATAGCTCTGCAGAGCTGAGCGATTCACACAAGGTCACATTATTAGTAAGGAAATTGCTCTTTATGATAAATGGGTATACCATTTTTTCCCCTTCTGTTTGCAAAGCCAGATCAGTTCCAAAGCCCACCTATGATCTGAAGCGCCTTTCATGGTGCCCCATTCTGCAGCAGGGGCCCCTTTTAAATCACAGAACCAGAGAATCCTGGAGTTGGAAGAGACTGCAAGGACTATCCAGTCCAACCCCCTTCTGCCATGCAGGAAGATACCATGAAAGCCCTCCCTTTGAGAGATGACCATCCAACATCTGCTTAAAAACCTTTCAGGAAAAAGACTCCATTACATTCCCTTACACTAAGACTTATATCATGCTTATTGATTCAATTGGTCTGCAGTCATTGGGACTAGCAACTGGATTTCATAAAATCATAGAACTAGGAAGGAGTCCAACCTTGTCCCTCAGGAGTACACAACTGGAGATCCCGGGATGGGTGTCCCTCCAAACTCAGTGCCCATTGTGAATTGTGTTACATTTATGAGAATTTATGAGAACTGCACGAAAAGGCTCTCAGACTTCACTTGGCAACTTTGCCTTGCACTCTTCTAGGTGAGGGCGTTCTGCTTTAGCCCTGTTTCTAAACCAAGCAGACACCTATCCTGGACTCTCTTTCTGATCGATGCCTCTTCCTCCCCAAGTCTTTTCCTGCTTCCCCCTACACCCTGACATTAGAATGTGGACACACTCTCTCAACATGCAATAAATCTTTCACTTTCAAATCTTAGATTCATTAAAAGCAGCCCAGGAGGAAGAAATAATAAGGTGCCGCTTTACAGCCTAAATAAAACAGAGAAAGAGGCAGTCCATAATATGAATTTCAGGCTTTGGCTGGAGATAATTCATGCATCATTTTCAGATACGAAACAAAAATGGAGCTGTGTCAGCACATTGGCTGAAAAATAACTTTTTGTATTATTTTATGCCTTTAGGTAATGGGCCCAGGTTACCATACATCACTCGCCGGTAGCACAGGCTTTCCCCCTCCCCATTTCCCCCACCCCGGGGGCTGCTGGTGCTCTAACATCCTCTGTGAACTGCATCACCTCCCACGCGAACAGGGGAGAACACAAGGGTGGATTCTGAGCATGAGGGGGGGGCGTCCAGCAGCAGAAGCCAAAATACAGTGGCCATTTCTTTGAGTCTTGAGGGGAGGCACCATTTCTTTCTTCTATGTCTTATATCTGTTTGAACTGTTTTAAATATTTTAAAATAGACAGAGAGCTTGCATCATCAGCTGCAATGCGTAACTTTATAATGATGGAGCTGCATGACTGACATGATATGCAACCATGTAAGAAAATTGGGACGATGTGCAACAGTGCACTACACAAGATGTCCCACGGCACAAGGGCAGCTCCCACTGAATGATGGCATTCTGTGCATCACAAATATGCCCTGCTGTGCAACAAGACATTTAGTTTATCCTGGAGAAGAGAAGGTTAAGAGGGGATATGATAGCCATGCCTAAGTATCTGAAGAGACGTCATCTGCTGGTACTGCAGCCACAAGGTTGTGAGTTCAATCCTGCTGGGGTCCAGGCTGACTCAGCCTTCCAGCCTTTTGCAGTTCAGTAAAATGAGTACCCAGCTTGTTGGGTGCAATTAGATAACACACTGTAAACTGCTTAGAAAGCACTTAGCTGATTAGTGGTATAGAAATATACATGCTATTGCTATTGCTAAGATAAGGCAAGCTTGTTTTCCACCGCTCCAGAGGCTAGGACACAATGGAGCGATGGATTCAAACTACAGGAAAGATTCCACCAAAACATTAGGGAAAAACTTCCTGATGCCAAGAGCATATTCCACTGTGGAATATGCTGCTACCTTAATGGAATGTGGTGGAGTCTCTCTCTTTGGAGGATTTTAAACAGAGGTTGTTGGGAATGCTTTGACAGTGTCTTCCTACATGACAGAAGGGGGTTGGACTGGATGGCCCTTATAGCCTCTTCTAGCTCTATGATTCCATGATTATGCAGAGGCTGTGCTACATCACCCTTCTGCTGAATATTGACATTGTGCAGCTGATTGTGATCTGCCTGTGTGCTTGCTGATTGTCCCATTGTACAGTGGGAAATGTGCAAAGTTTGTGTGCACAAATTCCAGTGAATTTGGTGGTACACTCAAAGCACTGATAATAGCTATACATCATCCAAGCGTGTGCAACTGCATGTGAAAAAGAAACAGGAGAACTGGAACACATCCACAAACTCCAGTCCATCGACAGTGGGTTGAACAGAGACAATGGTTTCCTGGCACACTACACACATTATAACCCTGCTTAACATCCCAGCCTCATGAAGAGTCTTGCACCCATTTGGATACATCCCTTTCCTGCTCCCCAGTCAGTATGGAACAACATTCCTAGAGCTTCCTCCACCATTCATATGGTTATCTACTGGTTTTAGGCAACATCATTCTTCCTGCCTTTGTCCCTCAATATCCATTGTTAAAACTGAACCTGTCATTTCATCAACATGCGCACAAGTTTTGCATTTCTATTGCGATTCACTCATATAATCTGTTCATTCATAGCTATGCTCTGTTCCTAGACACTTACTCCAAGCATCTGATGAAGCAGAGTTAAGTCTAGAAAACCTTATGCTACCAACATCTTTCTCTCAGGTAAAGTTGCTATGAGATCCTTTTGCAAACTGATCTAGACTGACATGGCTGTGTCTTTGAATTCTGCATGTGAAACAGTTACACATGTCGAGCTCCACTTCTGCAACCATGAATGGAATTTAATTGCACAACAGCCGAAAGAATATAACTGCATGGGTAAAGGGAATTATGCCTGCTTAAGACATCAACAAAATGTTGAGCCTGGTATTCTTTTCAGGCTACATTTCCCCCAACGAAACTGCCTGTCCAACTACCAGAGCAGACCATAACCACAAGTCCTTCTTTGCAGTTATAAACTTCTTTCTTTTCTTTTTTAAAGCAACATCTCTGTGGGGCATTTCACATCTATATCTCAAAGCAGATTATTTTCACCTGGAGTTCCTTCTTGATGGCCTCCTCATCCCAGTATGAAGCAGGTCAGTCTGATCAGGACCACGGACAGAGGAAGGAACCTCCCGCCTTGTCTTGACATCTAGATGTGGGAATCAAGAGAAATATTGAGTCTACGGAAAGGAGGAGTTCCCACTGAGTGACATTTTCCCTGCTTGATTTATTGCTTTGCACCTGTTGTCAAGTAATGAGGTGTGAGGCTGCCAAGACTGTTTACAGCACAGATCTGCTGCCAAGGGAGAGAGACCTTGCATTGTTTGCCACTGTTGAGATGTGGTGAGGGAATAAAAAAAAAAATCCAGGCAGGCCTACAAAGAGAGATGGAATTTCGAGGTGCCATAGGGTGTTTTGTCATGGGTCTATCTGGGGTGCTTACCTATTCCATGTGCTCACCCAAACGTTGTCCTCCAATGAAGTATTTATTTGTCTAACGTTGTCCTCCAATGAAGTATTTATTTGTCTGTTCTCCCAATGAAAGGCAAGGTGGCATGGCTTCCCATGGGCTAGTCCAATGAGGTGCTTTTGTGTTGCTTTGGTCTTTCTCCAGAAGAGCAGGCTGATGCCATGAAGGTTGCATGATATGCCTCTTTCCCTTGGGAGGCTGGAGAACTGGGGAACAGGTTCTGTGGCAAGAATGGGGGAAAGGTTTGTTCACCTTGGGGGAGGCTTCACATGGCCAATTGATGCCTATGCCATAGTGGAGACTTTTGCTGAGTTTCTTGGCTTGATGGAATTTTACAGGCACCCACACTTTGCAGAAGTGACTTGGCAACCTGAAAAAAACATATTGCAGTATATGAACTTGTGGCTTGGGACTCCCATTTTGTCCAGATTCTGGTCTGTTGGGGTGTGGGACAGAATTGCATTTTCTTTCCCTAAATAATGTTGGATCCTTGATTCACCAAGCGTGGTCTCCTAATTTCTCCTAGAGTTCCAGAGGGAGGGAAGAAAGTCCTGTTTACCACCTTTCTCACAATAGTGGGCCCATAGAAGCTCATAAGCAAAAATTAAAACAAAATTCAGCTAAACACAAAAAGAGAGATCATAATCATTTAATAATTACAAACAATCAAGTGAATTAAGAATTAAGACAGCCAAAGATGTCTTTTGCCTGTAATTCCTGTTCTGCTCCAGTTCTCAATCAACTCTGTCCAAATTCAGACTGAAGAAAGAAATGGGGGAGAAGACCCACAACTCTCCAATAAATCATTGCCTTCTGAGCAACTCCTTCCCTTCCCCAACTGAGACGCAGAGATTGTGTTCTGCTTGACGTGTGTCATTCTTCCTTCTCTGCTGTTTCTCTCTCCCTCAGAGGCCAGGAAGTCTTTTCAAACAAGAAATGGAATTGCTTTAAATATTAAAGGATTAGGCTAAAATCAACATACCTGGGCAAGATTTGTGTAAGGCAGGATTAAGATCTGATCCTTCGCTGCCTCTGAACATTTATTCAGGGTGCTCCTGCAAAGATGCGTCCTATGTCCCTTGTATGTTCCGCAGAGTGAATTGCCTCTCCTTGTTCTTTGTTCAGATACCGAGTTGTCTTAGCAGGCAGGGAGCCCCAAACCTGCTGAAAAGGGGGGCTCTTTCATCTAATCTTTTGCAAACACAGGAAATCCTCAAAGGAGTCTTGAATCTTCAGACCTGCATCAGTTTTACCTAGCCTGGTGTCCTGCTTCTGCTGTTGTTATGTGACTTCAGGTTGACTCCAACTTATGGTGACCCCATCATACAGTGTTCTTGGTAAGATTCCTTCAGAGGAGGTATGCCATTGCCACCTTCTGAGACTGAGGCCTTTTCCGCATTTTACTTTTGAAAAGGGGCGGCGTGTCCTCCAGCGAGGATGTTTACACTTGGGGGCGAACTGGGTCCGGACTACATAATGTTTGTCCGGACTTCAGCCCGCTCCAGAACGCCCAGAACTGGTGGTTCTCCGTGCTATTGAAAGACCGATTAAAAGAGGACTTTCAATAGCCCAGTGCGCCCCAGTCCGTCACTGCGCTAAGTGTAGATTTGCAGGCTCGCGCCAGCGCGAGGCTGCAAATCTTCCGGGGGCGGGCTTCTGGCTGGCGAGCTCCTCCGGTTGGTGGAGAGCCTCCGCCAACCAGAAGCCTCCGTTTTCATCTCCGGAGAGTGTGTAGCGCGAGCGCACGCTGCCGCGGAGCGTCGTGGATCGTCAGGGGGGAGCGTGCCAGTCCGGTGAATAATGGACTGCCCCATTTCCCTCACAAAGTGCGGAAAAGCCCTGAGAGAGTGTAACTTGCCCATGACGACCCAGTTTTCAAGGATAAGTGGGGATTTGTTCTCAAAAAGTCAGCATAGTGTAGTGGTTTGAATGTTGGACTATGACCCTAGAGACCAGGGTTGAATTCCCCCTCGGCCATGGAAACTCACTGGGTGACCTTGGGCATGTCACACACTCTCAGCCCCATGATAGGTTCACCTGAGGGTCACCATAAGTCAGAAATGACTTGAAGGCATAGAACAACAACTCCCAAAGTCTCATTACAAAATTCAAATTGCTACCTCACAGAAGCTCTCATTGCCAATATTTCTTTACAGGCGGCTGGCCGTGGCCTTTCTCTCGCAAATCTTGACCTGTCTCTTTTCCTATCCTCCCCTCAGGATTTCTTGACACAAAATAAGCCCAGGTTTTTCCTTCTTGCCTCATGACAAGCACATGGAGTAATTGCTCCAGTTTTTGCTCTAAGCTTACTTGTCACTAGCACTTTGCTGGCATAAATTCCAAATATTCTTCCAAACCCCAGCTCCTGCATTTAGTTGTTATCAGTCCTTCTGCGTTCACTGTCACGGATCTACCCTCTCCCACACCTCCACCTTTCCTTCAAACCTGCCTTGTCTCGAAGCATGCCGAGGGTTACAGGCATCCGCGCATATTGGAATGGAACATTTCTGTAATCAACAGAGTCCGCAATTTAGCACTCGCCGCTTGTCTCAATGACAGATGAGAAATTGATAGTGAGCTTGGAAGTTGGCAGCGTCTCTGAGTCACGGCCAGTTGCGTCCCAGACTTGTGGCAGCTGTATAATTCGTGCTCTTGTGCTAATTCCCTTGTGATATTTCTCTTTTTTTGTTCTTTAATTTGAAGCTGCTTGTTTCTCGAGAGGAATTACTCAGAACACAACCATACCAAATGCTCTCTAATTAAAAGGAGGGGAGGGAGGGGAGGGGAGGGGAGGGCTCTGTGTCAGTCCCTCTCTCTCTCTCTCTCTTTCTGTGTGTGTGCAAACATTGTTCAGACTGGCAATGTCTTGTGTGTGGCACCTACTGTTGCACAACCAAGGTGCTTCTTCATAGTAGCTCTTGAGTTGCAAGAATTCCTTCTCACTCTCTTGACGAATCCTGAACGCCACTCGCTTTCTCCTTTTTTTAAAATCATTTCTCTTCCTTCATGCTTCATTCTCTTTCTGCCTGCACCCCCAAATACACATACACACACACACACACACACACACACACACACACTGCCAGAATCTTCTCTCTGTGTCTTGTGGGTAAATAAGTTCCCCTATGGAAGTGTTTGAACTATTTGCATTTCCAGCATTTGGTTTAAGTTTGCAGAATCACAGTTATGTGTATCCTGCCTTTGCTCGTGGATGTGCAATGTGCACCATGCGCTGTGTAGGTGCACACTGTGAATACAACTGTGCCTTCAGTTCCACATTCGGTGCCTGGATTCAATTGCAGAGTGTAGTCATTCAACACAAGAGTTGTGTAGCACAATTCATACCCAGTATCACCTTAGAGATTTATGCTATGCAACCCTAGTGGGGGAGTTTGGCCCCAATTTCTTCTCTCTTGCTCTACTCCAAGACTATTAAGATGAGCAAATGATGGTGAGAGAATCAACTACAGCCCACTCCTTCCATCCAGAGAGTGAAACAGAAAATTGAACCAAGCCCTGGCAGATATTTCTCCACACTATAGCTCAGGGTAAAGGCAACACTCACTCCATTTTCCCTTGGCAGCTGAACCACCCTGGCCACCTGCTTTTTCAACTGAGAAAGCTTCCTCTCTGCCCAACCCCTGGCTGTCTCTCTCCTCTCACTTCCAGCCCTTCTACTCAGCAGCTCCCACCACAGATGCTCAGCCTGTGGCTTCCTCCTGCACTGCAGCAGATCCCATGCCTAAGTCTGGTTAAGCAGATGTGGCTGCACTGCTCGGCCCTGGGGGACCATGGCCATCCAGGGAACATGGCTCCTGAATGCTTCACAGCAGCTGGCCAATTTGCTGTGGCTGTGATCTCCTTAGAACAAGGTGGGGAAAAGGCAGCCCATAGGCTCTTCTGTCCCCTGCTCTCCACCAGCCACTAAATGACCATGGAGCCGTGCCATGAGATGGGTGGGATTGAGTGAGGGGTTGTTGTTGTTGGGGAATCATTGCCTTGAATTCTTCTCTCTGCAACGACCTCCTCCCCTGCAAAAAAAGACATATGGTGATGTTATACTGGCACGTATCACTATCAAGATCTCAGCTGTAGTGGTGATGGAGAAGATGGAGAAGGGGGGAGGAAGACTGGGAGGCAGAAGAAGAAGAGAAGAAGAGGAAGAAGAGGAAGAGAAAGAGGAGGGCATAGAGAAGAGATGGAAGAAGATGAGAAGGGGAGGAGATTTTTTCTGACCCGAGCTTTTAACACCAGCCCTTTCTCCTCGGGCTTCGTGCTCCGAGCACTCTCCCTGGCCTTGCACATTTTCCTCATGTCTTCTTCTCGCAATGTGCCCTACATGAGCATCCATGCACCCTGAGAATGGGCAGGGCTATCAAAATCCCAAGCCTGCAGGTGGCTAACAAGCTCCACAAAATCTTCTTCACATCAGAAGGGAGACGTCAAGGTCTGAAGAGAGCCAAGGGGTGAAGGGGTTGAGCGAGTCATACATTTTTCAGAAATGATATTTGACTTGGGTGACAAACAAGTGATTAAGCAGGGTGATGGCCAACGGCATAAGGAGACGGGGACCTAACTTTGAGGTAGATGGTTCCCCCCACTGATAAGGAGGGGGAATGAGAGAGAGGGAAACACACAGGGGCTGGAGGGAATGCAAGTTCAAGTGCAAATAAAGATAGGAGGCTTTGACTTTCATTCACATCCAAGACAGGTTGCTGGGAGATGTGAGGGGAAAAGAATCAATATGATTTAAAGCTCTGGGTGGAATATTCATCTTTTTGGGGATTAGCAGTTCTATAGACGGAAGTAGTGGATTCAGGGAAGATCTGGATTTTTCCTGGCGGTGGGGAGAACCTTACCCTGACGGGCATTGCTTCATCTCTTCCTCTGTAAAAGTGCCCCTCATCTTCACTGGACCATCCCAGCCAACTGGGGAGCACATGGTGTTTCCAGACACAAAGCAAAGCGCTGGTTAGGACCTATACAGTCCTATAGGGCTCCGGCCCAGGCAATGTGACGGACCGTATTACCCCGCAGGAGGCTGCCCATGCCTGAGATCCTCAGGAGAGGCCCTTTTCTCAGCCCCACCACCTCCTGGGGTACAGCTGTGGGGCAGGGACTTCTTAGGAGGGGCCCCAGGCTCTGAAACTTCATTCCTAGGGAGCGTAGAATGAGCTTTTCCACTATGTCCTTCCATTGCAGGAAGGACTATATATGTATTTTTAAAAATTCTGTATCCTTTTAAAACTTTATACTGTTTTAAATGCAGTGATTTTCATTGTTTTTAAAACTGTATTGTCAGTTTTTAACTGATTTCTTTGGTAAGCTGCTTTGAGTTTCATTCTAAGAGGAAGGCAGCACATCAATGAAACCAATCAATCAATCATTAGGCTTTTTAAAAAATGTGACAGGACTTTTAGAACTGAAGACTTTTAAACTAAAGACTTATAAGAGGGTGCTGCATTGTTTTAATTCTGTTGTTTTGAACTGCTTTTTATTATTTTTAATTGCATGTATTACATAGTTCGTAGTATCTTTAATATTTTAATTCCATGTTAATGTTGACATGTTGTATGTTTTAATAGTATTGGGTTTATTTTAATTTTTGTAAGCTGCTTTGAGTCCTATGGCAGGGGAAGATAAGGAGGAAGAGGAGGAGAGGAAAACAACAACAACAACAATTAGTAGAACTAAAGACAAAGAGAGGGGCAAAATTATGAAATATTGAGACCTGCAAATGAAGATTCACTCTCTTTAGAAAAAGAAAACAACACATTATAGACTTTTTGCAAAAAAAACAACAGGGTCTTGGTAACTTTTGGTTTTGATGATTAGAAAGAGTAGGCTATTGAAAGAAGGGAATATGTTGTGATTTCAGAGAGAGTAAATATTAAATGAATAAATGCCAAAGGGAAAATCAACAGTCCTTCCTTCTTTTCTTTTTTGTTGTTCCGTGCTTTTAAATGTTTATCTTGTTATATCTCTGTTTTCTGTCTTTCCTTTTTTATCTCTGCACTTCTTGATGTATTTATTTAAAACAGTTTTTGATATTCTTTCTCATCAAGCACAGGAAAAAATGCAAAATATACCTAGTGTTTCCACAATCTGGTGCCCTCCGGAAGCATTGTACCACACCTCCCACCACTTCAACCGACAGGGTCAATGACTTTGCTGACTGTGAATGATGGGATTTGGAGGGAGGCAGGCAGGCACTGGCAACATGGAGCCAGAGTGATGGGATTTGTAGTTTAGCCTGTCTGGAATGGGCTGAGTTGGTGGAAACAGATGTAAGCCTCATGAAGTCAGAAAGCCTGATGTGACCGGATGCCATTTCCTCTCTTCCTCGGGTCAAGAGTCGCTGGTTACTTGCGCGAGCTGCACCCACCTGGTCAGGTAGAATCCACAAGGGTCTCCTTCTTCCTTCCCTCCTCCTTCCCCCAGTGCCCTTGAGCCAGCTTTGCGTATTCATGCCAAGGCCTTCGTGACAAATGCAATCAAGACGGTGGGAGGAGGGAGTCCCTTGTACCAACGCACATCGTCAGCGATACGAGTTGAGTCCAAGATGCAATCCGAGATGGCAGTGCCTGAGTGATGGGGATTTTTCTTTCCATCTCCCCAAGGAGCTTTGCAGACATCAAGTTAGATCAGACTTCTTTTTCTTTTCTTTTTTTACCTGTTTTGGAGGTTGCGTCAAAGCCTGTAAAAGAACAATGTTAAGGTATTCAGACAGTGGTAGAAATGCTGGTAATTATTCCTGAAATAGGTTTGTGGGTTGGGTGCTTTTGTCCACAACAGCCTAGCGAGTCAGGGCAAATGATACCCAGAACTAAACACCACAAAATGTCCCTTTCCTTCAAGAAAATCCTGTTGAAATCCCAGATCAGGAAACAGATCATAAAGTTCCACCACCTATGAGATATCTCTGCTCCTCAGGACTCACCTTCCTCCTGTGCCCATGTCCAAAGCCATGCCAAGCAGAAAACAAGCTCACACCATCTTTTTTATGGAAGATGGGCCAAGTTTTTTTTTTGGTGTGCGTGCTCCAGAGACTAGGACATGGAGCAATGGATTCAAACAGGAAAAGAGATTCCACCTAAACCTTAGGAAGAACTTCCTGATGGTAAGAGCAGTTTGACAGTGGAATACGCTGCCTCAGAGTAAGTAGGAGTCTCCTTCTTTGGAAATTTTTAAACAGAGGTTGGGTGGCCGTCTGTCAGGAGTGCTTGGATGGTGTCTCCCTGCATAGCAGAAGGGGGTCGGACTGGATGGCCCTGGGGGGTCTCTGCCACCTCTAGGATTCTACATGATCCCCATTCAGATATTTGAAGATGGTTATCATGTTACCTCTCAGATTACTTCTCTTCTCCAAGCTAAACGTATCCAGCTCCCTAAGCCATTCCTCACAGGGCTCAGCTCCAAATGGCCTCTGTTAGGGTGGATAAATTAATCACACCTCCACCGCATCCCCAGATGGACACGGAGCTGATATGAATCCCCAAACTCAAGCTAGGAAGATAGAAAAGAGAAAGAAGGATAGCCCCACACATACACAAGCAAAGAAACAAACGAGTACTTTGATCAAAGGATCCCAGGTAGGATGATTTACTCTTTCAGGCTTCTCTATTTACATCAATTTTATGTTTATATTGAAGAATGCTTACAGTAAGAAGATATTCATGCCTCAGAGTCAGCAAAGTTACAGCTTATACACATGGTACACTCTATCTGACCCTGAACACTACTTCCAGGGTCTAAACGTCCCAGTCAACATCCGAGTTTATTTCCACCAGGTCATCTCCAAAGACCTCAGTGAAACAAAAACAGCATTCTTTTAGCGTACTTGTTAACAATAAGCAGGAGCTAAGAGTAATAAACAAGGGAAAGGCAAAGGTCATTTGACGAGCTACAATTGTCTAAAATGCCAATTGAGACATCAATTCTATTGCAAATTGTAGAGCCCCAAATTCCAAGCCTAACACCTCCACCTCACTCCTCCTTCAGCTCTTCAGCACCCTAGTCCTCATCCCCATGCCAACTCCTCCCCAGCCTTGGGTCCAAGCAGTCCCACCCACTCCTCTCCACCTCTTTCCTTCTTGGGTACCACCCAAGGCGGAGGAAGCAGGGCCCCTTTCCACTTCCCTTCTCTTTCCTCCTGGTTCCAGGAGTGCCTGAGATGCTCCCACACTCTATTTATCTCAATGTCATTTTCCTCGAGATGTGAGCTGGAACAAATGTGGAGCAGCTGTTTGGCTTCTAAGTGCCCTTGTGGGACCCCCTCGGCAGACACTTTGCAGAATATAATGATGACATTCTAACGAGCATTAATGCACATGTTGTCATTTTTTCTATATTTACACTTCCCGCAGGAGGCATCATCCTGAAAGGAGAGAGAGAAGAAGGAAGTTTTGCTGCATAAACTTCAATGTTTTCTGGGCTCGACTGGACAGCCGTGGTCTCCAGTGGGAATGAGTCTCAACGGCAGCAAGCAAAATTATTCTTTCATTTTTTCAGGGAAAAGAGAGCATCCTTGGGATTTCACTCAAAATCTTCATCATCCTTTGTTTGTAATCTAGGAATGCTACAGCATTTATATTCTGCTTTTATGAACGGCCTGGAAAGTTAATGTTTAAGAATGTTAACCAAGGAAACCAAGCCCTGCGAGGAATGATGTAGGAAGATGGGTAAGATTAGTCTGGAGAAGGGAAGACTGAGAGGTGACAAGATAGCCACCTTCAAATACCTGTAGAAACTAGCATGGTGTAATGGGCTGAGTGCTGGATTAGGACTCAAGGAGAGCAGAGTTCAAATCCTCTCCCAACCGTGGAAACCTTGGGCAGGTCAGACTCTCTTAGCCTTAGTGAGAGACTTTGGCAAACCTTCTCTGAATACATTTTTATGAGCCGCCTGGGCATGGTTTCAAAGTTGAACTAGAACTCCAGGAAACCAGAGTTCAAATTCCTGTTGAGCCAAGCAAACTCAGTGGGTGACCTGGGGCAAGTCACATATTCTCAGCCTCAGAGGAAGGCAAGGGCAAATCTCCTCTGGATCAGTCTTAAAAGTCAGCCTGATGTAGTGGTTTGGATGTTGGAGTAGAACTCTGAAAGGCCAGGATTCAAATCCTCACTCAGTGAGCTTGGGCAAATCACACTCCCTCAACCTCAGAGGAAGGCAAGGACAAAATCTGCTCATAAACTTTGCCAAGAAAAGTCTAGCATAGGGTTACTGTAAGTCAGAGTTGACTTGAAGGCACGTAATAACATTCCTGCCACTGGAGGGATGGGCTGGGCAGGGGTCCCCCACAAATGCCCCTCCCCAGATATGCCCTCTGCCGCTACCTAGCAAGCAAACAGAAATGAAAATGAGGAGAAAAATAGAGGCACATGATAGTTTGCATTATGCAGCTGAAATGGATAAGGTCGTTGCTTTGTCCTCTGCTTCCTGATTTTATCAGGGGGAAGATTGTATCAAATAAATAATGCATCAAAAGATTTTTCTTTCCTCTCCCCACTCTCTCCCCCCTTTGCTACATTATCCCGATCGGCTGCAAGAATCCAGCCGCTATGATAAACAGTAATAAATGGCCATGCTTGTCTCTGGAAATTTTTGCTGGCAAATTTCCGAACCAGATTAAAAAGTAAATTAGATTTCTTCTGGAGAGTCATTTGGCCGGGGTGGGGGTGCGTTGTTTGCTGCTGTTCTTGTTCAAGATTGCAGGTTTAGCAAGGCTGAGAGAGAAGCGCAGGTAAGATGGAGGGATCCTGAGCAGCAATTATCTGCCTGAACACACGGGTCTCTCTCTCTCTCATAGAGGAGGGCACCTCATCAAGGAAGCCTCAAACTTGCTTAAAATACAATGTGCAATGTAAAAATGTATTTATAATGGGCCTTCTCCACTCAGATAAAATTGCTTCCAAGGCTCAGGCGATTGCAAGAGACAAGTACGAAAATGGAACAAATAGAATCAAATCGGGGATTAATAACAGCAAAATGCCATTTCTTTCTCCGTTCCTGTGAGGGCAACAACTGTGTTTCACCCACATCCTCAAATTCCATGGAAATAATCAGTGGGGAGAAGAAGCCAGGGCTGCCAAGGTCAATGCGCTGGGGCTTATCCGTCGGCAGGCGCGCTGATGTCATCTGGAGAGACACATACACTTCCTTGTTCCTGGTAAAACCCGCAGCCACCCCAAAATTGTGGTGAGTTCTCTTTCTTGCAATGCAAAGTATTTGGGCAGTGGCTTGGTCTGGGAATGACCTAGAACCATTAGCCTTACAAAAGAACTGTTCGTGGTAGAGTTGCCAGACTAAATATGAGACAAGGTTCCTGCATCTTGAATAGTTAGGAAATTCTAGATTTGGGAGGGAGGCGTGATTGCACTCTTTAAATACTCCAAGGGCTGTCACAGAGAGGAGGGGGCAGCCCTGTTCTCTGCTGCCTGAGATAGTAGGACCAGATCTAAGGTATGAAGTTACAAGAAGATAAGATACAGGAGGACCCCAGGAGATCTAGGAGCGTGCTGGCACCATGACACCACTTCCATACCGCTTTTTAACAGCAGTGGCTCCCTTGTTTAGAACCAGGGGGCTGGACATTTCTGGACTGGACTTAGGAGGCCTCTGTTCACAGATACGCAGCAAATAAAACCGCAAATGCTAATCAGATGAGAGGGCCTTCTCTATGAAAGATGCAGGCATGTAGTCGTCCTCGTTCCCGTGCCAGCCTTGCAAAGGGGGTCAACCCCTTCCTCGTCTCCCCTCTCTCCACCATGTCAGCTGCCTGAGTGAGCCGTTCAGCTCCTCTCCAACACCTTGTTAAAGACTCAATGCCCTTTCCCGTCCGTGCATCTGGACAGCCAAATTTCCAGGGGCTAAACAGCTGCCTGGCTGATCCAAACCATGCTCCAGCCCCCAGGTGGCTGACTCCTATAATTGGGGTCAATGATAGAAAGCATCCCGAGACTGGCACTTCAGAAAAGGTGGAGGGGCATTGTGGGCATGCTGGAGATGGCACCCTGAGGCTCGTGGCTGAAGCCGCAGGGCTGCCCTTTGCTACCTCTGTGCTCTCTCCCCTCCTCATCTTCAGCCTCTCCAGCTGCCTGTTTTCTGTGCACGTCCCTCCTTGTCACTCACAGCTCTGATGAAGTCCACATGGAATGAGCGGTTGAATGTGCCTCTTTCGCTGGTTGCATCTCGCACACCTGACAGACAGAAGGACGTATCTGTTGGGGAGGACAAAATGAGAGCACTGTCCTCCCAATAAGAATTCTGTCCCCCCTGCAATGAAATTTCAGTCCCCAAATTTCTAGCATCACAGTAACTTAAGGCTTTTTCTGCACTACACTGTTCTAGTGCTATTATTCCACTTTCAACATTCCATGGAATTCTGGGGCTTACCAATTAGAGGTTAGTTAAGTACCAATGGATGGAATTGACTTGGAGACACACAACAGCAAACACAGCTGTTAAGGGCACGAGAGTCCTCTTCTTCCTTTGGCAACCCTACTATCAAAACTGCACAAACTCTTGCAAAAGCACTCAATGGGGAGAAAACTTTTGACATTTTTTCATCCTTGTGTGCAAATGTGAATTGGGCAAAGGATAAGAGCCACAGCAAAAAAGCTAGGAAACTGGCCTCTGTCTTGTGGCTTCAAAGAAACCCTCAATTCCTCCTTCCTTTGGCAAGATCAATATGGATAAACTCATAAACCCAAGGCTAAAATGAGGAAGTGGTTTGCTCCAATGGCAGGGGAGGTTCACGCTGGTGTGTCTCTCCATCTGCTAGAAAGGATAAACAAACACCTAGATCATTCCCGGCCCTTTCCTGCTCTCCTCAGCAGTTCATGGCAAAAGAGCAGGAGCTGTTTCATTGAGATAAATATAGTGTAAGAGGATCATTAGAGCGAGCGATTTCCCAGCTCTGCGAGGTCTGCCTGCTTTGGATGCTGACATCCTTCCATTTCAAGTCAGGTGCAACAGACATCAAGGTACGGCAATGCACAGAGCAGTGGGGAAGGAGAAACACCCTATGGCTGTGCGCATGCATGTTTGGCTACAGATTTCCTCGGCATAGTTGCACCATCCAATCAGATCACCGGCTCAAGGAGTGCCTTTTCCTTTACAAATGCCTCCGCATGCAAAGGTCAGCTCGTGAGATTTGCACTCTGCGGCCCTTTTGCTGATGAGGTGGATGAACAGGGCCTTTTGGGGCCATTTCTGCTGGAATCTTAAGAATTCTGATTTAACTATCTCCCTCCAGCCCTCCCTACCTGGGAAAATTACCTGTTTGGACAAAAGTTCCCTGAAGTTCCCAGATTCTTGGAGTTATAGTCTAAAAATGAAATCTTTCCCAGCTCTGGACTTGCCAAACTTTTGAATCTATAAGAGGGAATCTTGCTTTTGAGTTATTTTATTGCTATAGCAGTGTGTGTGTGCATGCACATGTGTGTGTGTGTGTGTCTATATCTGTATCAGTATGTGTCTTACTTATTTTTTTCAAAAAATGAATTGACCTTTTCATTATAGTTATTTCTATCCCGTGAGCTTCCCAGAGGTTTCTTCTCTGCAGAAAAGGTGAGGGTAAGGCAGCATATTAACATAGCATATTGGACAGGCTTGTCTTGGCCAGAGCAAAACGTGTAGTAAGTATTCTTGTTTGCTCGCAATGGCTCACCTGGTGCTTGTACCAATGGTGATTTCCCCAGCACCCATCAATAGTGTCAGGGATGTCACACCCAGCCTTTGCACCACTTAGGAGCTGAGTTGGACTGGAGACTCCAGCACACAAGCCCAAGTTGGAAGCAGTCACCTCTGAGGGCTTCCTAATCCCATGAATTTGGGAGCTCACACAAGTTGCAGACTTGGGGTAAGTTGTTGCCTTGAGTGTCTTTGCTAACTTTCGCCCCTCTGATTCAGTGTAACTGTAGCTTTCCTGATGGCTTTGAAAGTAGACATGAGAGTCACCTTAGGGTTGTATAGCAGACACACAATTAATATGACAGTTGCACAATCTACCAGATATTAATGACTGGAATTTTGGACCATCAATAATCTGAATTCGGACAAGAATCTAGAGATCAGTGAAGTACCTTTGGATGTCACATTGAAGGCACTATCCATTTTTTTTTTTAACCTGGATGCAATAACTTCAAGCTGCAGGAAAAGAGATTCCACCCAAACATTAGGAAGAACATCCTGACAGTACGGGCAGTTTGACACAGCTGCCTGGGAGTGTGGTGGAGGTTTTAAAACAGAGGCTGGATGGCCCTCTGTCCGGAGTGCTTTAATGGTGTATTGGCATGATGATGATGGTGTATTCCTGCATGGCAGAATAGGGTTGGACTAGATGGCCCTTGTGACCTCTTCCAGCTCTAGGATTCTAGGATTTTGTGATCTCAGTACAATGGCCGAGATCACATTGGACTTCTGGCAGATAATAAACCTCTGCCGGTCTAATTATGCCAACGGTCTGGGAGCCAAAGGCCACTCCTTCTTCTCTGAGTCCTCAAGGTTAGCTAGAGGCCACGCAGGCGCACCTGTACAGCCAGTCGGTTGTTGTGGGCAGAGCTGCACCTGAAGGCCATCTGCCCGGCTTTGTGCATCTGTGCAGAGTTGTTGCACAAAGTACCAGCTTGCATAATACCAACAAAGTACTTACACTGACACCGCCAGTAAAAGTCCCCGCCAGAATTGCAGCCATTGTGTTATGAACAAGCGGCGCCGCTTGATGGCTGAGGTTAACCTCTGGCTTTTATTTCACTGGGCCAATGCTGTACGCTTCCAACTGTCAAAGGAAGGGCCTGACATTTCCAATTCCGTCCTGAAGGAAGGATCACAGAATCCACCTGTCTCCCAAAGATTAAGCCACATAATCCACCCTGAGACCCAACAAAAGCGCAAGTGCATCCCAGAAAGGGAAGAATGGAGAACAAATATCTCCAGATGACTGAACTGAGGGAGAGAAGCAAAGTCCTGGTGGATCAGACCCAGTTTCATTTGCCTGGAGCGCAACAACATCGGCACAGCATTTCCCACTACGTGTTACTTTTTTCTCTCTCCATGAAAATACCACTTGGGAGGGAGGCAGAAGAGATTCACAGCTCTAAGCTGACTTGTGAGCTCTTGCCCTCAGCTGTTTTCGTACTTTCCTAAATCCAAGGAGTTAGCTTTGGTGCTGTCACAGCTGTTGAGCCGACTGACAAATCTATTTTGAAGGTGAGACGCCAAAGTTGTACAAATAAGGTTCGCCAGCAAGGTGGGGTTTTACAAACATGTAAAACGGGGAGGGGAGTCCTGGCTGTGTAGATAAAAATAATGCCAGAAATGCCTCTGCAAAGCGATGATGGTGTGGACCAAAGGAGCGCCTTGGGGTGGGAAAAGAGTGAGCGAAGCCAGCGCTTCTGCCTGAGTGAAAATTCATGAACTTGCAGCTGCAATTTCACATTTGAATTTCAGAACGGAGAAGCTGAACTTTGTACCAAGCCTTTTTGATGGCAGAGAAGTTCTGTGTTTTGATTTGCACATTTTGGAATGGGAACTCTCTGTTATTTCAGTATTTTTTAAAAAAAAAAATTGAAATATTTTTGTCCTGCCCTTTATTTAATTTTTTTCCATCTATTTTTTTCACTGTAAAGTCAAACTAAAGAATCTACATACACTTAGCCAATGGAATATATATAGTGGATAATCTACATGTTTTGTTGTGAATGCATAAATAAATATTTGATACAGGTGGCATCCAGTTCTGGAGATGCAAAGGTGAGATAGAAATTAATCTCAGCCAGACTAGAAGGCAAAGCAACATATAAGCCAACACTATAAAAGAACCAGATACATCTCAACATTTGCTGCTGTTGTCACTGGCCAATACAGTCATTCAAACCATCAGATTTCTCGTGGAGTTCTGATGGATTTGGATAGTAATTGTGAGTAATTCTATTCTCCCTTATTCAGAATTTTAAAAAAATCATATTTATCAATTTCAATGCAAGCAAACAAATAGAAAGAAAGAAAAGAAGAGAAAAACTCTACATGACCAGTATAATACGTTATTTCAGTATTGACGAGGAAGCGTTCTGTAAGAAGGGTCTGCTTGGAGCCTCACCGAAATCCCTCTTCAAACAGAGCAACCAAGATTTGACAGTGTGCTTGTGTAGTACAGTATACACATTGGTTGTCCTATGCCATCTTTCTTCGGGAAAGCAGCATTGTACAACCACTCATGGATCTGTCAATAGGCCTCCTTATTGTTCCCTTGTGCAAGTAGGAAATTGCAAAGTTTGTTCCTGCAACAATCCCAGTGAATCAAATGTGACATTGAAGCCACTGGCAAGTAGCAACGCCCAGAAATGTGCAACCTCACGGCTGGAATCTTGTGGATTGGTTCCATGTTGAGCGGACCCATTGACTCAATTGTGGAATGATAAGTCAGGACATAGCTAATCCAACTGATTCAGCACCTCTGCTCTAGGTGGGACTAACAATAGGATTCAGGCCCATGGGAAATGGTTACTCTTGGGAAACGCCACTTACCCAGCCATGAACTGAAGATGTCTGTTGCACAATGGCCAAAAAAGCACAACCACCCGTGTAAGGGAATCCTTATTTGAATCCTTCCTTGTCCCCAGAATTGGGGCTCATGGTGGCTTCCCATTTCAAACAGGTACGGCACCGCTAAAAAAAGAAAAAAGGGAACATTAAAATAGAATTAAACCATCTACACCATTAAAACAATTTAAAACATACAATTTGAAACTTGAAAAACATTTAATAACAGGGAAATTTAAAACAATGCAGCACATTCTTAAAATTCTGTTTGGTTTTTTAAAATCTTTTCTAAAAGGTTGCCTGAATGAAAAGTTCTTTGCCTGCTGATGGAAGAACTTCAGGGAGGGAGCGATTATGGTCTCTCTGGGAAGGGATTTCCAAGCAAAGAAGCAGCCGCATTTTTATACACACACACACACACACACACACAATATATATACATATACATATATTTTTATTAAACAAAACCAAATGACAACACTACAACACAGTACACAAAACTAAAAAAGATAGAAAACATTGTAATACTTCTGGAGAGAGGTAGTCACTGTTGTTTTGCCTTCCTGTGGAAGCAGCTCACAGTGGCTTTGATTCTCTCTCTCCGCAAACTCTCTGCTCCCCATTAACAACTCACAGAGAGGAAAACCCAGGATCAGATCTGCATTGGAAGTGTGCCTATAATCTCATCTTGGGCTGTTTTCCTTGGCTTTCGTCCCAGCAAACTCAATCAATGATATGAACAAATCAATCAAAATCCCCATCTGTCCTGAGACAAACACAACACTCACATTATGCATTTCAGGACTGTGTTTTCCTCCCTCAAAGGCTGGAATCTGTGTGCAAGTTCTTCAGGGAAGCAGCCGGACATTTTTCTTCGCTGCAGCATGGCCATATTCAGTTCGAAGTTGCAGAGACAGAAATGTACATGCAAGTGCCACAGTGCATGGTTGCACCCTGCACATAGATGTGCATGCACACTGCACATGCTGCATATAATGCATGGTCACACCATACACTTTGCACATTGAAGTGCATTTCTCATCACACATACAATTGCATACAAGCATTTGCTTACCGGTTCACTAGAAGAACATGGCAGTTAACTAAGAAGGTGAAGCTATGCAACCATAGCATAGTTCAGTGAGCATAGAGTTATGCTCTGTCTCTTCAGTGTCAATTCTCTGCCCATATCTCCAGGGACAGAAGGGAGCTGTAGATGAACTGTTCTTTTAGCTGTGAGGGCGGCCTGGGTTTGGCTGGGGTGACCTTCAGCTACACACTTGCAGTATGTGCAATGCCAGTGTTCATTTCTCCCTCTCTTTTTCTAACCCTCCTCCTCTCTTTCCCCTGACTCTCCAAATGGCTTCATCAAGGGTGTCCCACTGCTTATCCCAAGTGAAAGCACATCTTGCCTCGTTTATGAACAATAAACGGTTCCTGCAGCACATGTTAATCGTGGCTCTGCCCCTTTATTCTGAAGAATTGCCCCTGACTTCAACAGGCACTCACTAAGAGTTCTCGTTTGGAGCAATACCTTTTTTAATATGCTAAATGAGCACACAGATGAACCTGTTGCTCACTTAACAGGGTTTTGTGTTTTTTCCTCCAAATGGCCTGTCCTTGCTTGAGAAAGGTCATTCTATTGGCAGATTTATGACTTAACTCTCCGGCCCCGGCTATCACCGGGGGTCAGTCCAGCAGCTGTCTCAGCATATTAAAAGGGGCGGCGGTTTGAAGCAGGATCAGCATTTGCTAACAAGGGGAAGCATGGAGGCTGGCCATTCACTTCTGCAGGCCTTTGCTTTAACTTTGCGCTGCTGCAGGGTTTCATTCAATGACTCCATACTTCCCAACTGTCCTGAAGAGCAGAGATACAGTCCTGATTAATCCTTTGTCATCCCACTTTATCTGATGCTTTTAAAATGTCCCAGTTCCTCTCTCCTCCTATCCGCAGCTTACATCAATCACAGCAAACTGAATTCAAAGTGCAAAAGCGGTTTCTACTCACTCAACTCAGCAGAGGGAGAGGAGAGGAGCAGGTACTATCTTGCCCTTCCCAGTCAGCTCAGACAAAAGCAAAATGCTTCAGCTTTTCCTTGCTTGCGTGCTCTTCCTCATTAACACCTTGTGCCAAGTCAACCACTCTCTGATGTTGCTTGGCCGCACACATCCCAGTTTTCATGTGTAAAATGTCGAAGAGTGTGTCCCTCTTATTGCCACAACACTGTAGCTGAACAGGTCCAAGTATCCTTAACGTCTTTGACTTTGACACCAAGGATTGGCAACTTCCAACTCTCATTGCTGCCCCATAGGGTCATCCCATCCCCAGCCACCATGAAGATGTAATGAACATATCTGTTTAGCATGGGGACATAATTACCTCTTTGAAACAAGTACTTCAATCTTGCTAGTGGCATATGGAGGTATAAATTGGCCTTATGCCTGTGTATGACTTCGGGGGGTGGGATCAATACAGTATTATCTTTTCCCTTCCGCATTGACCAAAGGACCTCCCCCAAATTTACACTGAGGCCTTGCAGCCCCCCATCATTCTGTGCCTGGCAGGGGAAATCAGATAAATATTTGGCTCTGTTCCTGTAGCTAGACATGAAATGATTACATCATTGGGACATCTGAATGCTGTGGAGGACCCCAGAGACCTCAGTGAACGATGCAATCATTTCATGCCTGTCTGTGGGGACATAGCTGGATGCTTCCGGTATCCTTCCAGCTGCTCTTTCCCAGCCGCAGAATGGCCGTGGGGCAGGTTGTAGTGGCAGTAATGCCAGTGTGAAGGGGTGGTGAATGAATGGCCCATTGTAGGATACTTCTGCCTGCAGAACTATTATGCGACACTGAGCCATACAGAATTTCAGACAAGGTGTGTGTGACCTTTCCACCTTATTTAAAAACAGATTTGCCCTGGGAGAAAGCTTCCCAAGGCCAGGAATCTTCCTGCAAACACACAGTTTTAAAGGAGTGGGAAATATAGCTCCCTCAAGTTAAAATGCTGCCCTTTCGCCCTTTGAATTGAATTTGGCTCTCAGATAAAAAGAGGTCCTCCACCCCTTGCCCTGCCAAATTCTGCAGGCAGGAACTCTCAGCTCCTGCCCTTTGCTCATGCCAGGAGGAAGATCTTGAGGGGTCCTGCTGATACTGAGAAATGGAGCAGAAGTGGAGCTTTGCAAGATCTCTCCCATGCAAGGGTTCTTTATCTGCAGTCGGTGTACCCCTAGGAGGTCCACGGATGGGCTTCAGGTGGTCCACGAACCAAGCACAAGAATGATTTTTTTTTCTTTGATTTTCTGTTACTTTGATCTTTGTGTTTAAGAGCATTTCTCCTTGGAGGTGGTCCACGGCTTTCATCAGATTCTCCAAGGGGTCTGTGACCCCAAAAAAGGGAAGAATCATAGCTGTAATGAATCAGGTCTTTCTTGAGTAGAAAGGAACCACACCTTCTTTTTCTCCTCCATCATGCACTTTTCTGTATTGCCTGCAAAAAAAACCCTGTTGGTGTCTCTCACACACATATAAGTTTCCTTACACTTGCTGTTTGAACTTCTTTGTGATTGAACAATGGATATATTCAGTTCACAGTTGTGCAAACAAAATTTTATAAGTGTAACCATTGCTCATGAGGTAGGTAGTGTGTCACTCTTCATCAGCGTTGGTTAGCTGAGACTTTGGAAACAGCTGTTGCACGTTCCCCCTTGCACAACAAGACAAGAAGTATGCACATTTGTTCAGAAGAAGGGTTGCACAGCACAACCACTGCATAACTATATGAATGTAGATTTACATTGCCGTTGCTCTTAGGTGCCCTCTTTAATTCAAACTCAGCAGTGATGTGATCCTAGGGCAGTGGTTCTCAACCTGTGGGTCCCCAGATGTTTTTGGACTTCAGCTCCCAGAAGCCCTGAGCATTGACCATAGTGGCTGGGGCTTCTGGAAGCTGAAGTCCACAAACATCTGGGGACCCACAGGTTGAGAACCACTGTCCTAGGGTTTTCATGGGAAGTTTTGCTTTGAGGAGGTCTGCCATCGCCATTCTCTTGGCCTGAGAGAGTGTGACTTGCCCAAGGTCACCCAGAGAGTTTCCACGGCTGAGTGGGGATTCAGACACCGGTCTCCTAGAGTTCTAGTTCAACATTCAAACCACTCTTCCACACTAGCTCTCTTGCTACATGCCTTCAATTTGACTCTGACATACTGTGACTTCTCCTATGTGTTTTTTCCCCCTGAGCTTTATTCACGGAAGGCTTATGCTGCCTTCTTCTTAGGCTGAGAGGGTGTGGCTTGCCAAAGGTTACCCTAGAGGTTTCCAAATCCTGGTCTTCCAAGGTCCCAGAGTGAACACTCAAACCACCACATCATGCTGGTTCTCTTCTTCAAGCTGACTCTGACTTCTGGTAACCCCATCCTCAGGTTTTCTCAGCAACGTTTCTCCTTCAGAGGAGGATTGCCATAGTCTTCCTCTTAGGCTGGGAGGGAACGTGGCTTGTGGGCAAGGTCACTCAAGGTCACCCAGTGGGATCTCCATAGGGATTTGAACCCTGGTCTTCTAGTGGGTTTCCATGGTTGGGAAGGGATTTGAACTCTGGTGTCCTTTGAGAGCTCAGCTCTCAAAGCAACACACCACAGTGGCTCTCCGATTTACATGAGACAACCACAGCATCAGATGCCGTTCCCCCGAGGTCAGTCAGCCCGCGACAGGCAAGGTCCACCCAGATTCCCTCCCTTGATAAGGAATCTTCCTGCTCTTTCTGGGTGACAGCCTGTCCCTGCCAATGCTGCTCTCTATCCTTCTTCCTGCTCTTCGTGGGAGCCCATGCTCTGGTGATCTATGGGTTGTTTGGAGAAGGAGCAAATGCTGCTTATGCATTATATACATGTCTTGTCTGTTCCACTTGATAATGCCATTCTTTAATATGCATAGCAGTGGCTTTTTAGCGGCTTCTGTGTTTCTTTCCTCCCCCATCTTCTCTTCCTTTGTCTCTTCCAGGACTGTCAGGAGTGTACAATGAGATCCTTTGTCTCTTGCTTTCTCCTTCGTGCAATTTGAGGGACACCATTGTTTCCAAACTTTGTTCTGCAAAGTGCTAAATAAAACAATGCACCACCAGCAATGACTTGCCACATTTATGTGCCATTTCAAGGCCTTGTTCAAAAGCACTACCTCGTTCCGGTGGTCCTTATGTCACAAGGATGAGGAACAGGGAACCTATAGAGACGATATATTCCCCAAGAAACATTTGTGACCTCTAAAACCATCCAGAGAGAAAAATTCTTGGTGCCTTCCCCCCAAAAAAACCCACAGGGGTCACTGTTCTCCTCAACATACCTCGCATACCTTGTTTCAGCTAAAAGAAATTAAAAATGGAAATATTTTGAGAAATGTTTTCTGGTGGAAATGGGTCTAGATGATTGAATAAAGCCATGATATGTTCTGGTTTTCAAGTCCTGACCTAACTAGTGGCCTGTGGTTTCCATGTCATTGGGATGGTGAATCCACATTCAGCTTTAACGAGTGCTTTAAAGGAACTACCTAAAGTGTCGAACCTCACTCACCAATAAACAAATGGGCACCATGGCCAGTTCCTTTAAACTTCGGAGTAAAACCTGGAGTTGATTCACCATTCCACAAAGATGGAACCCACCCACTCCTCAGTGCTGCACTAGATTGTCCGAGGAGTCTGGATTTTGCAGACCATGGGCCACACATTGTTCCTAAAACATTTTCTCTAAAATTGTCCCCAAAGACCTCCTAGGGGGCATGAGGACAATTTTGCAAGATTTTTGGCCCTCACCCCAGATTTTTCTAGCCTCAACCAGCATGGGCCATTTTCCCCTCAAACAGGAAGTGACCTTGACATTCACTTATTTCCTGGTCATTTCCTGTGTGGCAAAAGGCCTCTCCTGGGCCTCAAATGCCCCCCAGGAGGACATAAATGTGGCAGAATTGCCTATGATGGGCATTCAGGGGGCCAAAAACTTCCAGACTTTTTTTCTGAGTGTACAATGGAGGGGGGGGCAGCCCTCCAAGTTCTCCAGGGAGGCAATCCCAGAAAGTTGCCCACCACTCAGACAGGTCTTCAGGCTGATCCCACCTGTCTCCTCCTACCGGCAGGGCTTTATAAAAGCCTCAGACTTGACCAAAGAGTATTAGTAGCCCTTTGACGTGTTGCTGTGGAACTCGTAGTTAAACAGACCATTTCCCTTGAAATTTTCTGGATGGCAAAGAAATACCTGAAAGAGGGCAAGTGGCCAGATGTGTAGCTGTGGCACAGGAGTACCAATTTGCCCTTTCATTCTTAAAACGCGGTGATGGATCAGGTAGAATGCCCTTTGCCTGGTCTGATGTCCATTTAGGAGCCATGGTGTTTATTATTACCACTTAGATTCCCCCAATGCTTTCTGTCTAATGTGGGTAGACGCCAGCAGGCACACACAAGGCAATTGCTGGAAAGTTCAGGAATGCCACTGCTTCGACAGCATGGGAAAAGACTCACGTGGTGCATTTAAGCAAACATGCTTTCTCGGAGAAGAAGAGGAGACGGGGAGGGTTGTGTGTGGGTATGTGTGTGTGAGGGAGGCCGCCTGATTCATGACAGCGGTTCCAGCCCTGTCATGCTACTGCCGCTGCTTGATATCCACAGAAATCCTGCCCTTGGCATTGAACTTAACTATTTATTTCTCCTCTTCAAATGCTCTGAATTGAGCCCTTGACGTGCAGCGCTTAACGCTCAGTGGGCATTTGCTGACCGTACCACTGCTGTCCTATCTTTTGGTGCTTATGCAAATACCCTCATTCTCTTCTTCTCCTGGATATTTGCTTTCTGCACAGCCTTAGGGGAAAGGGCTCTCTCTGTTGGATGCACAGCAGGCATTTAGCAAAAAGCTTTGTTTGGTGGGTCTGGCACTCCACAGATTGCATCCAACAGGATATGAGACTTTTGTGGGCCTTTGTTGTGTGACTCTCACGTTAATCTAATTTCACTCTCTGGGTTCTTGTTGTTAGTAGTACATTATGCGTAGATATCCTGCCTCTTCCCCAGCACGGGGAATCAAGGCAGGTGGCTGCTGTTGCTAATTGCCATCAGGCTGACTTTGATTTATGGTGGACCCTCTGAATGCAAGACTTCCAAGTCACCCTGGCATCAACTGGGCTGCTCAGGTCTTGCAAACCAGGGCAGCCATTGTGGCTCCCTTATGGAGTTTATCCTGTAATACTACAGGCTCCCTCTTCTCTTATTGCCTTACCAAGAGTTATCGTTTGGTCTGAGAGCCATTTCTTCTCGCAATGAGCCCAAAGTATGACTGTCTCAGTTTAAGCGTCGTGGCTTCTAGGGAGAGTTTAGGCTTGATTCCTTAGTACTCTTCTCCAGCACCACATTGCAAATGGGTTGATTTTCTTCCTCTCCATTTTCTTCACTCTCCAGCTCTCACAACCATGAATGGAAATGAGGTGGCTTACAAATTATCAAAACCAGTACAGGTTAAAAACATTGCCTACCTGCGTATGCACACACATGAGTTAAAACCAACCTAGCAGCATACCATTTAAAGCCTGTCTCAGTCTATTTTTTTAAAGTCTGGAGGAATAGGAAGGTTTCCCCTTCCCCTTGCAGAAAGAGAGCAAGGAGGGAGTTCCACCTGGTGGGTTTCTCCCAATGCAAGGAAAGTGTTGATGCCATGTTCTTAATTTTCTTAGCTTAATGCTAAAACAGGCCCAGGCACGGAGAAGGAAGGCTACCACATCAGAGCCCAGGAAGGGAATGGGAAGAGTATTATATGTGTGTGTGTGGGAGGGTTATTCATGATTTTTCCACCTTTGTGAGGGCTCTGCACCTCGAACCCTTGTGAATGTGGAAGGGCCACTGTATAAGCAGAGGGCAGGGACAACGGTCACACACGGAGACTTCCCAAAGCTCTGTGTGGAATGAGCCAGTGATGCTGGGAGTCAAGATTTTGCTGTCGACACCTGTGTGCAGCATCTGCGATGAGGCAGAAGCCCACTCTCCTTGCCCAATTCAGTCCTCCATTGCCTGGTGGGGTGGGCAGGTGGAGAATGTGACTGGGTGTTAAATATTGCAGTAAATAAAAGTGGGGGGCCTGCCAGCTTTCCCCGCTCCTCTTTCTAATTCAGGAGAGCAAATGAGCATCCCTAGGAGCGACTGGGGCTAAGAAGTCTTTACAGTCTTAAGGCTGTAAAGCTGTTTGCTTTCCCTCAAGCCTGCTTCCACTTTTTTTCCTTCAAAGTTGCCACTTGGTAAAGATTCCTCTGATATCTTATTCTGAAGGGAGTCATGAAAAGAGTGTGTGTGTGGGGGGATGCACCATCTCAACCTCCCAGCAAACACAGCTCCATAAATAAGTGATGGGAAGAGTGCAAAAGGGGCCCCGGGAAGCAGAGACAGCGCATGAAGCCAACTGCACATTCTGCTGCAGTCTCCATGGAACGTCGGGTGGAATCGGGGGCAAATCTGGTGCATTCGCAAAGGGACTACATCTCCTCCCCGTGCAGCATGGTGAATACATCTCCTCCCCGTGCAGCATGGTGATGTGAGTGGAGATGCATTTGCTGGCCTCCAAGGGAGAAGAGGCTGTTAATGCACCACGGTGCCTTGTGCTGTGACAGAGAGCAACAGCGGGTGAAGGAAACGGAGACACCACCCTTTCCTTCTCCTCCCTGCCTGATTTTGTCAACCCATCCTCCCGCCTCTGATAAGTGTAAGCTTTGCTGGCCATTCTGGGGCTGGGTAGGAATTTTCCCTCTTTTCACCTTTTTCTTTCCTACACTGCACCATTGACTGGGGAGTAACTTGGATTTGGGTTGTGTCTTAAGTTGGCAGTCATTTGGCAGGTAGTGGAGGGAGAAGCAGGAATTTGGTGAAGAACTATGGCACCCTTTGGGTCAAGGAGAAGTCTCCAGAGTTGCTTCTTTACATCCTGCATTTAGGGAGGTGGGAAAGGAAATTTTACCACAAATAGCAACTGTGACCCCTCCCATGAAATTTTCTCCAAATTTCTAGTCTCACAGCAACTTAAAAGTCCAGTGGAGCACTTAGAGATGCAGTTTAGGCATCCAAAGAAAAGGGGTAGGCAAGGAGAGCCAGGGAAGGTGAACATGGCAAACAGAAGAATTCTAGGTATGAAGGATTTCCAGTGTCTGCCTCTCTGAAGTGCTACATGCTTGGGGAGTGAAGGAAAATTTCATTGGAAGGAGGCAGAATTCATATTTGGGGGGCATGCATGAGGTCACTCCATGAGGCCACTGGAAGGAAGATGGATTCCCAGTTTATGTATGCCAGGGCCAAGGAAAACTGAACTGCGGACCTGTGGCCCATCTCCCATCATAATAACTATGAGAACAGTACAAGCACTGTCCTACCAGGAGAATTTGCTCCCCTGTTTTGCTGCTATATGCCTTCATATCCTTGAACTGTCAGACTATAGCTTAATCCTTCTAGCATGGTCTACTGAATAGAAAATAACCCTTCTTCTGCCATTGTTAAAATTTGGCCGTGGTGCTGACAAGGACTCTAGTACCCATCCACTTTGTGGCAAGAGGCACACTCACTATAGGGTGGTGATGGATCTGGGTTGCTGTCTGTCCAGATTGGAAAATGGGGGGATCTTTCTTGCTGAGCATAATGGAGAGCAAAGCAGAACGCTGAGGGCCTCCGAATCAGCCTGTTAGTCAAAGAACTGAGGAACCATGTTTTGCCTCAGAGCGGTTTTCTTTCCCTTTTTTCTTCCCCTCAGTACCACGGCCAGCTCTATCCTCTCAGCTTGCCGCAGGCGAGAGGAGAAAGGGAAAAAAAGAAGAACCAAACTGTTTTTTTTTAAGGGGAGATGGAAAAACAGAACATCCCATGTACGACTGCCATCGCATTTAGAGTTTCCCTGCGTGTCCCTTTGTCAGAAAGGTCAGAGACCAGGTAGCCGGGGTCAGCTCATTTAACCAGCTTCTCCTTGTTCTACGTCTAATTCAACAAACTCCATAGCAACGCGTGCACCACTCTGCTTACCTGACCCTGCCCGACCTCACTGTTAACATCTTTTTTCCCTACCAAGTTGCTTCTAAAACAAACCTGAAATGCTGCAAAAGCTCCTCTGAGTCGGAATTGATGCTGGAGCCAGATGAAACCCAAGCCTTTGGCAAGGAGCCATGCAAGATGTCATGGAGGGAGGAGAGCAGGTGGAAAATTCCAGCTTATGGTGTCATGGCGTTGTCCTTGTGTGCCCAGGGTGGCATTGCCAAATATTTGGGTGCTTTGAAATGCTTATAAATGTGGCCATGTTTCTTGGGAGGAGACCTGCCTCTTCTAGTTTCTCTTCTTCCCTTCCTTCTTTTCTTCCTCTCCTCCTCCTCCTCGCCTTCCCAGTAATCTCTCTGCCGCCAACATTTCTGCTTTCTAGTTTAACTTTAAATTTACCCCCCCTACCTTTCAGCCCACCTGGGCTGCTTAGTCTTGCACATATTTTATTTGAACTGTTTTATCCCCTGTTTTGAGAATGTGGCATCAGTGCAATGAAGGATTTAAGAGAAGGAAAAGAATCTATTCCTAAGGGTTTGAACCTTCCTATTGAATTAGCAAATGCAGAGCTCCCTTTCTTGACAGTGAAGCCCAGGGAGAATCACAAATACACATCCAAAGCATGTTTACTAAGAAGTCATTCCCGCTGTGGATGTGTACCTGTGTCCCACAGAATCCGTCTTCAGCACTTGGCCTAGTTTCCTAAACAGGCTACCAGTTAGTTGCACCTGCACTGAGAGATGATGTATTTTGTTACCCGTTTGTGAAGAAGCAAAAAGTATTTGCAAGAGGGCAGGTGCTGGGGGAAAGAATGAATAGCACCCCATTGCTGGGAAAGAAACTGTGTCAAAGATTCCTCACCCTAGTTTGATCATGTGCAATTGATTACTTGAAGTCTTTTAGCAGGGCAGCTAATAGTCATAGGTCCATAAATAGAGGATATGGCTTGCTTACGTGCAGACAATTCCAGGTTCAATCCCAGGCACACCCAACTTAGAAAGTAAGCAAGCAAGCAAGCAAGCAAGCAAGCAAGAAAGCTGCAGAAAGTTGCTTGAATCTTGGATAGCCATGGGAACTGAATAGGATTTATACTGAGCTAGATAAACCAATGGTCTAATTCAGTATCAAGCAGCATTTTCTACCTCTCTCAAACGCTGTGTAGGGATAATGGGTGGGCTTCAATCTGTCTTAAGTGGCATTCACATATTGCCTAATGGGCAACATGATGGCATAGCGTTGCCAGATACACTGTGCGATCCACTGGGAGCAGGCAATGAATAAGTTGTATCAGGCAATACTCTCAAAAGGAGAAAAAACTCCCTGACTGGTTTAGATTAAGCAAGGAGCATGCTCTCCAAAATAATCCCCTCAAAAAGATCAGTGAATCCTGATTGGTTGGGACCAGGCAATGAAGAAGTTCTTCCGCCTAATCCCCTCAAAAATAGTACCGAATCCCTGATTGTCTGGGACCAGGAAATGAAGAAAATCTTCCAATAGATCCCCTTAAAAAGAGCACTGAGTATCGGCAACAGCCAGGGGTAACAGTGCACGCACACGGGCATGAGAAGTAATGCGTGAAGGTGCAGAAGCTGAAGGTCTCATAGATCCTTCCTCATCAGCAGCAATTTTCACATTGAACAATGAAACATGTACACATTCATCACAGAAATGTGTTGTACAGGCACACATGTGCGCACACCAAAAGGGCTGAATGCTGTAAGAAAAACACATTTTGTAACTTAAAAAATAATTCCAGGATCCTAAGAAGTTTCCTCTTTTCCTCTCTCCTTTTTTGGGGGGAAATCCTGTCCTTCTTTTGTTATTTACCATCACGCTGTTGCTTAGCGGCCCCTGGAGCGGAAGCCACAGTTTTTCCAAACAGCCGCTTGAAGCTTTCAATGGTTAACAATTTTGCAGGACCTCCCCAGCGGAAACAGTTTGGAACTGTTCTTTTCCCATACCCCACTGGCCATCACTGGCCACGGGAGGCCAGTTTAATGTTCGCGGACGCAGCTGCTTTTGGTGCATGGGGATCTCAGAGCGTTCTCCGGACCACCAGGGAATTGGGTAGAAGGGGGTGGGCGGGAAATCCACCTTATATGTGCTCTGCTTCCCTTTCCCTTTGCAGAGAAAAACTGGCACAAATGTTCACTGGAGACTAAAGGCACCTCGATCGAGGCATTATTTCTAAAGGGAGAAGTGCTGGAGCTTGATCCCTGGGGGAAGGAGTTGTGGTGAGAGAAAATACGTGTGCTAGAAAAATAGTGGAGGCAAAGAACTCTGAGATGCAGCACTGGGAGTGTTTTATTACCCAATTCATTTCAAGATCTCCAGCAATCAATCAATCAATCAATCAATCAATCAATCAATCAATCAATCAGGGGAGGCCATGTGACTCTATGCTTTTTTATGCATACATCAGGCCCACTGACTTGGACGATCCACTCACTTACACCCAAGTAAATGTTGCATAGAATCAAGTTGGCTGGAATCCTGTTGGTTAGTCCTAACAAGACTGGATCCATTCAATCCATTGTTGGAAGGTGACTCATAGAATAGGGTGGAAAGAAACCACAAAGGCCATCCAGTCCAACCCCCTTCTGCCAGGCAAGAAGAAGCCATCCAAGCCATTCAAGCTTTGACAGACGGCCATCTGGCCTCTGCTTAAAAACCTCCAAAGATGGAGGAGACACCACCATGCTCTAAGGAGGCAACAGATTCCACTGCCAAACAGCATTTACCATCATGAAGTTCTTCCTAATGTTTAGGTGGAATCTCTTTTCCTGTAGTTTGAAGCCTTTGCTCCATGTCCTAGTCTCTTCTCAACTTGTAGGTGAATCCAATTGACTCAGAAATAACAATGTGATTTACGCCACCGTAAAAAAATGTGAAAACATAAGTCTCCAGCATAGATAATATAGGTCAATAGTTCTTAACCTGCAGTCTTGAGATTTGCGGTTTGGTGAGGTATTTAGAATTCCTGCTGGGGAATTCTAGTTTATCAGCCTCTTGTTCTTTGTCAGTTTCTAAACAGAGTTTGGAGGGCTACCTCTCAAGGCTTCTTTAGCTACATTCCTACACAGGTAGGGGTTGGATTAGATGACCCTCAGGATCTTTTCTTGATCCATGATTTTATGTTGTTTTTCTTTCATCATTTTCCTATCTCCATGCATTTATCTCCAAACAGACTTTTAGACTCCGGCTACCTTCCCACCTAGGGAGACCAACCTGTCAATTTTCTCTTCCTTTAAATAATAATTTGGATTCGAATTAAAATACCTTAAAGGCCTCATTAAAGCTAAATTAAATGTGTAGCCAAGCATCCTTTATACATTTTAATCAGATTTTTTACCCATTTCAAACAAACATTACTCTTGAATGTTTAGACGAGAAGTGTAGTGAAGCATCGCCAGTCGGTTCATTTCATTTTCACAAGTGGAACCCTGATTCATCTGATCAGGCTATTAAAGCAACATGATTAAGATTCAGAAATTAATAATAACTGGCCCTTCTCTCCTCTCCTTCAGATGCCACTGGAGTTCAGGCTGTTCTGAACTGAATCCAAATATGCCTCACATTCATCAGCGTGGATAGTGAGGGGAAAGTGCGGAGCCTGAAACAAACCCACTAGAGCCTCAGGTGCCGAGCCCAGGAAAGTTACTATCTGGGTCTACACTACAGTTCCTTGAATTCTCCCATCATGACATAAAGTTCAACTATAGAACAGGTCAGCTTCCAGCCATGGGATCTGCATTGCTTCTTAAAAGCGTCCACGTTGTCTCACTTTGGGTAAACCACGAACTCATTTCACTTTTCTTTTTCTTTTTTGCTTTCCAACATGTAAATAAATAAATATGAAAAATAAGGAAAAATTAAAAAAATATGATCAGATTATGATTAGCTCCAATCATTAAATATGATTAGAGGTCTTTGATCATCTCCACAGGCCTGATCATCTCCCATGTCAGTAGAGCACTGAATCTGCTCCAGTTTTTGGATAGCTTTAAAGGGGATCTCCAAGGCACTGAACCTATTTGGGAGGTTCCTTTAATGCCTACAGTAAAACCTGGAGTGAATTCACCATCTCACTGACATTGGAGCCACCAGGTGCTGTTGTTCTCAGCCTTCCAGACACCTTTGCATCTTTTAGTCAAATGTTCCTCTTTGTATGAATAATTAGATTAATGGAAAGAGTTGTGTGTGGATGCAGTGGAGGCTGGTGGCCTTTGGGGTAATGCTGAACAAACTTGGACAAAGGATCTGTCCAAGGTCCTGAACCTGCTTTGGTGAGACAGTTCAACACCTTGGGTAGCTCTCTCAGGCTTCGGGCTAAAACCCAGAGTCAATTCATCGCACCATTCTCATTGGAGTCACCAGTCCCCCTCTGCTCACATTCTGTTGCCCCCAAAGACAATCCTAATCCTCAGATCAAGCAAATTAGGCACCTGAATCACTTCCCTCCAGTTTGTGACCTCTCTGGTCTCATTAACCAGGTGGCTTCAGGCTGGACCTGCCCAGCAGTGGTGTTTGTTACACGCGGTTGTCTTGGCTTACTTTCTCCAGCCCTTTTGTAATCGAAAGATTCCAGAGAAATAAGATAGATGTCCATATCCTTTATCCTTTGTCCAGTGATTCTGGGCTCATTGATTCTAATCACTGCCACCTCCTTTTATTTTCTTCTTCCTCACTGTCTGGGGGTCTTTCATGAAAATCTCTTGGATCTAAATCCAGTTGTTCATTCTAGCTGAATCAGTTCCTGAAAGGTAAGTCAACAGTTAGGTAAAAACCATAGGTTCAACATATCTCCTGTCATGGGGACTAGCAACGGTATGAATCAAAGGATCCTCCTCCAGATAGGAGTTGGGCTCCAATTCCCATCAACCCTATTCCAGCATACTGGTGAGGAATGCTGGGAACCACAATCCAACAACATCTAGAGGGCTGAAGGGCTCCCAGCCCTGATTTGAGACTTGGGCTTTGCAAGAACATCCACACATAAGCAGCACCATGACTCTTCTGGTCCAGCCATTTGGGCTAATCTCCCCTACCTTCCACCCATTCCCCACCCAAGAAATGGAGGTTTGAGTTCATACCAAAGGCCTCACTAATCCAGCATTTGTTCTCACAATGGACAACCCTGAGACACTCGGGGGAAGCTTACTAGCAGGTTATGAAGGCAACTGCCTGGTCCTGCTCATGTTCTCCCAGCAAGCACATTGGGAGTCATATAGCCTCTGGAGGCAATTGAGAGGCCATCTTAACTAGCTGTTTCATCCTGCTTGGATCTGTGTAATCACCTTTTAAAATTCTCCAAGTTGGCAGGCGTCCTTACACTCTGTGGTTGCAAATTGCATACTTTACCTACATGAAGTACGAAGAAGTATTTCCTTTTATCTGTCCCTAAACTCCCATCTGTTAGCTTAATTGGATGGTTCTGGGTTCTAGTATTAAATGGAGGAAACTTCTCTCTCCTTCTCTCCATTTTCTCCACATCATGCATAATTGTACAACTCTCTATCACGTCTTCCCTTACTTCCCATTCTGCTAAGGTAAAAATCACCCCAAATTATAACCTTTTCTAGTAAGGCAATTACTCCAGTCCCTTGATCATTTTCATTGTCCTTTCCTACACTTTTTCCAGCTCTGCAATATCCTCCTTTCTTGGTGTGGTGATCAGAACTATAAACAAGTGCTATTGTACTCACAGCTTTGTCTTCCTAAAGCATTATCTTAAATCCATTTGGTAGCCCCTACTAGACTAGATCCATTGAATCAATGAGATTTGCATATGCGTTGATTCAGCAATTAATTCAATAGGTCTCCTTTAGTGAGTAATGCCAATAGGATCCAGTCCATTGTGACACTGGAAGCTTTATTCCCATTCCTAATAATCCCTAATGTGGGATTTTCCTTTTCAGAGCAAATGAATATTGGGTTGGTGTATTCATAGATCTACCCACCACAGTCCCAAGATCCCTTTCCTGATTAGTCATTAATCACTCAGACTGCATCTGCATGTATATGTATTTAGCATGTTTTGCTCTGATGTACATTATTTTACACCTACTGACAATGGGCCACATTTACCATTTCAAAATTCAGTAATATGACTTTCTTTTATTCTTTTGTTTTGAATTTATCATTCTCTAAGTAAATATCAGCTATGGCCCTGAATCTTATTGTTAGTCCCAACTAAAGTAGAACCATTGCATCAGTGGAATTCACCTATGTGTTGGCTCATCACTCAACAATTGATTCAGTAGATCACCACCAGCTGAGCCTTCCCCACGTGATTCCAGGCACTAAAAAACCCCACCATCACTTAGTAAATTTCTTGCATAGCTCATGAAAATGCCCTGGGCTTAGCCTCAGACACTTTCAACCTGCTTCTCATTAGGGGTGGTGAACCTCAGGCCCAGGGGCCAGAACTTGGACCTTCTGCAGTCCCTGTCTAGCTCTTTGGGGTTTCCCAGAAAACTGAGCTCCCTTTCCCATGAGTGATACCATCATTTGGTGGCTTCATTTTCTAAAAGATGGAATTGCCTCTGGAAAGCTCCATTGGTCTCAATGAAATGCTGGAGCTTTGGGCCCCACCCCTTCCTGCCTTGGCCACGCCCATCCCTGGCATGTGGCCCTCAAGAACTTCGCTCAGATCCAATGTGGCCCTCGAGTGGCAAGAGGTTCCCCACCCTTAGGGCATGTTAATTGGCAACAGCTCTCCAGGGCTTCAGAGAGGAGTCTTTCTCAAGCAGGAACTGAATCTGGGACATTTTCCACATAAAGCAAATGCTCTATGGCCCTTTCCCCTTAGCATTAATTTAAAGACGTTTACTGGTAGCCCTGGAGTGAAGACTACGTTTCCTTTTCTTCCTTTCACACTAGAACTATCCAGACTCCCAATCTTCTCACTGTACTTTAGAGACATGCAACTCAAAGCAAACCTCCTATAATAACCAAGAGCTGACCGTTGCTTCCTCTAAAGTCATGCATCAGTCAGTCCCTTTTTTTTAAAAAAAAATATATATTAAAAACCCAGGCTAGTCCTAAGTGAGCAACCTGCCTCAGCTGAGGCTCCTCACCCCACTCTTTGGGTTTTAGCTCCTCCCGTCCTTGCATTCTATGGAGGGCCTCCAATTTGTAAACATTAATAATCATTATTATTACTATAAAGGGACAAAAGTGAGTAGTCCTGTGACTAATTATTTTAAGTGTTTTCAACAAGCTTTGGCTCAGCTCTTTCATACTAATACTAATAATAATACGGGGGGGGGGGAGTCCCCCTGCAGCGAGAAGCAGATTGTTATGACGATCAGATCTTTTCCTTAGTCCTATTAATTTTACCCAGAATAAGAGGACAGCAGATGCGGCGGCAGAGGAGCCTATTCTGATTAGCATAATTCCTTTCAAAGACCATTTCCTCCCCTAAAGGCCACCGTAGCTGCTCTCCTATCTGTTTTCTGATCTAATTGCATCCAAGAGAATTCAAGACACTGATGGGCCTTTGCGGCAGATGTCACTTCTCCGATAGGAAGCCCCCTTCAGGTTATGGAAACAGATCAGAGAATCAATTGAAATTAACAGTCCTATTGTTGTTTCTTCTTCTCATCCATCCCAGCAGCCTCCCACCTTTCTTGATTCCCCAGAGTAAGGTGTTCCATTTGTACGTAAGCGGGTGAGTAGACCCCTTCTTCTCCAAAGGTAACAACAATGCCACTCACAACCTCAGCTTCATCGAACCCCAGGAGGCTGTCCCACACACGCATCATGTTCACATCAAGCCCAAAGTCCATCAGCTTAGGGTCCAGCACGTCAGAGAGCTCCCGCAGGACTAAAAACCGGTATAGATTCCCTGCCCCCTCCAACATGTAAGCCACTGGGCTGGCCCATGAACCACTCTTGGGCCATCAACTAAGTGATGGAGCCATAGGCTCAGAGCTGGGCTTGGGGAAGTTACTTATTCTGGATCACAACTCCCAGAGCCCCCGTGCCAGCATAGCCCCCAGCCATAGCAGTCCCATAGCAGTCAAGTCATGTGGGAAACAGGGTGCTCTCATCAGGCAATATTAGGATTGCCAGAATGAAAACTATACAAAGTTCCTATACCTTTAATGGTTGTGTACAAGCAATTTCAGAAAGTGTTGCTCGTCACACAACTAGGTCACTAAAACATCTGCTGAAATCCCCTTGCTACACAAGCATTGAAGGCACAGGAGTTGTCTCCAGTCTTCACTCTGGCAACCCTAAATGCTAAAGCCCTGCATCCTTTTTTCATCTCAGTCTGCTTTGTGTAGGTTTCTCTTTGCATTTTTTCCCCACTTCATGGTGTAATGGTCTGGATGTTGAGCTAGGAGTCTGGGAGACCAGAGTTTGAATCTTCACTCCACCACAGAAACCCACTGGGTGACTTTGAGCACACACTCTCAGCCTAAGAAGGCGGCAATGCTCAGCCCTGGAAACCTATAGGGTGACCTTGGGAAAGTCATGCTCTCTCAGCCTCAGAGAAAGGTAAGAGCAAATCTCCTCTGGAAAACAACAGCAACAACAAAAGTCCAAGGTTTGAATCCCTGCTCAGCCCTGGAAGCCCACTGGGTGACTTTGGACATGGTACACTCTTTCCTTCTAAGAAGGCGTCAATTGCAGCAAACTTCCTCTGAATAAATCTTGCAGGAAATCCCTAGGATAAATTCACTGTACATTGGAATCAACTTGAAGGCATGTTACAAGAACAAAAGCTGCTTCATCATTGACCTGGGTTTAGTTAAGAGTCAAAAATGAATCTTTCCTGTATCATGACAGCCCAACAGAAAGCACACCACAACTTGGTTGATTGACTGCGGTGTTTTCAAACTGGCCTTCATCCAAGTGGAAGCCGGGCAGTTTTACAAATCAGATTAAAATAATACATCATATAATCAAAACCCTTAAAACCACATCAGTGCGAAAAGGAAAAGAAAGATGATGAAGGAGCAAATCAGACTGAATGAACAAAAGCAAGTTGTTAAAATGCCCGAGGGAAGAGAAAGGTGTCGTGATGGCACTGATATCATTGCAATACTGGTGCCAATTTCATCTTGGTGGGAAGGGGATGCCATAGTTTGGGTGCCACAACCAAGAAGGTTCCCTCCCTCCTTTAGATGTATAATGTGCTCAAGGAATGTGGGAAAGAGTGTTCATTAACAAACTTCTGCTATGGGCTTAAATTCACTCCAGACATAAAGGGATTCCATTGGCTGTCTATTTGCTGCCAGGCTGGGTTTTAGAGTTTTACTAGATTGTAAAGGCCTAAACAGCTTGGGAAGGCAGAGGCTGCCTTCTCCCTTGTCGACCCATTCTTCCCTTGAGGTCACCGGGAGAAGCCTTCCTCATAACCTCTGCAAGATCTGCTCTGCGGTGGATTGAAACAGGGCGTTTGGTGTGATGAGCCCCTCTGTGTGGAAGATCCTTCCCTCAGAAATCAGACATAATCCCACAGTTTGTAGCTGTAGATGCCCATTGAAAACATATACATTTTCCAACCTTCCCTATGTAATTCAAGCTACTATGTATTACAATAGGCAATGTAAATCCCGTATATTTATTGTTAGTGTTGATTTTTGTTAGTGATGGTTTTCACTAATGTGCCTTGCTTTCAACTTTCAAAGTCTAAATGATCTATAGACGTTCAACAATAAGAATAAGAGGAGGAGGAGGAAGAGAAAGAAAAGGTGGAGGAAAAAGAAACAGGAGGAGAAGCCAAGGCAAGCAAAATGTTCTTGTATCTGTTTGGTTCCCACGGCTTTAAAGGTGACTAGCAACATTTGATTGGGGCTCAATAGCAGCCAGTCCCCAGTCAAAAGCTGGGAAAACAGGATTTATCCCGGCTCTGTTATGGTTACAGTCCTACCTGTAAAAGGCCACACTAGTTAGATCCTCCAGGTTGTCTTCAAGGGCAGCCCTGCATACAGCACACTGCAGTAATCTAGCTGGGATCCTACCAGAGCATGAACTGCCATGGACAGACAGTCCTTCTCCATGAATGGTCATCTCTGGTGCACCAGCCAAAGCTTTTAAAAGGTTGCAGCATCCATGACTTTGTTGTGTGTCATCCATGTTTTGAAATGGCATTGTGATCTGATTTGTTTCCAGTAGCCTTTGAAGAAAGAATAGTTCTCTAAAACATTGGACTTTGATGCAAAGCCAGAGGCACTTCATAGTTGTCATGGCCACTAGAGCTGCCAGTGACAATCCTAGATCAAGGACTAGCATCCACGCTACATTTTTGCTCTTTCAGGAGCAGGAGACAACCCATTCAGAACAAGCTGTACACCCTTTTTGACCCATAGGAATCATCTTCTCACAAAGCCTCCATTTCTCAAGATTCAGACTCAGTGGAACAGCTCTCATCCATCCCATTACTGGCTCCAGAGACTGGTTCAGCACCTACACAGCCTTGCATGTTTCGGATGACCAACGTAAATATATCTGGGTGTGAGTGGCATAAAGATGATACGCTGTCTGCAGACTTCAGCCAGTGGTTTCATATAGATGGGAAAGATGAGCGGATGGTGGTGGCAAAGACAGACATTTGTGAATTCCAAATGCCATGGTGCTGAGTTAAACTCCACTTTTTTGAAACCAGCCCTGTAGTTCAGAGCACAATGGCTGCTTCTCTGTGTCTTGGGCAGCTAGCTGATAGAAATGATCCACTATGTAGGTCATGGTTCCCCAAGTCACTGAGAGATCAAGGAGCATCAACCAGTGGCTGCTGGTGGCATCCATGTCAGAGGGACATGGATTCAGCACTGGGAGTTGGACATCTTTAAAAGAGCTCTCCAAAGCTGAACTTGTTTGGGGGATACGGCTCAGCACAGTGGGTAACTCCTTCACAGCTTAGATGAAAACCTGGAGTGGATTCAACTGCCTCACTGACATGGGAGCCATTAGCTGTTGCCACCAGGATCAACAGGTCCTCACCCCAAACACTTTCTCCTGGGAAAGGACATCTGTAACGATAACCAAGGTCATCTCAGTCTCAGAATGAGGCCTCAAATTTGATCAAAATTAGCAGCAGCTAGAAAAAGCCAATGAGATTCTAGGCTGCATCAGCTGGAGTATCGTGTCTCAGTTGAGGGAAGTAATAGGCCCAATCTATTCCTCCAAAAGTGCTTGGAGGAAGATCTTCACAAAAATCTTGGTCAAGAAACCTGGAATAGTGGAACAAACTGACAATTTCCATACAAAAGAGATACTTTTCTTTTACTTGCACGTTCTCATTCTTCTTTGGGAAATAAATCTTGCCGCTTCCATTAAGACGTGACCCTGTTTTTATGTCCCCACTGAGTATAGAGAAACTCGAGCCAGGTTTTGTTACAACAAAGTTTCCTGCACAATGGAGTGGTACCCACCAATCTGCCATTTAACAACATCTAATTTATTTCTCAGCAGAGGAGGGGATTTTTTAGGTTCTGCTTACTGTCTGGTGCTTTTTTAAGAAAAAAAAACCCTTCAACATCTCAAACATTTGTTTGCTGAATGTAATGTTGTTATTACATTAAGTTTCCCTCGCAGGAGCACCGAGACTTCATTACTGATGATGCTGGGATCGCCAGAGCACTGAGGTTTCCGAACAGCGGGTAATTTTCCCTGCCATATGTGCTGAGCTGAGCAGGCACAGTGGGATGAGTTAAAGATGGCACCGCCACAAATTTCCAGCCAGCCAGATCCCGAAAAGAGAAGGCGGCACTTTTGCGGCTTTGGAACAAAAGCACTGCAAAGAGGAATCTGTAATCCCCAATGCAAAGATGTAATTCATAGAATCACAGAATCTTAGAGCTGGAAGGGCTACAAGGGCCATCTAGCCCAACCCATTGGCATACACGAACACACAAAGATGCCCAAGCAACTTCTGTTTAAAAATTTCCAAAAAAGGCAAATCCCCTACCTTCTGAGGCAGCACATTCCACTGTCAAACTGCTCTTACCGTCAGAAAGTTCTTCTTCATGTTTAGGGGGAATCTCTTTTCCTGCAGTTTGAATCCACTGATCCATGTCCTAGGCTCTGGAGCAGCAGAAACAAGCTTGCTCCATCTTCAGCAAGACATCCTTTCCAATTTAAACATGGCTATCAGGTCCCCTCTTCCCCTTCTCTTCTCCAGGCTGAACATCCCCAGATCCCTCAGCAGGTCTTCACAGGGCTTCATGGTTTCCAGGCCTTCTGCTGTTCTTGTCACTCCTGTCACTCCCAGCTTCTCAATGTCCTTCCTGAACTGTGGTGTCCAGAACTGGACACAGTATTCTAGGAGAAGGGAGTGGGGCTAGTACTTTCCACAGTCTGGACACTGGATTTCTGTTGATTGCATATGTGTGTGTGGGGTGGAGGGGGGGCGGACAAAGAAGAGACCCCCCCACTTTGATACTCCCCTTAACGTCTTCATTCACCTTTGGAACTAGGAATATGCTACCACTGGCCTATTATCAAGCAGGATGTAGGGCAATTCTCTCTATAAAGAGGCATATAAAGCTGTTTGCCATATAAAGCAATGCATAAAGCAGTTTATAAAGTGCGGTATATAGCTGTTCAGTATATAAGGCAGTTTATTACAGAAAACTGTATATGAAGCAGGCTATAAAGCAAGATATAAATCTGTCACTACATGAAGCAGTACATGAAAAGCTGTTCACTATAGAGATATACTGACAGTAAGCTTGTGATATCTTTGGGGAAAGGGAGCAACTTTGCATATCTGGTATTCTTGGCAACATTTATTTAAAGGGAAAAAAATAGAGAGAAAAAGAAAAAAAGAGAGGAACTTTTTTTAAAAAAATATTGTTCACACTTCTGTGTTTTCTGCAAAGAGGAAAAAATATATATATTGTCGTTTCCCCTCTAGGTCTTACGCCTACAAGGAGAGATGCACAGCATAAATAATATGGAAAACACACACACACACCCATAGAGGGGCAGAGAGCTGGATTGTCCCTTTAAGCACAAAAACATTCATTGCATCTTTCATGTCTGGGCAGAGAAAGCAAAGCACGGAGCCCAGACTAAGTAATATATACATTTCTCCTTCTACAGAAGAGATAGGAAATCTCTGAAAAATACACACCCTGAGGTGGAAGAAAGAGGGAAGGGAGAGAGAGAGAGAGAGAAAGAGAGAGATCTAGTTTAAATGTTATGAGTATCCTTAAGTCACTAATGCCTTCCTTTCCAAATACCTATGCTTCTGTTGCTGCAATTGGCAGCAATCAGATTTACAAGCGCTGAGAAAAAGATTTCTTTGGACAGATGAAAGGGAAGTATTTTCTTCTAAATGCTGGTGCCGTGAGCCAAAGAATATGGCTTTCTGCAGCTTTGCATAAGGGGGCCTGCATTCAAAGGGGCTTGTTTTCATATAAAATATAGTTATTGGAAAGGGAAGGGAAATCTAAGGCTGGCTTGGTTTAAGAAAAAAGGAATAAAGAAAATAGGAGGAGGAGAAGGAGGTGGAGGAGGTGGAAGAAGAAGCTATTGCAGAGTTGCACAGTTTGTAAAAAGGTGTATATGTGTGTGTGTTTCTAAAGGAGTGAACGGGAAAGATAATGATTTTTAAAAAAAGACAAGGAGAAGGAGGGGGAAGGGGAATTCAGCATCCATGCTTTTTGGGAGCGCAGGGGTAGAAATAACCACCCCTGACAGGCGCTGCTTTTCCGTGTGCTTCTCCAGTCACCTTGCATTCCTCATGAAGATACATGTTGAAAGAGAGAGACAGTTCTGGGAGTTAGGTGTCACAAAGAATGTCACAGCCCCAGGGGGAAAGAGGGCAGTTAACCATTAACGGCGCTACCTCAACTCTCTCCAGCCCGTCTGCCTCACTTAGCATCACCGGGAGGCCCTCCTGGGCTGAGCGGAAAAGCAGGGCTGAGGAGGAGGGCTCACCTGCTGGGAAGGAAATAGCAGAGAAGAGAGGTGGGAACAGTATGCCCTGCCCTCACCTGGATGACATCATCATCATCATCATCATCATCATCATCATCATCATCATCCCTTCTCCTTCTTCCTCTTCTTCCTCTTCTTTTCAAATGGATTATTAGATTCATAGAATCATGGACCTGGGAAAGACCCCAAGGGCCATCCAGTCCAACTCCCTTCTGCCATGTGGGAATACACCACCAAAGCACTCCCGACAGATGGCTATCCAACCTCCAGAGAAGGAGGCTCCACCATACTCTAAACCACCAGAGCATTCCACTGTCAAACTGCTCTTTCCATCAGGAAGTTCCTTCTAAGGTTTAGGTAGAATTTCCTTTCCTGTGCTTTGAATACATTGTTCCATGTCCTAGTCTCTGGAGCAGCAGAAAACAAGCTTGCTCCATCCACCATGTGACATATCTTCAAATATTTAAACATGGCCATCATCTCACCTTTTAACTTTCTCTTCTCCAGGCTAAACGGACCTAGCTCCCTATGTTGCTGCTTCATGGCTTTCAGGCCTTTGGCCGTTTTGGTTGTCCTCCCCTAGGCACATTCTGGCTTGTCCATGCCCTTCTTGAATTGTGGTGCTCAGAACTGGACATTGGATTCCATTTGGGGTCTGACCAAAACAGAATGCAGTGGTCTTCTCATGGCCCTACTTGTAATTTTCTTCCTCTCTTCACTTGAGGCCTCTCATTGATGCATATTCCAATCAGCCAGTTTTCCGTACAAAGCCAAGAGTCCCGAGTTTGTTCCTGGGCTTAGGTTGGGATTTGCAGCCACATGGTCCCTCGCCAAGGATGGCAGCACCATTGCTAATGGCTCCAAACATCTGCAAAGGATTGTCGTTTGTAATTTCCCTGGGGTTTACTGGCTGCTGTGAGAAACCACTTTCCTCAAGCTAATTGTCTGCTTGCTCCCCTGGTAAAGAACGGTTTCCTTGCAAACAGATTGCGTTTTGATGCCTACCGTGTCCCCTCCCCTTTCAGCCTTGTTGGCGTTTTGATCAGGGAATGATGAAAGACCAAAATCAGATTTCTTTCTGGGCAGCCTGCGTTGATCATGACAGTTTTGATCAACAAGATGAGGTTCTGGATTTTTCCCCCCAGTCTTTCGCTCAGTCTCTTTCTCTCTTCACTAATCAAAAATTACAACTTAGAAGTGGAAGAATGAAACTCTGCAAGAAGCTGGCTCGACTCCATAAAAGTAGCAGGGGGTAGGGGAAATAATAATGTCGATGGCGATGGTTTGAGGTTTTGAAACAGGGGCTGGGTGGCCATCTGGCGGGAGTGCTTTGAATGTATTCCTACATGGCAGAATGGGGCTGGACTTGATGTCCCTTGGAGTCTCTTCCAGCTCTATGAATCTATGATTCTATGGTGTTTCCTATCCAAAAGAAAGCTGCTTCCGTCCACACCATCAAAATTATGCTGCATCTTCCAGATGAAAGACTTCCCTTTCATTTGCTCCTCTTTAACACCTCGTTTGTGTCAAAAACCTTGAGCAATAATCACGAAAGAGTGGCATGAAAAATACAAGAGTTCCTTGGAGTCTTTTGCCAGGCACCCAAGAGGTTCTCCAAGCACCCATGGAGGAGAATGAAAGTCACTGGCCTGCCGGTGTGTAGGAGGGAGGCAGGGGAGGAATAACTTTAAAAAGGCAATTTGATTTTCAATTTATTAATCAGTTTAACGAAGAGAGGAGCTGGCAAGCTGTCAGCCTCGGCACCAGTCCAGGGCCACAACAGGACACCGTTCTCTTAGATGTCAACAGTTCATTTGAGTGAGGACGGTGCAGGTGAGGACGGTGCAGGTGACTCTTCCAGGAGATGGAGCCTGACGGTTTTCTATGGGGGCTTCTTAAGCAGGAATGGACTTTTCTGTCTGGGGTGGGTAATTGTGGAAGCAAGCACGCAAAAAACTAAGACCAAAAATGCCACCAAAATTTACTGGAGGACTTGGGTTTTTTTGCCATTGGGATTTGGACCTAAACAAGCAGCATAAAAGCCGAGCAGAAGGTGACACACTGCGGTCTCTTGTGCCATCCATTACCTAGCGATGTGATCCAGTGTAACTCTGGCAGAGCTAAACTGGTGTAAATTTATGCTATGCAGCCATTGAACAGGATATTGGTCCTTATCACCTGCACAGTTCTAATCCTTCCTGAAATTTCAACCATGTGTAATGTAAACGATCTTCTTCTAATAAAAGAGGCAAGCAAGCAAGCAAGCAAGCAAAAAACAGCCAAGACCAAAAATACCCCAACAATTTCATTGGGGAACACGGGGTTGTCGGGGGTTTTTTGCCATTGGGAGACTCTCTGTCTCTCTCTGTCTCTCTGTCTCTTTTGTTCCATTTATATCAAAACAAAAAAACCAAAACTATACCATTTTTGTACAGTGGGACACAGCCAAGCAGAAGCCATATGTTCTGGTTGCTGATAGGCCAGCCTCATTATTCTGGGCAAAGCACAGAGGCAATTCTCATAAAAGTCAGAAAATACAAGAATTGTAGAATGATCCAGTGATGAGGTGCTTTGATAGATCTGGGGGTCTGTTTTCTCCCTCTGGGGCATGGGGGGCTGCCAGAATGCCCCTCAAAATGTAGGGGTACCTGGAAATCTGCTTCTGGATGGGGTGGGGGCGGAAGAAGGAGTTACGTTAAACAGTGCTGAAGGTGAGCTGTGACCTATTTAAAGATCCTGGTGAGCTCTGTAAGAGGTAGTTTAAGACTTTTTCAGAAATGAGGCAAGTAAATCACAATTGCATCAGGATAACAGCAAGTTTGGCTGGGTCTTACTACAGGAAGTCATTCTTTTTCAGTTGTTCTCCTGGTGAGAGACTGTTTGGAAAGCATTTCTTTGACAAACAGAAAGAATCAATTAATGACCGACTTTGTAAAAGAAATGCCTTCCAAAAGGTCTACCACCAAGATAACAACAGAAGAGGAACTAATGTCAACAAAGTCCCAGCCAAAGATGCCGTTATCCCGCCTGGTGTGACGAAGCCCTTTAATTTAATAGATCACCCTTTATTTTCACCCCACAGAAGATCTAAATCCAAAATAAGTTTGTGATGTAATCGTTGATGCCACCAGACATCGAATATTGTTTGTGGAAGCTGAGGCAGGTTGCACTGAATACCGGACCAAGGATCAAATACCCCAGAACAAACTGGGGAGAAATGAGAGATTCTGGCTTTGAAAACCCTCATTTTTCTTTTAATGGAAAGGGTCAGAACAGAACCATCTTGAAGAACCAACATGGGAGTTTCCTGCAAAGGATTCTGAGACTGTTTTTAAATTGAGGCGTCATCCTGGATATGGCTTCATTCATTCATCTAAAGTGCCAGTGCTTCTGCATTTAATATGAAACTGTTCATGCCATTGCTTGTGCAAGGTGGACAGAGGTGTAAAGATGTTCAGAAACCCATGCTCTGAGTCCCTCTCCCCCTCTCTAGTTTCCTTCATTTTCTTTACTGGCTGGTTCTGAGATTGTTGAACTGCTCTGGCAGCTCCAGAAGGTGCAAAACTCAGCACATCCCACACTTCTAAAAAGGAAAGGATAAAACAAATGGTAGAAAATAACAGATGTTCTGAAAAGTAATTAACAGCTAATCAGTTCTGGATTGTTTTCTCCCCCTTCAGTTAAGACTTAAAATAGTTACAAGGATCTGTGCAGCAAATACACCACCGTTCTGCCTGGATGTGGGAGAGTGAAGATCTTGAAGGCACCGGCAGATGAGGAGAAACTGAAGTGCTTCAGATGTTCTCAGCAAGGAAGAGGAGGAGAAGAAAGGATGCCAGGCTCTTCAGCTCTTCAGCTCTCTGCTCCCACCCATGCTTATTTAGGGCATCTGTGGCTGAGCAGCCGAGGTCAGCCCCATGGTGAGATGTGTGTGTTCTTGAAACGCAAACAACCTGGAGGTGTTCCTTGGGTATTCCAGACAGGCACCTCGGTAGGGCTGGAGTGGCAAAGGGCACCCTCAATTTGCAAACCTCACCCCCTTTCCCACTTAGAACAGAAAAATACCCCCTTGCTGGAGTGTGCTGTGAGACCTCCACCTTCATTCATTATGTGGCACCAACGGCCTTGCAGAAAAAAAAGGGAGAAAGACTTGTGGTACTTTAAGAGTCAAATAGATTTAATTGCAGAATAAACTTTTGTAGTCCACACTCCACTTCAACAAAGGCCAGAATCCTGCTCATGACTAATCTGCCTGTGTAATCAGGCAGTCAGGGGATGGTTGGATGTTTTCCTTGTTTGCATAAGGAGACTTGATATAATATCATTGTATCATTAAATACCACAGTCAGAATCATAGAATCATAGAGTTGGAAGAGACCCCAAGGACTATCTAGTCCAGCCCCCTTCTTCCATGCAGGAAGACACAAGCCAAGCCCTCCCCTTGACAGAAGGACACCCAGCCTCTCTTTGGAAACCTCCATAGAAGGAGACGCCACCAACATTTCCAGGTAATGTATTCCACTGTCAAACTGCTCTTACCCTCAGAAAGTTCTTCCTAATGTTTAGGTGGAATCTCTTTTCCCATAGTTTGAAGCCATTGCTCTGTGTCCTAGTCTCTGGAGTAACAGAAAACAAGCCTGCCTTATATTCCATGTGACATCTTTTCAAATATTTAAACATGCCTATCACATTTTCTTCTCCAGGCTAACCATACCCAGTTCCCTAAGCCATTCCTCTGAGGGCTTTACGGTTTCCAGGCCAAAATATTTTGGACCACTATGCATGGGCGTGAAAGCTGGAAAGTGAAGAAAGGTGGCAGGAAGAAAATCAATTCATTAGAAAAGTGGCGCTGGAGGAGAGTTCAGTGCATACCAAGGATACTGAAAAAAAGATAAGTGAATGAGTCTTAGAGCCAACCAGGCCTGAACTCTCAGTAGAAGCAAAGATGACTAAGCCGAGGTTGTAAAACTTAGGACATATGAGATGATGTGACTCTTGAGAAAAGATTACAATGCTTGGTTAAGAGGAAGGCAGCAGGAAAAGGAGGGAGAACACCCTACAGACAGATTGATCAAATCCAGGAAGCCACAGCCGTGAGTCTGCAAAAGCAGGACAGGGAAGTCGATGACCAGGGCTCTTGGCAATCTCTCATTCATAGGGTCAACATCAGTTAAAGTCGAGTTGTTGCTAAATGACAACAATAACAAATAAGGGGGCCACAGAGACCTCCTTGCAACAAAATTCATCCAGGTTGAGCAACGGTCCACATCATTCCCGGAAAAGTGTGGGAGCATGGCCCTCTCCTCCTTCCAGCCCTCCAAACCCCTTGGTTCTCTCACACTCCTGAAGATGAACACTGGTGTAATGTTACACTATGCCAGCTTTCCACAGATTCTTGGCCAAAATGTCATCTCCATCTGACAGGGACATGGATGTGAAGGGTGAGTGGGGCAGGGTATGGAGACATGTGGCCAGAGCATGCGAAAAGTCTGGTCTAGCTGTTCTTTGTAAAGCTAAGGATGAGTGGTTTATCCTTTTGCCAAAGCAGTAACACTGACAGCACAATCATTTTAGCATTATGAGGTCAAAAATCATCTGTAATGAGGCAGAAGGCTATTCCCTCTATTCAAACTTATACTGATAGAATCAGTAAAGAAGACCAATTCCAGGTCTGCAGCCTACAATATTCTGAGATTTATCATCATTTCACCACTTTGTTTTCCTTTTCCTGTCTCTGCATCTCTCCCTCTCCCTCTGTACATCTGCAAGCTAAGGGCAGTGTTTGCCACATCTGCTGAAGGGGATGCTAGCCTATAAAAGCTTATATGCATAATAAATTTGTTAGTCTTTATGGTGCTGCAAGACACATTAGGTGAGATCTTGCTCACCAATTAGGCAGCATAAAATTACGCCAACTTTAACCTAGCTGATCTTTGAAGCAAAGGTTGCCAAATGTAGATCTTTCAAAGCCCAGTGTGTGCTTATGCCATTTTTATGCATAGCCAGCATTTGCTATACCTGCTCCCCTTACTGAGAACACAGTTTATTTCTCTAGTCTGGAAAGAGGGCAAAATATTGCTGCATGTTCTTTCCACCTCCAAGGCTGTTTAGAATCATGGAGGCAGAAGGGACTTTAGAGGTCTATAGTGACAATCCCACCATGCGGATCCCACGACTGCCACCATCTGCTAAGTGTAGTCCCTGCACTTCACAAATAGAGTAACTGCAGCATCCCTAACAGATGTCTCTCCCAATTCTGTTTAAATACTTCCAGCAAAGATGATCCCACCACTTCCTGAGGCAGTCTGTTCCACTGCCTACCAGCTCTCACCTTTAGCATGTTTCTCCCAGTGTTTAGTCAAAGCCTCCCTTTTTGCAGACTTGGCGTTGGTTTGTTTTGAATGACAGCCCAGTTGACTATGTCTATAATCTTGGCTTTATTTACAAATGTATGAGCAGAACATAAGAACAGACAAATGGGTACATCTGCTTTTGGCTCTCTATGAAAATGCCATGAGCACCCTGGAGTTTGTAGAAAGTGGCGGTAAAGGGTCAGGAAACGGGAAGCATTTCTACAATCCAGAACCAAAATGCCATTAAACAGATACTTACTACCACTCCAACATGTCTTGCGTTCCCATTACTTTCCACACTCTGCCCAAACCCTCTTTGCCCATGCGTCTTCCCACAGAAGCTTCACTTCATGCATCTGATGAAGAAGACTGGAGTCCCTGAAAGCTTACACTAGAAATGTAGTGGGACATTCCATTTGGCCAAACTAACGCTGGGTCATTACCATGCTGAGCCTTATTGTCGTGCCCCCTGTGATGCCAGCTATGTCTTGGCCATGGAAGACCGACTGCTTCAAAGTCTGCCTCTGCTCTTTCTTCTTCTGGGGCACCTGGATCCTCTCAGGCCAGGCTGGGGAGAGCCTCTGCCTCCAGAAATCCCCCAGGTCTGTCAACTGAGATTCCTGTCTCAGGCCCTGGGTCTGAATCTTGCAGCTAGGACTTGTCCTCCTGGCTGTCATCCTTTACAAAGACTCTGCCAGGTACAGAGGCCAACAAAAGTAACTCTCCAAGGTGCTAAAGTTATTTGGAAAAGGATTCAGCACTGCTAATAGTTCCTTTCAGGACTGGAGGGCCCTGGTGGCCCTTCCACCTCTAAGACTCTACAATTCCATGAAATGCGTTCATTCCAGTGAGTCTCAAAGTTGCTACTGGATCCCTTTATGACTTTGTAGATGTGAACAGACACTATGTTGTTGAATGCTACTCTGATGCCCCCATTTCTCTAAGCAATAAGGAGCCTGCAGGGCTTTTAACTCCAGTATAAGACGCTTCCATCTCCTTCCACCCCGCCTTCTCTCAACACTGCACAGAAACGCACCAATTAAAGGAGAAATGGCAGTTCATCTTCCAAGCTGACATCTTTGGGTCTGACACGTCTCTGGTAGTTGACAGAAATCCTGGTTTGCAAGCTCTCGTCTGCTGCTCAGGAGGAAATTCACACATACACATACATAAACACACATCTGCAGACTAAACCAGGAGATCTGTCTGTCCTGCCACCATCCACAACAGTTTATTTTTTAAAAAAATGAGGACACTCAAAAGAAAACCCTGCCATTTAAATGGTGCGTCCTCCCCCATCTCCCTTCATCCCTATATTGTGTTATTTGGAGCAATCGTTGGAGAATTTCTTTTCTTTTCTTGTGTCTGCCCCCCCCCTTCCTGCCTGTCCTTGCAGGAGTCTTTCAAGCTGTGTTTCAATTAAGATCTTCACAGCCAAGAGATCCTTCCTAGATCAGAGCAAAAGTTGAGGGAGTCACTCCTTCCCTCCCCCCTGCACCAATTTCCTTTTTGATATTCAAAGATGTCATGTTTTGTAGTTCCGCATATCCAACACTGTTCAGTAACGATTACACTTTGTGAACATTACACCAGAAAGATCTGAACCAAACAGGCTTGTTTCCTTCCAAGTACACTTTATAATCTCTTCCTCTGAAGGTACAAGCAAACAGGACAGAAGGTGGGAGAGGAGAGGCTTGCTTTTAAAAATGGAGCTGTTAAATTAAGCGCTCGTGGTTTACCTTCCAGTTTGCTGAAAGGTTTCTTTTCATGGTATACAGAAGCTGGATGCACTACCTCCAAAGGCAACGTGGGAGTCAGCGAGCGCCGGATGGAAAACAGGGAGCTTAATATTACTAAAGGGCCCTAGTAATGTGCTGTACTGTCTATATTTCTTTTCAATGGGCATGCTTTGAAACTTATGTAAATTCTCTTCATATTTGAGCCCCCCTTCAACCTTTGTATGGTGTGAAATTTTAGCTGCATCTGCTTTAACTTTTGTAAGCTGCCTTGAGTCCCACATGCAGGGATCATCTACCTCCTATCCCACTTCTGCCGCCAACGGTAAGGACTTCTACTTATCCCAGCTGTCACCAAATGTGAGGACCTTCTAGATGCCCTCATGGTTCCTGTATGAGACTTTATTCACCTAATCGACCCACTCGACACGCCCACCTTTGAATTGCTGTTGGCGTCCCAGAAACCACGCATCCGAAACTCAAGTATTCCAATAGCCCTTACGCAGAATTCACAGAGGCACAAGTACATCACATGAAAATAATTTATGAAATGGAAATTCAGCCTGAACACACAAATTGGAGTCAAGGATCACACACCCCTTCCCCAATAACTATAGCAGTTATAGCAATAGCAGTTACATTTCTACACCGTTCATCAGTGCAAAGCTCCCTAAGCGGTTTACAATGTGTTTTTAATTCCCCCCAACAAACTGAGTGCTCATTTTACCAGTCTACAGAAGGATGGAAGGCTGAGTCAATCTGGAGCCTTGCAGGATTGAACTCACAACGTTGTGGCTGCAGTACCAGCATTTAACCCCTCTCCCACCAGGTCTGCTGAAATGGTAGCATTTGATTCACCTTCTCTTCTAGAATGGGATGCTCCACCCTGAAGATTGGCAACCGACCAAACTTTTATTGCAGTCAACAGACTATTAGCCAATGGTCAACATTAAATATATCTTAGAACAGGACAATAAAAACATTTGTATTAAATATGAATACTAGATACTATTAGTATATGCATGGCCTGAAACTGTGTTAAACTTCCCAACCTGTTCTTAACTAGCTAACTTGTTTGACATGTGCGTAGTCCATTTAATTTTTTAAATTTTTTAAAATGTCTTAATGTTGACTTTACTTGTATGTACCTATATGCCACCCTGAGATCTCATAAGCTAAGGTGGGAAATAAATATTTAGATGATGGCTAGACAGACAGATAGGTGATAGGTAGGAGAGATGTTTCATGCAAAAGTGCTGCTGTTTGCGAGACTCGGGCCTGCTGCCTCCAATGGTGCAATTCGGCAAAACCCGTCCACGTGGCCACCTCATCTGTCACTTGAGTGAGCCAAGCCTAGTGTGAATGCAGTTGGTGCAGTAATGCCACACACACACCCACACACGGTAGACTTGGCAGGGAGAGCCCAGAGAGGGTCTCAGTAAGGACTGCAACTCTATTACTGACGAGCGGCAATCCGTAGTGGCGCGGCTGGGCCCCTGCTCCCTCTCTCCTTATCTTCCTGCTAACAGGCAGGTGTGTCTGCCAGAGAGATGAAAGTTGGGAAGTGCTGCCTCCTGCCGTCCCTCCGGCTCCAGCACGCTGGTTCTGCTCGCCTCTGGAGGAGCTGACGTGTTCCATTTGCCCTTCTGCTGTCATCCCCTTCTTTTCCCCACGAAGAGGATGCTACCCTCTCATTGCTGAAAATTTCATCTCTTTGACCACGTTGCATTTATTTGCAAAGGAAAAGCAGGAAGAATGGGCATTTTTAAGCATAAGGAGAGAGAGAGAGAGAGAGACTTCATAGGCCATTTCTGCATGAGACTGTTATAACGCGATGATTCCACTTTCAACCTCCTGTGGAATCCTAGGGTTTGCAGTTTCGGGAGGGGCCAGGCGGCCCCTCCCGAAACTGCGAACCCCAGGATTCCACAGGAGGTTGAAAGTGGAATCATCGCGCTATAACAGCCTCGTGCGGAAATGGCCATAATGATGCGTGTGAAAGATATCATTTTACATCTCTCTTCCTCAAGGAGTGTGGCCATTTCCGCACTACACTCTTACAGTGCTATTATTCCACTTTCAACATCCAGTGGAAGTCTGGGGTTTGTCATTTACTGAGGCAAAAGATGCCCCAGTAACTGCAAACCCCAGGATTCCATAGGATGTTGAAAGTGGAATAATAGCACTATAAGAGTATAGTGCAGAAATGGCCTACGTGGTGTGTGTAAGAGAGACAGAGAGAGAGAGAAATGGGGGTTGTTCAAACTGTACCCCGAAAGCAGTTGATTGGTGATTCACTTCACTGGGGCAATGAATCCATTCCAGGTTTTAATCTTCAGTTTTTAAAACCTGTCCAAACCTCTGAGTACTCCTTGCCTAAGAAAATCCTATGGCATTCATAAGTCATGCACACAGAAGAGACATCCCCAGATTCAGGATCTTGACTGTATTTTTGGAAATGTGGTCAGCTTTTCTTAACGTCCATATCTTTCATACTCTCCTTTCTTTGTTTTTCCTCCCTTCCTTCTTTCTTTTAGCTCTCTCTCCCTCCCCTTTGTAATTATATTTTAAAAGTCCAATACAACTTTAAGAAAGAACAGTATCTCAAGGGCATTGCAATACCCACCCCTGGCCTAACACAATGCAGTCCATCACCAAAATGTGCAATTAAACAAGTCTTGTCAGCTTCTTATTTACACACAAACAAACAAATACACATGCGCACTCGCAGAGTGTTGATATGAGAAGCCAGAGGTCCCCTAACAGTTAATTAGGCTTAACACTGCAAATGACTGTCACCCGACAGCAAAAATTAATCATAGAGAAATAATAAATCCAGCCAGCTCATAAACTTCATCAATTCAACAGGCCCCTGAATTCCCCTTTCCCTCGTTAGGGAAATCCTTCCAGTCCTCCCTCACAACTTAAACAAGAAACTCCTTCACTACACATTTCGGCAACAAAGCTTTCCCAGAATACGCACAAACACTCACACGCGTTCCTTTTAATTTTTTTACCCTGGGATGACTCCAGAGCCTTTTTCTGTTTCCAGACTTGCAGCCGTATTGCTGACAACTGGATTTTTCTCTGTTGGAGGACGTCCTCTTTCCTTCTAGGGCAGGGCTTGGGAAAAGTTCCTTTGTGGACTGCAGGTCCCAAAATCCACCAGCCAGCCAGCCAACTTTCTGTCTCTTTAAGAGGTGTAAGGAAGTGGAGGTGCATCGTGCAAAGGTGAGAAGAACAACTTCCTGATAACTTTCCCTCTTCTGCACAACCCTTAAAGATACAGGGTTTACAGAGGGAGAGAGATGGAAATAATATTTGTAAGTATTTGAACTCCAGATGAAAGAACAAAAATGCTTTCCAAAATACTTGGAAATCCTGGTGAGGAGGAGGTGATGGCAGTGGCAGCCACCACCTTGAGTCCCAGTTTTGGGAAAAGTTGGGATGGATGGAGGGACGTACGTACGTTTGATGGACTGATCAATCAGTCAGCCCAATTGTAGCAGCAGGAGTGACAGCAGCAGCAACTGCAGAAGCAACTGTTTACTTGGAGAAAAGTCTTTTCTCAAAAGTGCTCAACCCTCACACCAGAGAAGCCATCTCCTCTTCTCTTCTCCCATGTCTCTTCCTCCCTCCCTCTCCCCAGTTCAGTGGCCCCCATACCACACCCACATCCCTCTTCAAAGCCTTTCCAAGCCCAGAACTTCTACATTTTTCCTTGGGATGCTCTGTGGCTGAGGGACTTTGCAGTTGATTTGGGATTCAGGGGGAGGAGGGAAGCTGCCCTCTCCTGCATCTCACAGAAGACAACTTTCACCCTAGCACACCACACGTGAAAACTGTCCCAGGTTCTCAACTCCAAAGGCTTCTGGGGACAGAGGGAAGTGAACCTGGCAATCTAGTTTTGATATGGAAAATAATGTGTATGGTTCCCATGGAATCAAAATAACCTCTGTGAAGGGGGCTGGAAATTTCCCAAGTTCCCCAAGCAAGTTTCCCATCCTCAGTGTGTTAACTACAAACTCCCCCCCTTTCACATCCCCGTCAAGCAAAAGTCTGGGGGTCAGCTTTGTACCCTTTGGGTGCACAGACTCCAAGCTTTGGGCTATCCCACGTAAGCATGGGCACTAGCAGCTGGTGGCCCACATCTCAGTGAGAAGTTGGATCTGATTCAAATTTGAGCTCAGCCTTAAATGAAAGTATCCAGGTGCTGACTCTCTTTGGGGGAGTTAGGATTCAGCATCTTGGAGAGCTTCTTGAAAGTCTAAAATAAAGCAGATTCACCACTTCACTGGCATGCAAGCCACCAGCTGCCATGGAAGTGTACAGAAACAGCACGACCACAATCCTGTTGGTGCCTTGCACAGGCACTACAAAAGTAGCTGGGCATGTTTGTCCTCTGCCCAAACATTTGCATGAAGTTCAAGGTTGCAGAAGTAGAACTGAGCCTCTGATGCCATTACTCATTCAAACGCCCATGGTGCTTTGTGTGGAGACACTCTTTGCACATAGGTGTGCATTGCACATTGAGTGATCTGCTTCAATCACACAACATTGTTATTCAACACAAGGTCTGAATATAACCATAAATGGTAAAACAATCTTGATGTAGGATCTGGCCAACACTAGGGGTTGTAAATAACACACACTCCCCAGTGATGTCACCTCCTTGCCAACCTGTGCCAAACGCCATGTGAAATGGAGAGGGGGAATAGATGAGGAAAGTTTCATAGTCGAGACATTGCATGTGTGGCCCAGGACTTGGGAAAGGCACAAATCTTTGTGAGACCATTTCATCCGCCACAAGGCCGCAAAGAGGCCTGTGAGAGTATCAGGTCGCTGGTATTATTGCTCTGCAGTGCTTTCCTTCAAATCCCTCTTTAAGGGTCTCCTGAGAGAAGGAAACAGAGAGTAAGAGAGAGCTTACACGGGAGTTCCTCCGAAGCATAAGGAGAGAGCATAAAAACCTCATACACAGCAGTGGCTCAGAGCCTTGTAAATCATGCATGTTTACTGCTTTGAAAACCTCACTGCCGTGTTGCCACGCCTGCCCATTTTCTCTTGGCCCTTAGCAGTAGGCAAGCGAGCTTGAACAGTGCCGCTGATTTACAGGCGAGGAGAAGCTCCAAGCGATGGCATCTAATCTCAGCTCTGAAAGGAGCACCTTGCCAGAATTACCGCAAGGCTAGTGGGTGTCTCTGGCAGATAAGCGGTGAAAACGGTGATTACACCTCTCAAAGGCTGGCACAGATGAACCCAGAGGTTCGTGTTGGCCTCTGGCGCTGAGGGCGTTTCTCTTCTCCATGATGAGGGCAGAAATTATCTCAATGCAAAAAAGAGGAATGGATGGAAGAAGAGGTCAAAGGGCAACCCTGGGGTCCCCCTGCCCTTCCCTTAATGGCTGTGAGAAGATGGAGTGCCTTCCAGCTCCATGATGGGACAGAGACGCCTCCGCGCCTCCTGCTCTGCTATTTATAGCTTCCGCGTTGATTTTTCGATGATTACCTTTCAAATTTTAAATGTGAGATCTGCTTTGTAGAAATAACATGGTGCAAACTAATTACAGGCTTTGTGGTTTTCAACGAAGGAAAGGCACCCTCCTCCTTTCAACCTGATCATTTTGGAGAGGCGCTTCCAGGGATTTCAAAGGGGTGTGTGTGTGTGTGGAGAGATGTTTACGGTCACAGAGACCTAAACACTTAAAGGGGTGGAAAACACGATGCTGATTCCAAGCATTCAAGAAATGACTTAATTGGCCGCTCTTGAGGAGAAAGCATCTTCCTTCTGAAAGCATCTTCCTTCCTTCTGTGGGAGATGGATAAGGTGGCAACCAGTGAAAAATGAGAAGCCTTTGCCTCAGTGGAATGTAAGGACCTTTGGCTAATTTCATGGTTTCTCAGTGCTGGATGACCAGACATACAAACCAAACCATTTTTTAAATTTTGCAATGAGAAGCTTAAAAAACAAATCACGCTAAATGCAAGCTCCATTGGTGAGCAAATTCACATGCTGTGACAAAAGATGTCTTTCACCACAAGGGGGCGCACCACTGTCAAAACAACAACAACAACCCAGCAACAACATGTGAAATGTATCATCTAGTTTTGATCTAAGATGGCTTCTTATGTTCACAGTGGCCTCTGGCATCAAGAGTGAAGGGTATGGAAGTCATGCCCTATGAGGAGCAGCTTAGGGAGCTGGGTATGTTTAGTCTGCAGAAAAGAAAGTTAAGAAGGGACATGATAGCCATGTTGAAATACTTGAAGGGATCTCATGTCGAGGAGGGAGCAGGCTTGTTTTCCGGTGCTCCAGAGATTAGGAAAAGAAGCAACGGGTTCAAGCTGCAGGAAAGGAGATTCCACCTGAACCTCAAGAAGAACTTCCTGATGGTCAGGGCTGTCCGGCAGTGGAAGATGCCGCTGCCTCCATGGAGTGTGGTGGAGTCTCCTCCTTCTTTAGAGGTTTTTAAGCAGAGGCTGGATGGCTGTCTGTTGGGAGCGCTTTGATGTGTCTTCTTGCATAGCAGGGGGTTGGACTGGATGGCCCCTGGGGTCTCTTCCAGCTCTATGATTCTATGTCCTCATGTTCAGAACACAGCCTCTACATTTTTCTATGCCTCCAAAGTAAGACACCTCTCTTCATTCAGTGCAGCTACAAAGAAGAGCTTTCCAGAGCTTAGTCCAGCCTTGTGGCACATGTTGGGTTCTAAGGAAGGAAGGGGAGTCTAAGAACGTTTACTCATGGACTTTGAAACAACTCTTGTCTCACGCACTTTGGAATGCTGGACCTGCCACTGGCCATCATGCTAATGCCCTTTGCCACTTTGCTCTTCCTCCATATTATTAGTGCCAAGAGGTTGACCTAAGCAGTACAGTACTTGACCAGGGACGATTTGAAACCTCCCATGTGAAAAAACACCCAAAAGTCCCAGGAAGAAGAGGAGTGGGAGAAGAAACAAGGTTGATCCTTCCCCTCATTGTTTGTGATTTGGATGAAAAATCTCCTTTATGAAACCGCATACCTCTGTGTTTGCTTTGACAGTCTGCTTTCTGCCTCAAATTCTATTACAAAGCAATCTCGCTCTCATTTTACTTTTATCAGGGAGATATACATTTAATAGTTGCCTTGGACTCCACTGTATGTATTGTCATAACATAGGAAAGTCAAAAATGAATTCCGAGGCAGTTTAATTAGCAGACTCATTTCCTATTGTTGTTTGTATTTTATATGATCGGAATGGGGGAGAGAGAGAGAGAAAGAGGTGGGTGTATCTTCCCCCCCTTTTATTGCCACACTAAAAATGTGTTCCATAAGAAAATGGCATTTCCTGTAAACTTGAGCAGTAAACAGAAAAAGGGCCAAAGTTATTAGTGAGCAAATCTAACAGGATCTGAGATTAGCTATTGAACTGCTATTATTTTGCAAACCAAGTGAATGAATGAATGAATCAAAGGCTACAAGCTTTTATGCCGTATTGTGGGGAGGGGGAAAAGGGCAACTGGAAATAATACAGCAGACCTATAAAAGCATTGTTGGACTGCAGAAGCGGGAGGCAGGTGGCAGTGTCCTTGGCTTAGGAAATAAATCCTCAATTATTTTACATGCAGGGACAAATAATTACTGCAGTTTTCTCCCTGTTGTGAAAGAAAAACCCTAAATGCTATAGTTAGTCCGCAGTGAGTAAACCCATTGAATCCATGTTTTTAAAGTTCTACATCCTATATAGAATTTTCCTAGTCCCTACTACAGCAATGGATTGAGTCAATGGGATTTAAGGCCAAAATTCTATAGCTAGTGCCGACTAGAACAATCCATTGAATCAAAGGGGTTTAAGGCATAAATCTTACAGTTAGTCTCAACTACTCATTGATTCAATGGGCTTCAAGGCTGACATCCTGTATTTAGTCCCTGCTAGAATGAACAATTGAATCAATGGGATTTAAGGCCTGAATCCTATAGTTAGTCCTAACTAGAGTAATCCCATTAAATCAGTGAGGTTTAAGGTCTACAGTTTGTCCCAACTACAGTGACCCTTTGGATCAACACAGCTTAAGGTCTACACTCTACAGTTCAGTAGTTCTCAAACTTTGGTCTTCCAGCTGTTTTAGACTGCAGCTCCCAGAATCCTCAACTGTTGGCCAAGTCAGCTATGGCTTCTGGAAAGGGAAGTCCAAAACTTCAGAACCAAAGTTTGGGAAGCACTGCTATAGCTGGTCTCACCTAGAGCAGCTTACTGAACTTACTGAACCAGTGGAGTTTAAAGTCTAAGCCCCACAGTTAGTCCCAAATACAGTGATCAGTTGAATCAATGGATTTTAAGGCCTTCATCCTATAGTCGGTCCCAGCTAGACTAGCCCCATTGAATCAACAGGGTCTGAGGCCTAGGTCCTATAGTTGGTCCCAACTAGAGTAGATGCACTGAATTAATGTGTTGACTCATCAGTCAGTGAATCTACTTTAGTTATGAGTAACCAACAGGAATCTGAGCTAAGATTTTAACAACCACGCACATTTTCTAGAACTACAAAAGGATTTCAAGACATTCTCATTTTCCCCCTTCATTTTCCTTGGTTCCTCTCAGTTTATTAATCTCCCTTCCCCACCAAGCCGTATCCTTTCCTGAAAGTAGAGCCAGCAACTTGGACGGGTCCTTTAAAATTTGGATTAAAGCAGATCTGCCCCCATCAGACCCACTGGCTGCCACTGACTCACTGCATGGAGGCCATCAAACAGAAATAAATAGGCAGAACAGCAAAATGATGGACTGCATAGGCTCTCAGCTTTGGGGACCTTGTGATGGACACAGGACTGACATTAATTCCTCATTCAGCAGCTCCTTCCCTGGCATCTGAGAGACAGGAGAACGCCATTGATTACAGGCCTACTGAATTAAAACCTCTCCTTATGCCTTAAGTGGTCGATTATTAACAAACAAGTAAAAAAAATGCAGGAGACTGGTTATTTGCCACCAGGCTTGTTTGTTTTTTCTCTTTGATGGTTGCCCATTGGGCTCACTGACTACATGGAAGAAAGGGGATGCTGTGGGCCAGGTGGGTCCATTGGGAAAAGAGGCTGTGGGGGGAGTAGGAAAGGATGGGAGGGAAGTGCACCTTGCAGCACCCACACCCAGCAATGAAGGGGTAAGGCACGTGGTGGTCCATAAACCACAGCATCCTGGAGTTAGAAGGGGCCCAAGGAACTTCTAGCTCAACCCCCCCGCCATGTAACTGTCGGGGGGCGGGGAAGCATCGTAGACAGTAACCTATGTGACCACTTAAGGCAGTAGAAGAGGCTTTAATTGGATAGGCTGGTAACCAATGGCATCTCCCTGTCTCTCCGATGCCAAGCAAGGCACAGGTGAATGGGACATCCCTGAGCATTTGAACTGGGGCGCCCCTGTGGCTGCTTATTGCAGCGCATCCCACGAAAGGAAAATAAATGGATGCATCCTTCCTTTGCCTTTTGCTCTCCACTGACGCAGAGACGTCCGTCTTGGGGAAGGGAAAAGTAGGAAAAGTAGGTGACGGGGTACCAGGAGACTTACCACAGTTACATGCCAAAGATAGGTCTCCTGGCAAAGGATTCTGTCTGTTGGTAGTTACAGTGACGCTATGGACTTTTAAAAAAATAATTCATTAATTTTTACTAGTTATTTTGAAGGTAGAACCAGTGTGGTGTGGTGGCTTGAAAACTGGGCTATGACCCCAGTGACCAGGGCCATTTCTGCCCTACACTATTATTCTACTTTCAACCTCCTGTGGAATTCTGGGGCTTGTAGTTTCCTGAGGCCAAAGAGCTCCCTGGCTGAGAACTCTAAAGCAGTGGTTCTCAGCCTGTGGGTCCCCAGATGTTTTTGGACTTCAGCTCCCAGAAGCCCCAGCTACTATGGTCAATGCTCAGGGCTTCTGGGAACTGAAGTTCAAAAACATCTGGGGACCCACAGGTTGAGAACCACTGCTCTAAAGGATCCTCCCGAAACTGCAAATGCCAGGATTCCATAGGATATTGAAAGTGGAATCACAGTGCTATAACAGTGTAAGGCAGAAATGGCCCAGGTTTCAATTCTCTGCTCAGCCATGGAAACCCATTGGGTGACCTTGTGCGTGTCACACACTCTCAGCCCCAGAAAACCACATGATAGGTTCACCTTAGAGTCACCATAAGTTGGAAACAACCTGAAGGCACACAACAACCACCACCAAAACAACAAGAATGCAATGTCTAGGGCCATTTCCGCACTAGGCTGTTATAGCGCTGTGATTCCACTTTCAGCATCCTATGGAATCCTGGGGTTTGCAGTTTCGGGAGGGGCCGGCCAGCCCCTCCCGACACTGCAAACCCCAGGATTCCATAGGATGTTGAAAGTGGAATCACAGTGTTATAACAGCCTAGTGCAGAAATCGCCTAGGTCTTTGCGGAGCTTGAGAAAGTTATTTTGTTTTGGACCAAAGCTGCTAAGGTCCCATAGCCAGCTTGGCTTGCTTGGTAATGTAACTTTTCCAAGCTCTGGTTGCACAGGTGAATTATAATCAAGGTGAGATGGGAGTGGGCACCAAGCATTTCAAAGTGTGTGTATCTGCAAGCAAGGAGACAGCAAATCAGCTATGAAAGAGGGAAAGAGAATCCCTATGCAATCACCAGGCACAAGCTCCAGAGTGTAAACTTTCATATATTTTCTCAATAAAGTGTTGCCCATCCATCCATCTGCTCCATCTAGGAGGAAGCATAAAAGACTTTTGTGCCTCTGACGGAACAGAAAACAAAACAAAAACCCTAAAATTGTTTTTTTTTAAAAAAAAATTCATCATACCTCCCACCCTTGCCACTCCTGTAGCCATCCTTCTGAAATTTTCCAGGTTTTCTCCCTGGCGATCCCATTATGTCATAAGACACTTTTATACAGATTGTCTGCAAAACATACATAGAGATAAGTGAACCCTTAAAAACAACCCCAAAGGCTGACCCTATGCAAAACCCTTTTCTTCCCAAACAATGCCTCCAAGCCCCATTGAGGCAGCCTTAGGGGATATCATGATTGGTGGTATTGAAAGCTGCTGAGAGGTCCTTCAGAACCAACAGAGACACACTCACCTGGGCCAGTCCTCAGTGTAGGGCATCCACTAAGGCACCCAAATCTGCCTCTGTCCCATAATCAGGCCTGAAACAAAATATTAAAATAGAGTAAGATGATCCAGGAACCCCCTGCAGCTGGGAGGCCATCACACACCTTAATTCCTTGCCCAGACATTGGATATCTGGCACTGTGCAACCAATTGTATCTCTCCCAGTGTGCTCACTTGTTGTCCCATCTTGCAGTGTGGGGAATGCACAGTGGCTATTTCTTAATGAAGTGGTACCTTGAGGGTACTAACAAATATCTGTGCACCGTCCAGGAATGAACAGCTACGTATGCAAAGGTTACACTTGAGGAAACCCACCTACACAACAGTGAACTGAATATATCCATCATGTGGCCAAAAAAGTACAACTGTGGTTGTAAAGGGACTTACATATGTGTAGAGCTCCAACAGGATTCCAGCCATCATCAATTCTATGCCTTTGTTTCCTCTCTAAAGGAAAAAGAAAACCTGCCTGTCGGTATCTGGGTAGCCTTCTCTCCAGTTCATTGTCTTACACAATTTCTATCTCTCTCTCTCTTTCGCCACCAGCAGGGTTTTTGCAAAAAATAAGACAGGTACAAAAAGGAAACCAGGTCATTCCGAGAACCTCAGCGCCTTCTAGTACAAAGACTTGGGTCGAGAACAAAGCGCTCATGAAATAGCAGGGAGAGGAAAAAAAGGAAGAGGAAACAAAAGGAACCAAGTCCCCCAAGGTTAGGGGAAAACTCAAGTATTAGGCTCGTATTGTGCAAGTTGATGGAGTCTTCCTGGAGTAACATCTTTGACTACAAAGGAGAAGAAGATGCTGCCTTGGACAGTGGAATGGAAGGGTCTGTGCTGCTGCTGAGAAAACTGAAAGACAGCTCTGGACACAGTGGGGAGGAGGAGGAGGTGTTTTAAGATCTGCTTAGAGCTGAGTTGCTCCTGGCCAACCATAAAATAAGGAATGTGTGCAACATTGAACAGGGGCACTCAACTATGGGAAGCTGCAAACAAGGGAGGATTTCCAAGACTCCATCACTGGGACATCAAGAACACCTGCCTCTCTTTGACGAGGCTGGACGTTACTGGGAGGGTTAGGACAACCCCCTCTACCATGACTTGGCTGGGATCCTGCCAATTTGCAGTGAGGTTTTTGTACTCGGAGAGAACACAACACCTCTCTTGCTGAGAGACAAAGTCAAGAAAATGGTGGGGAGTCTCTCCTTCCAAGCTGTGATGTCTGCCTTTCCATAATCCCTCTGCTCCAGGCTGGAAGTGAGTGAGAAAAATTGATCGACTGATTGAAATCCTATTGATTGATCTAAGGATCTCTGGGCAACATACCATAATACGAATTTGAACCATTTAAACCCATTTTACCCAGTAAGAATAATTTAAAGGCTGAAAACTTATTAAAGCATCTAATTACTTTAAAAAGTTTTAAAACACTTAACGTAGACCATTTCCGCACTAGTCTGTTATAGTGCTATTATTCCACTTTCAACACCTATGGAACCCTGAGGTTTGCAGTTTAGGGAGGGGCCTCAAATGTTCGTCTTTCCTTCCTCAAAGGCCCCTTGCTAAACTGCAAACCCCAGGATTCCATAGTAGGTTGAAAGTGGAATAATAGCACTACAACAGGCTAGTGTGGAAATGGCCTTAAATGTGCACAATTGGACAAATGAATTGTGCCCTCCCAAAGCTTTGGTGAATAGCCATGCTCTTTTATTCTGTAACTTGGGTGCTACAGCAGAGAAGGACTTCTCTAAGACTGTATCTGGAGGATACTGTGCACATCCTCTGTAAATGTTCAATAGAGAATGCATCGGGTCTGTTTCCACAATCCCAGGTGAATCGAGAGATACATTGAATGCCATATTCACTTCAGGAGAACAGACAAAAATCTCCTAAAGCTCTTCCCACATTGGAAAGTAAAGGGAAAAAAGAAATTTTTCATATCTACTGGAGGCTGCTGTAATTTTTTCTCTTGCACTTTGTCCAAAGTGGGTGCATTGCATGCACAGTTGCATGGTTGCAATCCGCTTGGTTAGGCCCAACTAGACTAGACCCATTGAATCAATTGTTGAGTGGGGAGTCAACACACAGACAAAGCTAGCTGATCACATGGTGTTCCTCTATTTGTCACTAACAAGGGAATTTAGATCCACGTAAAATGGCTATACTGGTGGAATTCGGCTTACTCAACCATGAACTGAATGCCTTAGCTTCACAACAGTACAATGGCATGTGCAAGGGGACCGAACTCAGGCGGATGGTGCCGACAGGCTTCCGATCATAATCACATCTGTGGTTGTAACTCTCATCAACAAGGCCTAGTTGTTTGTGTATATTTGTGAATCCAGGCCTTCCAAAAGGTTTTTCCTCCACATTTGGCTGCGGAGCAAGAGCAAATCCAGCCCTGAAACCCACTTTGAATCCTGCCTCGAAGGCAACACCTTCCTCCCCGAATGAAATGAGATGAGAATCGGTTCTCAGGTGCAGTCCCCACTGCTGAGGGCTGCGACAATTCAATTCGACACCTGTAAATTGAAAAGTCTGTTAAAAGGACGCGCAACCAAAGACTTTGTTTTCTTAGGAGAAGGTGGCTTATTAATAAAAGTTGGATTAGGAAGGCTGCGTTCTCTCTCCCTCCTTCTCTCAATCTCTCTTTTCAAAAAGAGAAATCGTTCCTTTATCTGCGCGAACGAACATTCGTCATATTTGACTGAGGACGTAATGCGACAAAACAAGTCCTAGCTGTCAGTCAAGCCGCTTGGATAAAAGACGCGACTCACCAGCCCCTCTGCCAGTGCCATCTCCTGTTTGTCTGAAACTGTCACCCGTACGGCTTCAATCCCCGACCGAGGAGGGAAGGGACTCCTCCACTTTTGAAGGGCATATCTGAGAGATTGCAGGGAGACATTTCGTTATGTTGAAATAAAATATGAATTTTAATGGGAGGCATTAACATGAACTCTTTTAGGAATAACTACAGGACTTTATGATGAACGTATTAGAGCACTGTTCTGCCATCACCGCCTGCCACTCTTCATAAATCAGCTCCAACAAGTTAATTCTTCATAAAAGGAGGGTGAATTTGATTCTCGGGGATGGATGGAGGAATGAGACGGAAGAATTATATCAGAGGCCCCAAAAGCAGTGTGGCCATTAAACTCTCTCACACACACATATATACAGAACATAATGATTGAATTAGTTGCTCGGCTGGGATCTTGCAAAAGTGGGTGCCGATTTGCGGTGAGATTTTTGCATTGAGAGAGAACACAACACCGCTGCTGCCAACACACACACATGCATGCACAAAATGAAGACCTTCTCTGAGTCGCTTTTTTGTTTATTTATGAGAAGACGTATTATAGTGCTTGAGAGACACTGAGTTTCTGAGAAAAGTTGTGATTCTTAGAATCATGGTAGCACAGATGACGAAGGACACCTCAAGGGCCATCTGATTCCTTCGTTCCTTGTAAGGAACTTCATTCCTTGTAAGAATATACTTCATTCCTTGTAAGAATATACTACTAAAGCACTCTTGAAAACAGCCCTGCAGGTTCTGTTTTTTGCTATTAAGAAAGACTATTAAAAAACTACAGAAAAAACTATTAAAAATATCAGCCCTTGGGAACTGTGTGGCCTCTGGGTATGCAATGAGGTGTTCTGTTTTTGGCATGTAATGTGCATTTTAAGCTTTTTGATTGCTTAATTTTGGCCCTTTCCGCACTACACTGCTGTAGTACTATTATTCCACTTTCAACATCCTATGGAATCCTGGGATTTGCAGTTTAGGGAGGACCCTTTAGAATTCTCAGTAAACTACAAAGCCCAGAACTCCACAGGATGTTGAAAGTGGAATAATAGCACCATAACAGTGTAGTGCAGAAAGGCCCTTATAAGTTTTCAAAGTAGCGTTTTAATTAGATGTATGTTGAGAGTCAGCATGCTGTAGTGATTTGAGCGCTGCAGTCCAAGGTTCGAATCCCTGCTTGGCCATGGAAACCCATTGGGTGACCTTGGGCAACAGTCACACTCTCAGCATCAGATGAATGCAAGGGCAAAACTCCTCTGGTCAAATCTTGCCAAGAAAATTCCAAGATAGGGTTGCTTTAAGGCTGCCATAAGTCGGAAATGACTTGAGGGCACACAACAGCTTCTTCCAGAGGATGTTCCCCATTCCTGGTATAATTCTCTACCCCACGCAAGATCAATTAGCAAGCAGCCCTTACCTTCCTTGTACTGCATTGAACTATCAGTGGCAACCCCTTAAAAAACTTCTCCCCTCTTTTAAAAGTGGGAAACCAGCACCGAAAGGACTTTCACCTTTCTGCCTGCCATCTTATCTGTCCATTTGAACTCTTTGGGAGTCTGTCATCGTCCTGGTCTTCTGTCGTGTACGGGCCAGGTCTTCGTGGTGGTGGAAGCAGAGCGCTGGGGTGGGATGTGAGGCGCTGGAGAGTGACCACGGGGAGCTGCAAGGAAAGAGCCTGGCAGGCAGATGGACTGGCATCGCAACTTATAGACGGCCCCCTGGTCTCTCCCCTGCCTGTGGATGAAGCTTTGTGAGAGAAGCAACATTGCTTGCCTTCCCCACCCCGCAGGTACCACTGTACATCTTTAACCTCCTGGCCCGTTCCCTCCCTCTCCCCATCCCTACACGCCCACACGCACCAAAGCTGGCCCTCGTCTCAGCCTATCGTTTGCTGTTCCTAGGTGCAAATAATTCACAAGGCAGGGAGAGGAGTGACTCCTCTGGCTCTTCAGTTCCACACATGCCTGGTCAGATAAGTTTCAGCAGGGATTTTGATCAAGTAGTTGCACGGAGGGCGGCGGCGGCGGAGTGAAGGAGGAGGCAGCGCATCCGTGGCTGTAATGATGTGCTTGTCAGGCCTGACAGAGGCGCCGGCTGTATCACCGGCTTTGATCACCTGCGCTCACCACGCCAGCCGCTCCTGAAACGTCGAGGCAGCCTTTTCAGAGAGGACAAGGGGGCCTTCCGCCTCGCTCAAAGCCGTGTTGTCTTGCTGAGATAACTGAAGCCTGCGCCGCTGGGGGGCCCTACGTGGAAAGACACCGAGGAGAACGGAGGAGAAGAGTCAAACGTGGAGAAAGCCCCCACCCTCTGAAGAGTCATCACCAGTCACAGAGATGACGGTGGAAGAGACAAACTGGAAACTGGTTCGGGGGCCAAAACCAGATTTTGATGACTGGGCATGTGGGTTTTTCCTCTTGAGTGACAAATATTTCCTTTTCTGGTTTCCACAGCAGAGATGCTCACAAACACATTGGCAAAGATCCTGCATCGGAGAGACAGAGCCTGACTTTATACTCCTGGAGTTACCTTGTAGTAGATCACATCTGGCTCATTAATGAATTGCAATGTTGAACAATCTAATAAGCAACCAAATTTTTATGCACCTCCACCATTGCAGTGCTCAGTGAATCACATGCACTTGCAGGGGTAATTCCCAACGCGCAATGGGCAACGGGCATGCACAATGGTGTTACATGCTGAACTCCACCTCCACAGCCTTGAATTTAAGGCAGACACTCTGCAACAGAGAAAAAGGTCCAACCGTTTCCACAGGGGAACTTACAGATGTGTAAAATACAACAGGATTCCAGCCATTATCGTACAAAATCTCCCCCCCATTCCTACATATATGCAGATACACACACATATCCAGTCCATATATATGTGTTTGTGTGTGTATGTGGTTAAAAAGCAAAACAACAGCGCTTCTCCCAAGTTTTTCCTGAATCCTAGAAGTATGTAGTTAATCCTCTTTAGCAAAATGAAGGCAGAAGCCCAAACATTTTCCTCATGTTATATCAGTTAGCTCTGTTTATTAATGTGTTGCGTGTGTCTCATTGTTTAAATTAATTGGATTGGTTGTTTTATGCTTTTAAAAACTTTTGTACTGCATACTGTTTTGAGTTGGCATAATCCCGCACTGGGAAAAAGTTGGTCTAGAAATAAAATGAATATTTAAATATTAAAATAAGGGCATCATTTTTCGAAGTAAGCTCTTCCCACCCACCTCTGGTAGATGAAACCAGCATTTCACAGGGGAAGGACAACACTCAACTTGTCTTTTTCTCCCACTCCTATAAAAGCCGGCAGGGAAGTTACATCCTCGGCTTCGTCTGAACTCGGTCAGGTTGCACACTTCGTGGGGCCTGGAGCCGAGAGTGTTGCAAACTGTTTTCCCTTTCCTGTAGTCACAAGAAGGACAGCCATCTCTACTAATTTTATTTGGTTTTTTGCATCTTTTTTTTCTTTTCTCTTCTGGTGCTGCCTGGCCTTTGTCTTGCAGGATCCCAGGGATGAGGCCTTTGTGTGCTGCGTGTGTTGCAGAAGCAGCTTAAAATGTTCCCTTTCAGCTGCAGCCGGAAAGCAAGCTGTGAGGCTTTTACCAGCGTTGATTGTATTGATGGCATTGACTTTTCCACAGTGGCACTTGGAGACGATGGCGTGGTGGTGGTGGTAGCATGCCTGTCCACGTGCCTTTGGAAAGAGTTTTTGTGTCGCCAAGTACGCAGCTCCGATCTTTCTCCCTCTCTCTCACACACACCCCCCCGGCCTCAAGAGCAACAAATTTTATTACGGGACGTTGTTGCTGCTTTTGCTCTGAGAATGAAAATATATCACACGCGACACTCCTTTCGCTGCCCCTTTCTGAACTGTTGCATTTTTCTCTTAGCAGAGTCTCTTGAGCAGGAAGGAAATAAAGGTACATCTTTATGTACCTTCCCGCCTTCAATATGACAGTCAGTAAACCAGAAAGTGTTCCAGCAAAGCCTCCGAGACCGGCAACTCATATCTCTCGGTCAGCCCTGTGGCAGCAAGAAACATTGCTTTCTCAGAGCATCAAGACCTCTCTGTGCCATTCTGGACTCAGACCTTGTTGCCTCGTGGTTGTCATGGAAGAAACCACACCGGAGAGCCACCGTGGATGTAGCCTTAAAGGTACAGGGGCTGGAGATGTTGTTGTTATTTTGAAAAACACAGTTCTTTCAATTCTAAAGAGATTCACACATGGGCAGAGTGAGGACAAGATTTCTGGAAATGTTAAAAAAATATGATCTACGTATGGCTGTGAAAGCTGGACAGTGAAGAAAGCTGGCAGCAAGGGGAAAAAAATCATTTGAAATGTGGGGCTAGAGGAGAGTTCTGCAGCTATCATGGACCACCAAAGAAGGATGAAGAAATAAATGGGTCTGAGAGCAAACCAGGGCTGAAGTCTCACTAGAAGCCAAAATAACTAAACTGAAGCCATTATCCTTTGGCATATCATGAAGTGCCGTGACTTATTGGAAAAAGATGATGATGGTGATGGTTGGTAAAGTGGAAGGCAGCAGGAGAAGAGGGAGACCACACGACAGATGAAATGCCTCCCGTTAAGGCAGCCCTGAGTCTCTAAGACCTGAGCAGGGCTGCTAAGAACAAACTCTCCTGGAGGTCTCCTGTTCAGGATTGTTCTCAGTCAAAGCTGACTTGGCAGCCCACAACAGCAGTAACAAAGAAAAGAAGAATGCAGGGATGACCAGGCTCCGACTGGACACAAAGCGCCTCGAGTTCAGGATTCGTCTCTCTAGCAGTGACCAAATGGATGTTCTTGGGAAGGAAGAGCGGGAAGATTTAATCTTTCAAACAAGCTGGACCCAAGCAATACAGAGCTTTACAGGTCGTAACCAGCCATTTGAACTGTGCTCTGTTCGCATATTCTGTTTTCTGTTTATTGGTTGCATAGTGAGTTCTAGTACAGCTATATTGAAGTTAAGGGAGGGTACCATGGTACACATGTAATAGACGTGTCCTCGCTGTTGAGCAATGATTGATCCAGCTCCTTTGTCAGCACTAAGGATGACGCTTCGGGAACTTCCAAGACATTGCCACCACATACATAAAGTTATGGTTTACCTTTGAATAACAGGGCATGTGCAACTCTGATTGCCCAACCACTTGGGCAATCTCCAGAAAAAACATAACTTGATTACAAAATGACGTGTTATGCTAGTATAAAGTCACAACAAAATTCCAGCTATACTCTCGGGTCAATTCAGAGCTTCTGAGCTCTCTGGCAAACAGCACCATGTTCCACGGCAATCACCCAAGAAAGGGTTCCCATTTTCTCTTGTCATTGTTTCCCCTGCATTATGAAAGAAAGCACAGTGATTTATGCCCCTGGCCACTTTTCTTATCCACCGACTTGCGCCAATGTGTTTTTATACCTGGCCATCTCTGCAGTCCTCTTCTGAAGCTGAATGGCATTGCAGTGCCGCTGTTTTCTCTGCAAGCCCACTTGTGCTGCACCCTGGCTTTAGCCGCTGTCAGCCATGATGCGCTTAGATGCTGCTTTGCAAAACACTACTTCTCTCGCACGCATTCTATGCTTCCCGAACCCTCAGAAAGACATGGTTAGGGCACGTTAGCCCAGATGGTGAAAAATGAAGGTGTTTATCCTTGCACCCATGACTTTAGGCAGGCTGGAAAATGTCCTTGAGATTCACAGTACCCCCCACCATATTGCGGAGGGACACACACACTCATACACACACTTCCCATTTCTTTTTTAGCTTGGTTGACACTGTCATTCCTCAATTTGATGAATGCTCCAAAAGAACAGGAGCAAATTGAGGAGGCGCAACACAGCAAATGACACAGCTGCTGAATGAGCACAATGTGGGCAGCAGAAGTGGTAGGCAACACACACCTCTTGTCTTTGCAGGAATGCCAGAGCCTGCTGCTAACCCCAGCTGGTAAGCAAACATGGGCAAAAATCCACAAAATTAGGCCTAGGGGTATTGTGCTTCTTGCCTAGAGATATCACCACTTTGAGAACCTCCCAGCCCTCACCGCATCATCTGGATTTTCAAAAGACCTATGTTATTTTATGGAAATGCAGACTTGGGGAGATGAGATGTCGGGAAGTACCTAGTTCTACCTGCATGAACAAAAGCAGGAGAGTATGCTGGTGCTGAGCTTCAGGATGAGCAAAAAGAACTTTGTCTATGAAGGTGGCCCCATTCTGTTCAGATTCTGGTCTGTCAGAGTCAGGGACAGAAAGGGCCTTTCTTTCAGTAAAGACGGATCCTTGATTCACCAAGACTGGTCTTCTCATTTCCCCTGGAGCTACTGGGGAAGGAAATCCTCCTTTTCTGGTATGTTTGGTAGTCCTCATCTGAATGCTCATTCCACAATGCACATTGATAGCAGAGCTTGGAAAGGTATCCCAAGCTAATGAAATTCTGGGGCCTGCAGCCCAAAAAAGTTACTTTCCGAAGTGCTGCTGTTTTATTTCTCATGACCAGGATGCTGAAGTACCTTACAAGACCATGTGAGAGAGTAAATAAAACATTTCTTTAAAAAATTCTTGCTTGGAGAATTCTCTCCCTTTCTTACTTTCCAGCCTGCTCTGTTTGAACAGTCTGGTTTATTTCTCCTGCATTCATTATTTCTGTGACCAGTTCCTAAGACTATTTTTCTCCCTCTGAATTTGCAATCAATGACATCTGTTTATAGTCAGGTCTGATTGTCTCTGTAGCACCATGGCATCATCATGGGCTAGGACGAGGTAGCAAAAGAGTCCCGAGCAAGAAACAGAGGTAGCAGTGGAGGATCAGAGAAGCATGAGAGCAAACAGGTTCAAAAAATAAAATAAATTCAAAAGCATTTTTCTTCAGCACTTGGAACCTTTTGTTCACAAAATATTTGGGAAGGCACAAAATCATTTCTCTTTACCCCATAAAATTTAAGCAGGACACTCCTTTCCACTGGGTGTCTGTCTGTCTGTCTGTCTGTCTGTCTGTCTGTCTGTCTGTCTGTCTGTCTGTCTGTCTGTCTATCTATCTATCTATCTATCTATCTATCTATCTATCTATCTATCTATCTATCTATCTATCTATCTATCTATCCACCCTTCAATCCATCTATCCCTTTCGCTGGGGGGGTGGCCTTCAGGTTGACTCTTGTAGGGTTTTCTTGGCAAGATTTGTTATTCAGAGATGTTGACATTACTTTCCTCTAATGCTGAGAGAGTGTGACTTGCCCAAGGTCACTCAATGGGTTTGCATGGCCGAGTGGGGATTCGAACCTTGGTCTCCCAGCTGAGGCTGACATTCAGAGCACTACAAGCTACTGGCTCCCCTCTAAATGCATATATCACAGGGTGAAGCAGAAGTCTTTTGACAGTGACCATTGCTGCACATCCATTGAAGAGGTTGGGATAACACATCTATCTATTAAGTGATTCCACTACTAATTTAACTCTGTTGCTGTTGTTAAATTACAGGTTTGTATTGCTTCTATTAATACATACATCTATTGAGTGATTTGTTTTTGTTTTTTCTCCTTTCTCTGTATATATGGGGTAATCAAAAGACATTTTCCTCTGCCCCCATCCCATCAAACTTTAATGCAAGTGAGTGACAGCTTATGTAAGAAGTCTGGAAAACAACACAAAACGCATATCTGGAGCTCTATTGAGGCAGCCTTGCTCCAGATGCGTAGGAATGAAGCCCCCATCACCCACAGCAAGCAAAACCCGTGACACCAGTCTGGAAAAGCTTCCTCCAGCAATCCAAAATAGTCATTTGACATTTGCTTTGTTGCTTCAGGAGGGTCAATGTTGTTGGGATGGGTGGGGTGGGGGGAGTGTTTGGAAAGTGCTGGTGTCATCCACATCGCCTGGGCCATTCCCTGGCTTTCCCACCTCCCCTTCTCTCCCCCTCGCACCCCCAGGATTGGCTGGGAGGAAGCGTTTTCTGAAAGTCACTTCCCAGTCTTGCTGCACTTACTGTTTTAGCAATAAATCAAGAACAATCTATTTGCAAAAGCAGTTCTTCTCAGTGTATCGCTGGAGTTCTGGGAGGTGGCAGCCAGCCCTGGAGGAGACATTGCTGAGTCTATGTTATCCCACAAATGCAACTACAGAAGACAAAAAAAAAAGGGATTGTACACAGAGTTCTGAAGACTGGGAATAAAGACTACTGCTAAAGTGTCTATTATATTCAGGAGACTGGCAGAAACCTTTGCTCTGTGTGATTATCCAAGGTGGCTGTCATGCCTTTCTCTGCATAATGCTATGTAATTATGTATTAAGGAGCGCTCCAGGTAGGGCGCCCGAGGGCAATTAGAGCACACCTCACACGGAGCGATAAAGACACAAGGCCAAGGGACTTCTGTGTACCTGGAAGAGGGAATAATTGCTTGCAAAATGCAGTGGCTGGATTACGTCTGCCTATGACAAGGACTGAGCTTCCATTGGTGACAAGAGAAGGAAAAAAGGAAGGAAACAAATGACCTTCCAGGAGATGTTGCTTCCAGAGAACAGTTGTGCTCAGAGCTTTGTGGTCCAGTGTAATGGATCGGGTTCCCTGCCTCCGGGCAAATGTGTTCTAGAATTCTTGCCAGCATTATGGGCAATTGCTAATGGATGTACAGTGGTTATTTTGTGTTTAGTAGGCCCAACTGGATGGCTTATGCTTTAGCCTTGCTGTTCAACGACACGGAGGAGACTGGGAGCAGGTCAGGGTGGTAAAAACTTCCTTCTGCTTTATTCAGAGGTACTGTGATATGTGAGTAGGTCATGCCTGCGCAGTTCAGTTTCCTTGTATGCTTCTTCCTTACGTGAACCTGGGGATCCCAGTGACCTCATCTGGGACTGGTTTCCATCCCAGTCCCAGGGGCCCATTAGGCATCATCTGGAAGTTGGAGCATTGGCCCCTGAGTAGCCTGAGTTGAATTTGATATTGAGGGCCCTGCTTTTATCACTTGCTTTGCAGAGCTGCTGGAAACCATCAGCTAAAGAGCTGGGATGCCTTTCTCTGCTATTGACACTCTGCTGCATCTGTTTAGCACCAATACAGTCATCCCACCACATTTGCTATGGTTAGGAGCACAAGACCCCCTTGAAAGTGAAAAAAACATGAATAACTCTAGGCCCTCCCAAACCATATTTAACACACGAAAAAGTTTGATCACCATATCAACCCACCATGGATTCCTTTGAGGCATCAGCGTTCCTTCCCAAGACAGAAGTGGGTGGCTGGTGGGGCTTACTGACACCTCCATTGCTGCCCCACACCATTTTTAAGAGGGACTTACAAGCCTCGTTTGCGGTTTCTCAGTCTCATGAGGCTTGCAGTCCCTACTAAAAATGGCATAGGGAGGCAGAGGAGGTGACAGCAAATAATCCGTGAATAATCAAATCCACAGAAGTGAAACCCACAAACGTGGAGTGCTGGCTGTAATGTTTATCTCAGAGCAATGATATGGGTCAGTCTTCTGTATCAAATTAAGGCCCAGGGAGGAGCGGGATGGTAGCCAGTTCTAGCTCAGAACCTCCAGATACTCAGATGGCCACAAACAGGACCTGAAAGCAGTTGCCACCCCCTTCCCCTGTGTGCCACTCAGCCACCTGAAAATGGAGTATACTATCTCCAAGGTTCGTGCAAAGTCATACTGGAGATTCACATAGAAATCATAATAAGCAGCCCTTGACCAGCCTCTGCTCCATTAAACTGTCCAATAACAGCTTAATGGGGTGTCTAAAGAGACTCTCAGCTGCAGAGGCTCTGATATTAAAGGACAGGTGAATCTTTTCTGGCTTGTAGACTGAACTTTTAAAGAGCTATCCACTTTGAAACTATTTATTTATTTAATTTATATCCTGCCTTTGTCTTGACATGGGGCCCAAGGCAGATTACGAGAGATTAAAACAATAGACAACTGAAAGCTTGATGACATAAAAAGGTTTTCTTTACAAAAAGTAGCTATGATGTTAAAACACTTATAATTTTTTAAAAAATATGAAATCATTTTTTAAAAAGTGACTACAGGATAGCATGACTACAAGGATAAAAGTGGGGTAGTTACCTGCCAACAAAAAGGCAGCAGAAAGAGGGCCAGCCAGCCTCCCAAGGAAGGGAATTCCAAAGCCTAGGAGCATATAAGGCAACAAGCACAGTACGCCTCTAATTCCCTGCACTGCACAATCACCAGAGTTTATTTTAATTTCTGTTATGTGCAATTGTTGATGCTTTTGCATCTGTTCATGTTATATTGGTATTAAATTGTTGATACAATACAAACTTGTGCACAAACAGTTGTTACTCATTTAATACTATGTCCCTCTATTTATATGTTGTAATTAGTAATTCTGTTTAGGAATAGAGTTTATACAGTCAATTGTTTGTTTAACGAATAGGGTCATTCACCTGCAGTAGAGCCAAGGGTGGCCCCCAGAAGGGTTGTGACCAGGGCCATTTCCGCACGAGGCTGTTATAGCACTGTGATTCCACTTTCAACATCCTATGGAATCCTGGGGTTTGCAGTTTCGGGAGGGGCCAGGTGGATTCCATAGGATGTTGAAAGTGGAATCACAGTGCTATAACAGCCTCGTGCGGAAATGCCTCAGGACCTATGTGAGGGACAGAGTTCAGCACCTTGGACAGTTCCTCCTGCGTTTGCTGCCCAGGGTGCTGGACGCCGCTCGCAAAACAGGTTCAACACCCTGGAGAGATCGTTCAAAGACTGACCCCCAAGAAGGCATTCCTTCTCCCACTGATTTGGAGCCCTAGATGGAAGGACAAAATCCCACTCTCCACTGTCCCCCTTTACGCCTATTGATAAAGCGGCCTCTGGTTTACACAGCTCGTGCTGTCTCAGATATGTTAGCTTCAGAAGTGCCGCAAGACTCCGTTGCTGTTGTTGTTGCTGCCGCTGCACTTGTTTTCCTGCCACAGGCTGACATGTTTATCCTTCTGGAAAATGTTAGAAAAGGGAAGGCTTTGTCTCTTTGTTCCTGTGGCTGCGTTTATTCTGTTAATTTGACTCAACACCAAAAATAAATATAATATTTTCTTTCTTCTAAAAAAGTGATTAAATACAGTCGTACGAAAACTGCAACAATGAGAACATGACAGTCCTCTAATTTTCAAGAAGAGATAGAAGACCAGCCTCACATTCAATTCACTGACTGATTGGCAGCGAAGAAGAAAGTCTAAACAGAGAGCAGACTTTTGGTGAATATTCTAATAGCAAATCAAGTCGTTTGAAATGTGGTGCTGGGGAGGAGTTCTACAGAGACCATGGATTGCCATAAAGATCAATGAGCAGGTCGTCAGGCAAACCAGGCCTGAACTCTCACCAGAAGCAAAGATGACCACACCGAGGCTGTCATGGTGTGGAGGTAACTTAACTCATTGGAAAAGGTGTCAATCCTTTGTGAAATACGAGGCAGTAGGAAAAGAGGGAGACCACGCTACAGGTGGATTGATTCAGCCAGAAAAGCCACAGCTGTGCCAGGATTTGTAAGAAATGAGACGGGCTATTAATGACCGAGGCTCTTGGAGGTCTTGAACTCACAGAACCACCATGGGTCGAAGGCAACTTGAGAGCAAATAACAATAAATTCTAATGGAAAATAAGTAGAAAGAACCTGAGGTCCAAATAACAACTAATTCCAAGGCCTGTAGAATCTGAAAGGAAGTTTTCATTCTCCATTAGGGGAAACCCTTTGCTATATGGACATTGGGGAGGGTTAAAGCATCCATGTGGAAAAGAGAAATAGGGCTCCTGTGCACGTAAGAGAGGTGTGGGAGAGGGTATTTCAGCACCTGAAGCTTGACCTGCAATACCCTCCATGACTTCTAAAGACACATGAGCCCTGACTTCCTGTTTATGTGGCCACCCTCATAAAGGTTCAACTTTGGCGCTCCCTGTGTGTCCTAACGTTCAAGGCAACCTCCACTTATGGGGACAATCGCTTCTTCACGATGTGCCCCATAACCGTTTGACATTCCCTTGAGCAGAGGATTTTCAGAGCCTCCGTAGGCAGATGGAGTACAGTTGTTGCGGTAGCAACACAAGAGAGCAAAGCTGAAAGTCAGGGATGATGTATTCATCTCGGAGAGGCACAGAGATAAATCGTGGGGAGCTGAGAGGTGCGGAGCCTCAAATGGATAGCCTTGCTCAGCTGTTTCTCTTGCTGAGGCCTTCTCAGTTTGTCACCTCACAAAAGGCAGGCAGCAAAGAGCTTGGGGGGAGGGAGGGGGGAGATCCTAATAGCTCAGAAAAATCAGTGAAGCTAACAGATCCGTGGTCACCAACGCTTAGCTGCAATGCTGCTTCCAACATCATATTTAGTGTTTTGTAGGAAGGAGATTGAACTGATTCTCCTCTCAAGAGAATCTTGGATGAGTTTGCATTAAGAGAATCCAGATAGAGGAGGGAATTCTGTCAGTGGCTACAACATCTGTAGGTTCCTCATGGAAGGGTTGGGATGCTCTTTTGTCCAACAAACAATGTCCACATTCACTTCAAGGTCATGGAAGCAAAATTGCACACTTGGGGCTTGGCACACGCAGGCGTGCCCTCCATTGCATATTCCATTCTGCATCTAGTCATGATGGCTTCAGTCACACATCTGGTAACGCAACACTGCCATTGAATGGAAAGACTGTAGGACAAAATCAGTGCATAACTCTGCATGTGAGGATATATGCTATGCAACCCTGATGTAGGACCTTGGTCAGAATGCCCAACAGTAGAGCCTTTGAAGATTGCATCCACTTAATGAAGCAAGTTCTCCCCCTCAAATCATCTTTTCAACATGTAAAATCACACCGTTCTTTTTATTATCTGGTAAGCCAGCAGAAATCAAAGGTATGGAGGAAGACAGGAAGAAGCGATGAGAAACCTGGAGCCAAGCCACCTGCAAGCTGAAGTGAAAGACAAGCATGAGCGGAGAAAGTGTTTCCAAAAAAAACCCTGAGTCCATCCCTCCTTGTTCCTCCAAAGCAAAAACACCTCCCCGAGCTTTCACAGATGGCCAGGGTGGATTGTTCGGCAAACTGACAACCAGTAGGGAGATGTAAGCCAGAGCAAAGAACAGGTCCTGGGAGGTGCTCTATTATATCTACAGTGAGAAATATCTCTCTGTAAACATGTTTCCCATCCATTATTAAGTACCTAGGTCTCATGAAATATTGAAGGCTTGTGCATACGAGAGGAATAAAGAGAGGTGGGTGGGGCACAGCCACGGTCTCCTCCATTCTTGCTCCCACCTTATCATAGCAAATTATTTACAAGCAAGCAGACCTTCCTAACAATTCAGGCCAGAATCCTCTATCAAGGTGTAGAAGCACAGAATCGTAGATTTAGGAGAGATCACAAGGGCCATCCAGTTCAACCCCCTGGGATCAAAGAATCACAGAAATTTGGAAGGTTTGGAAGTGACTACAAGGGCCATCCAGTCCAACATACAATCATGCAGGTTAGATAACTTTACATGCTATAGCTCAGTGAAGAGTTAAGTAGCCCTGTTACGGAATTGCAAATATGCATAATAGGATATGAGCAGGAGTGCCGCAGTGCACATCCAGCCCTGTTGTGCATCAGTTCCAATGGGCATCGGTCACTTCGCCCACAGCCCTATATAGAAACTTAACAGCAGCCCTTTACTGGATACCAACATTATGGAATGGCCCAATTCTAATTCCTGCAAGTGTAAGTCCACTTACAAAGATGCAAGCCTCCAGTGGGATTCCAGCCTGAAAGAAGCTTTTTTGGATTGGGTCCCAAAGCCCCTTGAGTCTAGTCTTCTGTCTCTGCCTGGAGCTGTCAGACTTGGATGGTTCTCCTAGGAGTTCAAGTATTCTTTCTCTTTTAAATCAGTCAGTCAATCAATCAATCAATCAATCAATCAATCAATCCCCTTTTCAAGTTGTTTATAGCAAATAACATTCCAGGAGAGTGATTAGGTTATGGGACAAGCTTGTTTTCTGCTCCAACAGAGACAAAGGCCATTTCCGCCCTTCACTGTCCAAGTGCTATTGTTCTACTTTCAACATCCTGTGGAATTCAGGGATTTGTAGTTTCCTGAGGCCCAAGAGTTCTCTGGCTGAGAATTCTCAATGCACCTCCCTAAACTGCAAACCCCAGGATTCCACAGGATGTTGAAAGTGGAATAATAGCACTAGAACAATGTAGTGTGGGAATGGCCAATGTTTGTGTACGTGGAGGCATCAGAAAGCAAAGGTATCACTATCTCAGCTGCCCATTTTAGAGCATTTCAAATTTTCAGATTAGGGATGTTCAAACTGTAGGTTTTGTTTTGTGGTTGGGCTTAACTAATTCATCATCTCAAAAACAGTGAGGGAAGAATGTGCAATTCCTCTACCAATAAGCAACATTTCCCAGTTTCTTTCTTAACAATTATGAAGATTTTTTAAAAATAGGAATTTAATCATGATTTTAAGAAGTTTTATGTCACACTGGTGTCTTCTTAGCCTTCTCTTCCTCAGCCTAAAGATACCCAGCTCCCCAGGCTGTTCCTAATTATGGTTTCCAGGCTTTTTAGAATAATTTTGCTCACCCTCCTCTGGACACATTCCCAGAGCTGCAACACTACACAACGGAATATGACAACAAATGAAATTTGTACAATTGCAATATTCGCTGCCTATCTGCATGTGCAATGCACAATCACACCACATGTGCAATAGCACCACACAATAATTGCTGCTGCAGCAGCCTTGAATGGATGCAGATGTTCCACATCAGACAAAAATGGCCAACCTTTTTTGTAGGGGAACTTACAGACATGTTGATTCACGCACAGGATGGCAGCCAATGCTTCTCTACCTGAGATTAACTCTGGCATGAAATCTTCATGTAGACTCTTCTAATTTTAATTTCCCTTTTTATTTATTTACAGAGTTTATGAGCCGCGCTTCAGCATACGTTCTCGGGGTCCAAAGAACCACGCAGTAAAATATAACAGAAAAGCAATATAAAACACATGCCAAAAAGGCAGCGTCATGTCAATAAACCAGCTCAACCATAAAGCAACAATTAAAACCAGCTATTCAACATGCTAGAAAAATTCATCTGCAAACAAATGTTTTGATTGTTTGCTTGCTTGTTATATTAAGAAAGACTCTTTCTCCAATTTGGGTTGATTGGCTTGAAATGTCCTTTGTCCAAGGAAATGCCACGTCCAGCAGGATGAGCAGCCGACTTGCATACGAAGGAATGGGACTAGACTGCTCTGCTGTCACTGAGTTGAATCATATGATCCATTTCCCCTAAACTGCCAAAAGAAGAGATGTCCCATCCCAATGTTGAGGGGAGGAAAGGAAGGGCACCCCCATCATTGTCTGTACCCTCCAAGGCTGGAGGTCCAAGTTGAATCGGTAGGAAAACAGTGGCCAGATCAAGGGAAGTAGTAGCTCCATTCTGTTCTGCTTTGGTCAGACTCTGCTTGCAATATTGTGTCCAGTTTTGGGCACCACAGTTTGAGAAGGATATTGACAGGCTGCAACATGTTGAAAAGGAAGGCAACCAAGATGGGCAAAAGGTGCAGAAACAAGGCCCTATGAGGAATTGCTTAGGGGGGCTGAGAATGTTTCCATCCTAATGTTTGGGTGGAATCTCTTTTTCTGTAGTCTGGAGCCATTGCTCCATGTCCTAGTCTCTGGAGCAGCAGAAAACAAGCTTGCCCCACCTTCCATAGGACATCCTTTCACATATTTAAGTACGACTATCATGTCACCTCTTAACCTTCCCTTGTCCAGGTGAAACATACCTAGCTCCCCAAGTCACTCCCCATAGAGCATGGTTTCCGTGTCAGAGCGTGGAAAATCTACTTTTCTGACTGATGAATCCCAGATCCCAGAATCATTGGCCCAGGATAGCTGGGAAAATCTGGAAGCTGTCATCCAAAAAGGTTGCTTGTTTGTATGTTTATTTGCTGTAAACTCCATTCCACTGGCTCCAGCGGACTCTTCCTTCCCGAAGCAAAAGCAACCAGGATATGGGGCTGGATTTTCTTTGAAAGCCTGTGGGGAGATTCCACCTCAAGATTAGGGGAGACGGTGGGTAAAACCACAGCCCCACCTCTGCTCCCCCATGGATGCTCCTTGCATTTGAAAATGCATGCACTTTATTTGCATTTCCCAATCAACATCATGCTCAGCCCTAGCCCTAGAATTCGTCTTCTGGGTCCTTGTGTGTTTAACTGAAGGCTTGCTGCTGTCAGAGAAGCACAAGAATAAAATATGGACGGGCTAGACAAATCTACTTGCAAAGAAAAAGCTTTGCCACAGTGTGGTATCTTTTCTCTCTTTCTCTCTTTGACAGGCATGGGGTGTAAAATTATATTCATTTTGTGTGTGTGTAGGAACTCCTCGTTCCATTTCAAAAGAGGGATTATACCTGTAAAGATAATGTGTGCCTTTAATACCTCCATTTGTGCCCGGGAGTTCTGCATTTTAAAATCCCCACACACCAAAACAGAAACCTGTGGAATACAAAATGGTGTTTTCATCCTTCTGCTTTGGCTTCCTCAGAAAGCAACGCTTCCTTGTCATCGTTCTCATTCTCTTTCGCGCGCACGTGTGTGGGAGGGGGGCATTCTGCAGTGTTTGTCCTTACGAGATATCTGAAAGTCTGAGAATTGCAATTGCAGGGCTGATTTTGAGAGCAAGCGAGTGCAATTTGCTGAGAGAGCCCAGTGATTGTTGTTGGGTTTTTTTTCCAGCTTTGGGCCAGGTGGGTGTCAGCCAGAGTGCTGCGATGCTCAGGAACAGTTCAAGGCTGTGGTAAAGGCAGAAGCCAGAGAAGGTGGGCTCCGTTGGTATACGGTCCTCACACTGCCACCAAAAAAGCTCTCTAGACAAATCCAGGAGATTCTGGGTGGGAGTCTCAGTTATGCTTGCCTCATGTAAATCACACAATTAGACAGCGGTTGTGCTACACCACCCTTCTGCCGAATGCTGACATTATATGAACCTGTTGCATACCTGTCAGGGTGCTTGCTAATTGTCTCCTGGTGCAATGAGGAATGTGCAACGGCTGTTTGCACAATCTCAGTAAATCAAGTAGTTCGTTTACTGCACCAATGATGTGTTATGCACCATACAAGGAGCTACATGTGCATGTGAAAACGGGGGCACGTGAGGAATTCTTCTTACTGTGAACTGAATACAGATGTTCTGCAACGGTTAAAAATGTATAACTGCACTAAACTGAGAGGGTGTTGAATTGAGACCAGTGTGCAATGGGAACAACTATGCCATAACACACAGCCACATCCATGAACATCCATGTGTGATGTGTATACACATTCATGCACAACAGCACCACATGTGCAGCCCTGCGTCCACAACCTTGAACTCAATGTGGACATTTTTGCTTTTCTGGGATGGTTGCCATGACGGAGTTGCAGGGAGCAAAGTCCATTCCCACGAGCTCAGCTGCACATGTCTGGGTCGACCAAAGAATCTGCCCCAGCCACCCATGCCATCCAGCTGCCTCCCTCCTCCTTCACTCCATTTCATTAATTTTTAAGAGATGTGTTTGTCTAGGCCACTGTGTGATCACACACCAAGGGATGTTGCTTACTGTCACTTCATACTGTTCTCCAAGCAGATATTGAAAAGGCGTCTGGGAAAATTGATAGTCTATCCAACCCAAGATTTCATTTTTTTAAAAAGTCATTTTTGGAACGCCCAGATCTAGGTGGCTGTTGTGGAGGCGCAAATGCTTGCAGGAGGTGGAGGCAGATGTGGAAGTCCTGTGATCTTAGAGCTCCTCCTGGAGGACTGAGCTGGGCAGTGTGGACTGGTGAAGAAAACATTCCCCACCAAGAAGACAGGCAGCAGAAGAAAGGTGGCCAAGGAATGCTCCCTGACACAGAATGGATTGCACAGGATTACCTCCCCAAAAACGGGCGTGTCTGCACTGCACATCCATAAGGACCTCAGCGCTTGTATACCCATCATGTCCTACCCACACTGATAACTGCTTTCCAAGCTAAAAAGCAGCAAATGTTGTGACCTTTCCCTGCGGAAGAACTCTCCAGTTCCTTTCGTTGCCTCCTTTGTAACCAGCTAACTTGGCAACTGCAACATCCATCATTTCTCTTCAGCTCAGGAACATGCAATCATCATCATGATCATGATAATCATCATCATACCTCCATTTGTTTTTGGAAGATCCTGGACTCTCTTTCAGTGGAATTTTTGCAGCAAGGGTTGGAGAGATGCTTTAGCATTTCCGACACTGGGAAGGGCTTGGGCTAAATGGCCCCTGGGGTCCTTTACAGCACTGTGATTAATTTCAGAATTCATCTCTGATTTATCTTCTTAGCATGCCATCATCAGTGGTGGTGATGATAGCAGATGAGCCTTCTACGTGGAAGCCGTTTTGTTTCTTTTCTGTAAGGGTTTCCAGGAGGAGGGTTATTATGCTTGTATTGGCACCACTTGGTGTCTTTTTGGCATGCTTTAGGGCAAAGCATTGTGCTAAAAATGTCATGGTGGGGCTTTAGGAGACTGTCACGAGATTGGGGGCCTCAAAAGTAGACTTTAAGGGCCAAATACGGCCCATGGGCCACATCTCTGCTTCAAAGCAACCCACATGTTAGAGTGGATTCACCATCTAACTGCCATGGGGGCCACCAAAGGCCAAGTTTTAGGTAGCCTCCACCGCCCAACCATCCATCAAGTGAGGACCATAATCCTTTCTGCCTTCACCACCTCATTTTCCAGCATGGCTTCCCCTTGGTGGATTCAGCCTGTCCCTTCCTCCAGATCCCAGCTACGTCTCCATCTGTCGCTCCGTCCCCACGGCTGCCTCCTCCTCCCCAGCGTTGCTTGACACTTGATTGTCATTTGGCTGTACGCACTCCACGCAAGGCTCCCACAGACACAGGCGCAAGGCTCCAGCACCGCAGATAAAACACTGCTCTGACACCTGGCAATTTATCCCCATCTCCTTCTCATCTGTCACTCAAAAAGCCGGCATGGAGATGTAAGGTTGTCGTGGGTGAGTGATCCCGTATGGCTGCATAAAGGGCAGCATAAAAGCCCTCTCCCCCTTTCCCCAGAGGGAGGCGGCCTCACAAACAGGCTGTTTGGAAATATTTACCAGCCTGTTTCCAAATTTCTCAAAGTCTTCGTACTTGCCTGGGACAACTGCCTTCTGTAGGGAATCTCAGCCAGCCAGGAATTACAGCTGCTCCGGAAATCTTCCTCTGGCCTTAATTCTCTTGTTATTCTTGGTTAATCTTGAATGCCTCACCACTCCACAATGGAGTCAGTGGGTCTGCTCTTGCTAGAACTAACCTGTGGGGTTCAACCATCTACCTGTCATCTATCACTCACTATTCTTCCCTCCATCCTTGAATCCTCCCATCTCTGAGTTTGCTTGTAAACCCACTAACACATCTGATCTTTGGACGGTGCTCCATTTCTCCCTTCCTCCTGTTCTAGACCTCAACTCCTTGCAGAATTTGTGCTCTCTGTGAGTACTTCTGCCCTTCTTATGGCCCTAAATACTCTCATGCAATCACAAATAATCAGGTTTCTTCTGCAACATGTCTGTATGGTCCTTCCTGAGAGCATTCACACAAACATCAGATTCATAACATTGATTGGTACCTTTTGTGCCATTTGGATGTCTCGAGTCTTTCAGATGATTAATCCCAAGAAACTGACATGCTGTAGGTTCAAGGCAGGAAAAAGCGGGGCTGGGGGGGTTTCGAGGCCCTTCTCTGTCGAGGGCAAGTTTAGCATAATGGAATATGTCACTGTAAGATGTTCTGATAGGGATTTAATTGGCCTCAGCATCACCATGATATCTGATCTTGTCACAGATTTCACAAAAATCAGCTACCAAAAGCTATTTCAAGAAGCCAAAGATCTCTCCTGGAATAAATCACAGGCTTTGTTTAAAGGGGGGGGGGAGACTAAGAACATCCTGGATTTCTCTGCTTAACCAAAGTATCTCCTGGGAGTCATAATTAGTGGTTGCTATGATATTGTTATTTTGAGAGGTTTTGCCAAACCTCATCTTTCATGATACAGTCTGTGTTTCTGTGACAGGCAGCCACTGTCCCCGGTGGGAAATGGCTCCGAGCATTTGCAAAGATCTTGCTTTGGGCCAAGAAATCCAACTTTAGTCCAAGAAACTAACTAACTTTTCTCCTCTTTCTTTCTTTCTTTCTTTCTTTCTTTCTTTCTTTCTTTCTTTCTTTCTTTCTCTGCAGCCTTTTGCACATGCCCATCTGCTCCCCCCCCAAATTAATGGCAAGGACAAAGCATCTAGGGCATTTTTTAATCTCTTCCATTTTAATTGGCGAGAAAAAGCAATACCCACTCATCAGGCCTCCAAGACTTAGGAATTTAATTAGATCTAATGACCAGATAAATTGAGGATTTTGAGGAAGGACCTTCAGGGAATCTGTTGTGTGAACAAGATCGCGTCGTTCCGTTTCTTTCCCGAGGCCCCTCCAAATCAGTTCTGCGAATGCATTTCTAGTAGGCGAAGATGCCTCCTCTGCCGATGTGACTGGATGCCCATTTAGAAGGCAAGGGGAAAGGGGTCCATGAGGGACCCCCGGATTGAAAAGTCACCTCCGAGCTCCCCCCTGCTAAGAACAGCAGTGGAGGGAGGGAGCTGCCGCCATTCTCCATCCCTCCTTCTGCAGGTGAGTTCTTGACAGCCCTGACAGCCACTTTTGAAGCCAGGAGACTGTAATGATAGCCCCCCGGAGTGGGTGGGAAGCTTGCCCATCAGCGGCAGGAACCTCAGTTCCTCAGCGGCATGTACACCTCTTGACAAGCATGTTGCATGGAAGCGTGTGTGGGATAATTTTTCACGTCCTTGTGTTGTCATTTGGGGCACTTAAAGTGTCACCAAGATTTCACTACTCTAAAAGCTTCTCTGTCAGCGCGGGTGAGTTATTCCAGTAAAAGGGTATCATCAACACCATCAGTGGAAAACAAAAGGAGCCCGGAGGTTTCAGATGCTGCTAACTCTGGCGAGGGCTTAATTTCTCAGGCTGGTCCCATCAGCTCCAAAAGGGACAGGCGCTCCAGAGGAAAGTGCCAAGAAACGGATGCTGGGCAGGAAAAGGCTGTACGGGGGGTGGGGGGACATGCAGTCTTCTGATTTAACCTGCAATTAATTGGCTAGGGTGCTTAGTTTCCTTCCTCTGCCCCCACATTGCTAGAAAAATGTTCCATTTCTGTTCTCATTCTGCAACAGATGAACAACTAGATGGCTGTCAGAAATTATTATTGCAATGGCTGTGACCGGGACATGGGTATATAATAGAAGGACTGTACAATTCCCCTGTTACAACAGCTCCACATGCTGCCAGTCTGTTTCCAACTCAAAATACTGATCGCGACTTATAAGGCCCAAAATGATTTAGGTCCACAGGCTTTATCTTCCTGACTGAGCTGCCCGGGCTGTGAGATGTCCAGGAGGCAACCTTCTCTCAGTCCCACCACCTTCACAGCCAAACGCGGTGGGGACTTGAGACAAGACCTTCTCTGTGGCTGCCCCTAGGCTCTGGATCGCCCTCCCCTGGGAGGCCCGAATGGCCCCTCCTTGTTCTCCTTCCTTCGGTAGGCAACAGTAGGCAGACTTTTGAACTCAAGAGCTTTAAAGAAAGGGGTTCAGAGTGTTTCTTGTTGCTCTTGTCCATTGTCATCAACTCTACCTAGATTTATGGCAACTCAGAGACCTCCAGGTCACCCTAGAATCACCAGCCCTGCTCAGGTCTTGCAGATTCAGGATAGCCATTGTGGCTTCCTCAATTGAGTCCATCTACCTGGAATGGGGCCTTCCGCTGTTCTTAACCATGCTTTAATATTTTCAATAGTTTAATTCAGTTTTAATGTCAACTTCTGTATGTTTTCAGCTATATTGTATTTTTAAGTTGTAAGCTGCCTGGAGCCCAATTTAGGGGGAAAGGTGAGATATAAATAAAAAGAAAGAGGCAGGGAGGAGGGATGGAGGAATGGTCCTAATGATTTTCTCATGGGAAGAGAGAGTGCTGAAGCCCGGCAGTCTAAGCAAAGACAAAACTGGAGACCACCCAAAAGAATCCATAAGAAAAACTGGAGGCGCGTCTCCAATACACAGCTGTTTCATTTTAGATATAGAAAAATGCATTGTGGTCTATATATCTTTCCATGGCCTTCTTCAGGGGCCATTTGGAATCTAACTGCAAAGTCTATGAAGCTGAGAATCTCATTCTGTTTTCTCATTCAATTCCATATCGCCTCTGCTTTGCCCAACAGTACCCAAAGAATGAACTGGGAAGCTGGTGGAATAAATAAATAACTGGAATTCTGTTGATGTCTTGCACATACATATATCCCTCTATCAAAATGGCTGGATATTTTCTTTTCAAGGCCAAATCGCCCTATGCAATTCAAGGCTCTTAAACTGGAGTTGCCAGCACCATTGCATATAATGTGCATCACTCACACGTTGCACCTTGCACTCTCAGATTCACATGTGCACCATGGCAGCTCGTATTCATGCAGCTTTGCGCAACTGCCATGCAACTCGGTGAGAGCAACGAACATTCCCATTCCTCAAGGTAGGATCTTTGCCAAATTGTTTTCATGAAGTAAACGAATGCGAACCTTTCTGTTAACGATATTTATATGCCACTCTTTCCAAGAAGAAGGATTTACATATGTATTAAAGGCATGTCAGGCCAGCACATGCCTGCCGCATCGTATTTCATTTGCACTGGGAATCTAGTGGCAGCTCAGGTCATAAAGAAACAAGGAAACAAGCAACAGCAACAAAATGGTATGAGCATGCATAAAATATTTTTTTAATTTATAAGTGCAGAAGTGAATAAAAGAGACCTAAGGATGGATTGGAAGCCTGGGGCAAATCACACAGGGCAAAATCGAAGGGGGATCACTCAAGTGCCGCTTGCAACTCATAATCAACCACGAGATATTTTATTTCCTTCCAAAATACTCAGCAGCCGCCGGCACCTCCCACCGAACTGAGAGCATAGCCTCTCTGCGTAAATTGATTCCTGTCCTTTTTTATTCAGTCTCAGCCAGCAGTGCAGCAGTCTTCTGGTGCTTCTCTTTTGGAGGAATGAAGGAGGGGTGCATGATCTCAGGAGTGGGTGGGATTGAAACTAGGAGGGGGGGTCATTTAAAGGCCTGGACTGGAATCCTGTGGTGGCTTTACACTGGTGCAAATGCCATTGCATGCACAGTTCCTCTTTCCCAGTGTTTGCACAAGAATGGTATTCAATTCAGGGTTGTGCAAACCCTGTTATGGCTGAATAAACCATCATGCAAGGGGTTGGCCTGTCCAGGACAAAGATGGGGAAAGTTCAACCTGTGGGCTGCAGGACTGTTGTTATCCTCTCACCTTTCTTTTTGTAACCGCATCTAACTGTGTGCAAAGAGATCTTGTGGCACCTTTGAGACTAACTGAGAGAAAAAAGCTGGTAGCATAAGCTTTCATGGACTTAAGTCTACTTCATCAGATGCATGGAGTGAAGTGCCTGGCATCAGACCTTCAACTGGATTTGTTCTGACTTTTCCAAGCTACTTTGGGTCCTGATCCTAGAGAAAAGCAGGATATAAATGAATTGTTGCTGCTGTTATTTGCAATGGCTACTTGTGGAGGAATGGCCAATCCATTCCAGGTTTTAGGCCAAACTTTCAAGGAACTGTCCAAGGTGCTGAAACTTAGCCCCAAATAAAGTGTCTGCATTTTTAATAGTTTCTTTGAAATCTGGACTGTAAAGTCAAGAAGGTGGTGAATCCAAGCTCAGTTTCAGTCCAGATTCCAAAGGCACTGTCCAGGGTGTTGGATCCCATGCCCAAATATAGTTTGGGGACTATAGATAACTAATTTTAGACCCACTGCTTTGTTAAAGTGGGGTGTGTGTGTGTGTGTGTGTGTGTGTGTGTGTGTGTATGCACAGCAGGGAAATTGGTTGACAGTTTACCTAGAAAGCTTTCAAAAATAAACTTCTAGAAATCCTCACCCTGGGCAAAATGTACCAGCAACACAAACCCTCTTGTCAGGACGTTAGGGAAGGGACGGACGCGAATTCATCGCTGACCCAGAAAGAAGCTCCCCACCTCTGCTCTGGCACCGAGAAACGTTAACAGTGATTGAAGCTTCACAAAGCCCGCCTATGCCGCAAAACCCTTTGGAGAGCTGTGGCAACTGTCCTCCCGTTGCTTGTGTCCCTCTCCCTCGTTAGCCTGCCCCTGGCAACTCCTTGGCTCCTGCCAGTCTGAATCCTCACATCATCCAGCGACAGCTCTATGCGATCTGACAAAAGGAATCCCCTGTGAAAGCACATGGCGCATGAGTGCCGCTCCCTGCCACAGAGGAGGAAAGAAACTGCAGTGGTCCTTCCAGGCCCAAAGCAGGAATACCCCTGTGGTGGAAAGAGGCATCTCAGTCAGCACACACCTGGGTTTTATGCCCACAGACCTTGCTTGTTTGCTTGCTTGCTTGTTTGCTTGCTTGCTTCCTTCTTGCTTGTTTGTTTATCAGACCCAAGGCAGCTTACAATGTAAGATTAAAACAAAGTACTGTTAAAACTGCAGTTAAACAGCAAATTGTATAAACTGCATGTAAAACGTAAAATTCAAGGCACGGCACAGTCTATAAAAAGACTCTTCTGTCACACCCAGGAAAAGACCAAAGGCCCATTTGAATCAAAAGGTCTTTGCCTGCAAGAGGAATGAAGTCCCAGAGGGAGCCAACCTAGTCTCCCATAGAAGTTTACCAAAAATCTCATTGAAACTGTGGGATGCGTCGCCTGATTTGACATTCTTTCCAAAGACAGGTGGGTCTCCAGCCCAAAAAGAAGGATTCTAGAAAAAATTAACAAGGTGAAGGCCTAAATCTAACTACTGGTTCCAACTAGAAGAGACCCACTGAATGAATGGGATTTATGTAAGTGTAAAGTCAGAGAAGAAAGCACAAAAGCTGAGTTAAAGCTGAACATTAAGAAAACAAATATAAGATTTATGACAGTCCTGTCTAAGCTTTTCACGGCCAGATTAATTCAGAGGAGGTTTGCCTTTACCTTCCCCTGAGGCTGAGAGAGTGTGACTTGCCCAAGGTGGCCCAGTGGGCTGCAACAGCTGAGCAGAATTTGAGCCCTGGTATCCTTGGCTTCTAATCCAACACCACCAGCTCTCCACCACGCCATCTCGCAGCCGTCTGACATTGCTGTCTGTCTTCAAGGCAACTCTGACTTAAGAAAATCCTCTCCAAAGTTTTTCTTGGCCAGACGAATCTTTCAGAGGTGATTTGCCATTACCTCCCTCTTAGGCTGAGAGCTTGTCATGCTAAAAGTGACATGGCTTCTGGGCTTTTCTTGACGAGACTTACTTAGAAGAGTCATGACACCTTTCCCTTCTTCTGAACTTGAGAAAGTGTGACCTGCCCAAGGTCACCCAGGAGGTCTCCAGGTCTGAGTCAGGGTTTGAACCCGAGTCTCCTGGAGTTCTAGACCAATGCTCAAACCACGACAGCAGACGGACTCCCATGCCAGAACACCCAAACGTTAGATCAACAAGAGACAACCTGGAAAAGGGATTCTTCTCCAACTGGGTGACAAATTCACTTCTGTTGGAAGAACACCCTTTTGTCTGGCCTGCCTGTCGCCTGTTGACCCCAACAGAGTGAGAGAAAACTACAACAATGGTCTTGCTGGCTGGTAAATCCTGAGAGGTGAAATCCCTCTGTTTCCATGACTCTTTTCTTGCCCAGGAGTGGGCAAAATCTTACACGCCTTTCCATCCAAATGCCCTTTTTGTTGGAAGAGGCCGTGAGATGCCTCCCTCGACACTCTCTTCCTCCCTGGAAGCATTTGTGTAGGGACGTGCAGGAAGAGGCATCTTTATTGCTAATTCATTAAAAACACATAAAGAAAAATCTAACAGCAGATTAGCTTATGAGGGCAGTTTTTACAAGTGCACTGCAATTAGAGTATACAGAAAACAATTATTTCCTAGTAAAGCTCTGCACTTAATCTTTCTCCTTAACTTGCCCTATACCGGATGTTCAATCACTCTTGCGCTTTTTATATAAACACACACACACACACACACACACACACACACAGCATGCACCTGTGCTGTGATACAAGTTTCCCCGTGATTCTCAGTTCCTCATAACATCATTATCAGTGTTTGTCCCTCTTCTCACATCACATGGCACATACCACCTTACTCATGCCAAGTGTTAGGAAGAAATAAAAATCATACTTCCTCTCCATTGGTGTCTTATTGAAAGGGGGATTTCATCGAATCAGGGAGCTGTAAGGGAAAGCAAAGGTCATCTAGTCCAACCTTCTTCTGAGGTAGGAATCCCCGGCTGAAGGACCTTGAGAGGTGGCCATCCAGCTTCTATTTTCAAACGACCCACAGAGAGTCCACCACCTTCCAATGTAACTCTGCTGGTGCATGTTATGCTACTCTGAAGTGGTGGTGTAGGATCACAGCCGTCTTCTACGAGGTCTCTCTCTGTGTGCATTTATTGCTATGAAAGAGGATTTTCCAAAGCTGGATGGAGGAGATGATAAGGCAACGGTATAGTATCTAATTAGCCCAGGTCCTCAGATGTAATTAAACTTGGCAGCTGGCCAGGAAACTCCTCGAGACCTGGCTTTAGACAGGTGGTTTGTTAGTTTCATTTCCTCTGTCTTCAAAGATCCAAAGCGCATAAGTTTCAGGAGCACTCACAGACACTCAATAATGAGGTTTGAATCAGCCACTGAAAGGAGACCTGCCCGCTTTCCTGCTTTATCTCCAGCAGAGAAGTTATTGTCCAGATGAAGAAGATCTTCCATCAAAGCCGCAAAAGCCACTGAGTCCCACAACTCTCAGGTCCAGCCATTGGAGGTGCCACATAAAAATGGATGCTGGGAATGGCTACAGGCTCGGGATGCCACATGGGGGGGAGAGGAAATGGTCTTGAATGTACACAACCCACCCATGCTGAAACATTTTTGATTTCCTTTGACTCATAGAAGCATCGTTTCCATATTAAGGTCTATAATAAATGCAACTTCCATGAAAACATGCTCTCTCTTCACTAATTGCAGAAATAGGGGGGAAAAGTTAGCATGTCACACCTACACCTTTGGAGAGATATTTTCAAGATGGAAGAAGTTCAGCGTTTCTCTTGCTAAATCTTCTCCAGCTTCAGGATGGAAAAATGGACTATTTTGAACCTTACAGCTGCAATGTTTTGTTTATTCACAGCTTTATTACTGTACTGTACATTTTTTTAAACTCCCAGCAATGATTATTGGTTGCTACATCAGAACCAGAAAGAAACGGAGCAACGTCTGAGAACCAGAAACTTATCTAACTGGTATGGACCCAAACCTGATATCACTGGAGTGCTGAATCTGCATTCCACTCTTTTAGTCTGAACAGGAAAGGAGCTATCCTAGGTGCTCAATGTATTTTGCTAATAGAGGGCAGCACCTTGGGCAGCAACTTCCAAGTCCATGCTAAGACTTGCAGAGGCTCCACCACCCTCCTTCCCAAAGCTGTCTTCAGAAGCTTCGGTGATCGATGTCATCTATTCTTTCAAAACCCTCTGGCTTTTCTCGTTTGCAAGGATAACCAAGTTGCGAACACCTGGATGTGTGGACGATAGCCTCATAGCCATTGGGGGAGAGCCAGTAATGTGAGTTTTATGACAGGCACGGGATGTCATAATGAGAACATTCATAAGAAGTGACAGAGCCTTGGCTCCGAAAGCCAGCAATAACCTACCTGGACAGGTCCGTTGGACAGAGAATGTTGGCAAGCGTGCAGGCAATTTTGCCACCCCACCTGTGCCCTGGAGCAAGAGAGCCATGCCATTGGCTTCCTGAAAAGCTCACAGAGGCCATTACTAACCTTTTGACAGCACAGAATTAATTCTTCGGGAAAGCGCACGGCTGGATAATTCCCAGGACGCACAGACACTGGACAGTTCCACCAATGGACAGCATGAGATGGAGTCTTTTAACTTCCCAGGACCTTGGTGGCTCCAAGCCAGCCTGGAATTCATGTGATGGCTGTAGCTCTTTCCCAGTCCTACCAGCCTAACAGCATCTCAGCATGACTTGACAAATTTCCCACCAGAGAGGGGTCATGTTTGGTCCTGATCACTAAGTGTCTTTTGGTTTGGAACAGGGTTTTGGATGCAACCCCTTTGAGGTCAATTCATATCTAGCTTACTTTTGGGTGACTCCCACTTGCAACTACTAGCTTCCACTTCTGCAGGGAGGGAGGGTGATACATTTATTCTAGGTTTCAGTCTGAACTTTAAGAAAATTAGCTGAAGTTCTAGGCCTACTGTGGAGATAGGAGTCAGTCTTTGAGTGACTCCTTTAAAGTTTGGACTAAACCCTGGAGCAGATACACTGCCCCACTGGTTTTACATCTGAATTTTGAAGGCACTCTCCAGGGTGATTAATCTGTTTAGGGAATAGGGTTCCTCATCTAGAAGATCTTATTAAAGTTCCTAGCAAAATTTAGAATAGATTCACAGCTCCACTCAGCTGGGAGTCACCAAGTACCACTGGAAGCTCTGCTGATGCACTTGGTGCACCTGTAAGATTGTTCCCTCTGTACATTGGTTCCCTCTGTACACACAAATGCATACGCACGTGCACGCACACACTCACACAGACACTCAGAAAGGTTATAGAGTTCTGGTACTGGAAACAAGGGGCATAGGTTAAGTTCTGTGGAACTCTGATTTTCTGAACAAGGCGGGACCTTGCAACCCAAGAAGAAGAATGATTTTTTTTTTGCAAGAGTTTGAAACTCAGCCAGCCTTTGTGATGCAAATCCAGATTTTTGAATATTCAGATGCCCATGTTAAAACTCTGGTCGCGAGGGAGAGAGGCCAAGATACAAAGAACCTTTCAGCCTCTCCCCTTCTTGCCTAAGGAGGCTCAAAGCTTTGTGTTCTGCAGACCAACATATGCATAGAAATCCATTTCTGAAATGAAAGGTGACCTTCAAAACCGGTTCGATCGAGCCAGCATGTACAGCTGCTCAAGAGAAGCCAAGTCAACAATCCCTCCAGAAAGGCCCGGGTGCTTTGGACACAGCAAACGTTACTCCGTGGATGCCAGTCCTATAGCGCAATCTCGTGTTCATCAGCACAGGATTAATCCCCACTGTGCTCAATGGGACTTGCTCCCCTAGATAAAACTGTATGTGGGATTTGCCACAAAGAGTCTTGGCAATGCCTTGAAGATGCCTATGTTTTATTGGGAAATGAAAGCAATAGTCCCCTTATAGTCTGCATTGGTCAGGCCTCCTGCTTTCAGTTCTAGACACCTCAAATGTGTTGACTCACTAGTCACCAGTTATTTCAATGGGTCTACTCTAGGTGGGACTAACCACTAGGATTCAAGCCATTGTAGAACTTCCTCCTTAACTTCAGATCTGAGGTCCTTCTGTGCAGGTTTCTTTGCAAAGTCCTGCACCCAGGCATAAGGGCGCAGGTATTAAAAATGGCAAAGGAACCTGTTGGAACAAGACTTCCTCTCACTATGAAGAAAGAAGGAATGAACGCAAATGCCGCCATCTGCTGGCAGCCAGGATTAGTTCTCTCAAATCCCCCCCCCACTTTGTTCTCTTATGATAGGGAGCCTTGGATGGGCTATGGGCCTCTCCGCACTACACTGTTCTAGTGCTCTTGTTCCAGTTTCAACCTCCTGTGGAACCCTGGGGTTTGCAGTTTAGGAAGGAGCCTTTAGAATTCTCAGCAAGAGAGCCTTTTGGTGTCAGTAAACTACAAACCCCAAAATTTCATAGGATGTTGTTGAAAGTGGAATGATAGCACCGTAACAGAGTAGTGTGGAAAGGCCCTACAACTCCTAGCAGCCCCAGCCAGTACAGCCAATAGTGGCAAATGCTGGGAGCTGATGCCCCAAAACTTCAAGAAGTCCAGGTGACGCCCCCACCCCACCGCCCTGGTAGAAACTGTGTCCTTTCTGAGCATTTGTTCAAAGTCTCATAAACCAATCCCTTTCAAAGGGCAGTTGTACTTGCGAGGGAGTTACAAGATGGCAGATGGGGTGGGAGAACATAGGTTAACAGGTTCTTCACTTACTAATTCCATGCAAGCTAGTTGCGGTTTTAAAGCCTTTCCTCCATTTTATACTTACTAGAAAAGAAGGATGAACTTTTAGATGTGCTTCTATCACATTTTGAAGTTAACTGATCGCCGCCTGGATCTACTTTAAGAGTTGATACTTAAAACAATAAAATAAGTTGATAAGTTGATTGATGGGGAAGATGTGGTCTTCTAGATGCTACTGGACTGCAACACCAGGCATTCCTTACGAGCGGCTCTCCTGGCCAGGAGAACATGGAAATTGTAGTCCAATAACTTCTGGAAAGCTACACGTCCCAACCCTTGTCATCTTTGCTGCTGTTGTTGTTAATGTAGCTGTTGTGTGCTTTCAAAGGGACTCCAGTGTGTGTCACCCCTCTGCTAGGCTTCACTTGGGCAGATTTATTCACAGGAGATTTGCCCCCATTGCCCACCTTTGAGTCCCAGGGTCAATCACCCAGTGGATTTCCGTGACCGAGCAGGAATTTGAACCCTGCTCTCCTGCACCAACACTCTCACCACTCCACTGGTTCTTCAGATTATTTCAGAGGAGGCCTGCCATCATGACCTTCTTCTTAGGCTGAGAGTGTTCCTTGCCCAAGCCTCTCAGTGCATTCCCATGGCTGAGTAGGGGATTCAAACTATGGTCTTCCAGTCCAACATCAAATAACTCCAGGCTGGATCTCTTGGCAAGATGTATTCACAGGAGGTTTGCCAGCCATTCCCTTCACCTGAAACTGAGTTCAACTAGTGGGTTTTCAGGTCATAGCAGGAATCTGAACCCTGACCTCCTAGAGCAACCCTCAGACCTCCACTGGCATGTCCTTGCAGATAATAAATGTATACTAAATCAATTCCCCAAGGAAAAGCTCTCCACATTTTGTGTGCTCTAGTGTTAATTCCCACTGCACACTTCCATCCTGTTCACATGCTTCAACACAGCTTCTGTTTCTGGAGGCTGTTTTGTCCCTTATTTGGATGTCTTCAGCTGTGTTAATTCTGGTAGATTAACGAATTGAGACGCACTGTGTCTGTGAAATGAGTTGCTTGCAAGGTTTTGCGTCTCCTTTATGTATTATTGGAGAAATTGCTATTACAACATTACATATTTGCTTGCTTTAGTGGATGAAATATTGTTGCATTGAATAATTGTTTTTACATATTTGAAACACCAACGTGGATCCATTATAGCTCCTGTTTTATTACCACTGTTATGAAGCACACTCTTCATTCTCCATCCAAACTTGCAAATTGCTTTGAACACAGTTTTCTTGTGGGAAGGCTAGAGATAAATTGATTGATTGACTGCCTGATGAGTTTACTTGCAGATCTTCAGCAAGCCACTGTGACCCAGATTAAAAAAAAAAAAAATCCCCCCAGTGATATTTTCCTTCAGTGCTCAAATATATTGCATTGCAGGAACTTAACAACTTCAGTTGTGCATTTAGAAAGAAGAGTTTAGAAATCCCAAGAAAAGAGGCAAGCACAGTAGAATCATAGAACTGGAAGAGCCCACAAGAGCTATCCAGTCCAACCCCCTTCTGCCATGCAGGAAAACACCGTCCAAGCATTCATGCCAACAGATGGGTATTCAACCTCTTTTGGAAAAACCTCCAAAGAAGGAGACTCCATCACAGTCCACTGAGGCAGCATATTCCACCGTCAAAACAGCTCTTACCATCAAGAAGTTCTTCCTCATGTTGAAGTGGAATCTCTTTTCTTGTCGTTCAAATCCATTGCTCCGTGCCCTAGTCTCTGGAGCAGGAGCAAACAAGCTTCTTCCATCTTGCACATGACATCCCTTCAAATATTTAAGCATGGCTCTTGTGCCACCTCTTTACCTTCTCTTCTCTAAGCTAAATACTTCCAGCTCCCTAAGATGCTCCTGATAGGCCTTCATGGTTTCTAGGCCTTCTACCGTTTTGGTCGCCCTCCTCTGGAAACAATCTAACTTGTTCATATGCTCCCTAAATTGTGGTGGCCGGAAATGGACCCAGGGAATGTGATCACATTCTAAGCTTTGGAAAGAAAGGATTTCCCAATGAATTTCAGTGATAAATAAATAAATGCAATATTTATTAACAATTTATTTATAACATTTTAAAGTTGTCCATTTTGCTTCAAATGCCAGGTCAGCGTACAATCCATGGATATACAACTATATAACAGCTCACAGCTGTTAACAGCTGAAATCTTGTTGCATGCTTAAAGAACATTTACTGGATAGAAATACCTGGTTGAATATTGGACATACAACCACAGGAGAGAGGCTTCTTTGTTCCGTAGGAAAGGGCAGAGGTCAGAAATTTACTTGTTGAATGGAGTTTCTTCCCATTAGTCTTTACAGAAGTAACTTATTGTTGTTACACATTACAGTGTACCCAAACGAAACGCAATCTGCCCAACGTGAGGTTGCTTGCTACTTTTTTTAACTTCATCTTGCCCCCTTCCCCCCCTTTTTTAAGGACACCAGAGTGACATAAAACTTCTTAAAATCGTGATGAAATTCTTGCAAAAACGGCTCATCAAAATAATTGTTGAGAAAGAAACTGGGAAACATTGCTTATTGCCCAGTAGAGAAATTCCACACCTCTCCTTGATTTGTTGCTTTCGAGATATGAGTTAGTTCAGCCCGGCCAAAAATTGTAAAATTGTAAGCCTGCTCTTCTGTGCATTTGTTGACAAAACGAGTCCAGAGCTCTGCAGAATCCCGTCTTGGTCCCTGAGGGTTGGGTCCGGATTCCTGGAGGGAATGAGGCTGCAGCATTCTTTGGATACCTGAAAGAAAACTCCTTATTACCATCTAATGGGGCTCCTTTTAAGAACCTGCCCCTCAGGTTAGTCAAGCCTAATTTGGAGGTAGAGAAATAGGAAACTGCAGGAGCAAAAGTCAGTTGATTGTGTCTTGTGTTCAGAGGCAACATGGAGGGAAACTTCACAGGAAAAGACTTTTACGGGCAGCATTTTGATCCAAAGTGTTATTTAAAGGCATACATGCCTGTTGGCTCTGGCGAATCTTCAGTACACGAGACACTGTTTGCTTTCGTTCTGGAAAAGCTCCACAAGGCATTCCTGCTGGGTGAGTACCCCTGGGAATCCCCTTCTCGGCTGTGGTAAGGTCTTGTCTCGATGCATCGTTTCCAGTGGACTGGACGAGGGCACGTGATTTGATGCCAGTGCTAGCCCAGACAAAACACATTTCACAGACGCAATCCCTTTTTCCAATGATAGGGATGGAAGCAGGGGTGCCTCTCTTTGCCTCATCCCTGCAAGCTGGTTGTGGGGAATGATTCAGGTTCAGAGGAGGTACCCCATTAATGCGATAATTCTGAGTCCTGGCCCACCTCATCCTGCTGATCAGGGAAACTAGCAGGGCTTGGCTCAGTTTCTCCAAAGGGGTGCCCACCCTCCAGGTGGGTCAGACAGCAGGCCCATAGACCTCATGATGGACTGGATGACAAGTCACATCCTCTTTATGATGAAGGAGGAGGAGGAGGAAGAGGAAGGGGAATGCTAATAACAAAATAATGACACTGATGTCATGTAATTTTATCCAGCCAGAGGAAGCCCATGGAAACCAATGGGACCTCTATTAGTGCTGACTAACAATTCCTTTCAGTAGGGATATGGATGTTTTAGCTCAGTATTTCATCCAAACGTTAGGAAGAATTTCCTGACAGCAAGGGCAATTTCGCAGTGGGATAGGCTGCTGCCTGGGAGTGTGTTGGAGTCTCCTTCTCCGGCGGTTTTTAAGCAGAGGCTGGATGGCCATCTGTCAAAAGGAGGGCTTTCATAGTTTATTCCTATGTGGCAGAAGGGGGTTGGCCTGGTCTCTTCCAACTCTAGGATTCTACGATTCTGTGATTCAGTAGAGTGAACTATAGAAAGATTACAAAGCTTCTGGCTGTCAAAGAACTTTGCATCAGTTGAGAATGAGAACTTGCAGGTCACTTGGGGAAGAGACGCTGGGCAAAACCCAGCGTTGGGCTTTGATACCAAGGATTAGTAGAATGGGGCATCCAAATGTGCCTGCTTGGAGGTGCTTTCTGACCATCCAGAGCAGGTTTTTAGGGTGCCCAGGGTGAGATGGGGCTGCTGGAACAGAGTTCCATTCATTCCAACAATGATGGTGGGATCCACTAGACGTACTACCTTGAATTCTGGTCTGCAGAGTGCCATGGATGTGGAAACTGTTTTATAAAGGAGCAGCAGCCGTAACAATAAAATCAATTGAGAACAGAACAGCTCAGAACTTCTGACTCCCCTTGAATTTGGTTTCAGGAAAGAGCACACGGCTTCTTATCTCAGCACTAAGGCTAATAAGCGCAGTGCCAGTACCTTGTGTAAACGAAAACATGACTGAAACAGAACCAACCAAAGGAGAGAGAGAGAGGGAGAGAGGAAAGGGAGATGGTGGGCATCTGTGATAGAAGACGAATTCATGGTGTCTCTCCAAAAAAGATGGCAACAGAGGAGACACCATGATGAGACTGGTGCCACTGCATGTCAAAGAGATTTGATTGATCACCTTGCAAAAAGAAAAAAAGAACATAGCCAAAACAGCACTGACCAAGGGAGGAACGGAGGTGAGAAAGGACAGAAAATCTCATGGTTTCTTCCACAGATGGCATCAGAGGAGAGACCCTGATTGATGTCGGCAGTGGGCCCTCCATCTACCAGCTCCTCTCGGCCTGCGAGTCCTTCCAGGAGATCATTGCCACCGATTACACTGACCAGAACCGGGAGGAGATGCAGAGGTGGCTGAAGAAGGACCCGGAAGCCTTCGACTGGAGCCCGATGGTGAAATACGTCTGCCAGCTGGAGGGGGACAGGTACAGAGAGAAAGGATCCATATCTGATGGCTGTCTTTTAATTTCTATTCATTAATAACAGGAAAGGGGTCATAAGACCCTTTCAATCTATTGGGACTGCAGTTCCCAGTATGCTGTACTATTGGCTATGGTTGCTGGGACTTACTGTCCAACAGCATCGGGAGGGCTGAACAATCCCACCCTCCATCAACATCAACCAGAAGTGTTGTCGGTACTTTGAAGGCTAACAAGTTGTGGTTGGAGTCCACAAAAGTTTTTTTTTTCCTTCAAGGTGCCTCAAGACTCTTCTTGCTTGACTTTGCTGCCAGCACTGCCACACCCTATCTGACTTCCTGTTCTGTTTTTTTCGCACCCACTCTTTTCATCCACCACTCTAGTCTAGAGCTGTTTTCTCTTCCCACTCTCTCCTCCAGAAGACCAAGTTTTAATAATACAGCTACTTTTATGTGTTTTACAAAGAACACTGAGCTTATTTGTTTTTCTGTTAGACTTGGTGAGTGGGTGGGTGTGGGACTGGTTTTTGTTCAGCTTCTGCTTTGCCCGTTGGATTCCCCTGCTTGACTGACCTAGTACTGGAGTCTGCACGTTTCCCCACACAATTTCCATTCATTAGTAAGTTGTTGCATCCTCTTTCAAAACGATTATACTTAGCCACAGCCTGCCTATAGCAGAAGAATAGCCTGGTACAGAGGCTTCCCTGTTAAAGGAGGGACTCTATGACAGTTTCCACATTTTATTTTCCTGCTGGACTTCTCATGTCCTGCTTCTGAGCTTCAAAAAAGAAGGATATGCTGATGATGTTTCTGTGCAAGTCTTACCCCTTCAGCCCCTCTCCTTGCATTCTTTCATTTTTAAGACATGAGACATGAAGCCTTGAAGCTTTCTTTATCCCTCTACCCACATAGTATATTGCAAATAAGAGCTTCACTTTTAACACACTGCTTCCAAGCTTTGGAAAAAGACAGACCCCTCCCATGATTGCTCTGTGCCAATCTCACCCTTTTGTTTCCTGCAGGGAGAAGTGGATGGAAAAGAAGAGAAGCTCAGGAGCACCATCAAGCAGGTTCTGAAATGTGACGTGACCCTGGCCAACCCTCTGGACCCCCTGGTGGTCCAGCCGGCCGGTTGCGTCCTCTCTACTTTCTGCCTGGAAGCGGCTTGCAAAGACCTTCCCATCTACCGTTCAGCTGTGAAGAATGTGGGCTCCTTGGTCAAACCTGGGGGACACCTCATCTTTGTGGTGGCTCTTGAGGAGACCTACTACATGGTTGGCCAGCACAAGTTCTCTTGTCTTTACCTGACGCAAAAGATGGTGGAAGATGCTGTGAAAGAGGCAGGCTTTGATACTGTGTGCTGTGAAATAGTTGACATGAATTTGCCAGTGGCAGCTACTGATGGCCAGAGGGTGGGCTTCATAGTAGCCCAAAAGTGCAATCAAGCATAGGTGGCAAAAAGTAAGGAAAAGAATTGTTGTATTGTTTCCCAGCAGGAAACAGTAAAAGATAATTTTCTCACACGGCAAGGCTATGAGAGCTAAATCAGATGCACATAAACAGGCAGAGCTTGTAAATGCCACCTTTTTTGGATGACCACTTCCAGTATCTCCCCAACTGAGAATGGGTAGTGGGGATTCTGAGGCATTATTTTTATTTGGTTTGATTTGATTTATAGCCCACCTTTGTCTGAAACGGAAGTCAAGGTGACTTATAAGTTAAAACAAAACAGCTAAAACAATATGTAGCACAGGTTAAGAATCCCTTATCCAAAATGCTTGAGACCAGAAGTGTTTTGGATTTTTTCAGATTTTGGAATACCTGCATTTGGATATGTATACATAAAGTAAACAGCACAGTCAGCCATCCACATTTGCGAGTTTCATTTTTGTGGAGTTGATTATTCATGGACTGTTTGTTGTCCCCTCTGCCGCCTCCCTGTGCCATTTTTAGTAGGGACTGCAAGCCACCTGAGAGAGAGAAATTGCAAAAGAGGCTGGTAAGCCCCTATTAAAAATGGTGTGGGGCAGCAGTGGAGGTGGCCATAAGCCTCAGCAGCCCCCCACTTCTGCCTTGTGAAGGAACCCCAGTGTCTCAAAGGAATCCACGGTGGGTTGAATGGGCCGATCATATTTTGGTGTGTGAAATGTGGTTTGCATGGGCCTGGAGTTATTCACGTTTTTTTCGCTTTCACCGGGGTCCTGTGACCGTACCCTTAGCAAACGTGGAGGGACGATTGTACAGTACAGGCAATCTCTGGGGGGCCTGAGAATGAATTAACAGGAGTCCCGCAGCCGCTGCTTTATGCCAAGCACCAGGCCCGGATGTCCCCATTTCACAGATCCTTGCCTCTCTCTCCAGCCTTGTGTCTCCTTCAGTTGCTACTTGTGCTGTGTGTGAGACGTGAGGGTGGAGAGAGACTAAGGATCAGAGAATCAAATGAGCAGGAGCGCTTCTGCCAATGCCTTCGAGCAGAGGGACTGGTAGCAAAAAGTTTCAATTTTTGGAGGTTTCCAGGTTTCACATTTCTGGATAAGGGGCTATGTAAGCTGTATATGTCTGGAAACATGATCAGGAGAACTCTTGCTAATCCAGAGGGTAGACGGCCACATTTTGTTAATGGATCTCAACTGCGTCAATAGGCAGAAATTAAAAAAGGAGAGGAGAAACTGATAAAACCATAGAAGTGCAGTGAAACTTAAAAAAACCCACATTCTTCTTGCGGTGGAAGAAGAAGGAAGCACTTCTCTTGTTGAGATAGGGCTAGCAGGAAGTTGTAGCCTTTCATAGAGGCCGAGGGTCCTAGAGTTCAAAGATACCCCAAAGGCAACCCCAGTCCAATCCCATTCTGTGGTGCAAGAAGACACAATTGGGGCATTCCTGACAGACCCAGACTCTATTTAAAAACCTCCAAAGAAGGAGGAGGCTCCACCACACTTGGAGTAGCAGCATATCCCACCGTTAAACTCTTCTTACCATCAGGGAAGTTCTTCCTAATATTCCGATGGAGTCCCTTTTCCTGCAGTTTGCACCCATTGCTCCATGTCCTAGTCTCTTTTTGTCACCCTCCTCTGGACACCTTCCAGCTTGTCAACATCCTTCCTGAATTGTGATGCCCAGAACTGGACCCAGGGAATGTGATCACAGCCCATAGAAGAGTTCTAGGTATGAACAACTTTCAGTATTTCATACTCTGCAATGCTAGAAGTTTGAGGAACGTAGGAACATTTCACTGGGGACAGGATTCTTAATGGGGAGAGGTCTGCGGCCTCATTCCTCCTCCCAGCCCTTTAGCTCCATCCATGCAATCAACCCTCTTCTCTGCAAAATGAGCACAGTGACACTCAGCAATCACACAGAAAGGTGTGCAAGAATTACTAAGAAAGCAGCATGGATCTGGACTGGAAAATCCCATTGATTTCAACAACTCCACTCTAAAGTGCTGCTCAGTTTGGATCTGGCACAATGTGCAAAGCAACTTTGATCACTTACAAAAGCGAAGCACATTAGCAGTCCCTGTATGGCACGGCTCCAGCCACTGATGGAAAATGACAAGGAATCGGCTGTTTCTGGGAGAGGAAATGCAATTATGATTCATATTAGGCTTTTTCATTTCATTTCCTAATCAAAGGATGCTTGGAGTAAAAAGAAAATCTTGTCCAGCAATGTTGTCTTTCTAGTTTCCCACATCTCTTGATCTGCTTTAAGTAACTGTCATGAGAAATTGTAATAGATTGCGCTCTTGAGTTCTGCTTGGCCTTGGGCCAGATTCTACCCACAGTCTGGAAAAGTTCCATTTTACCTTTTCGTGGACTAAAACTCACAGAAATCTCCTCAGCCGGTGGTCATGCTGATGGGGAAATCTGAGAATTGTAGTTCAGAGTCAAGGGAAAGGAACTTTGACCGCCCAGGCTGAGCGGTAAGCACAAGGCGATGAAATAAGTTTCCCAAACTCTTTTCTGGGATATTTCTTCCTGGTTCCAAAGACATTAAAGGGGTATCCACCTTACTCCTTTCTGTAAGCAGGTAAAACTATTTTTATCCTGGCAGGTAATAGTCCCACTCTCTTCTGCTTTGGTCAGACCTCCCCTGGAATCCAGTGTCCAGTTCTGGACACCACAATTCAAGAAGGAGATTGACCAGCTGGAGTGTGCCCAAAGGAGGCCGCCTGCCATAGGAAAGGGCTAAATGGTGCCTTCCTGCATGGCCAAAGGGGGTTGGACTGGATGACCCTTGGGGTCTCCTCCAGCTCCAGGATTCTGTGACTCTCTGATTCTGGGCCTTTGGTGGTTGAATTTTCAGGTGAAACAGGCCTTGTATAAAGCGCTGGGCTTTCATTTGAGGTTCTTGTTTTGTTTCACATGGTTTCACTTTGTATGACGGCTTCATTACTTTTCAATTTTTGTGTGCTGTTTTTAACCCAGTGAGTCACAAAATAAGAAAGAAGACTAACAACAACAATGTCCATTCACCTTGTTTAAAGTAATTATACTCTGCTCTTTAGCTTGAAATGCTCTCAGAGCAGATGCCTAAGCCATTTACATGGAGACCAACAACATACTTTATGTTGAATAATTCCCTTTTTCTGTGTGACAAAGTGTATGGTGGGAGATAGTTTTTGCTTTTGTGAGAGTTGTTGTCATTCTTGTCGTTATTTGTGTCAAGCTCTCCTTCTTTCTGTCGGACGAATCTTGAAATGTGGTATCTGGGAGTTTCCGCTATCTCCCTTGCAGACAGCAAATGCGCTCTCTCTGGGATTGCATGACTGAAAACTCGAGAAAAATGCAGATTCAGGCTAATATGGGCATCTCAGAATGCAAGCTAAAAGGAGGGAGGCACAGGAGAGGAAGGAAGGAAGGAGGGAAGGAAGGAGGGAAGGATGGATTTTAAGCATCAGTACATGTGTGCTTGCACATATATATGTACAAGCTGGGGAACTGTTTTTTGGGGCCTTCAGATTGATTCCAGTCAATGGTGATCCCCTCTTATTGTTTTCTTGGCCAGATCTCTTTGGAGAAAGTTTGCCATTGCCTTCCCCTGAGAACGTGCGCCTTGTCCAAGGTTTCCATGGCTGAGCAGGATTTGAACCCTGGTCTCTTGGAGTCCTAGTCCAACACTCAACACTCAAGCCATGCTGGCTCTTATTGGCCAAATTTCTTCAGGGGACATTTGTCCTTGCTTTCCACTGAGGCTCAGACTGTAGATTTCTCACCTCCCAGCCTCCTCATTCAACCCTCAGACCCCTACACCACCACACATTCACAAATTTCCTCATTAACAGGGTGAAGAAGAAAATGAAACCGATAAATATCTTTATAGCGCTTTGGGTGTTGAGCCTGGGCTTGAATCACGGTGTACTAAACCACACTAGTTCTGAATTATGGTTGTCATTTCCCCCACCCCTCTTCTGAGATGCTCCTCATCTTTAACGTTTGTATGACCTGAATAGGACTGAAACGATGGAGAAACTTCCTTTCAGCTTGTCTTTGAAGCCCTTGATGAAATTTGCAAATCGCACATTTGAAACAGAAAGAACTTAAAAAAGAGAAAACAATTGTGGGAGCAATCTAAAGGGACAGGGTGTCTCAACCCTGCGGAATAGCACAATCCCAGCTGCCTTTAAGAGACTAGGAAAACTGAGAGAGCCCCGTACTTCTATCATCTTACTCTTTAAATATTAACTCTTACAGAAATTCAATTTCTCCCACTACAACTGGAGAGGCTGTTAACAGCCTCGCGGTTTTCATGCAGATGGAGTTTGACTGCCAGAAAGCTCTAGAAAGAGATTCTTGATCTTATTTCTAGAAAAACAGGTGCCACAGGGCTGCATTGCAAGGTGCCATTCCTCCTTTCCAATCCTTCATTGCCACATAAAAGGCCGGCCCCGATGTCGTCACGAGCTGCGGAATCCTCGCCCTTTTCTATTAAGGGAGGCTGTGGATTCATTTGCAGCGATTATCCATTTTCAAAGCGCAGACAGTTCAAGTTGAATTTGTTCAGCAATCATTGGAAACCTCGGTTTCTTTTTGAAGAATACAGAGGCTAATTAATGACCCAATCTGCTTCAGAGAGGGCAATCGGGTAAAATTCAAATCCACCCGCTACCCACAACGCTTTGACTTCATCAAGGAGCGTTTGTTTCAAGGCTGTGTGAAAAGAAACCTCGCAAGAGTCAATGGACTCCCTCTAATTTTTTTTGCTGAACGAGGGCTAACGTGGCCACCATTTTGCGGTGCTTTTCCAAATACCCAGAGGGATGCTTTTTCCGGAAATGTACCCTCTACTCTCCCTAGAAACCAAGATGATTAAACTGAGGCTGTTGTATGTTGGCCACATTGTGAGAAGACACGGCTCACTAGAAAAGACAATAATGCTTGAAAGGTAGAAGGCAGTAGGAAAAGAAGAAGACTGCAGTACAGATGGATAGATTCAATCAAGGAAGACACGTCCCTGAATCTGCAAGACCTGAGCTGGACTGGTGATGACAGGGCAGCTTGGAGATCTCCCATCCATATGGCTGCCATAAATCAAGGTCAGCTTGATGACAATTAACAACAACATTTTTAGGACCTTGGACCTACAATGAAAAAACATGATTCATTGGAAAAGACAGCAATTATGTGGAAAGTTTGAGCTAGCAGGGAGAGAGGATTACAGATGGATTGATTCCGTCAAGGAAGCCATTCACAGTTTGCAAGACCTGAGCTGGGCTGCTATTAACAGGATCTCTCATTCCGGGGCTTCAAGAAGTTGAAGCTAATTTAACAGCACTGTGTTCATCTTTTTAAGATAAAACTGAGTGACTGTTCACCAGATCGTTCACAGGGCATGAGCTGAGGATAATGCAATCTTCCTAGCTTTGTTATGCTAACTTGACACCTGTTGTGAGGAAGAAATCTATGATTGAAATCTAAATGAACAGAATCAAAAGTCTTACTCAGCAAATCCGTGATAGAGTCAGTCTTCCTTTTGTTTTTTGAGGTGACTTTGTAGGGTCAGTAGTGGTTGAGGATTAACAACGATAACACTTGTCATGTAAAGTATTTAGAAATTTTGGAACAATCAGGGATGTGTCTTTTTCAAAACCATAATATTTAACTTGACTTTGCAGATCAGTTTAAGAAGGAACTTGGATTGGGGGGGAAATGAACGTACCATGTTGTTTTCAAACAGAGCCACTGGCTTTGATAGCTCAGGGATTCTGGGAGTTGTACTCTAAAAGAAGAAACTTTTCTATGCTTTGTCCAGGATCCAGCACAATGCCACAGAGTGCAAACTGCGACATCCCTGCCAATTTTTGCTTTGCAAAGCTTTTGGAATTTTAGGTCAATATTGCTTTATTTAGGCAAGACACTGAGAAGCCCTGAGCTCTCACAGGGCCCTTTTCCCATCTCCAAAATTAGGAGAATAACAGCCTAACTTGCCAAGTTGTGGTTGCAGTAAAGACGGTCGAAGGTCATGCAAACTCAGCCCTTGGGTACCCTCGGGCACATACCCCTTTCCTCTCCCTTGTAGGAAAACATGCCCAAGAAAAGCAAATACAACAGCTGGCACCGAGCATCGTCTAGTGAGGTTAAAGATAGGGGTTTATTATTATTATTACTATTCTGGAGCGAAAGAATGTCCCCCGAAACCAAACAAGACATTCTCTAACCATAAAAAGATACTTCTGAACTGTGAAACAAACACTTACTGAGGGTTAAAGGCACTGGCTCAGAGCTCAAAGGCAGGAAACCTGCCATACCACCTGGCCCTCAGTCTTTCTTGTTAAGCGTCTTGAGGAAGCAAAGTAACAGAAAGGAGTTGTTTCTTTAACCGGAAGCGAACGGGAAAAAAAGTTTTCAAAGGAAGAAGAACGAGGAAGCGCTCCGGGGCGTCTGTGTTTGTGCTCAGGAAGCAGGTCCCCAGATCAACTGGTGGACTTTTCACTTTCACCGTTTTCCACTAGTTTCCGCTTCTTTTCATCCGTTTTCCTCTTGAAGATGCTGTTCCTGTAGAACTGGAGTTCTTTGATACTCTCCCTGATGTCATCAAGGGCCCTACAGGGAAGGTGGAACAGGATAATATATTTCTTAAAAAGAAAAAGAAAACTTCTCAATGCAAACCTGAAAGGATCCCAAAAGGCAAGGGGCTCCCAGAGTCCTTGTTCAATACTCAAATCACTACACCATACTGGATCTTAAGATTTATTTGGAGTACGTTTGCTTTTAGCTTTCTCTGAGGCTGAGAGAGCGTGACCTACCCAAGGTGACCCGACAGGTTTCCACGGCTGAGCAGGGGTTCAGACCTTGGGCTCCTAAAGTCCTACTCCAACATTCATATCACTAAACCACGTAAGCTCTTCCCAATTTCAAAATATATACTTGTCTCAAAATGTGCATTTTCTATGTATTTTGGTTACATTCTTTGAGCTGAAAAATGCACTTACGCCATGTTTGGGAATCACAAAAGGTAGTAACAACAGCTGCGTTCTGACCTGCATGTGACACAGGTAAGGATCTAGTTGCTTCCTCCTGGAATCCAGAAAGGCTGAATTCCTTTTCTTTTTTTTGTAGCGGGTACTCTTTCAAACTGTTTCTAATTCTACTGATAACCTAATTCTATTTTAACTTTTTGGATGTTTTTCGTGATGTGAATTTTTATCAGTACCTGTTTTAACTCTTAAAGCCATCATTTTAGAAACCAGTGGGCAAGACTTACCTATGGGACGCTGCCTTCTTGGGTGCAAACTCATAATCTTCTGGGTACCAACGCCTATGCATGCAAAACAGAGTTTTAATCCCAATGATCAGAAATCCAAATCCTTGGAACGTGCAGCAGGGAGGGAAAAATTTCCAGATATACTGGAATCTGGAGAAATCTCCAGTACAGAAGAGGAAAGGGACACAGAAAACCCAGATCTGCTATCTGTTGCAAAAATCAACCCCTGCACATAAATGCAAGAATGTTTTTTTAAAAAGGAAACCCACAGATTATAGATACTGACATAGCAAAGAAATATTTACTACCTCAAAAAAAAAGGGGGGGGTAAGCATTTGCAACTTCAGTACTTGACACTCAAAAACAAAAAACCCTACTAAGATTTAATCACAAGCATTGAGTATCACACAATCTCCGCAAGAGTTCGTCGACATCCATTGCTTGCCACTTGCCTGAAGGACTCCACAATTGTTCAGCTCTGTACTGCTGTCCTCCCCTTCCCTCCACACCACTCCACTCCACCCAAATCCTTTTTTCTGCACCTCATGTGTCCCTCCTCTCCCACACCAGCACCACATCCAGTTCTGTGTCGTTATTAACCTGCACAGTTCTTTGACGGTGCTCACATCAATGATCCGGTAGTGAAGATGCTTCATGAACTGTGGCATGTGTTTGTCGAGAAACTTCTTGTCCGCATGAACTGAGTTTCCTGTTTTTTTAAAAAAATACAATAAAATACAGAAACATCAATTGTAGTCACACAATCAAAGCAGGATTCCACCTGCCATAGTTGCGGTAACTCTGAAGGACTGCATCCCCCTCTACGAATCTTATCATATGGTAGAGATATCACTAGAGTTGCTGCTTTACAATCAGATGCGGGGAGACGAAATAAAACTCAGCAGACTGTCCTGTTTCATATGGCCAAGGAGGCCCCAAAGGTCAGGGCCTGTCTTGTGCTTTCCACCTCTTTTCAACTGTGTGACACGCATTCTGAACAGAGATGCCTTTTCCTCTTTTCAAAATCACCCACTGTAACTTTAGGGCCATGTTCGAACCAGCACCTTCTTACACTGTTTTGATCTCTTCCCAAAGCTCAGTTGAGCCCCAACCCAGATCTCCAGCTAACTAACAAAGCCTCCTTGGTGGTGGCCCCACGCACCAGACCTCTCTTCCCAGGAAGGTTTTTCCCCTTCCATGCATTCAATAAAGAGAAATTTATCGTAACTGATTGAGGTTATGGAAAGAGACAACCATTTATGGCAACCTTCCCTAACCATGCTAGCCATGGGATGATAGGACTTGTAGTCCCATGCTTCTAGAAGACACCTTGTTGGGGAAGGTTGACATAGTATGGACTGAGGTAACTCTTCACATTAATTCCAAGCAAGCGCATCATGACTTCAGGTTAATTTGTGATGCATCTAACAGTTTCAGGGCGCTGTTTGTGTCCTTACTGTTTTGATCCATTAATTTCCGCAGGCACACCTTGTGGAAAGATCAGGGAGGATGAGATGAACGCTTTATCACAAAGTGAACAGATGTTGTTCTTAGCAGGGGAGGCCTCTAACCTGCAAGGGGGCAGAGTCCTGGTGGTGTCTGTTGTCGGATGAAAGACAGAAATTCATATTCCGCTTGGCGCAGTGAAATTGTGCTTTCCCGCACTGCCTTGGTTAGGCCGGACTGCAGAAAGAACAAAAAAATTCAGATTTATATTGGGTGTGCACTGAAGACAGCATCAAAGGCACACTCATGGCCTTGCCCCAGTGGGCTGGCTCACCCCTGTGCGGACAGAATACTGAGCTAAACAGGGCTTGAGTCTGATCCAGCAGGGCTCTTCCGAAGTTCTTTTGATATGGAGTAGGGGTTAATTTTCCAACAATCACCTAAAGCAGTGCAGTCTCAGCCTTTCCCTCTACAGATTTTCTGCATTTCAGTTTGCGGAATCCCTGAGTATCAACCACAGTGGGTCAAAGATTAAGAAACAACAACCTAAGGAACAGATTATCAAGGGACGTAATCCAACAGGATGGCAATTTCTCCTGTTTAGAATACAGGTGAGAATTGATCCACATCGAGGGAAAGGATAAGGAGACCAACAGCCTCCTGGCCCTTCCATGTTAACTGCATCAGCAAGTCATTTGAGGGGAAAGGGGCTCTGACTTAAGAACATCCAGGATGATCTGGCAGGGGAGATAAACCGAATTACCACAGATAACCACAGACCTTGTTACTGCAACTGTATAATTCCTTTAACCACCGCCATTATCTCCCAGGTAAGAGTGAATATGACAGTCCTTTTGACCTTGCATCAGGTATCTTTTCTTTCCACTGAATTCAAAATAGGACCCCTCCTATATAAAGAGCAGCAGGAAAGAGAACCCCAGAGAGCTCCAAATGCCTTGTCTCCTTAAAGGGACCAGATCTCTTTCCCGCTACACAATTATAGCCCTTAGTCAAGGTTGACCACAGGTAACTGAAATCACAGAAAGTGAAACCATGGATAAGGGGGGACTATTGTAAGCCCTCCTTGTCCTTCTGCCTTCCAGAAGGGGCGGGAGTGCATTGAGCCCTTCCATCCCTTCTTTTTCGTGGCAAAAAGGCAACTATCCCCTGCCTGACCCTCCTGGAATCTTTCTGCAAAATGCTCCAGGACTTTTAGAACACAAAATATCTACCGGTGCTCCTAGAAGAGGCTTGGTACCCAAGTAAAAGCTCCCTCCACCTCAGAAGCCCAATCAAGTAATGCAGCAATTTTCCACAAACAGAAAAAATTAGAATTAAGATTGTGGCAGGTTAGTGCCTTCATTACAGGGCTGGAAAGTTCAGACTTTATGCTAAGTAACACATTAGGCAGCTGAGTCAATTAGGCAAAAGCTGGTGTGTTTCTTCCTGAATGTGGAGGCCAGTGTTCAAAACCTGCACTGAATTTGGGAAAGGGGGGCAAGGGAAAGTTAAATAAGATCTGGCAAATGGGAGGATCAGGGTAAGGCCAGGTGGAGGTGATGCTACAAAAAGATGGACAGCTTCTTTTGGGGGGGAGTGTTTGAGGTATGAAAAAAGAGGGAACATTTACCTTCCCGTGATGCTCTTTGCACCATTCAGACATGCCATCCAGCAGCTCATCTGGCTGGTTGATTATCAGGTTGGGACCCTGCCAAAAAGAAAAGGGAGGAGGAAGAGAAATTTTAAAATTGGTGCACCTGTAAAGAAGTGGTATAAGCACTCCACTCTGGGAGAAAGGCAGCATACAAACGGAATAAGTAAACAAACAAATACACAGTGCAGCAGAAGGAAGAAACGAACAGGAGAAATGCGTTGCTCAAAGCTGATGGCTTTTGTATGCTTTCCCTCATCGCCACCATTAAGCAATCTTGGAAAAAGTGCAGCCACCGGCGTAGCCTTGCACACACAGAATTCCAGCGTAAGTGAGCTATGAGCTACTCTGTGCTGGAACAGGGAAAAAATAGAAATTGAACTTTTAGACCAAATGACAGGAAACAGACGTAATACAGCCATCCTCCAAGTTCCCAGAAACCAGATGGCTTTCATTTCCAGACTGAAAACATCTGGAAATTAAAAGGGGGCTTTTAATAAACCAGCTGCCTACAAAGAATTCAGCACAATGTCCTTCCCAGTAAGCCAGTCACTTGCAGGGAAAAGTCACGGGTGCCACCAAGCAGTTAAGTTAGCTGACATTTAGCTGGCGCTGGAAACACACAAAAACAGCAACCTACTTCTGCCAAGATGTTCAAGTCCGAGTCTGTTATGAGACAAGCCATCTCGATGATCTGATCTTTCTCAATGTCCAGCCCTGTCATCTGTAAGAAAGGTTAAAGTTCTTGAGCTTAAAAAAAGAAATCTTTCAGCACACACACACACACCCCCGTCATCTCTAGCATGCTAGCCTAAAGGCACCAGGACAAGCCTTTGTTCCCCTGGCAAGGCTGGGTCCTAACGACCTGCTGTTCCTGTGGGTCTCACACATGGATTGGAAGTGGGCAGGAGGGGAGGGAAGGCGGGGGACCCATTGCTGGGCTGTGGGAGGGGTCTCAGTTTCCCAAAAGACTGGGGAGCCGGTGCAGAGGAATTGCAGTGAGCCTCGATTAAAGGGGGGGGGTGACCTCTGATGTGTGGACCCGTGGCTGTGTTGTTGTGTGGGTTCTTTATGGAAGGTGCGGCGTGGCTCATTATCAGGCTGGACAGAGACAGCCAGCGACGGCTTTTTGAAAAGAAGAACAAATGCAGGTTTGCTAAAACTCAGTAACACAATTCATTGATTCTTCAAATATTCTGTTCTGACATGGCTCCCTCAATCGGAGTCAGTTCTCCTTCCCAAGTGCCCTCTCTCTCTGGAATCCACACCCTGTCTCTGTAAACACCAAAACCCCTCTCTGCTTCAGCTCAAAACCCTACTTGTTCTCCCAGAGACAGTCTCTGCAATATTTTCTACATCCTTTTCACCCACAGCCCCCTTCGCAGCTCTGCCTTCTCCCATATCTGTCCAGAGTCCCCTCCACAGTCCCTGATTCCCTCTTCTGCAGGACCCCAAAGTTGCCCCCCAAATCATATGGTGATTTGAAGGGAGGCTATTTTTCACCCCAAAATGCATGCAAAGCATGTTTCTCATCCCATGGAAGCCCCCCCACTGAATCCCCGTTTTTTTTTATCATTATTACCGTTGTCAGTTATGTCATAATCATTTCACAGTAAGGTTCCAGTGGCGCATTTGCAGAGCTAAGGATTGTTTGCCAGCTGCATCCATTCCTTGGGATGTCAGATCTGGCCATGGTGACGCGTGCGTTCGCCGCAGCCTGTCTCCTCTACTGAACGCTCTTCCTTGAAGAGCGCCTGGAAATTTCAAGCGGTGCAAAGGGCTGGAGCCAGACGCTTGACCGGGGCCGGCCGCAGGGAGCGCACAAACCTCTTAAGCCGCGACGGCTCCACGGGGCGCCGCTTCATTTCCAGACACAGTTCAAAGGCTCTGGCCCCTAACGCTCCGTGCGGCTCAGGCCCAGGTCATCTGAAGGACCGTATTCTCCCACCCAGGCTTGCCCGTGTCTGGAGACCTTCCGGGGGGTCCCTTCTCTCTCTGGCCCACCCGCCGAGGAACAGTGGGTGGGCACGAGGGGGACGGAACCTTTTCGGTGGCGGCTCCCAGGCTCGGGAACGGGCGCCCTCCTCGCTCTCTTTCGGCACACGGGCAGGCAAGACCTTGAAAATTACTTCTTTGGCAGGGCAGGCCTGTGCATAACACGTTGTTTTTGCTGTTTTCTTTCATGTTCTCTGCTTTTATTTGATTAAAAAATATTTTCCGCTAATTTTTATACCTGGGTTTTCTTTAAACTGTTGTAAGTCCCCCCGAGCCCCAAACTGGGGAAAAGGCGGGATATAAAGAAATATAAAAATCCCCTGGGAAGCAGGACATATTATGAGACGGAGCCCTCCTTCTCCCCACACACATCTGGGGGGGAGATATTATGGAACAGGGCTCCCCACTTCCAGATATTATGGGATGGAGCCCTCCTTTCCCCCTGCACACACCCGGAGGGAGATATTACGGGACAGCGCTCCCCACTTCCAGATATTATGGGATGGAACCCCCTCCCTTTGCCCCCCCGGGCCAGCTGTCTCCTACGGGCGCCATATTATGGGATGCCCCGCCGCCGCCGCCGCCGCCGCCACTCACCTCCAGGTCCACCCAGACCATCCTCTGGCCCATGTCGCCCTCCGCCGCCGCCGCGGCTCCTCCTCCTCGGGGCCCAGTTGCCATGGCTCTCACGGGCCCCTGGCTCAGGCAGCCGCCCCACAGCCACGGCCGCCGCTGGCGCAGCTCCCGCCAAACCCTTCCGCCCGTCGCCACTGCCGCCGCTCCGCGCATCCTCCGGCCGCCGGCTGAGGAGGTAGAAGGCCGCTAGGACTACAGCTCCCGGGAAGCCCCGCGCCGCCGAGCCCGCTAGGTGAAAGCGTTGGAATTGCCCCAGGGCACGCCGGGAGAGGTAGTTTTTCTAGGCTGTAGGTAGCTCTGGCGTGTTTTGCTCGCTGAGCGCCCGCCGCGCGTGGCATGCTGGGGGATGTAGTCTCTGCGGGGCCGGGAGAAGGGAGGCTAGTACGCGCATGCGCAGCTCTTCCAGCGTTCCACGTGGCCGCAGGGAGTCAGCACCTGGCAGGCCTCTGCCTCCTATGCTGGGTAGGGGGATTGTGGGAGTTGCAATCCAAAAAAGTAACGTTCCTGGGGTCTTGACATTTTGTGAGCTCCCTCTCTGCGTCTGAGGCTCAGAGCTCTCCTTCAGACTGGAGCGAAACAATCCTGGACTACCCTACAACACTATTGTTATCTTACACCCCACCCTGTTGCCCAGATTCCGATCAGCCCTCCTTCCTCCCACGGCCAGCAGTGGCTGCTGGTGGTTCCAGTGTCCACCAGGGAGCAGATCTGCTGAGTCTGAACTAAAGGTGCCTTTCTCAAATGGCTGGAGATGAAACTCAGCACCTTGGAGAGCGCCTTGGAAAACTCCCAACCCTTTGGGAGCACCTACCGGGGATGGAGAGCGCCTTTAAAGATCAGGCCGAAACCCAGAGCAGACTCACCGCACCAGAGACATGAAACCACCAGGGGGCTTCCAATACAGTTTCCTTAACAAAATGCAGTGACTAATACAATCACAAGTCGGGACAGAGTTTAGCTAGCGGGAACTGGCCATCTCTCCCTACATGCGTCATCTGAACTGTCCCTCTACTGCCTGATAGAGAATGGAACCAAAAGGAGAAATGTGATTGCCACCAATGATCAGGGTTTCTCACTCTTAAAACAACTCCTAACTAGAAAATGGTTCCAAAATACGACTTTTAAGACTTCCCCCGGCTCCATGAAAGGAACAAGCCATTTAAAAATAATTAATCTATTTTAAATCCATAAGCTATACTAGAGTCTTTTGAGAAAAAGGAGGTACAAATAAGCAAAACAAGGGGAGAAAAGGGGGATTTTACTGAACAGCCTGCCTGTCCCTGCAGAAACACTTGAATCCCTGGCCCTGTCTTCAGTGTCAAGCGACCGACAATCCTGAGATCATGATTCCTCAGTTGGAAGAAATTATGGCAACTATTAACTACCTTTGTGAATATGAAGCAGGCTGGAGTCTGTGGTTAAAGAGCAAATGTAGAAATAACTAACAACTACCACAGACAGCATCTGTCTGTAATGTCACACTTTCTCATCTTACCAGATTTGCCCTGTTTTAGCATGCAGGCCAAATAAGAAAATGCATACACCTGCAGCAAAGTTTCTACATTTGGTCAGGACAAGCATCTAAGAGCATTCTCTGTGTATATCACTGAAGAGCTAAAATCCATCTCCAGATGCAAATACCCACGGCTCTTTGGAAAGAAATCATCAACTCTGCAGGTATGCCTAAGAAAACCTTACAAGTACACAATAACAGTTTAAAAGAACAAGTTTATTTCTGTGAAAATATATATATATATGTACACAACCTAAGAAACACAGTTTTTTTTCTTAAAATACTCTTTTACCAATATTGCTTGGGATAGTTTGGGAATTATGTACACATCTTTATACTTTTGTTTGTTTCGTTGTTAATGCTATAAACAAAAAAATTAAATCTATGACATCAGTGGGCAGAAGTTATGGTGGTGAGATTCTGACCAAAATACTATACATAACTGTGAGGAAAAACATCCACAAGTCCTTTTAAGCCTCTGGGGGAGCCACACAGATTTCCTCTCCACTGACCAGAAACAGGAGGGAGACCACAGAAGCACAAGCCAGCCTCTAGAGACTTTTGGTGGATCTGGGATGGAATGAAGCACTGAGCAGACCGGCCATCTGGCCACAGAAATGATCAGATTTCACATCTCTGAGGAGTTTTCTGCTGGCTGAAAAGAGAGGACACTTCTGCCTCATGAAAAAGGGAACACTTATTCCAGCATGAAGCTAGAAATGCAGAAGAGTGCTACAGTTTATTCATTTCATTTTTTTACAATCTGAATTACTCTCCAGACAACACCATTAAGAGTGCACGACCATTCCAAGAACACACACACACAGAGCCCTTCTGAAACATTTTTTTGCCACAATGGTTTCGTCAAGACATTTTCTTTAAACCTAAGCCTCTTGTCCTAAGCAACTTAAAAAAAAATTAAATATCCAGATACTTCAGGTGATGGCTACAGATCAGCATTTACACTTACAGACAGTATTTTAAATGCACAACTCCAGATAAACAAAGGATGGCCAAAACCAAGCCCCGCCCAAGCTTTACCAAAAGCTAGAGCTGGGCTCCTGATCTGCTCAGATTTATTTTGAAATCAAATGGTTATCTTTTAAATTTATATACTTATGCATTCTGGTAATATCCTACAATCTTCACGGTATTCTATTCTCATAAATACTTACCTTTGTTTCTCCTGTGCATTAAACAAAGATTGTTTTTCTAAAATTTGCCACTAAAAACCGGGTTGTTTTGTGGGGTTTTTGTTCCTCTGATTGTGTTAAAGCCAGAAAAGGGGTGTCTGTGTATAACACACATTTATATATGGGCATGCAATGATTTCCTGAGAGGTTTTAATCACTTCAGTGGTTGGAAAAAAAAAGTCCTTATGATACTGCTGGCTCTCTTTATATCAAAATCAAAGGACTCTATGAAAACAGTTGAGAGAGAGAAAAAATCAGCACACCACTCAGTATAAATTATGAAGTTATTCAGCAAATCTGTGTCCATCCTTACATCTAAACAGGCTGGATGTTTCATAAATACAAGAAGTATTCAAAAGCAATGTTTATCCTGGTAGCAAAACACTGTTGCCAATATTTTAACACACTGCTGAGCCTTCCAGTTGCGGCCCTTTTTCATGCTGGATTTTGTGCCAAACAGCTTCAGAAAGCTCCCTCACTAACACCCTACAAAAATACCCACATTTGTTTTAAAATACAACCAAAACGGCGTATCTTTTTTTTTTTCCTTAAAAAATAAACTACAATGATTCCCCCCTTACTTCTACCTGTGTTTAAAAATGTGTGGCAATACTCTTTTCTTTGCCTAAACCCCAAAGGGGAAGGTTAATACAACTGAACTGAAGCTGCATTTATCAAAATACATACTGGAGGAATTTTTTTTCTTTTACACATATATAAAAGGATCTCTTTTGTTTAGAGGAAGAAGTGCAACTTGTGAACTTACTGCCTACAAAGTCTCTGTTTTCTTTTTTTAAAAAATCAATTTAATCACAAGAGGGAAGAACAACCTTATTTTTCAAAGGACGTGATGAAAAATCCACCCAGAGTGCTGGTCAGTGGCGTGAGGGCCTCCATTTGCCATCCCGGTAGGTCTCTCTCCGGTGGTCGTAATCGTGGCTCCAGCCTCCATAGTTCCTCTCATTGTGGCAATGCTCGTCCCGGCTTCCCCGGAAATGGTACTCTGAGCCATAGTCAACAACCCGGGGTGGCTGCTGCTCCCGGCTGTAATGCCGGCCCTCGGCCTGGTACGGGTGGGAGCTCACCCGGCTCTTGCGCTGAGCCGAGGCAGCTTCTGGGCGCCACGGCATGGATGGGACTGGCGATGGGGAGAACGGGTAACTCGGCTGGTGCCCAGGAGATGTGAAGCCAGAGGGCTCCGAGTGCGGAGAGCCATGGCGTCCGCTGTACTGAGACTGCTGCCACATGACATTGTTCATCTGGGGAACAGGAAAAGAAAGCGAGGAAGCACTCTTTTTGTGAGGAGACACCTGGTCAGCTGGTTGGCAACACTTTTTTGCCATTCAGGTGCCCCTCGTCATAAGAAATGCCCTCCAGCCATGCTGGTCTAACAAATTTCTCTGATCCCCTCCACATTTTCTTAATCAAAATTTTCTCAGCGATAATAAAAATTTAAACAAAACAGCAGAGAAAGGAGGAAAAGGAAAGCTAGAAAACTAAAATAAAAAAAAAGAAGGAAACACACATACAGAAGAAATAGAAATATAGGTAGACGATCTTGTTTACCGTGGCTCTATTGCCATACATAGGATAGTCTGGCCCACTCTCTAAAAACTAGTTCATACATTACTTCTGCAAGCTAACTCAAATTAATTCTCAAAACTAGCAGCTATTAAATCATTCTTTTTCCTCCTAAAGTCTATGAAGGGTTTCCAATCTTTTAAAATAGTCCCTAATGATTTTTCTCTAATCAAACTTGATAATTTATCCATTTCATGTAATTCATTTAATTTTAACAGCCATTCTTCCACCGTAAGAATTTCTGGATACTTCCATTTTTGAGCACGTAACAGTCTTGCTGCTGCAATGATACACTGAACTACTCTTCCATAGTTCTTTTTTGGCTGTTCATCCTTAAGTCCCAAAAGAAACAGTTTGGGTTTTAACTCTATGTTAATCTTTAGTATTCTCTGACTTAAAGTATGCAAGCGAGCCCAGAACTTTTTTACCTTCTAGTAAGTCCACCACATATGGCAAAACATTCCCTTATTCTGTTCACATTTCCAACACAGATTTGGAACACCGTTATAAATTCTACACAATATTTCTGGTCTCAAATACCAATGGTACATCATTTTGTGAAAATTCTCTTTAAGATGTAAACTTCATCTCCTTCAACCACAACTTCTCCCACTGTTCCATCTGTGTTGTTCCTTCCACAATTTCTTTTTAAAAAATCCCCAGCCCACCACCTCCTCCCCCATTCTCTCACAGTATTTAGATTTCTAGGCTCAGACATGACAGTCCTGTCAGACACCGATAACAAGAGACATGAACTCCTTTGGACCAGCCTTGCTCTGTCCCCCGTCACTGGCAGCCACGTCCCCTCTCCTTCACTTAGCTAAAAAGAATTCTCACCACAGCTTGTCTCTGGAGGTTATCTGGAGATGAAAAGGACCGCGGCACTGTTGGCAAGCCTGCGGCCATGTTATCTGTGCCCCTCTCGTGCCTGCGAAACCAAAGATGGAAATTAGGCTTGCTGCTAAAGTGGTGTGTATTACAAGCTATGTTAATAGTGAGATATCCTTTTGCACCATGACTTTGAGAAGGAACGGCTGTGATTAGGATTTAGGATGTCTTGCAGTCAGTCCTCTACTCCCTCTGTTCAGACATCACTGAGATGGAGCACTATCCACTATGCTGCCTTCTTAGTGAATTGTGACACTGTAGGACCCAATCTGCAACCTAGTATGCCTGCGCAATGTGCACATAGAGTCAGGCACATTGCAGATTGATGTGCAATGTATCCTTGTGAAATGCACGTCTATGTGCAGGGTGCCACACGCACAAGCCTGCTTTCATAGCCTCGAACTGAAAGCACAACATGAAGCAAAAACACCCAACTGTTTCCACAGAAATTTCTTCCTACCAGATCCCATCTGATTTTGGAAACTAAGAAAGATCAGCCTGGTTAGTACTTGGATGGGAGACCCTCAACTAATACCAAGTGCTGTATGCTATATTTCAGAGAAAAGAACTGGCAAAACCAGGAATTTCTTAGAGTTTGTCTAAGAAAACCCTAGGAAATTCATAGGGTCACCATAGATTGACAGGTGACTTGAAGCCACATACATGCAAGCTATCATCAGACAGTATTTCCACAATAGGGCCTTCTCAACAGCTGTCCCTAGGCTCTGGAACTTCCTTCCTAGGGAAGCAGAAAAGTCCTTTCCTTGCTGTCTTTCCATTAGCAGGTGAAACCCATTTTTCTTTTTCCGTCCGTCCGTCCGTCCGTCCTTCCTGCCTTCCTTCCTTCCTTCTTTCTTTAAATTCCAACATGCATTTCAAAACTGATGACTTCTAAAGAAGAGGCTTTTAAGAGGAGGGAGCTATACTGTTTTAATTGTACTGTCCTTAAACTTTTTTTTTTTTAGTTACGTTGATATTCCATAGGTTCTTTACTGCATTTGTTTTAATGTGTAAGCACCCTGAGCCTTTGTTTTGGGAAAAGCGGGGAATAGAAATAAAATTTATGTCTACTATCACCATCTCAGAAAGCAAAACACTATAACCATTTGCTTTGAAAAGAAATTATTTCTTGTTCCCTGTTTTATGCCTCCCATTCTCCAGATTCAAGGTGGCATTGCGAGTTCTTCCCTTATTCAGCTTCCCAAAGAAACTCAGGCAAATTAAGCTGAGAGATACAAGTTGATCCAAAGTCATCAACTGAGCTGAGATTTAAACCTGGGATTCACTGGTTACTCCTGAGACTCTAAACACTACAGAATAATTTAGGATCTTTTATACAAGTCTCCCACTTAAGAGTGTTGAACAGAGGCAATAGGCTAAAACCCAATCATTCCACTGATCCATATTAATAGACAAAATTAGTTCAAATCAATGCACTTCTAAAATAACGATAAGCGGAGCACAACCAAGCAATCTGTTTTCACTTCCTCTTCAATTTTTTAACTGACAGGCTTGTCAAAGCAAGATAGAAGGCGCAGATTAGATGCCTCAGGAGATTTGTAGTAATTGTTTCTCCTAACATAATCTCTACATCTCAACTGAGTTAATTCTAGGAAAAAGAAATACTCATAGCTTTCCATAAGGTTGTGTTACAAATGTTGCTTTTGATGAGTGCCATGCCAAGCTTTATCAAGAATCAGATGCTGGTGCTATTACAGTATCCCTTATCTGGAAATCTGAAAAAACCCCAAACCCAAAACATTTTGCCAGCCATCCACTTCCACCTTCAGGGTGGTTGCTGCAGTGCTCCTGCTTGTTAGTCTCTTTCCAGCCTCACACCTCATATGCAACACAAGGAGCAAATGAATGAGCCATGAGGCTGGACAAAGGGACGCAAGAATCAGCAAAACAGCGGAAGTTCAAGCACTGCACTTGGTGCAAAGTGGTGGCTGAGGCACTCCGGCTCATTTGTTTGTAGGCTCCCCAGAGATCTCCTGTACTGTACTGTATTTTATGAGTATGTAGGTACTGCCAAATTAAAAAAAACAAAATAATAAAATTGCAGACTCCTGGACCCAAGCATTTCGGATAAGGAATACTTAACCTGTCCTAATATTGCTAATCCAAAAGGACCCTCTCTGCTATGGTGTTATGGTTGTGGAAGACCCTTTACAACCTGACTGTCACCAACACTGGTATCATTCTGTTATCAAACAACAATATGCTGTTACCAAATAACAATACCAAATTGTTACCAAATAACAATAGTAATGGTTTAAATTATTTTACTGTGTTCAGTTCTTTTAATCTGCTTCAACCAATGTTGTTGTTCACTGCCGTTAGGTCTTAGGATGTAGGGCAGGAGAGAAATCATCACGACTGCCACCTTTGTCATCACTGCCACCTCCCCTCGGTACACGCATCTACTGTTGGCCCTCCATGTCCGCAGGTTTAACATTCACTGATTTGATTATTTGCAGATTATTTGTCACTTCCTCCACTGCTGCATACATTTGTGATAGGGACTTATAAGTCTCTGCTCACATTTGTAGTCTCTCCACAAACCTTATGAGACCGAGAGAGACTATAAACAGTAGGTGAGGCTTGTAAGCCCCTATTAAAACTGGCAAAGGGCAGCAGCAGAGGTGATAGCAGGCCTCTCCAGTTGCCCACTTCTGCCTTGTGAAGGAACCCTGCTGCCTTGAAGACAGAACTGAGCAGCTAGGGTGCTTCCCACCACGGATTCAAATGCATTATGTATTGCACATCTGAATCTGTGGTGGACTTAATCCGTGGATCGTACTGTACTTTTTGCGTGTTAAATATGGTTGGGAGCACTACAGATATTAGTGTTTTTTCCATTTTAGCAAGGATCCTCAGCCCCTGACTCCCACAATTGTGGAAGGACAACTGTAATTAACTTCACCTTTTTCCTTATATAGGCTACTTATGTTACACTCCCTTAGAAAAACAGGCTGAGAAGCCACCCCATGGCAAACCAACAACGGAAACTAACACTTCGAACCTTCACATGTGTCTTCAGAACCAAGTCCCACATCCTAATAAACTGCTGTCTCCAAGGCAATGTGTATACAAAGAGGGCTCACCAGTTATTGGCAGCTGCTGCTGGCAGTTGTGGCATACTAGAGAGACTTCCATTAGCAGAGGCCTGTAAGGGATAGAGCGACCCACTGTCCTGAGATGCATGACTGCTTCCTGTTAAAGATACAAAAGACATTATCTGAGGAGCAAGTAAAACAAATCCCATGTAACCCTGAGGAGGAGAAGACGCATGTGCAGCAGATGGAAACCATGGGACATTATTTAATGAGCTCTGGGGTATCACAGCAGAGAACCTCTGAAGCAGAGAAACAGATTTCCATAACAAGTGTTGCAACTGAATGGAATACCCAGTGGTAAAGATGCAATCACGATGCAACACTGAGCCCAAGTTAATTGAAGTCCCATGTCAGATGATACTCAGCTTTCCTAAAGTGAAAAATTTCAGACACTCTTTCAAAGACTATGCAGAAGAGGAACAAAATGAGAGGAACTTCATTTCTCATATTTGAAAAGGAGCATCGGAGGAGCTGCAGGGACCCCAACCAAGCTGACTCAGCTCCAGACTTAACTCCAGTGCTAGGGCTGAGTCATGAACAAACCAAATGATAGGAGCCCATTCTTCTACCCATGCTCCCAGAGCATTTCAGGAGTTTAGAATTTTTTTTAAAAAAAGTTCTGCTCCTAAATAAATAGCATGGAAAATTCATCTTGAAAGTGAAAGCCCTATGAAATACTTTTCAGCATTTTCAGTACACATTCATACAGTATTTATAATAAAACCAAGACATTTTAGAAAGAAAGACAGAGAAGCCTCCTCCAAAAGAGTTTCAAAAGTCAAATTAGCTTACAAACATTCAGTCATGCCACAAACACACAAATTACTTAGAGGCTTGGTAACAATTTAATCCAACACAGATGACTGATAAAAACTGGCATGATTTGTTTGCACGCCCAAAACATAAGCGTTAAGTGAAAATCATAAAACCCTTTCACTTTTACACAGATCACCCAGGCATCTTTAAACGTTTCACGGATACCTGATCGGAACTGAATTTTGAGAGGTCTCCCAAAAAGTTTGATCCCATTAAGCAGACTCATGCTATAGGGGACAGATTCTTCATGTTTGAAATTCACAAATGCAAACTGCTTGGCTTTCCCATCCCTGTCCTTTGGGATCTTTACTTTAATGACTGGCCCTGCCTGCAAATCAAAAAAAAAGAAGAAAACAAAAGAAAACAAAAGAAAACAAAAAGGTTATTTATTTATTTTAAAAAAGAAGTGTGCAATTTTGCCCTCAATCTTGTCCAGCAACTCCATGAACCACAGTTCCAACGTAACCGTTGAATACACGCAGCATCTGGAAACCGTCACCACCAACTGAGGGAAGGGCAGAATCCTGTTAACGGCCTTTGCATTCTGATCTTTCATGTTAATTCTTTAGGGGGAGGAACTGTTCTCACAGTTCCTTTCAAACTGCATAGGATCTTTATTCTCCCTGTTTTCTCTTCCTACCTCTTCAGTCCAACCTGCGGGGCAGAAATGCGGCTCGTGGGTTCTATCATATTTACCATTTTGGGTTTTCTAAACAAATGACCGACAGCTCACCTTGTTTGAAAGGAAAGAAAACTGAGGCCAATCTGGCTTCCACCACCGTTTTTTTTTTTAAAGGCATTCAAGAGAAACGAAACAAAAAGCGGCAGGGAGAAGACGGCAGGGGCGGGGGGCAAGAAGAGACGAGGTCACATTAAGCCTGGCAGCAGGAAACACAAGGAGGCGGAAGGCGGCCCCCCGCCTCGCTCCAGCCCTACAGGCGAAATCTGACCAGGGAACCGGTACCGCTTTTTGGACTACAATTCCCATGACACACTAGCCACCACCCTAGCTGGCGGGGGCGGATCTGGGGAACTGCGGTGCCCTTCCCGGCTAGGGGTCTGGGCAACTGCGGTGGCCTTGCTGGCTGGCAAGGGGGACGATGGGAGCTGCAGTACCTTTACAAACTAAAGGGGTTTTGGGAACCGCGGCGGCTTCTCCAAGCGGTGGGCCGCGGGAACCGCCCTGGCGCTCCTGTCCGGGGGACAGTCCTGTCTTGGAAACGGGCGACATTCTCGGCCGGGGGATGCTGGGCGCCGCGGTGGCCTGGCCGGCCGGGGGATGCTGGGCGCTGCAGTGCCAAACAAAGAACTTTTCCCTGCCCAAAGGCCGCCCCCACCTCCCCGAGGCGGCCCCACGAGCGGGCCGGGCCTGCCCGCCGCCTCTGCCCACGTGCAGAGTGCCCGGGCCGCGCGGGGCCGGGCCGCCCGGCCAGTGGGCCTCCCTCGAGGCCCGCGCGCTCCCAGCGCCCGCCCGCCCGCCGGCCGGCCGCGCGGCACCTGGTGGAAGAGCTCGAAGAGCAGCTCCTCGGTGACCTTGGGGTCGAGGTTCCCCACGAAGAGGGTCCGGTCCGCCTCGGCCGCCGCCGCTCCCATGGCGCTTCCGCTCGGGCCGCCGGCCGGTCCACCGCGCATGCGCCGGCGGCCACGGCGAGCCCGGCGCCCTTCGCAGACTGCCCCAGGGCGCACGCGCCACCGTCGCCGCCCCGGCCCCCTCGGCGCGTCCCGAGAAAACAATTGGGGCCCCTCCGCGCACGCGCCGCGGCCCGGCCGCGGCCCTTCCCGGGCTTCTTCCGCCCTTCTCCTCGGTGCCAGCCCAACTCTCGCGCAAGCGCCGACCCAAACGCTCCGCCCCCACGCGGGCATCCCAGCGTTGTGATTGGTTCTTTCTCTGCAGCGCCGGCGCAAATGTAGTGCGTGCGCCGCTGGGCGCGTGAGAGGGTTTTGAGGGTGAGGCCGTTTCTTGTCCCGCTTCCGACATCCTACGGAATCCTGGGGTTTGCAGTTTAGGGAGGGGCCTTTGAGGATTCGGTGGGGCGCTGGAAATGGCCGCTCTCCGTCCCGCTGACGTTCAGTTCCGTAAGGGTTTGCACCGCTGCTCGGCCACTGGGCGACCCTGGGCGACCCTGGGCGGGTCGCGCGCTCTCAGCGGAGGGCCCGGGGCCCCTCGGAGGCCCTTGAGCAGGTCCTTTCCCCCGAGATCGGGAGTCAGCGCCCAGCGTGAGGCGTGGGCTCCGGAGCCCGGGGGGAGGGGGCTTCTGCCAATAAAACCCCGTAACAGGTTTGCCTCAGGGTCCCCATGAGGCAGACAGGGCTGGAAAACACCCCAAAGCAACGTGACGGTTCAAAGGTGGGGGAAAGGATTTCGCCTAAAGCGAAGAGGAGTAGACAGCGGCGTGAATGAGGGAGGCGGTTCTCGGAATGCGGTGCAATGAAGCCTTGAAGTGGCCCCTGGAAGATGCCAAATGTTTGTGTTTACTCATGCAACGTTTACCCCACCTGGCGGTTTCGTTTTGTTGCAGGAGCCCAGAGAGCCCAGAGACCGCAGAGCAAGAAAAAGAGTAATCTGTTACGCGCGGGCTAATGGCTGGATGTCTCCAAAAGACCAAAAGCCCTGAATTCAAGTTTCACAGCTCTTTTATAGACAAAGTTCACAGCATACACAAAGATCGCAGGCATGTCTCGGTCCGCCCCTCCGGGGTCACAGATACCACGTGCTGTTACTAGCTAATTACCCCCGCACTCAGACCCTGGAAAGTGCTTATCTACAATCTGCAATTACCGCAGCCAGTCAATAAACAACACCCTGGCTACGTGATCAACATCCTAGCCGCGTGATACATTGGCTCTCGTGACCTTTTTACCCTTCTTAAATCTTTCTCCGTTCCTCTGACCTAAGCCCCCAGCTTCTACTTTATTTCTACTTTATTATTTCTAATTCATACCTATATCATTTCCCCCCTTAAATGCATAATTTCTAAACGATTATAGCATTTTGTGACGTTATAAAACAGCGTCAGGCTGAGCCATCTTTATTTCTAATTTATTATTTCTAATTCATGCCTATATCATTTTCACATGTGCCTATGTTTAGTTTCAAATAAAAAGTCTGCTGAAAAGTGTGCAAGCTGTCCTCGGTTTTTGTTTTGCTTTGTGGTGTAGGAAGCATGTTGCGTAGTGGCTTAAGGCAGTAGGAGATCAGGGTTCAGATCCTGGCTCAGCCGTGGAAATCCACTGGTTGGCAATCTTCTCTCAGCCTCCAAGGAAACCAAAGGCAAACCCACAGTTGGTGGCCACAGCAGCGGGCCAGGGGGAAGTCCTTACATGGGCCTCAAAGGCCCCTCTCTAAACTGCAAACCCCAGGATTCCATAGGACGTTGAAAGTGGAATCATAGCGCTATAACAGGCTAGTGTGGAAATGGCCTTGGTGGCAGCGGTGAGATTGTGGAAGTCTTCATGCATGGATGCAGCAGAGATTTAGGCAGAACTTTACGTCTGGTGAGGAAACAGGTGGAAGAAGGGGCAGGAGCTCCATGGACCGTCCCACCCTCAACAACACACCTGAGCTGCTCTGACTGCAAGACCTGAACGAGGCTGCAGATGAGCAGCAATCTTGGAAGTTTCTCACACTAGGGTCGCCACAAGTTGAATTAGCTGGACAGCAAAGATCAACGACAAACTGAACTTTTTTTGCTGCAAAGGACCGAGACAGCTACAGTTCTGAAAATTGCCAGTCCATGAGTATTGTTCATCCAATCCCAAATTTGCCCAGATGCAGATAAATAGATACAGATACAGATTTTTTTTCTTGAATTGGAAGATGGCGAAGTGAACGCTGGACCCTCTTGTAAAGTCCTATATTTTGAGGCAGGGCAGTTGCTGAGTCAAAACTTATGGAAGAAGCCAGTGTTACATGTATCACAGGACTTTTAGCCACCCTCAGAAAGTGGTGGATTCTCTTTTGTTGGAGGCTTTTAAACCAAAGCTAGATGTCCGCCTGTTAAGAGCACTTTAGACATGGATTCCTATACTGACAACTCTATGGTTTTTGAATTCGGTGATTCTATTTTTTAAAACCTGTGGAATGTGGCAGGGACAATTTTTAATCTGATTTATTCAGTCCTTATCTTCCTAACCAAAGGAGAGGGAAAGGCTTAAGGCAGCTAACTTGAAGAAGAATCTCAACTGGCCACTGCAAAACTGACTAGTAAGCTTCAGAACTGTGTCCCAGGGTTTCACTTTTGGGAACAATTAAGCCCCTCTCCCCCTCCTCTTGTTTCCCAGCCTGCATGAAGACAAAAACATTTCCCAATCTCCACCCAGCCTGCCAGCAACAGTCCCAAATTCCTGCTAAATTAATCAAACTTTCCACAATTAAAACCCATATGTTTACATTTCAGCTCTTCAGGGGTGATCCTTCCACATTTTTTTTTAAAGAAAGAAAAGAAATCTATTTCCAGGAACTGGGTTACACAAGCTGAGGCCACAAAATGTGTTATCTTAGAGTAGTTCTTGAGATGGATTACAGAGACATCAAGTTTGTAAAATGGATTTAAACCAGGCTGAGATCAGTGGTCAGATCTGAACACTGGTGACCATGCAGTCTGTTGCACAATGTGTGTGCTCCTTGTCGCATTATGCAATGGGGAACACTGCTTCCACAGTTCCTGTGGATCAAGTGGTCCTTCAAAAGCATTGACCAAAACTGCATGGAAAATGGTTACAGTTGAGAAATCCTCCTTACGCAACCATTAATTGAATAGCTCTGCTGCGCAATGCCCCCCCCCCAAATACAACCACATGTGTAAGGAAAGGTACTTGAGCGTCTGGGATTCCAGCCGCACTATTTCGTCTGCAGGAGCAGGGTTTCGCAGACGCAGGAAGGAAGAAGCATTTAACATTAGGCACCAGAAATGAACACACACAAACTCAGGGGGGAAAATGGTAAAGGACTAAATTCATGACATTGTTTTTAAGCCTTTCTAATGGAGGAGAAGAACTGTAAGCTTGGGGTTATTCCATCAAAGTCTCACGCTTCACGTCCTTGTGCCCTGAAGCCCAGCGCCATCACCCTGGCTCCAAGACAAACAAGAATTGCACACAGTATAAGCCCTGGGTGAATTCTGCAGCCCAAACCATGTTTGAACAAAAGATGAGTAAGTCCCAAAGTGCTCTGATCTCCCCATGTCTGGTTACCTGACAGGTGGCCTTCTAGACTCCCTTGCTCCTTGAGGTCACCAGGAGAGATCCATGCTCCCCTAAGGTCAGCTCAGCAGTTGGTCAGAGCTGGGTCTTTAACCTGGTAGCCCCTGATTTCATACAATACAGTGAGCGTGGTGCAGCAGTTTGAGCCTTGGACTGCAACTCTGGAGACCAGGGTTTGAATCTCCATTCAGCCATGGAAACCCACAGGGTGACCTTGGGAAAGCCACATTCTCTCAGCCTCAGAGGATGGCAAAGGCAAGACAACATGGGGCTCTTCTGTTCTTCTTCATTCATAACCTCATTCCATCTTGACCACAGTGGGATGTTGCTTGCCTACCCTTGTCGCTATTTTCATCTGCAAAACGGTGTGTGTGTGTGCGTGTGCGTTACTGCTTTGCAGGTAAAACGCCTCTGCTCCTGAAAGGGATAACGTTTTCTCCTGCACCTTGGAAAACTGCAGAAAATGTCCCTGTAAAGAGAGGAGCTGGGCAAGCCCAGCTGAAGGCTGCCAATCACAGTTCAGGCAATGCTGCAAAGAGGAGCCTGAGGGGAGGAAATGCTACAAAATTGAGGCTTGTCTCTGTTAGAGGGCAGATAGGGAAAAGCTGACACAGAAACAGAGGAGTGTTTTCAGAGCATGGGAACAGATGGAAGAGAGACAGGAGAGTCAGACAGAAGAAAGGACTGACTCTGGTTCTAGGGAGGTGTAAACAATCCAGTAGTTCAAGGGTGAGTGTCTTATTTTCTTGTGTCTGAATAAACTTCCACTTGTTTGCTTCACTGCTGTTCCTGTCTGTTCAGATTAAGCTCGGTCACACTTAGCACAGTGAGCCCAGCAAAGCAACACAGCCACTGAGTCCACGATAGCAGGGTCACCTCAAGGGCCAAGCGCTGAATCCAGGAAGGGATTAAGGCAGGGCGAAGGGGCCGAGTGTTTGGAACTGCGGGCCAGCCTGCCGAGGGGGCCCATCACACTCCCCACTCCCACCTCCCTGTGTGCCTACGGAAAGATTGCTCTTTGTGAAGACTGGCGTTTGGATCAGAGAGCTTGGGGCTTTAACCCAGGCACCTTGGTTCGAGGGTGTGCGCAAGAGCTTCCCAACAGACAACTACATGCATCCCTCCCAGAAACTACAAATCCCAGGAATCTGCAGGATGGAGCCATGGCCGTTAAAGCAGCATCAAGTGGAGTTTGGAGAAAAGTATGGCAGCTCCCTTCTGGTCGTCTTTCCTCCCCCAGCCTGGGGTGGTTGACACACGCTTCCTGTTTTGCATGCATGAACTTATTGTTGTAGCTGGCATTTTAGCTGAAGCAAAGGCTAAAAAAAAAACACTAAAGAAAGAGGATTCAACTTTCCTTGTAGTCTTGGAAAGGACAGGCAAACAAGCAGTGGGAGTTTTACATGGCATTTGGGGTTTTATTGGCTTACAACTTTGCTAAATGCTCTTAAGGTACATAATGGGTGGGATCTGAGTAGGAAAAGAAAGGCAGAGCACTCGAGCACTTAGCGATAACACAAAAACAGTGGCTGTTTTTCCGTGGGACGGTCACCATCTCGAAGCGTGGTGGCACTCTCACTGACTGGATCCTGGCATCCTACAGCCCAGGATGTTCTCAAGAGCGGGCAGGATCCGTTCCCAGCAGCACTGGCAAACCCTCTCACTGAGCCTTGTTCACGGTGACCACGTAAAACACGATAACGATGATCAGCATAATCACGCCAAGGACGATTCCAATAATGTTCAACGTGCGGGCCGTGCGGGAAGCTTGGGAGGCCAGGTTGACGTCTCCTAAAGTGTTGGCGTTGTTCACCTGAAGGAAGGGAGAGTAAGAGCGTGAGCGCAGCCCTGCGGCCGAATCCTCACCAAGGCTTCTCTAGACCAGCATCCTGGAGCAGCCAACCGGAGGCCCTTTGTGTACCTCAAGGAGTCCCAGTTTGGAAGGGGAAGTCCTGACTAAACCTCTCTGGTGGGATTCAAGGAGTTGTAGAACAAAATGATTAATTTCATTAGCTTTTTTCCCCTTAAAACCTTACTTATTATGAAAGCATTGAAAACCCGCTTGTTGTTTTTTCGTGCATCTCTGGCACACTGTTGGCTGCTGGATTCTGAGAGTTGTCATCGAAAAAGCAGATTTCCCACCTGCTGTCTGAGCCACTGTTTTGCACCTACCTCGGGTTGGTGAACTTTGGGATTTACAGAAAAAAACAACAATATTTCCATCTGATGGAAAGTTGCAGATATTGCTCCATTAGTTCTGATTGGCTGCTTGGTTTTCTTGTGCCTGGCATGGAGAAAAACCTGTGAAATGGACTTTGGCCACGACGAATTTACAGTCTGCCCTCCACGTTCGTGGGTTTCACTCTCCTGGAGCTGATTATCTGTGAGTTTCTCCCCTCCTGGCCCCTGCCTCAAGCACTCCTTTCCGGGGGAACCTTCTCGCTGGCTCCAATTAGGCCGCAGAGCCCTTGAGAACCCCGTCTCTCGTCGTCCTCCGCCTCCACCGGCTGCTGCCTGGCGGACGGCTTGCATCCCGATTTCTCAACACCAGGAACCGTCTCCTGATGCCCCCTCACACCCAAGGGAGCAGATGAGAGAGAACGGGAAGCTGCACTTTTCTCACTGCCTCCCCGGCAAAGGCGGTGAATCTGAGTGCCAGCAGCTGTGTAGACATTACAACATCTGTGCACCGAAAAGGAGGAGAGGAGGGAGAGATTGGCAGCCTTGCTGAACCTCCCAAATTTCAGGGAAAAAAGCATTGCGAAAGAGTGAGAGGAAGAACCCCTGTGTGTAGAAAGGGAAGTTAAACCCACAAAAGCAACGGAATAAGGCCTGAATATAAGAGCACAAACTACTGATGAAATGGTGCAAAGGCAAAAGGGGAGATGGCAGGGTGTGCCAAACCCTAAACTGCTCCTTGTGCTATTATTCCTAACACTGCAACTGCCATTGGAAGGGCTTTGTGCCTCTCAGACCCATCCCAAGGGCTTGCAGAAAAGCAACGGAAAAACAGCTAAGATCAGCCACCCATTCCAAAGCCAAATAATTTCCTGACTCTTGACTGCTTCCCACGAATTGCTGTCCACATTTTTGACTTCATCTCCTTCCTTACAGAAAACCCTCCCTGAACAAAATCTGGCCAAGAAAACCCCATGATCGAGGTGCCGTATGTCAGAAACAATTTGAAGGCACATGATAAAGTGGTACCTACAAAACCACTTACCTAAAAGAGAAAGGAAGGGGAAGGAAAAGCAAAAGAGAAAGAAAGGGGCCAGCTGCTTGAAGACTAATTGGTTTTTATTTGCATATGAGTTTTTGTGGCTAGAAAGCCACTTATCAGATGAGGTATATAAAGGGCTTTGTAAAAGGGCTATCCAAAGATTATATATCAAAAGCTTAAATAAAAACCAGAGTTTCATCCCTGCTTGGCAGTGCTGAGGCTGGGGATCTCTTGGGGAAGAGTTGCTTTTGCAAGTACAAAATTCATACGATTTCCTCCTGTCCCAAAATTATCCCTAGCAGGAGGCCCCACCACGGGGAGTCTGTGCTGCTCCTGTTATTGACAACTGCTATTATGGAAACAGAAACCCCACGCCAGGCCAAGTGGCTGGATGCCAGTGAGTCCAGTGGGTCCTGATAATGGGAACCACATGGGGATGGCTGACCCCTTTGCTCCCTCTGCAAGGGTTGTGTTCTCTTCTTGCTCCACAAAGGGTGGTGGGATTTCATTTCTAAGCTTCGGAAAGTTTACTCCAACACTGAGAACCCTCCAGCCAGTGTGGCCATTTGCCAAATTCAGAGAGTTGTAGTCTGTCAAAAAGGAGAGGGTGAGGAGACTTTCTAAAGCTGTGAAAAAAGCATCAGGAAAAGTGGCCCGAAAATCAAAAGTCTTCCCAGATGATCGGCTGACCTCAGAACAAAGTTCTTGAACCTTTGGCCAAGAAGTCCCAGGAAACTTGGCTGATGTTCAAGGATTCTGGCAGCTGAATCCCCAAACATCTGGAGGACCAAAGTTGGGACACTTCTGGCTTAGAGGCTACCACACCAGTAACTGGCCAACAGGAATTTGCAATTGAGAAAAGGAATGGCCTTGCTTTGTTTTTCTCTTATGTTCATTTTTTTTTATTTTTGAAAGCAATCAAATTCTTTTCATTCACTTTAAGAACAATTTGGAAAGTTATCAAAAACCAGTCCTCCCCCAAATCAGGGGTGGTTGGTGGTGGGATGTTGAAACCGTTCCAAGTTTCAGTCTGAACTGTAAGGGAGCTTTCCAAGGTGCCGAGACCCCGTTCCTCAAATAGGATCAGCACTTAAAGAGAATCCTGAATCCTGACATGGACCTCCTGGCCCACTGACCCTGGAACCATCAAAGCCCTGGTGCGTTCAGAGTTCTGCCAGCCCCTTTCGCTGCAGTGAATCAGAGTGCTGGAGAAAAAGAATCTCTCAGCTTCCTGACAGCCCTATCTCAGCAAGAGATATGCTTGCTGCTTGTTCAACCGCAAAAACAGTGTGGTTTTTTTGAAGGAACTGCCAGTAAGTTTCACTGCACATCTGTGCAGCTGGTGTGCTTTTATCAGTCCCACCACTCTTTTTAAAATTTCTTCCTATTGATGCAGCTGAGATCCATAAGAAAATGTGGTAGTCTAGCCTCTGGATTAGCAAGAATGCTCTCCTTCACGTTTCCAGACACCTTGAAGGAAAGCAGCACTCTCCACCGCCCGTGCAAGTAGTGCCACGGATCCACTCTGGGTTATTATCCAAACATTTCTAGAGTCATTCAGGTTGCTCAAAGGTATTTTGAAAAGAGGGCAAGAACCCTGGAGAGCTCCCAATGCTTTGGACTAGAGTGGATTCACTGCTCCACTGACATGGGGGCCATCAGCTGCTGCTGGGAGCTCCCTGCCTTGCACTGGTTGATTGTTTCATCTGCACAGGGTTGTTGTGTACCAAGGCTATGGAGCTAGCAGCCAGCAAGTTCCTTCTGGCTTTGGCATTTATTTATGGCAAAGTCTGAACAATCGTAGATAACAGAATCATGGAGTTGGAAGAGACCACAAGGACGATCCAGTCCAACTGCCTGAATCATTGAGTTGGAAAGGAATACAAGAGAAGCCATGCAGAAATACACAACTGAAGCATGCATGAAAAATGCAACCTTGGTTAAAAACCCCCGAAGGAGGAAGGTCTAGCACTTACTGAGGTAGCCTGTTCCAACATTGAGCTGCTCTTACAGTAAGAATGTCTTCCTAACCTCTTTTCTTATCATTTGGATCTGTTGGTTTGTGTTCTGGTATCTGGAACATCAGAACATAAGCCTGCATCATCTTCTGTATGACATCCCTATCATCTCTCATCCTTCTCTTCTCCAAGCTAAACATTCCCAAATCCCTAAGTCAGCCCCCATAAGGGTTGATTTCTTGATCTTTGATCATATTGGTCACCTTCCTCTGAACACATTTCAGCCTTTTTGGTCTGTAGTGCCCAGAAATGGGCACACAATTCCAGATGCCCAAAGCAGAACAGAGAGGCTTCCCTCCATCTGCACCCTTTACTTTTGTTGATGCAGCCTAGAATTGCATTGGCCTTTTTAGGAATTGCATGACACTGTTAGATTATGGCCTGCTAAGATCTCTAGATCATTTTTATGTGTACTGTTGTCAAGCCAGCTGTCGCTGATACTTTGGAAGAAAATCCAAAAAGCAGAGTGTGCACAGCTTTGCCTTGGTTGGCTGAAAGCGTCTCAGACTGGTTGTACCAAACAAACCATCTTCCCAAGTTCTGTAGGCACCTGAGTGGTGTGAGTTTTGCTTTGGCTCTTGTTATGGGGTCTAGCCACATCCACCCACCGTTATTTTACCCCAAGCAATATTTCCCAGACACCCCACTGCAATATATATAAAGAGAGAGATCCTTGTATTGAATAAAAAGGAAATATAATATAATGGAAACCTGGGGGAAATCAATGTATGAAGTGTTAGCATGTGGAATATGTAACTTGATGGTTGATTGTTGGAATGGTTGTATGCATTTGCTGTAATTTTAGTGTTGAAAATACATTTTAAAAAAGGAAAGGAAAATAGTGAGGATCTGAGCACAGTATAGCAGTGACTGCAGTTCTCCTGTTCATTCGTTCTCTGGAGATCTCTTGTATAACACTGTATTTTATGTATATGCAAATACAGCTACAGTATTCCAAAATCTGGAAAAAAAATCCAAAATCCAAACACTTCTGGTCCTAAGCATTTCAGATAAGTGATACTCAACTAGTACATTGTTATAGCTGTTTTGTTTTAGATTGTCAGTTGCCTTGAGTCCCATTTGAGAGAAAGGTTAGTTATAAATCAGCTAAGATCAGCCACGCATTACAAAGCCAGATAGTTTCCTGATTCTTTACTGCTTCCCACAAATCGCTGTCTACATTTTTGACCGCATCTCCTTTTTCCACCACTTCTTTTTAACCTCATCCCTGCCCCACATCAAAATGCACACACTAGCGTCTCTCTCCGTCACATCTCATTCCAAGCTCTTCTCTTCCTTTTTCAAGTCCATTCGCTGCTCCAGTTAAAACTTCCGTGAACCAGTGGCACAGTTTTCCTTTTGGAAAAGTTGTTCAACTTTTGATAGAGGAAAGATTCTGTGCATCAAACACATATGTTCCCCCTTTCTCCAATCCTTGACTGCCTTTCAGCTGCCAATATTCAAGGATTACAAACAAGATTAAAAGCAACAGCAGGAGGAACTCACCTGGCAAGAGTAGACCACAGCTGCAATTCCAAGAGGAAGGCAGCAACAGAGCAAGTTGAAGATGGAGAGGCCAAGGTAGGAAGGGACGTTGCTCTGGGAAGATGGCATTTTGAGGATGCTCTGGTGGTCTGATGCCTCTTCTTTTTCTGCTGCTGAGTTGAGTGAGCTCTAGAAAAGCAATGAAATCCTGGCAAAGCTGGGTTTCAGCCTGACTCGGATGGGGGAGCAGCTAAGTATGAATGCCTGCTTTGTTTTTTCCGCTCAACAGCCAATGTCAGAGTCTAGAACCAGACTTTTTTTAAAAACAAAACCAAGAGCACACATCAGAGTTGCATGATGAATCTCTCTTGAAATGGGTGGAGGGAAACAGTAGGAGGGGTGAGGGGGCATGGCAGGCACTGCGGCTACACAAATATGGCATAAAAGTAAAGAAAATTTCTCTACAAGGATTGTTCTTTTTTTAAGTCTAACATACTAACTATTTTGGTAGTAGATTCCTCACATATCCTGCATCTGTTTCACCAGATGTTAGACAGGAATGTGCAACATAAAGATCAGACTTCAATTAAGACTGGAGCTGCTAGAGTTTAGATAGCAATTTCTTTGAAAAACACAGAGGGACTATATTTCGGACACCGGCTGGACAGGCTTTGGTGGACAGCTCGAGCTGAAAAATTGAAGAGAGCAGGTCAAGTGGCCAGAGGAGCCGCAGAAGAAATATGGAATCCATTCATATTCATATCCCAAGTTTTGCATGTAACAATGGATCAAGGTCCACTGTTAACACACAGGAAATTGGTGCATGGTACTTTTAAAGAAAAAAATCAACAGAACTTTTAATATTGGGACTATTATGAAGTTTGATATTCAGATAAGACAGTAGTTAAGAAAATCATTGTTAATGTAGGTAAAATAAAATAAAAACTCATATTTATACATGGGTTATATATATATATATATGGTTATATATATTTATATATTTTATACAGGATGGTTAGAATATGTTTACCGCAGATAAACAGTTGGCACTTGAACTGTCAAGTGAGCCAGAGAGTTCCTTCCTAAATTCATCCAAGAATCTGAAATGCTCCTGCCATCCTCTCCTCACTTTCTCAAAAAGCAACCCATACGTACTTGTTGTGGCATGTGTTCAAGCCATTTCTGACCTGTGGAGACCTAAAACCTAAGCCACTCAATGGCAACTACATGGAGACCCTATCACAGGGTTTTCTTGGCAACATTTGGTTGGAAAGGGCTTGCCTTTGCCATCCTCTGAGGCTGAGAGAATGTGGCTTGCCCAAGGTCACCCAGCGAGTTGCCATGGTTGAGTGGGGAAAACACTGGGCTCTTCTGTTCTTCTTCATTCATAACCTCATTCCATCTTGACCACAGTGGGATGTTGCTTGCCTACCCTTGTCGCTATTTTCATCTGCAAAACGGTGTGTGTGTGTGCGTGTGCGTTACTGCTTTGCAGGTAAAACGCCTCTGCTCCTGAAAGGGATAACGTTTTCTCCTGCACCTTGGAAAACTGCAGAAAATGTCCCTGTAAAGAGAGGAGCTGGGCAAGCCCAGCTGAAGGCTGCCAATCACAGTTCAGGCAATGCTGCAAAGAGGAGCCTGAGGGGAGGAAATGCTACAAAATTGAGGCTTGTCTCTGTTAGAGGGCAGATAGGGAAAAGCTGACACAGAAACAGAGGAGTGTTTTCAGAGCATGGGAACAGATGGAAGAGAGACAGGAGAGTCAGACAGAAGAAAGGACTGACTCTGGTTCTAGGGAGGTGTAAACAATCCAGTAGTTCAAGGGTGAGTGTCTTATTTTCTTGTGTCTGAATAAACTTCCACTTGTTTGCTTCACTGCTGTTCCTGTCTGTTCAGATTAAGCTCGGTCACACTTAGCACAGTGAGCCCAGCAAAGCAACACAGCCACTGAGTCCACGATAGCAGGGTCACCTCAAGGGCCAAGCGCTGAATCCAGGAAGGGATTAAGGCAGGGCGAAGGGGCCGAGTGTTTGGAACTGCGGGCCAGCCTGCCGAGGGGGCCCATCACACTCCCCACTCCCACCTCCCTGTGTGCCTACGGAAAGATTGCTCTTTGTGAAGACTGGCGTTTGGATCAGAGAGCTTGGGGCTTTAACCCAGGCACCTTGGTTCGAGGGTGTGCGCAAGAGCTTCCCAACAGACAACTACATGCATCCCTCCCAGAAACTACAAATCCCAGGAATCTGCAGGATGGAGCCATGGCCGTTAAAGCAGCATCAAGTGGAGTTTGGAGAAAAGTATGGCAGCTCCCTTCTGGTCGTCTTCCTCCCCCAGCCTGGGGTGGTTGACACACGCTTCCTGTTTTGCATGCATGAACTTATTGTTGTAGCTGGCATTTTAGCTGAAGCAAAGGCTAAAAAAAAAACACTAAAGAAAGAGGATTCAACTTTCCTTGTAGTCTTGGAAAGGACAGGCAAACAAGCAGTGGGAGTTTTACATGGCATTTGGGGTTTTATTGGCTTACAACTTTGCTAAATGCTCTTAAGGTACATAATGGGTGGGATCTGAGTAGGAAAAGAAAGGCAGAGCACTCGAGCACTTAGCGATAACACAAAAACAGTGGCTGTTTTTCCGTGGGACGGTCACCATCTCGAAGCGTGGTGGCACTCTCACTGACGGATCCTGGCATCCTACAGCCCAGGATGTTCTCAAGAGCGGGCAGGATCCGTTCCCAGCAGCACTGGCAAACCCTCTCACTGAGCCTTGTTCACGGTGACCACGTAAAACACGATAACGATGATCAGCATAATCACGCCAAGGACGATTCCAATAATGTTCAACGTGCGGGCCGTGCGGGAAGCTTGGGAGGCCAGGTTGACGTCTCCTAAAGTGTTGGCGTTGTTCACCTGAAGGAAGGGAGAGTAAGAGCGTGAGCGCAGCCCTGCGGCCGAATCCTCACCAAGGCTTCTCTAGACCAGCATCCTGGAGCAGCCAACCGGAGGCCCTTTGTGTACCTCAAGGAGTCCCAGTTTGGAAGGGGAAGTCCTGACTAAACCTCTCTGGTGGGATTCAAGGAGTTGTAGAACAAAATGATTAATTTCATTAGCTTTTTTCCCCTTAAAACCTTACTTATTATGAAAGCATTGAAAACCCGCTTGTTGTTTTTTGTGCATCTCTGGCACACTGTTGGCTGCTGGATTCTGAGAGTTGTCATCGAAAAAGCAGATTTCCCACCTGCTGTCTGAGCCACTGTTTTGCACCTACCTCGGGTTGGTGAACTTTGGGATTTACAGAAAAAAACAACAATATTTCCATCTGATGGAAAGTTGCAGATATTGCTCCATTAGTTCTGATTGGCTGCTTGGTTTTCTTGTGCCTGGCATGGAGAAAAACCTGTGAAATGGACTTTGGCCACGACGAATTTACAGTCTGCCCTCCACGTTCGTGGGTTTCACTCTCCTGGAGCTGATTATCTGTGAGTTTCTCCCCTCCTGGCCCCTGCCTCAAGCACTCCTTTCCGGGGGAACCTTCTCGCTGGCTCCAATTAGGCCGCAGAGCCCTTGAGAACCCCGTCTCTCGTCGTCCTCCGCCTCCACCGGCTGCTGCCTGGCGGACGGCTTGCATCCCGATTTCTCAACACCAGGAACCGTCTCCTGATGCCCCCTCACACCCAAGGGAGCAGATGAGAGAGAACGGGAAGCTGCACTTTTCTCACTGCCTCCCCGGCAAAGGCGGTGAATCTGAGTGCCAGCAGCTGTGTAGACATTACAACATCTGTGCACCGAAAAGGAGGGGAGGAGGGAGAGATTGGCAGCCTTGCTGAACCTCCCAAATTTCAGGGAAAAAAGCATTGCGAAAGAGTGAGAGGAAGAACCCCTGTGTGTAGAAAGGGAAGTTAAACCCACAAAAGCAACGGAATAAGGCCTGAATATAAGAGCACAAACTACTGATGAAATGGTGCAAAGGCAAAAGGGGAGATGGCAGGGTGTGCCAAACCCTAAACTGCTCCTTGTGCTATTATTCCTAACACTGCAACTGCCATTGGAAGGGCTTTGTGCCTCTCAGACCCATCCCAAGGGCTTGCAGAAAAGCAACGGAAAAACAGCTAAGATCAGCCACCCATTCCAAAGCCAAATAATTTCCTGACTCTTGACTGCTTCCCACGAATTGCTGTCCACATTTTTGACTTCATCTCCTTCCTTACAGAAAACCCTCCCTGAACAAAATCTGGCCAAGAAAACCCCATGATCGAGGTGCCGTATGTCAGAAACAATTTGAAGGCACATGATAAAGTGGTACCTACAAAACCACTTACCTAAAAGAGAAAGGAAGGGGAAGGAAAAGCAAAAGAGAAAGAAAGGGGCCAGCTGCTTGAAGACTAATTGGTTTTTATTTGCATATGAGTTTTTGTGGCTAGAAAGCCACTTATCAGATGAGGTATATAAAGGGCTTTGTAAAAGGGCTATCCAAAGATTATATATCAAAAGCTTAAATAAAAACCAGAGTTTCATCCCTGCTTGGCAGTGCTGAGGCTGGGGGATCTCTTGGGGAAGAGTTGCTTTTGCAAGTACAAAATTCATACGATTTCCTCCTGTCCCAAAATTATCCCTAGCAGGAGGCCCCACCACGGGGAGTCTGTGCTGCTCCTGTTATTGACAACTGCTATTATGGAAACAGAAACCCCACGCCAGGCCAAGTGGCTGGATGCCAGTGAGTCCAGTGGGTCCTGATAATGGGAACCACATGGGGATGGCTGACCCCTTTGCTCCCTCTGCAAGGGTTGTGTTCTCTTCTTGCTCCACAAAGGGTGGTGGGATTTCATTTCTAAGCTTCGGAAAGTTTACTCCAACACTGAGAACCCTCCAGCCAGTGTGGCCATTTGCCAAATTCAGAGAGTTGTAGTCTGTCAAAAAGGAGAGGGTGAGGAGACTTTCTAAAGCTGTGAAAAAAGCATCAGGAAAAGTGGCCCGAAAATCAAAAGTCTTCCCAGATGATCGGCTGACCTCAGAACAAAGTTCTTGAACCTTTGGCCAAGAAGTCCCAGGAAACTTGGCTGATGTTCAAGGATTCTGGCAGCTGAATCCCCAAACATCTGGAGGACCAAAGTTGGGACACTTCTGGCTTAGAGGCTACCACACCAGTAACTGGCCAACAGGAATTTGCAATTGAGAAAAGGAATGGCCTTGCTTTGTTTTTCTCTTATGTTCATTTTTTTTTATTTTTGAAAGCAATCAAATTCTTTTCATTCACTTTAAGAACAATTTGGAAAGTTATCAAAAACCAGTCCTCCCCCAAATCAGGGGTGGTTGGTGGTGGGATGTTGAAGCCGTTCCAAGTTTCAGTCTGAACTGTAAGGGAGCTTTCCAAGGTGCCGAGACCCCGTTCCTCAAATAGGATCAGCACTTAAAGAGAATCCTGAATCCTGACATGGACCTCCTGGCCCACTGACCCTGGAACCATCAAAGCCCTGGTGCGTTCAGAGTTCTGCCAGCCCCTTTCGCTGCAGTGAATCAGAGTGCTGGAGAAAAAGAATCTCTCAGCTTCCTGACAGCCCTATCTCAGCAAGAGATATGCTTGCTGCTTGTTCAACCGCAAAAACAGTGTGGTTTTTTGAAGGAACTGCCTGTAAGTTTCACTGCACATCTGTGCAGCTGGTGTGCTTTTATCAGTCCCACCACTCTTTTTAAAATTTCTTCCTATTGATGCAGCTGAGATCCATAAGAAAATGTGGTAGTCTAGCCTCTGGATTAGCAAGAATGCTCTCCTTCACGTTTCCAGACACCTTGAAGGAAAGCAGCACTCTCCACCGCCCGTGCAAGTAGTGCCACGGATCCACTCTGGGTTATTATCCAAATCACCAAACATCTGGAGGACCAAAGTTTGGAAACTTCTGGCTTAGAAGCTACCACACCAGTAATCCAAACACTTCTGTTTTCCAAACACTTCTGGTCCTAAGCATTTTAGATAAGCATTACCCAGCCAGTACATTGTTATAGCTGTTTTATTTTAGATTTTAGATTGCCTCGAGTCTCATTTGGAGAAAGGTTAGCTATAAATCAAATCAAATCAATTTAAAATAAAGTTCCAGAATCCCCACTACTCATTCTCAGTTGGGGAGATACTGGAAGTGGTCATCCAAAAAAGGTGGCATTTACAAGCTCTGCCTGTTTATGTGCATCTGATTTAGCTCTCATAGCCTTGCCGTGTGAGAAAATTATCTTTTACTGTTTCCTGCTGGGAAACAATACAACAATTCTTTTCCTTACTTTTTGCCACCTATGCTTGATTGCACTTTTGGGCTACTATGAAGCCCACCCTCTGGCCATCAGTAGCTGCCACTGGCAAATTCATGTCAACTATTTCACAGCACACAGTATCAAAGCCTGCCTCTTTCACAGCATCTTCCACCATCTTTTGCGTCAGGTAAAGACAAGAGAACTTGTGCTGGCCAACCATGTAGTAGGTCTCCTCAAGAGCCACCACAAAGATGAGGTGTCCCCCAGGTTTGACCAAGGAGCCCACATTCTTCACAGCTGAACGGTAGATGGGAAGGTCTTTGCAAGCCGCTTCCAGGCAGAAAGTAGAGAGGACGCAACCGGCCGGCTGGACCACCAGGGGGTCCAGAGGGTTGGCCAGGGTCACGTCACATTTCAGAACCTGCTTGATGGTGCTCCTGAGCTTCTCTTCTTTTTCCATCCACTTCTCCCTGCAGGAAACAAAAGGGTGAGATTGGCACAGAGCAATCATGGGAAGGATCTGTCTTTTTCCAAAGCTTGGAAGCAGTGTGTTAAAAGTGAAGCTCTTATTTGCAATATACTATGTGGGTAGAGGGATAAAGAAAGCTTCAAGGCTTCATGTCTCATGTCTTAAAAATGAAAGAATGCAAGGAGAGGGGCTGAAGGGGTAAGACTTGCACAGAAACATCATCAGCATATCCTTCTTTTTTGAAGCTCAGAAGCAGGACATGAGAAGTCCAGCAGGAAAATAAAATGTGGAAACTGTCATAGAGTCCCTCCTTTAACAGGGAAGCCTCTGTACCAGGCTATTCTCCTGCTGTAGGCAGGCTGTGGCTAAGTATAATCGTTTGGAAAGAGGATGCAACAACTTACTAATGAATGGAAATTGTGTGGGGAAACGTCAGACTCCAGTACTAGGTCAGTCAGGCAGGGGAATCCAACGGGCAAAGCAGAAGCTGAACAAAAACCAGTCCCACACCCACCCACTCACCAAGTCTAACAGAAAAACAAATAAGCTCAGTGTTCTTTGTAAAACACATAAAAGTAGCTGTATTATTAAAACTTGGTCTTCTGGAGGAGAGAGTGGGAAGAGAAAACAGCTCTAGACTAGAGTGGTGGATGAAAAGAGTGGGTGCGAAAAAAACAGAACAGGAAGTCAGATAGGGTGTGGCAGTGCTGGCAGCAAAGTCAAGCAAGAAGAGTCTTGAGGCACCTTGAAGGAAAAAAAAAACTTTTGCGGACTCCAACCACAACTTGTTAGCCTTCAAAGTACCCACAACACTTCTGGTTGATGTTGATGGAGGGTGGGAATTGTTCAGCCCTCCCGATGCTGTTGGACAGTAAGTCCCAGCAACCATAGCCAATAGTACAGCATACTGGGAACTGCAGTCCCAATAGATTGAAAGGGTCTTATGACCCCTTTCCTGTTATTAATGAATAGAAATTAAAAGACAGCCATCAGATACGGATCCTTTCTCTCTGTACCTGTCCCCCTCCAGCTGGCAGACGTATTTCACCATCGGGCTCCAGTCGAAGGCTTCCGGGTCCTTCTTCAGCCACCTCTGCATCTCCTCCCGGTTCTGGTCAGTGTAATCGGTGGCAATGATCTCCTGGAAGGACTCGCAGGCCGAGAGGAGCTGGTAGATGGAGGGCCCACTGCCGACATCAATCAGGGTCTCTCCTCTGATGCCATCTGTGTTTCAAAGACACCACAAAATTCCTTTATCTCCCTCACTGATGCTTACTTCTTTCCACATCCTTCCTTTCTGCCTTAGCTGAGGCTGTCTTGATTACATTCTCTTTTGCGCAAGACATGAATTAAATCTTTTTTGCATGCAGTGGCACTCATCTCATTGGGGTGTCCCCTCTGTTGCCATCTTTTTTGGCGAGACACCATGAAATTCCCGTCTCCTGTCACGGATGCTCATAATCTCCCTGTCCTCCATCCCTCCCTCCTGTAGTCGGTGCTGTTTCATTTATTCTCTCTTTTACACAAGGCAATGAATCAAAGCACTTTGTCATGCAATGGCACTGGGCTTATTAGCTTTTCAGTGCTGAAATAAGAAGCCATGTGCACTTGCCTGACACCAAATTTAAGGAGAATCAAAAGTTTTGGGCTGTACTGTACTCAGTTGAGTTTGTTGTTATGATTGCTGTCCTTTATAAAATTATTTCCACATCCATGACACTTTGCAGACCAGCATCCAAGGCTGTACTTCTGGTGACTCCCACTGTTTCTGTTGGAATGAATGGAACTCCCTTCCAGAAGCCCTGTCTCACCCTCTGCAGCCTAAAAATCTGCTCTGGAGGATCAGAAAACACCTTGGGGGAGGGAAGTTTGGATGCCTGGCAAGATTGTTGTTGGGCAGGGGGAGAAAGCCCCTGTTCTACTAACCCTGGGTATCAATGCACAGCGCCGGATCTTGGCCAGCGTCTCTGCCCCAAGGGACCTGCAAGTTCTCATTCTCAGCTGATGCAAAATTGCTGTCAGGAAGTTCTTCCTAATGTTTAGATGAAATACAGAACTAAATCCTATGTTAGTCCAAACAGTATCCCCACTGAAATGAATGGGTCTTGTTAGTCAACACTGATATAGGTCACATTGCTTTCCACGGGCTTTCTCTGGCTGGATAAAATTACATAACATCAGTGTCATTATTTCATTAGCATTTCCCTTTCCCTTCCCCTTCCCCCTCCCCCCTCCTCCTCCTCCATCATAAAAATGATGTGACTTGTCATCCAGTCCATCATGAGGGCTATGGGACCTGCTGTCCGACCTGCCTGGAGGGTGGGCACCCCTTTGGAGAAACTGAGCCAAGCCTCCTAGTTTCCCCTGATCAGCAGGATGAATTATCGCATTAATGTGGCACCTCCTCTGAGCCTGAATCATTCCCCACAGCCAGCTCTGCAGGGGTGAGGCGAGGAGAGACACCCCTGCTCCCACCAGACCTGTCGTTGGACTAATGGCTGAAAAGGGATCGCACCTGTGAACTGCGTTTTGCCTGAGGTAGCACTGGCCTCGGAGCATTTGCACTCGTCCAGTCCACTGCAAACAATACGCTGAGACAAGAACTCACTGCAGCAGAGGAAGGCATTTCTAGGAATACTCACCGAGCAGGAATGCCTTGTGGAGCTTTTCCAGAATGAAAGCAAATGCTCCCTCAACAGAGCCAACAGACATGTGCACATTTAAATAACCTTTTGGGTCAAAATGCTGCCTATAAACCTCTTTTCCCGTGAAGTTCCCCTCCATGTTGCGTCTCTACACAAGTCACAATCAACTGACTTTTGCTCCTGTAGTTTTCTCTTTCTCTTTCTCTTTCTCTTTCCCTTTGCCTGAGTTATGGTTGGCTAGCTTGAGAGGCGTGTTCTTAGAAGAAGCCCATTAGATGGCAATAATGAGTTTTCTTTCATGTATCCAAAGCAAGCTGTAGCCACATTCCTTCCGGGAACGACTCAGAAATCCTGGCCCAAATTTCAGGGACCAAGATGGGATTCTGTATTGCTCTGGACTCAGGTTTTGTTAACAAAGGCAGAGGAAAGTGGGCTCACAACTTTAACATTTTCTAATTCTGTCACACATGTAAACTCCCTAAAGTCTCAAACTTTGAACTCCTTAACACTTCCATTTTTTTTATCCTATAAAGAAGGAAACAAAAGCAGGAGGAGTAAAATTGTCTCAGCTAATTTATTGGCCCTGGGGTACTCTCTGGTCCCATTCCAATTTGAGATGGAATTCTGCTCTTCATAGAATCATAGAATCATAGAGTTGGAGAGACCCCAGGGGCCATCCAGTCCAACCCTTTTCTGCCACACAGGAAAACCCTATCAAAGCTCTCTCTTTGACAGATGGCCACCCAGCCTCTGTTTAAAAACCTCCAAAGAAGGAGGAGACTCCACCACACTCCACGGAGGCAGCAGCCTATTCCACTGTCAAACTGCTCTTACCATCAAGAAGTTCCTCCTAATCTTGAGGTTGAATCCCTTTTCCTGTAATTTGAAGCCATGGCTATATGTCCTGATCTCTGGAGCAGCAGGAAACAAGCTTGCCTTATTTTCCATACAACATCTTTTCAAACATTTAAACATGGCTATCTTGTTATCTCTTAACCTTTTCTTCTCCAGGCTAAACGTCCCCAGATCCCTAAGCTGCTTCTCATTGGGCTTCATGGTTCCCAGGCTTTTCCCATTTTGGTTGTCCTCTTCTGGACATTTTTCAACTTGTCAATATCTTTCCTGAATTGTGGTGCCCACAGGTGGACGCAGTATTCCGAGTGAGGTCTGACCAAAGCAGAATAGAGTGGGACTCTTACTCCTTCAACCTAAACACGATGTTCTTATTGATGGAGGCCAGAATTGCATTGGCTTTTTTAGCTCCAGCATCACGCCACTGACTCATGTTCTGCTTGTGGAGTCCTAAAATTCATAGAGCCCTGCAGCATGTACAGTGATCAAGCCAGGTGTCACCCATTCTGCATGTGTGTCTTTCATTTTTTTTCCTGCCTTTTCAATGAATCACAGAAAGGAAGACACCACAGTAGCTCGGTCCCATCTAGGGGAAATCAAATCTCTTTTATGGAGGATGGAGTTGTTGGAATTCACCAGGGGCAGGAAAGACCCCCACAAGGCAAGGTGTATATTTGAAAACTTTCTATCTTGAGATGTTTGAGAAGAACACATTTGATTCTGCACTCCTATGGATATGGGGGCATTTTTATACCCCATACAATACATTGGAATTCTCATCCATTTCAGAACGAAAGAATCACCCACAGTTCACAGAACGCAAGGTGGATGTTGATGCTGGTTTGAAAAAGATCCTGGTACATAGTAGTTGGTTAAGCACAACGTGAACAGATAATGAAGACTACATTGTGACCAAAGGTATGCAAGAAAATTCAGATTTATCAACTAGTCACAAACTCTAGTTTAAGAACAGTTGATTTTTATGATCCTGGCCGTGGAGCAGTAGCGATACAGCTTGCTGCAATCCTGAGGTTTTGGACCTCATAATCCCAGAGGCCAGAGGGAAATGCCACACCTGGTGATAGAAAGTACACATTTCTCTTCTTTGTTTCCACACTTTGAAACAGACGGTCTCTCTCTCTCTCTCTCTCTCTCTCTGTGCTTTTGCATGTGTCTGTCTGTGTATGTGAGAAGAGGTTTCTTTTACACCTCTATTACATAAAAGGCATTGACCAACTTTTGATAATGAGCAGAGCTTTGCATGAAACATCAAGGCACCATCTTGACCTCAGGATGAAAATAAAATTGCTTTGCTTCTGCTACTAAATGAGAGACCCTCCAGGAGAGGAGAAAAATATCACTGAAAGTCCCAGGTTTTGTACCTGTACAAGCTGATTTTATTTTGGAGATCCACATTACATTTTCATCATTGCAGAGTATTACCAGGGAACTCCTGACATTATCAAGGACTTTTGCTTCCTATTTCCCAGGTCAATTTAAGTTAACCCAGTGTCTTCGGAAATGAAGCGTATCTTGCTTAAGCCAGTCTGTCTGTATTGTTCCAGGACTGCTTAAATTGACCGCCGCCAACAAAACACAGCTCTTGTTTCCAGGACACAGGCCATTTCTGCGCTACACTATTATAATGCTATTATTATTCCACTTTCAACCTCCTTTGGAATTCTGGGATTTGTAGTTTACTGAGGTCCAAGAGCTCTCTGGCAGAGAATTCTAAAGGTCCCTCCCTAAACTGCAAAGCCCGTGGTTCCATAGGATGTCGAAAGTGGAATAATAGCACTATAACCATGTAGTGTGGAAATGGTCACAGATTCAGCAGAGAGCAAATAAGTATATGAGCAGTGGGAAATAGGAATAATGGCAGTAAAATGATGACGATGATGATGATGATGATGATGATGATGATGATGATGATGATGCTTAACTGGTCTAATATTTCTAAAGCACTTCAACACTTTGACTATAAGTCCTGAATCATAATTAAAAAGGGCTCCGTGGAATTCTGCAAAAGTCGATTTCTGAAAAGTTGCCTGACTCTGTTGTGCCTTTTGTTGCCCTTTAATTGCCTCTTATGGCCCTTTGTCCCTCGCTCCCACATAGCCACAAAGGGGAACAGCCTCTGCCTGCACTGAGATCCCTTGAATCCATCTTAACTGACAACAGAGGTAAACTCTGAGACAAAATGGGGGCCGGTGATTCCAACTTCATCACCTGTCTCCTCCTGTTTGATTTGTATTACCTTCACCTAATGAAGAGACCGGTGGCGAAGCTTTGAAAGTTTGTGAGATGTCTTTTGTGGCCTGGAGTTGGCCCAATAAAGATACAACTGCTTTGTGGATTTTAGATTTTATTGTGTGTTGCTGTATGGCCAACACAGCTACCTCTGACACACAACAGAGTTGACGTTAGTATGCAGTTTATGCCTTTTTAATTGATTGTGTGGATTTTGGTTTTTTGTTTTTTTTTGTTTGTTTTTTTCCTCTTTGGGTTGTTGGAGTGTAGGAAAATGCTGCCTTGATTGCTCTGTTTTGGTCAGTGGTCTTCCTTTTCTCTTTTCTGCTAGCCTCCTATGCTCTGTTGTGCTTCTGGGCTACCAGAAAGGCCACCTTCTGAGCATCTGTAATCTCTGGTGGAAAATGCAGATCGAACGTCTCCCACCACTGAATATTAAAGCCAGCCTCCTTCATAGCATCTTCTACCATCTCTTGCTTCAGGCAAAGGCAAGAGAACTTGTGTTGGCCAACCACATAGAAGGTTTCTCCAAGCGATACCATTAAGATGAGGTGGCCCCCAGGTTTGACCAGGGAGCCCACATTCTTCACGGCTGAATGGTAAGTGGGAAGGTCTCTGCAAGCCGATTCCAGGCAGAAAGTAGAGAGGACGCAACTGGCCGGCTGGACCACCAGCGGGTCCAGAGGGTTGGCCAGGGTCACGTCACATTTCAGAACCTGCTTGATGGTGCTCCTGAGCTTCTCTTCTTTTTCCATCCACTTCTCCCTGCAGGAAACAAAAGGGTGAGACTGGCACAGAGCAATCATGGGAGGGATCTGTCTTTTTCCAAAGCTTGGAAGCAGTGCATTAAATGTGAAGGAGCTATTTGCAATATGTTTGTTTTTGTTTTTGTTTTGATGGGCTTAACTAATTCATATCTCAAAAGCAACAAATGAGGAGAGGTGTGGAATTTCTCTACTGGGGAATAAGTGATGTTTCTCATTTTTTTTTTTAACAATTATTTTAATAAGGTGTTTTTACAAAAATTTCATCGTGATTTTAAGAAGTTTTATGTCACTCCAGTGTCTTTAAAAAGCAAAAAAAGCAAAACGAAGTAACAAAAAAACAGAAAGCAACCTCATTGATGGCAGATTGTGTTCCTTTTGGAAACACTATAATGAGTAACAACAATGAGTTATTTCTGTAAAGTTTAATGGGAATAAACCCCTTTCAAAAAGTAACTCTCTGACCTCTGCCCTTTCCTGTGGAACAAAGAAATTTCTCGTCTGTGGTTATATGTCCAATATTCAACCGGATTTTTCCAACAAGTGTGTGTTCTTTAAACATTCGGAAGATACTAGCGATTCTTTTACTATTACATAATTCTATGTCAATAGACTATTTACTGCCCTGGCACCTGAAACAAAATAAAGGACAACCTAAAAATGTAAATAAACCGTTAATAAATATTGCATTTATTTATTTATCATTGGAGATCATTGGGCAATCCTTCTTTTCCAAAGCTTAAAAGCATTTCATTGAAAAAAAAGCAGCTATTTGCAATATGTTTTTTTCCCCCAAGGCTTGCCTAACTTCTGTTTAAAGACTGATGTAATAAAGGGAGAGTAGTTGCTTCATTGAGGGCCAGCCAGGAGTATTGGATTGAGCACTGGACTATGACCTTGGAGGCCAGGGTTTGACTCCCTGCTTGGCCGTAGAAGCCCATTGGATGACCTTGGGCAAGTCCCATTCTTTCAGCCTCAGAGAGTTCCTTACCCTGAAATACAGCCTACAGCACCTGGTACTATTCATTGGTGGACTCCCATCCAAGTAAAGTCCAGAGTTGGCCCTGCTTAGCTTCCAGGATCAGATGAGATCTGGTGCTATTGGGGTATTAAGGCATAATTTGCCCATGTAAAGATTCCTATCTTGATTGCCTTTAAGCAAAGGCAGAGACTCATGAAAATGAGATAGGGCAGCATAAAGTTGATGCATTGACAGCTTGTTACTGAAAGTCGTGCCTGCTGTGATGAAGACCACCATGTCATTTTTTTTAAGAGTTGGGAGCAGAGCTTAGAGAAGTTACTTTTTGAGGCTACCATTCCCAGAATCTATGATGGACTATTACTAGCAATGGTAGTTGAGGTCTGTGGAAGGGTACATCCATAAAGAATGACCTCCCCAGGTTTTGCTCATTAAGACCAGCTCACTTCTTGCAATAGAAATGTTTGCGGGCTGGAATCCACACTCTGAGAGGCAAGAGGCTGATGAACTATCAGTCCCCTTTGGAGACTTCCTGCTCAAGGGTACGGGGCTTTTAGGCTGCTCTAGAAACTCAGTAGAAACTGAGTTGGAACAAGGATACCCCCAACATCAATTTATTAATGAAATTCTAGGACAGGGCAATTATATTAGCCTGCAGAAGCAATACTAACCCAGAGTTTTCTGGCATCTTAAAGCTTGACGAGTTTCACCTGGCAAAATGCTTTCTTGAACTCCAGCATCCAACAAATCAGATCCTTGAAGATCTATGGAAGCTTTGTGCCACATGGTATTCATTGTGCTTTAAGGTGCCACAATGCACTTGGTTGCTATTAATATTGCAAAAGTTAAAAGGCAGCCATTGGATATGAATTCTTCTTTCTCTGTACCTGTCACCTTCCAGCTGGCAGACATATTTCACCATCGGGCTCCAGTCGAAGGCTTCCGGGTCCTTCTTCAGCCACCTCTGCATCTCCTCCCGGTTCTGGTCAGTGTAATCGGTGGCAATGATCTCCTGGAAGGACTCGCAGGCCGAGAGGAGCTGGTAGATGGAGGGCCCACTGCCGACATCAATCAGGGTCTCTCCTCTGATGCCATCTGTGTTTGAGGGACACCATGAGATCCCCCTGCCCTCTGTCAGTGGGCTCCTCCTCCCCACCAATTCTCCCCACCACAGCCAGTCCTGCTTGGATAATGTTCTTTCTTCTGAAAAGGGGAATGAATTAGACCCTTTGACATTATTCTTGCATCAACATCCTATGGAATCCTGGGATTTGCAGTTTAGGGAGGGACCTCAAAGGCTCTCCCTTAAGGGCCCCTCCCTAAACTGCAAACCCCAGGATTCCACAAGACGTTGAAAGTGGAATAATAGCACTGTAACTGTCTAGTGCAGAAATGGCCATTGTCTCCTAATAGATACCTATACATTCATCCACAGATATTTTGTTTAAGCAAGGTGTTTAACTTCCTATATGTGTTAAGGGAGAGCCACATGGTGTGGTGGGCTGAGCATTGGGCTGCAGTTCTGGTTTCTAGAGTTCAAATCCCACTCAGGCCATTTCTGCATGAGTCTGTTAGAGCGCAATGATTCCACTTTCAACCTCCTATGGAATCCTGGGGCTTGCCGTTTCAGGAGGGGCCAACCTCAGTCATAAAAACCCCCTGGCTGGGCTTGGGGAAGTCACACTCTCTCAGCCTCAAAGGGAGGCAAGGGCAAACCCCCTCTGAACAAAGAAAGTGCTAAGAAAACTCCATGTTTGCCTTCGAGTTGCCGTAGGTTGGAAACTACACCTTCCAGCTGAAATTGTAGTCGCAAACATTAAAATAACACAATTAAGCAGAGAACTGCATTTGCAAAGCACATGGTTAAAATAGGTTAGAATATATTTAAGACATAATTAAAAAGATAAAATGATAGCACACTAAATTCACAACAGCCTTCTGCCTCATAATTTAAATGCTGAAGTTGTTTGACATGTAGCCACACTGGGCTTATCAGCTCTTTCTAAACTCGTCCCCACTACCAGCAGTTCAGGGGGGAAAGGAAGCCAGTGCCCTCTTTTGCCTCTAATTCTGCAATCAGATCACTGACCAAAAAGCAATTTCTCCCAGAAAGGAGAGAGCCTCGATATAAAATCATTTGCAGCATCCCTGTGGATCATAAACACGTCAGAACAAGACAAGGGCCATTTCTGCACTGCACTGCACTGCTATAGTACTATTATTCCACTTTCAACATCCTGTGGAATCCTGGGGTTTGCAGTTTAGGGATGGGCCTCAAAGGCCATCCTCAAAGGCCCCTCCCTAAACTGCAAACCCCAGGATTCCATAAGACGTTGAAAGTGGAATGATAACACTATAACAGCCTAGTGCGGAAATGGCTCAGGGAACAACCCACCGCAGCCACGGAAGCTGTTCCCTGAGATAACTCACCCAGCAGGAACACCTTACGCAGCTTTTCCAGAATAAAAGTGAAAAAGGCTTCACACGCAGGCATGCTACTGGAGCCAAAGGGAATGTACATGTTTAAATAATCTCTGGGGCTGAAGCACTGCCTGTAAGCCTCTTTGCCAGTGAATCTCCTTTCCATGGTGGCTCCGAGCCTGCAGACAGCACCCAGCTGGCTTTTGCTTCTGCCGTTTCTCAGTCCGCAGCCCCCAGGATCTGGCTGGCTCCCTTCAGAGTCAGTGGTCTTAAAGGAGGCGTCCTTGGAGAGAGGGATAAGGGCCTGTGTTCTATTGATTATTACCTGCTAGAACAAACCCACTGAATCAGTTGTGGAATGGTGAGTCAGCATGCAGGTTAATCCCACTGACGGAGGAAATCTTTTATAGTTAGAGATAACAATAGAAATCACACTGTAGCCAATTATGTCACATGGACAGAGCTTGCTGTAGCTGTATTCAGCCATACAAAGAGCTAGGATTCCCGATCTAAAATTTGTACACTAGGTCAGGATGTGCGATTCTCCCAGAATAAAGTTTAGTTGCAAAATGCATCCAAAACCACACTCACAGTTTTGCTGTTCTGTAACACACATGGTGTAGTGGTTTGAGCAAATCCTGGAGACCAAGGTTTGGTTCCCTGCTTGGCCATGGAGACTCTGGGGTTCCTGGGGTTTGCAGTTTAGGGAGAGGCATTTAGGATTCTCAACCAGAGAGCTCTTTGGCCTCAGGAAACTACAAACCCCAGAATTCCACAGGTGGTTGAAAGCGGAATAATAGCACTATAACAGGGTGGTGCAGAAATGGCCAAAGTCTTTGAAAACTGTGTGGTTTTTGAAGACTGTTTGCAGTTCAAGACCTATTCTGTACGAAGTTCACACAGGGGTGTGTACATGTACAAAGAGGAGAGGCCGGGGTGTGTGTGTACTAAATGATACTAAACTGAGGCTTGTTAAGAGGAGAAAAAGGGGAAGGTGAGTGACACGAGCCCAAAGGTTGGAACTGGAGGACCAGCCTGGAAAGGGGAATCTGTCACATCATCTTTTTGCAGAGAAAAATGCTGCTTTCCATGCAAAACAAGTAACTTGCAAAATTTGCGTAGTATAAGTCCTGAACAGCGAATACTCCAATCTGCTCAGGATTCTTTTCATGAGAGTCTGATGAGGAAACACTTTTATACAGGTGTTCTTTGCATGTTTTCAAATTCTCTTCCCATCTCTAGGTCACATCTACCCATATCTACTTTCCCACAAGGAATCTCCCTGTCTCCATTGAAGGCAGGGGGAACATTCCCTTCTCCTGAGTAAGCCACTTTTCCAGGAGTTTGTAGGAGACCCAGGTTCAGATCTCCCCTTAGCTAGGAAGCTGATGACCTCTCTCTAATCAGTCCGGGCCCCTCCAAGGCTAATGGGTGTCAGAGGGCTAGGCGTTTGCTTGATCAGGGTTTACTGGAAAGCACAAGACAAACTGATTACTCCTAGCCTTGTCGTCAGGGGTCTTAAGGCTGTAACTTCCGCGAATTGACCCTGTATAACTCCGTAGCATTGCTTTTAATTCAAATATTTGCTCTTATTACAGGTTACAACCATGTCCCAAATTCAACACAAAATGTACATGTACAAAAAGATCAAGAGGACTCCTGTAACTTTACATGCTTGCAAGAGCTAACTGAGATTAGAATCTTAAACAGGAGGTACATGGCCATTCTGCCTTATAGTACATTGGAAAGAGTTTGTGGACACATACACACACACACAGAATGTCCCAAAATCTGTACATGCCCTTTAACAATTAATAGTAGCTAGGTAAATACATTTCTATTGAAGAATATATGATATAATCATGATTTAATCAGAGCCACAAATTCCATCTTAAATTGCAATTTTATGTAAAGTGTTCAAAACTTTGTCCTTGTGCAGCAATGCGCTGCTTGCATTGTGGAAGCAAAGAGGTGCAAATCTCACTTAAAGTTTCCCTTGGAATTTTGTGACACTTCTCTGCTATTGGAATCTTTAATTCTATTAAGGGTGTACATATTTTTTGGGAGGGGCAACCCATATATATCTGCTAGAAATGAAGTATTAATAAGCACTACAAACTATTCTAGAATTTGAAGCTGACATGTGATGGGATCTAGTGATGGCTGCATGGTCGGTGTATAGCTTGGAATATCAGTGATCACTTCTCCCAATGTGCTACTATTTTCTCACATCTGGGGAAAAAAAGGTGAAGGGGGGTCATATTCTTTTTGACTACAGCTCCCAGAATTCCCCAGCCTGCACTAGTAATTCTTTAAAAAAAAAATTTGCCTAGCTGAGATACAGTTAAATATTATCTGCTAGGTTTGGTAGAAATATCTTTTTAATGTAGTCATTTCTCTCCTACAGTGGGGTAGATTGAGCTATTTTTGAAAATGGAGTTACGGAATAGAAAAACAGGGCATTGATGTCAGATTTCATTCTTCTTCCGAATTACTAAAAACATGAACCGCACTCCAAGCAGTTGTAAAGATGTGGCCACAAGCATTCAGCCTCATCGGGAGAAAGGAATTGTGATTATGAATAGCTTGCTTAGAGTGAGGCTAAGTGAGGGAGCCTTCAGGGTAAAAAGAGAGGAATTTCCTTCTTTGGGGTATTCTGGATTTCAAAAAGGACCAAATCTGCTTCCCTCTCCAACTAGAGATGATCTCTGCTGCTGCAGAGACTGGGACACAGAGCAATGGCTTCCACATAAACATTAGGAAGAACTTCTTGACTGTGAGAACAGTTTGACAGCAGAATATGCTGCTGCCTCCATGGAGTGTGGTGGAGCCTCCTTCTTTGGAGCAGAGGCTGGATGGCCATCTGTCAAAAGGAGTCCTTTAATTGTGTCTTCCTGCACAATGCACGTGGACTGCATGGCCTTTGTGGTCTCTTCCAGCTCTAGGATCCTAAGATTCTATTTACGTGGCTTGGAAAGGGTTATTTTTTAAAAGATTACAATACCCAGAATCCCCCAGACACTTAACTAATGGAAGTTGTAGTCCAAACAAAGAGATTGACGCCAGGGGTGGCTAGTAGGTCCCATGTCAGCAGGGCAGTGAATCCATTCCTGGTTTTGGATAGCTTCCAAGGAGCTCTCCAAGGTGCTGGAACTTTTCAGGAATAGGGTTCAGCACCTGGAATAGCTCCTTTAGAGCTTGGATAAAAACCTAAAGTTGATTGACCACCACTCCAAACATGCCAGCCACAAGTCACCATGGCATGACAAGGTCTACCTATTTGTTTGCTTTTGAGCTAAAGGTCACAGCCTTGGAGAATGGGCTTCCTCTATTGCTTTCCTTTGGCATGTTTTTTTACTCTCCTTTCCCATTAACTCACTGGGTTTTATTGTGCTTCCTGGCAATGAAGAAACCTGTTTCTTTGGCGTCAGTGGCGTCCAGTGAAAAATCATGTCCACAGACCTCTGAGCACACAATATCAAAGCCTGCCTTTTTCACAGCATCTTCTACCATCTCTCGATTCAGGTATATGCAAGAGAACTTGTGTTGGCCAACCATGTAGTAGTATTCTTCAAGAGCCACCACAAGGATAAGATGAACACCAGGTTTGACCAGGAAGCCCACATTCTTCACAGCTGAATGGAAGGTGGGAAGGTCTTTGCAAGTTGCTTCTATGCAGTATGTAGAGAGGACGCAACCACAGGATCCAGAGGGTTGGCCAGGGTCACATCACATTTCATGACCTGCTTGGTGGTACTCCTAAGGTTCTCCTCTTTTCCATCCACTTCTCCTTAAGGGAAACAAAAGCACAAGATTGGCACAGAGCGATCATGGGAGGAATCTTTCTATTTCAAAGCTTGGAAGCTGTGTGTTAAAAGTGAAGTGGTTATTTGGAATACCCTACCAGGAGGAGCAGGGGGGGTAGAGGGCTTTAGGAGCTCACATCTGAGAAGTGATGCTGGGGAGCAACATGTTAAGGAATGAACTTTGCAGGGGATAAAGAGAGCTTGCTTAAGGAACTTGTTCCATGTGGTACAGTGATTTGGATGTTGTACCAGGACTCTGGGAGACCAGGGATCAGATCCCCACTTGATCATGGAAACCCATTGCTTTCTCTCAACCTCAGACCTCTGGATGTTGTTGAACATTAAGTCTCAGCAACCATAGCCAGCATAGCCAATAGTAAGCCATACTGGGAACTGCAGTCCCAATACATTGAGAGGGCCTCATGCCCCCCATTCCTGTTATTAATGGATGAAAATCAAAAGGCAGACATCAGATACCAATTCTTTCCCTCTGTACCTGTCCCCCTCCAGCTGACAGATGTATTTCACCGTTATGGTCCAGTCCAATGCTTCTGGATCCTTCTTCAGCCACCTCTGCATCTCCTCCTGGTTCTCCTCAAGGAAATCAGTAACGGTGATCTCTCGGAAAGACTCACAGGCTGAAAGGAGCTGGTAGATGGAGGGCCCACTGCCAATATCAATCAGGGTCTCTCCTCTGATGCCATTTGTGTTTGAGAGACACCATGAAATTTTCCTGTCCCTTCTTAATGATGCCCCTTTTCTTCACATCCTTTCTCCCTCCCTCCTCAGTGCTCTTTTGGCTATGCTCTCTTTTCACTCAGGGCAATCAATTCCATCTCTTTGACATGCAGGGGCACTGGGTTGATCAGCTGTTCAATTCTGAAATAAGCTGGAAGCTCTTCCCTCATACCAAATCCCATGAAAGCCCTCGTTGAATGAACATCTTCCCCCCATACACCACTTTTTTTCTTTCCCACTGTTTTCCCAGATCAAGACTCATCTGCTATTCTGATTGAGGATGATAGGACGTCCTGTCCATGCCATCTGAAGGGTGGGGACCACTTTGGGGATCTTGAGCCAAAGCCTTCTAGCTTCACCTGCTGAATCTCCACCATCTTTCTTTCCAACCCAGTCAATTTGCACAGTTTGCTTGGAATTAAAGCTCTGTCTCTGACATGCAGTGGCAATGGGCTTATTGTCTTCCTGAAATAACAATCTCAATGCTCTTCCAAGACAGCAGGAAAGAAATCTTAAGAAAGATCCCTTCTGTACCTGACTGAACCCACCATTGCTACTGTTGCTGCCTTTTTAGAGTGGTAACAGCATTCATTCAACTTTGCAAAATCCACTATCTGATGCTGTATTTTTGCTCATTCCCACTGCTACTGACATAATTGGTGGACAATGAACCCCTTCTACTCTATGCACCCTGAAACCCTCCTCCCTTAGGTTGGGAAGCCAATAAAATGTGGGGTTTCCTGGAAGGCTGCAAGTGGTGATGGAGGAGGAGAAAGTGCCAGTCCTGCCCAATTGCTATGCCTAAGTACATTACCGGCTCTTGCCCACCCTTTCTGCTCCAAGGGACAAGTGAGCTCTCTTTCTCCTGTGTCAACACCTTCTTGGTATAAAATCATTTGCAGCCTAAGTATAAAATCCACAAACAACACACTGAGCCAAAGCTGGGAAATGGCCCACCGAAGTGGAGACGCTCACCCTGACTGAATGCCTTGTGCAGCCTGTCCAGAATATCAGTGAATGCTGTACCAGAGGCTGAGTCACAAGACATATACGTCTTAAAATAATCTTTTGGATCGAAATGCTGGTGGTAGACCTCTTTTCTAGTGAAGTCCCCCTCCATGTTGCCCCTCGCCTGCAAAGCACCCAAATGGCTTTTGCTTCTGTAGTTTCTTGGTTTACAACTCCCTCAATGAGATTGCCTCCAAATGTTGCACAGGCTTTGCAATTTCCAATGTGTATCCACTGCATGCCACTTTTGTTTAATTCATACACAATAGAGGATTATTATCTAATATACATGTAGTCTTTATTGATCTACAGTGAAGGCGGTTGTGTGATTTCTAGTCCTTTTTGTCATTTAGGCATATGTTGCTGACACCCTGTTGGAATGAGAGAAAATGCTTCCTTTAATGTTTTCCTTTGGTGAGTGGCCTTCCTTTTCTCCTCTACTGACTGCCTAGGCATCGTTGTGTTTCTGGGCTACCAGAAAGGTCACCTTCTGAGCATCCACGATCTCTGGTGGAAATTGCACATTCAGTGTCTCATACCACAGAATAGCAAAGCCAGCCTCCTTCACAGCATCTTCTACAGCCTCCCTCTTCAGGGCAAATGAGTAGAACTTGTGCTTCCCCACCATGTAGAAGCTTTGTTCAAGAATCACTGCTAGGATGAGGTGGCCTCCAGGTTTGACCAGGGAGCCCACATTCTTCACAGCTGAACGGTAGGCGGGAAGGTCTTTGCAAGCCACTTCCAGGCAGAAAGTAGAGAGGACGCAACTGGCTGGCTGGACCACCAGGGGGTCCAGAGGGTTGGCCAGGGTCACGTCACATTTCAGAACCTGCTTGATGGTGCTCCTGAGCTTCTCTTCTTTCTCCATCCATTTCTCCCTAAGGCAAATGAAAGGATGAAATGAGCACAGAACAGCTGTTGGGAAATCCTTCTTTTCCAATGCTTGGATGCAGTGGTTAAAAGTAAAGCAGTTATTTGCAACACATTAGCTTTTGCCTGTGTTTGATAACGAGGACATAATGAACACATACCTCAAAGTGAATGTAATGAGGGTAGGCAAGTTTCTTCACTGGGCAATGAGCAATATTTTCTTAGTAGAGTTTAGAATAACAATTTTGGAGGCAGAATGCAAAGATGCAGCTGTGTTAGTCTGGATCAATATGCAAAGGGATCTTGTGAATTCAAAAGAAACACTGCAGATTGGCAAAATAGAGCCAGTGTGGTGTCCTGGTTTGAGTTTGTACTGGGATTCTGGAGACCAGGCTTTGAATCCCTTCTTAACCATGGAAACCTACTGGGTGACCTTGGGAAAGTCACACCCTCTCAACCTCAGAGGAAGGCAAGGGCAAACTCCCTGTGAAGAAACCTGGCCAGGAAAAACCCATGATGAGTTCACCTTAGGGGCACCATATGTCAGAAACAACTTGTAGTCACCCCTCAACAACACTGCCAAGTGGGGAGAAAAATTAACAAGTAATGTAACACATGTCGTGACAAGTTACCTTTTAAAACATCGCTGTGAATAACAACAATAAATTACTATAGAAACCATTCATTGTTGTTAATTGTTACAATGCTTAAAAAAACACTAATAAAGGAGGAGACCTACTAATGTGTCAGACTCAGGTTGCAACTGGAGAGATTTTGGTACCACCTGCAAGAAACTACAAAATGCTTGAGGCAAGCCAAGTTATCCTTTGCCAGAACCGTTCATCTGAGCAGGTTCTTTTTGATGAGCAACTAACTCCATGGGAATCATTACTGTCCAAATAAAGATTCCAGTCTTGATTGCATTTAGCCAAAGGCTGGGACAATTCATCCAAGTAAAGAGGAAGGTGAGATAACGCAGCATAAAATTGATATGGTGGCAGCTTGTTACTAATGCTGCGACAAATGACTCTCTATTATTCTTTCAGAGCTGGGGGCAGAGCTCAGAAAAGTTACTATTTCCAGACTGCAGCTCCCACAATTCCAGTTTCATTATCACTACCAATGGTAACACGTTCTATGTGGGCTGCCTTTGGAAACCATTTGGCGACTTCAGAGGGTCCAAAATGCTGCAGCCAGGCTGCTGACTGGGGCTGTGAAAGGGGCTGGCTTTGCTATTCTGTGAGAGAGGATGCACTTGGTTGTTATTAATATTGCAAAAGTTAAAAAGCAGCCATCAGATACGAATTCTTTCTCTTTGTACCTGTTCCCCTCCAGCTGGCAGACGTATTTCACCACCGGGGTCCAGTCGAAGGCTTCCGGGTCCTTCTTCAGCCACCTCTGCATCTCCTCCCGGTTCTGGTCAGTGTAATCGGTGGCAATGATCTCCTGGAAGGACTCACAGGCCGAGAGGAGCTGGTAGATGGAGGGCCCACTGCCGATATCAATCAGGGTCTCTCCTCTGATGCCATCTGTGTTTGAGAAATATTTTGAGATCCTCCTTCCCTCTGTCAATTAACTCTCCCTCTCCACCAGTTCCCTCCACCATGGCCAATCCCGCTTGGGTGATGCTCTCTTTTTGATCAGGGGAACGACATTATTTTTGCTGTTGTTATTTACCCATCATGTCTGCCTGCCTGTCTGTCTATATATCCATCCATCCATCCAATCAGTGGGTTTCCATGGCCAAGAGGGGAGTTGAATCCTCATCCCAAGGGTTTTACTCAGCACTCAAACTATTATATCATACTGGCTCCTCGCCATACAGAAATTGCTGTTTTCTGTGCCAAAAAGTGTCGATGTCTGAAATTTTCTGTATAAAAAGTCCCCAACTGCAGCATTTTCTTCACAGGAAATAGAATTTTCTACATAGAAAATAATATTTCTGCGTAGGAATAATGTTTTCTGTGCAAAAATGCTGTTTTCTGCACGAAAACCCCATATTCAAATTTTGTACAGAATAAGTTCTGTAGCTTTTAACTAATCTTTAAAAACTCAAGGTTTTCTTCAGCAAAGAAAAAAATGCCAAAATTACTTGTTGCTTTCTTTGAGAAGAAAATTAGCTTAGAATTATAAGGTATAAAATCATCTGCATCGCTTGCATATAAAATTTAGTCCATTTCAAAGGACACCCTAAACCAAGTTCAGAGGACAATGTATCACGGTTGGGAATACTCACCCAATGCGAATGCCTTGTGGAGCTTTTCCAGAACAAAAGCAAAACACGACTCACATGCAGGCATACTGCCAGTGCCAAAAGGTATGTACAAGGTTAAATAATCTTTTGGAACAAAATGCTCCTTGTAGAACTCCTTCCCACTGAAGTTCTTCTCCATGGTGGCTCTGAGTGTGTGAAGTGCTCAATGGCTTTTGCTCCTGAACTTCCCCAGTTCGTGGTCCCTGCTGTTTGGTAGCTGCATTTTAGACTCTGGACTAATCAATCACAGAAGAGGAACCTTTAGACTTTTGGCAACCCTAAGGCAAGTCTATCACAGGGTTTTCTTGGCAGGATTTCTGCTGAGGTGGTTTGCCATGGCCTTCCTCTGAAGCCAAGACGGTGTGATTTGCCCAAGGCAACCAGGTGGGTTTCCATGGCTGAGTAGATATTTTAACCCTGGTCTCCTGGCATCCTGCTTCATAACTCAAACCACTACATCATGCTGTCTCTCATGGGGTTTTCTTGGCAAGAGGAAGTTTGCCATTGCCTTCCTCTGAGACCGCCGAGAGAGTGTGACTTGCCCATGCTTACCCACTGAGCTTGCATGGCTGAGTGGGAGTTTGAACCCTGCTCTTCTGGATTCCTAATTCAAAGCTTAAATGGCTACATCATTCTGGTTCCTTATTATAGTTGTACTTACAACGAGATTCAGGTCATAGCATATAGTTTCATGTATGCAGAATCTTTTGTACCTGCATTCAACCACACAATGAGTGAGGAATCCTGATCTAAACACTGGGCTTTATGAGTCTTCAAGAATTCATTTTAGTTGCAAAAGGCACCTCAAACTAGACTCACTATCGCACCGTTCTAGGACATTCTCTCTCACACACTGTAACCAGAGTCCAAAATTTTGAGCCACTGGCTGTGTACATTCCTTTTCTGCTATAAAGCAAACAACCACCAACTGCTATAAAGCAAACAACCACCAACTGGATCAAGATTTGTCTTTGTGTATTTAATTGGGGCAATCTTTTGACTCAGCCCTTGTAAATCCAGGGACAAACATTGCTCTGGTTTTGGTGTCTGCTTTCGAATGTACCATGTATCACAGACATGTTGTACTCTCATTCTCAGTAGCTTGGTTCCAGTTGGGAGAGGGGTTGAAATATCTTAATAGGTGGAGGACTTTATAATTTATGAAAGACCTCACAAATCAAGGAAGTGTAGTGTGAATTCTCTTGTTCCATCTGACTAGAATAGACCCACAGAACCGGTGGGTTTTACCTACATGTTGACTGACTGTTCAATAGTTCTATTCTCATTGGGTCTAATCATCAGGCTCCAAGCTAAGGTTTTCTTTTAGAATCTTTTGAATTTCTTCTGCTTCGGGTGTTTGGGTAGGAAACCACTTGGTTCTGCAATTGGAAATGTCTGAGAGGAGCACATCCTTCCTCTGGGACCTGCAGTCCGAAGTAGAAACTCTTCTGAGTTCTGTGTGAAGCCTGACCTCACGAGTGATAGAATGGTGGATGTATGTAGCAGGGAACCCCAACAGCAGTTCTCCAAATTCAAACAAGGAAGAGACTGCCGTCTGAGGAGTAGCAGCTCCTTCCGCTCCCCTGCTTTCCTAGTTCCTGGATGACCAGGAGCACCACCAAGCAAAGCTTGAAACCAAGGGCACCTTAATGAGTCCCTGGTCTGGTCAGCGAGGTGAGGGTCAGCCCAACTGGAAGGGAGATACTTAAGAATTCCTTACACACAGTGTAACTGCCCTGGTCTGTCGGGCAGGGTTGAACATTTCTGCTATATTACCTGTATTATAAGGATTCTTTGATGGTGGTGGTATCTGTCCTCAAGTCAGCTCTGACTTAGGGTAATTTATTGGCAAGATTTGTTCAAAGAAGGTTTGCCATGGCCTCCTTCTGAGGCTGAGAGGGTGTGATCTCCCCAAGGTCACATGGAGCGTTTCCATGCCTCACCAGAAGGGATTCAGACTGTGGTCTCCTGGCGTTCTAGGACGACACTCAACTCACTACCTATGGCTCCCTCTCAGGCATATGTCGACCTTCTCATTTGGGTTTTCTTTGGCAATATTTCTTCAGAGGGGGTTTGCCATGTCTTTCATCTGAGGCTGAGAGAGTGTGACTTGCTCAAAGTCACCAAGAAGGTTTCCATGACTGATCAGGAATGCAAGCCCCAGTCTCCCACAGTCCTAGCCCAACCCACAAACCAAGACGTGACATTAACACCATTATAATAATGAGAATTTGCTGTGTCCCGCTTTCTATAACCTTTTTTTTATTCAAGTGTTTGCTCCTGTATAGATCATAACTAAAGTCCCACATTCTAGAAACTATAAATGTTTGCCAAAGAGTTGAAAAGTCCCTCAGCAATTCTCCAAAACTAGATGATATTATGTATATTCTATGTTCTAAATCATGGCATGCCCAACCTGGGTGCTTCCATACTGAAAAGAAATGATTCCTTATAGACATATTACTGCTAGAAAAGAAACATTAACTACCACTAAGAACTTCAGTCACAATATATTTGCAGAAATGTTTATACGATCTGAAGATAATGAGATAATAGAAATGGATAAATTAACAATGCTATTAAAGGATAAGTCATTAGACAACTTTAGGAAACAGTGGAAAGGTTTGATTGAGTACTTTGGTAGGAAATGGAGAGAATCGTTTTGTTATTTCTTTTAAAGAATGATTGGACAATATGGAGTTACATATTTATCTACTTCTGTTCTCTTTGTTTTCCTTTTGTTCTGTCCTGTGCATTGAGTATATAGGTTTTACCTTATTTGTATCTTGTCTAGAGGTACATAGTAAATATGCAATAATTGTAAATATGCAATAATTAATTTTTTTAAAAAAACAAAATATTTGCAGAAATTTAAGTCAATCTATGATGGGATCTAACTGTGATTGGGTTACTCTATAACACATAATGTCACCCATCCTTTCTTGAAATGTGTCATTTCTATAACCTAAGTATCCCATCTGGAAAAAGGGAAGCTCAGCTTTGCAATAAATCAGTCAATATCAGTACAAAACAGTAAGCTGCCTACTTGTGCTTTCCTACTTGCCCCCTATGTTTCCATGGGCTTCTGAGCCACTAAGAAAAACTGGCATTTCCCATCAGCGATCCCCTCTGGCAAACACTGATTATGCATCTCAGAGCGCACGATATCAAAGCCGGCCTCTTTCACTGCACCTTCCACCATCTCTTGCTTCAGGTAAAGGCAAGAGAACTTGTGTTGGCCAGCCATGTAGAAGGTTCCTTCAAGAACCACCAGAAAGATGAGGTAGCCCCCAGGTTTGACCAGAGAGCCCACATTCTTCACGGCTGAACGGTAGGTGGGAAGGTCTTTGCAAGCCGATTCCAGGCAGAAAGCAGAGGAGACGCAACCGGCCGGCTGGACCACCAGGGGGTCCAGAGGGTTGGCCAGGGTCACGTCACATTTCAGAACCTGCTTGATGGTGCTCCTGAGCTTCTCTTCTTTTTCCATCCACTTCTCCCTGCAGGAAACAAAAGGGTGAGATTGGCACACAGCAATCATTGGAAAATCCTTCTTTTCCAAAGCTTGGTATTTTATTGAATACTAGCATATATACCCAGCGTTGCCTGGGATTTTATTTTCTCATAGATAATACTTGTTAGAAAGATTTGAGATCCTGTGTCTCTAATTCCCCAAACCATCTTGTCCAGTACCTGTAACTTTCCCCTATATTCCCCAATCCAATCTGTATTCAGAGTTATTAACATGCAGAGGTTGGGTTCCTGAGGGAATACACTGCCCTCCTACTTCTTGCTGCCAGGCCTCATCTCCAAAGCAACTAGTCAGGCCCAGGGGCTCTCTGACTGAGAATTCTAAAGGTCCTTTCCTAAACTGCTAGCCCCAGGATTCCATGGAATCTTCTCAGGCAGCCAATCAAATGAGATCTTCGCCTCACACAGCCAATCATACGAGGTCCCGCGGTGTGGTGCGGTAAGGGCCTTTTTCATTCTGTTATTTAGAAAAAGACAGCCATGAGATATCAAGTCATTCTTTCCATACTTCTTACCCTTCAGCTCGCAGACATACTTCACTACTGGGGTCCAGTTGAAGGCTTCCTGATCCTTCTTCAGCCACCTCTGCATCTCCTCCCGGTTCTGAGCAGCATAATCAGTGGCAATGATCTCTTGGAAAGACTCACAGGCTGAGGGGAACTGTAATATGAAAGCCCCACTGCCAATATCGATCAGGGTATCTCCTCCAATACCATCTGTGTTTGAGAGACATGGTGAGATTTCCCTTCACCTCCACTACTTTTCTCACCCTTGGCTCATCTTTGACTCATGCTGTTTGGAAGATGTTCTCTTTTGCACAAAGCAATAAAGTAAATCCTTTTAACATGCAGTAGCACTGGGCTTATTAGGTTCTTGGTTCTCAAATAAGAAGTTGGGTAGTGTCATAGGCCAGGACTCAGCTTATTCAGGTGAACAGCGGCCCTGAAGAAGGACAAGCAGTTGCAAGTACATCAGGAGCTAATCAGGCTGGGATGAGAGCGAGCTGGCTCCAACCATCTTAAGAAAGGCAGAGGCCAGTGGCTCAATGTCAGAAACAATGTGTGTGTTTGCCAGCTCTTGCCTTTGGGTGTACTAGAGATTCCCTGCTTGCTGTCTCCCTGTCTTTGCTGATCTTTGGACTGTCTGGCCTTGTTCCCTGCTGGATTCCTGATCTTTGGACTGACAGTTGATTTTGTTTCTGCTTCACTTTGACCAGGCAAACTTTATTGGACTGCTAAGCTGTCTCTGTTTGCCTGCTGAATATCCTGGCACTCCATTGCCTGACAACAGATAGACAGCTCCTACAACAAGTGGGCTTACTGGACAACAGATTCATACATAAAACCCCCTTATCTCCCAACCACTTTTCCCCTCCCTGTATTCATTTGTGCAAGGCAATATATTAAGGTCAATTGGCAGGCAGTGGCACTGGGGTTATTAGCTTTTCGGTATTTAAACAATAAAGTTGGTGCTCTTCCCAGACACCAAATTCCATGAGACTTCCCTTCATCCAACTCCCCCTTTTCCCTCCTTCATTCCTTGCTGTTTTGGTGCAGAATTAAATTCCCTTGACATTCAGCAGCTCTGGGCTTTTCTGCTTTCTGGCTCTGAAACAATAATCCCAGTGCTCTTCATTCATTTTCCTTTTTTTTTTTTTTGCCATTTTATTTTGAAATTAAATAAGTATTATTGAAATTACTACATTTCTTATCAATATGGAAAAAATATGTTATTTCTATCATGTTGGATTAAGTCGACATTTAAATTAAACATTAAGATCTTTAAACTTTAATAAAACAGACAAAAGGAAATGTTGGAAATGCTAAGATAAAACAGGAACATTCTTCCATGTGAGGTGCCCATTAGTGAAGATGTACTGGGTATATATATGTGTGTGTGTTTGTGTGTGCATTTTATAATTGAGATTTTTCAATATAAATTTCCATTGTCTAAAGAACTTTTCCTACTGAATATAATGCAAGAAATGCTCTTTGTTTATGGCAAGTCCTTTGAATATAAAAAGCTTCATATGTACTCAGTTGAGTCTACTGAAATAGTATTTGATCACAGTCGTTCTCGTAGTAAGAGTAGAGGCAATAGTAGTATTAACCAATGCTAAATAATAATGATTTTGTAGTACAATACTGACAATACTTTATAGAAGCCAAGATCCAAAGGTGTATGTTAGTTACATCCTACTGTTTATGTCAGAACTGGAGAAATCCATATACACATGTGCCCTATAGCTCTTCTTTGGAGGCCTGTGGAACTCTTACGGAATTGCTTGGGATGCCACAGAAGGCTGTAGGGTGGGAAGAAAGTCCCAATCCTGCTGGCACCGCGGACTAAAGTCTACTGCTGGATCTTGCCCAGAGACTCTGCTTCATCTGCTACATCTCCCTTGCTGCTTAATGCAAAAAGTGCTCTTAGTTTATGGCAAGTCCTTTGAAAATAAAAAGCCTCATACTCTTATGTATGTTAAAGAATGCTGGGCCACGCATGGCCCAGGAAGCTGTATGTTGGTTTTACTTTTCTCCTGGCGTGAAGATGGGGCTTTGCAATGCCTTGCACCCCAGCCTGCTTGTGGGTTCAGCTCTTTTTACAGCTGACACCCTGTTTTCCTTGACAATGTACTCAGCTGGAGGGCAGGCATCACTTTGGCAAGGCTGAGCTGAGGCCTTCTAACTTCACCTGTTGAAGTGGCCATAAAATCTTCTGTACTCACCCAACTTCTTTCAAGTGACAGCCTGAGACAAGATCAGGGAGCAACTCAGCACTGCCAGAGAATATTCTCAGAGATACTCACCCTGGAGAAAAGTCTTGTGGAGATTATCCAGAATGAAAATTAGCCTCTGATCATTTTCTGGAGAGCTACCAAAAGCTCTGTACATGTTCAAATAACCTTTTGCATCAAAATGCAAAGTATAAGCCTCTCTCCCTGTGAAGTTCCTTTCCATGGTGCCCTGGAGCTGGCAAAGTATCAGCAAGTCTTTTTCACCCAAAGTTTCTCACCAGCGGTCTGATTCTACAATTTTGGGCTCTGGATTTAAAAACATCAGAACAGCACAAGAATGTTTTAACTGGAAAGTCTACTTGGCCAATTGGGCCCCCACTGTAGAGTATCGCCAAGTTAATGCATAACAAGCTAACAGGGCCAACTAAGGACAAGGAAACCCTTTTTTATGCACGAGACAGCTGTTCATATTTGGCCATCTTTAGCATAGAGGCCAGGTTTGCTGTACCAGTATGGTCACCAACGATCAGCAGATTATGGGTGCTGTCCTCCAAAAATTAAGTTTTTCCAAGCTTTGTTCTTAACAGCCTAATTAAAAAGGAGGGTGCATCTTTTAAACTAGTTGTTTGGGACTTTAATGACTTTGCTTACCGGGGCACTTTTTTGACTCTTGAGTAGCGCTTAGTTTCACAAGTAATAGAATGGTCCATAGGCACGCTGAAGATCCAAACACAACCCCTCCATTTCCATGAAACAGATGTTTGTGGATCCTGACTGAAAGGTGTCGATTTTGGCCGTCTCAGCAAGATGCCTCAATGAGGAATTTTCAAGAGCCGTGAGGTTTCTTATCGCCAGACAAACGGAGACATAATTTCTTCCTTTCTTCCTTTAATTTGTTAAGATCTCTGGCAATTTGCAGAGAATCTCACTATACAGAAATAGTATGTTTGAGAAGCAAAGCACAAGCAGCCCAGAACTGACAGACACTTTTTATATACGAGAGATGCAAGGCACATCATACACCTGATTTTTTAAATCCACGAAACAAAGCAGAAGCCATCCTTCTACTGAGCAATTGCAGAATTATTTTGCTTCATTTGTGCAATTTTGCTTCATTTGAATGACTCCCTACCCCTAAAAAATTTTTTTATGCTTATTCTCTTCCTGAGCGCACAATAAAATAATTTGCCCCCACTGTTTTTTTTTTTTTTTTTGGAGTAATGAGGGAAAGAAAATGTGGTTCTTGTACAGAACTACTGAGTTCCCTAGCTCAGCCAATATCAAAATCTGATGGAATATTTTTCTGCATCTTCTCCTCTGTTTCTCATCAGGGACTAAAAGATAAAATCCTGAGAGAAACTCCAATGAAGACAATGTAACTTTGGTTATATTGATGAGGTAAAGCAGCACTATTCTTTCAGTGTTTCACTGGAAAAACTTTACTGTATTTCCTTTCACAACAACCCAGTGAGGTAGGTCGGTCTCCATTTTACAGATAAAGAAAGGAGACTTAGGGCCATTTCTGCACTGCACTCTTATAGCACTATTGTTCCACTTCCAACATCCTGTAGAATTCTGGGATTTGTAGTTTCCTGAGGCCCAAGAGCCCTCTGGCTGAGAATTCTAAAGGTCCATCCCTAAACTGTAAAGCCCAGGACTCCATAGGAGGTTGAAAGTGGGATAATAGCACTATAATTGTTTAGTTCAGAAAGGCCCCAAGAGACTAGAGAGTTACACTGTGAGCCCATAGCAGGCTTCTTAGAGAAATCTGCAGATTTAACTCTTGGGATACAGTCTGATGGTCTTATGCCTCCTTCCCCTTGAGGGCAATGATGAAATACATTGCAGCAAAATCACACAGTTGCAGCATCACTCGATCACCCCTGGGTTGCATCTTGAACTGAACAATGGTAAAACCACTTGCAAAGAGGGCCTCCCTCAAGAATTCCTCAGTCAGGAGCAACATAGAGAATTTCCGGTTCCCAAGGATGTAGAAGGTGGCCCCCAAAACTCCGCCAAGCACCAAATGGCCCCCAGGTTTCAGCAGGGAGCTGATGTTCTTCAAAGCGGCCCTGTAGCTCTCGTGGTCTTTGCAAGCCGCCTCCAGACAGGCAGTGGAGAGCACGCAGTCTGCCTGGGGCAAGGAGAGGGGAGCCATCGGGTTGCTGAGGTGGACGTCGCATTTCACAACCTGCTTGATGGCTCTTCTTAGCTTTGCCTCCTTCTCAGCCCACTTGTCTCTTGAAGAAGGAGAAAGAAAAGTGTCAAAGACGTTTTGTGACGTCTCAAGCGTCTTATCAAGTAACCAAGAATGCTTCCTACAAAACAGACCCCATCATCAACTAAAAGGATCCCTCATGGGAATGTCCTTAAACAATCTGACTGTTATGTCCAGCCTGAGAACTATGTTGTGATGCTCACACACAGCCCTCACCCTGGTCATGGCCAATGATTCATGAATTCTGTGTCATTATACTGAACAGAATCAAACAAACGAAATTGAAGATTGCAGGTGCAACCCCTTTCCCAACCTTAAAAACGTGAGAACAGCACAAGAATTTTGTAACAGGGAGGTCTACTTGCCCAGTTGGACCTCCATTTTGGACTAGCCAAGCTAAAGCAAAACTAGCTAGCAGGGCCAGCTAGTGGCAAAGCAACCCTTTTTATGCTACTAGACAACTGTTCATATCTGGCCATCTTTAGCACAGAGGCCTGGCTTGCTACACCAGCACGGTTATTGATTTTGGGTGCTATCCTCCAAAAATTAACTTTTTCCAAGCTCTCCTCTTAACAGCATAAGTAAAAATGAGGGTGCATCTTTTACACTAGTCATTTGGTCATCCTGGTGTTAGAAGAGTGACAGTACTCCTCCCTAGATGCTCTGAGATGGAGGAACTGAGAGAAGGCAGTGGTAAAATGTTTTTGTTTTGTTCAATAAGAGGATCTGAGCCCCATTTTTTCTTAGCCCTCTGTGCCTTCTACTTATCTTCTTCTCAGTTTCCCAGTTCTTGCCCCACTCTGCCCCCTTGAAGTGTATCCTTTATCTTAACCTGAATGATGCTAAAACTGCTTGCCATGAAGATGTCCTTCAGGAATTTCTCAGTGATAAACTACTTGGATAACTTTTGGGAGCCAACCAGATAAAAAGTGGTCCCTCAGCACTCCTCCAAGTACCAAATTTCTCCCAGACATCAGCAGGGAGCATATGCTTTTTTCAGAACTGTTGTGTTGATTATCAATAGCGTTGTCTTTGCAAGCTGACTCTAGACATGCTGTGAGCAAGCATTACGCCAACCTCGGGGCTCTCAGCCCCTAAGCAAATTGGCTTTTCCCTTTCCTCATGGAAGTTGTCACTTCCTCCACGTCCCCACCTCTTCTGCACCCCATTTGTTGAAAAGGCTGTGAATATTTCAAGGCATCAGAGGTGTCCAGCCAGTGGACAGCTACCTTTAAGCATGAAAAGTAGATTAAGGATTGAGCAAACCTTTCTTTGAAGTGTGTAATTCGGGGAGCTCCCATACCTGTTCCCCTCCAGCTCACACACATACTTCACCACGGGGGTCCAGTCAAAAGCTCCTGGTTCATTCTTCAACCATTTTATTATTTCCTGGCAGTTTCGGTCAAGATAATCTGAGGCAATGATGGTTTTGAAGGACTCGCAGGCCGAGATGAACTGGAAAATGGTTGGGCTGCTGCCTATGTCGATCAGCATGTCTCCTTTCAGGAACCCTGGGGGGAACGTGGACAATGGAGGTACTTAGTTCATGGTAGCATGGGTGGTATGGTGCTTTGAATGTTGGATGAGGGTCTCAGGTTTTTCTCGGCCAGATTTCATAGAATCCTAGAGTTGGCAGAGACCTCAAGGGCCATCCAGTTTTGCTAGGCAGGAAGATACAATCCAAGCACTCCCTTTGACAGATGGCCACTCAACCTGTCTTTAAAAACCTCCAAACAAAAGGAGACTCCACCACACTCCCAGGCAGCAGCATATTCCACCATCAAACTGCTCTTACCGGTGGTGTAGACTCAAGTCGATAGACTTGGATTCAAGTCAGACTTAGGTCACTTCAGTGACTTGATTTGGCAAAAATTACACACTGACTTGACTCGGCTTGAGACGTGCATATTTTTAGTGACTGACTTGCTGCCCTTGGTTCAGTAACATAACACATTCATCCAGAAACCTTACAACTTACTGGTCACATGGCGATCTGTCTCAAGCCCAAAGTGTGGACATATTTCTCAGAGGGATGAGCAAATGGGCCTAAGGTGGGGTTTAGGTCTGCTCAGCAGCCTGCCCCTGCTACATATAGGAGGAGCTTTCTAAAACTTTTCCTATGAGCAGAAGGCAAGACTCGTGCCCAGAGTGCAGGGCGGGTATCTCAGAGGGGAACAGAAAATGTGTTAGGCTGCGGTCTTGAGGAGGAAGGATCTTTCCTTTTAAAGCTCTTGAAGCTTCAATAACAGGGAAGAAGAAGGATCCTATTCCCCACTTCCGAAAAAGCCTCCAGCTTCTGAAATGGGAAGTAAGGAGGATCCTATTCCCTACTTCTGCAGCTGCAAATGGCAAAATCACAAAAGTAGAGGTCGACTGTCCTTAAATTGTTAAAACTGACTTTTGATTCTGTCCAGAAATTCTGGAAAACAGGTTGGGGTATAAAGTTGGCTCCCAGACTTGAGACTTGACTTAGAGACGTGGAGTAAAAGACTTAAATACCTCACTGGCTCTTACTGTCAGAAAATTCCTCCTAATGTTTAGGTGGAATCTCTTTTCCTGTAGTTTGAAGCTGTTGCTTCTTGCGTACTGCAAGAAAATATTTGAAAATGGCACTGTTTTCAAAGATTATTTGTGGTTTGGGACTTTCTGTGCAAAATTTGCACATGGTATTGTTTGGGGCTGAAAACAGCATTTTCTATGCAGGAAACAACATTTTCTGTGCAGAAAAGAACACTTATGTGGGGAAATCTTATTTTCCATGCAGAAAATGCTGTTTTCCATGCAAAACGACCATGTGTGAGTTTTGCATAGGAGAAATCCTGAATTGCAAATATGCTTGTCAGTCCACGATTCTACTTGTCCGGGTTTATTGATACTCAGTTTATTTGTGAATATTTTTCAATATTTTTTCTCATTCCCAGTCCAAATGAACACCCAGTCCTGGGTTCTGAATACCTTCTGCGCACAAATTCAGTTTAATCATTGAGCTACACAATTCCCACTTCCATTTTAATTCTTTCTCTAGGTCAACTTCAAAATAAAAATGAAAACTAACCCTAAAAGTAGATCTTTTACATCCACAGATCACTTTTGTTTTTAAGCAATTTTTTTCTAAGCTTTGATAAGAGTTTTAGGGACATTTCTCCTTATTCAGGTATTCAGGGCAAGATAATTAAAGTTACTAGGGTACTTTTGTGTGTAAAGATATTACAACTCTGCATTGACTCCCACCTTTCTCTCTTTCTCTTTCTTTCCTTGGAAAAAAAATCACTTTCAAGACAGCTTGAGTATCAGGATTATGTGCTGTGAAGAAGCTTCCACTCAGAAACAGTTTGAATGAAAGAATGGACACTCATTGATAATTTTTTCAAAAAAAAAAAAATGTCTGTGTTGCAGAAGGCGACATTCACCACTTCCCTCATGCAATGGCCCAATCACTTGCAACGCACTTGTCCCGCGCACACACCCCCTCTGACATGGCTATTTAGTAGCTGCTGGGGAATGGCAAAGCAGCGTTTGGCTGTCTCCCCTCTAGCTGGACACGATGTCGTCCTCTGCGACCTCTGCAGGATCCTAGAATCCTAGACTTGGAAGAGACCCCCGGGACCATCCAATCCAGCCCCCTTCTGCCATGCAGGAAGACACCATCAAAGAAGTCCCTTTGACAGATGGCCATCCAGCCTCTGGTTAAAAACCTCCAAAGAAGGAGGAGACTCCACCACAACCCCAGGCAGCAGCATATTCCACTGTCAAACTGCTCTTAGCCTCAGGAAGTTCTTCCTAATGTTTAGGTGGAATCTCTTTTCCCTGAAGTTTGAAGCCATTGCTCCATAGTGTCCTAGTCTCTGGAGCAGCAGAAAACAAGCTTGCCCAATCTTCCGTATGACATCCTAGATCCTAGAGTGTTGCATGTCTCCTTATAGAGACATACCTGGTTGTTCCTCCACTGTTTCTCCCTCTCCAACAGCCATTCAATAGCCATGATGTTCCCGCCACAGAAGAGAGAGAGAGAGAGAGCTCACTCCAACTCCCCATGCAAGATCTGGGCCAGTGATTCCAGCTGTGACACAATAACCTACCTGAAGCAAACATTTTGCAAAAGCATTCAAGATCAAACTTCAAGAATTCATCAGACAAGGTGCGTTCTCCAAGCTTGAAGGTTTCTAGATAGGCCTTGGAGTCAAATTCGTTCTGGTAAACATCACCTCCAGTAAATTCTACCATGTTGTGTTGCTTTCTGCTTTCCTAGACAGCAGTTTGTGATGCTTCCTTGCTCTGGGACTCTAGTGCAAAATGCCTCTTCCAGGAATCTTCTCAGCAGCTGAATTTCTAGGGACCGCCTTTGCTGAGCATCTCTCTCTTTTGTGTGGGAGTAGGTATCAAAACCTGGTCCAAGGTCATATCCACGCGTTCACATTCTGATTTTTTATATGCTTGCAGGCCAGGGGGGATATTTACATAGCTTTAGGGAAACACAAAATTGGGAGCAGAGCTCAGGGCATGAGGTTAAAACTTCATTTGTTGAAATTAATTTCTAGAAAAATCAATTTTTTGGGGAAGGCAGAAATTTAATTCACTGAGGTGATCATTAATCAACTGCTTTATTGCATCATTTTTCAAAGAACTTAGGAGACTGATGTCATGAGCGGTTGTCACACTTTTGCACTTTATGTTATCAGGTCCTTCTTTGCAGTTCTCAGCTTGCCTTGCCCAACTTGGCACTTCCCTGATGTGTTAGACCATAAATCCCACAGTCTGGTTGATGGCAGGGATGATGGGATACACAGCTCTGTACATTCAGGTTTGGTAAATCTGTCCTAAAGCAAGGAATCAGCCATCCAGTTCAACTAAGTCTTACATGGATCTGCACTTCTCCTCTTTCCATTCTCCCCAACATGCATGAAGCTCACTCACACTTCAAATACTGAGGATTCTCAAATTCTGGGACGGAAAAGATCAAAGGGAACGACTCATTCATTCCCCTTAGAGGACAATGATTCCATGCAATACACTTTACAGTTGTTACCTGCCTCACATACACCCTGATGTGTTGGAAACATTAATCATACCCTCAGACAAATCGAAACTGAGTCAAGTGTACAAAAGTTTGTTAGAAAGCACTAAATTTGGAGTTAATGAAGTTAGAGTTGCGCAAAGAGTTGAACAAAGAGTTCAACTGACCTATCCAAATGTAACCAGTGGAAAACCATCCCAGCTTCAATTTCTGAAACTTCTTTAGACCTAGAACTATATTTGGTCCAGCAAATATCGATATTTCAGGTGTCCTGGATACTATTATGCCTTTTATGACAGAAACCATTTCCGACAAATATTGGCAACTTAATGCAGATAATGGTCCTTTGTGGCAGAATCATTATTCTTTTCTGGCTGTACATGTTACAACAAATTTAACTTTCCGTAAGGAAAAATTTTGGTATTTGTGGATGCACATGTTCTTTTAAATCATATTTCTGTGATGTGGAATTTTAACTAATTGAATTTAACTTTGTTGGATCCTATGTGCTTTTGCTGTGGCAAAAGCACTTTAGACTCCAAGGCTGGAAAGATAAATATTCACCACCCATTGTTCAGTGGAAGAAGACCTTACTGCTTTAGTCCTACTTGAAGATATATTTTATGTCAATTTGAAGGATTTTTTTTTTATTTTGTATTTTTTGGAAATTTGGTCAGTTTATATCCATGTATTGCCTGGCCCTCGCTCATATCCTGTTTGTTCCATCTTCCCATTTCTTTTCTTTCTTTCTGCATTATTCTTATCAGTTTCTTTTCTTCGTAATCATACTTAAAAATTGTGTGTGTGTGTGTGTGTGAGACTGATTAACAAATGGAATTTTAAAAACATACAAGGAAAATGTTTCAGCTTTGGCCCTTGTGAGTCGCTTAAGTTAAAAGAAAGCTCCATCCCGGGTGGCAGTTTACAGCACTTTACTGCCAACATTTTTCAGTGGATGATGGTGTTAATTATTATCCCCTAGGCTGAGGTCATATGGCATCAAAGCCTTAAGCTGGAAATTCTCCGTTATATCCAGAGCACATAGATGGCATCTGAGCTCTGAACGCAGAGAACGTTTTTCTCCCATGAACTGAAGCTGGCGTCCCGTACATCTGCATTCAAAGACATTCTAGATACGCTCATGTCTAAGTCTAGGAATTTAAGTCAAGTAATTGACCCCCAAAAACCTTGGTTGACTTATCCAGGGGTCAATGTAAGTACTGTACCTTACTTCTTACCAAAAAAAGGAACCATTCCCTTCTCTGAGTGGCAAAAGGTGAAAGCTTAGTCCATTCCAGGAGAACCTAAGAGAAGTTTTGACCCCCCTCTACTATCTCTACCATGGGACCACCTCTGGGCTTTTTGAATGCCCGGGTGGGAAGATGGCAGAGGCAGCGGGGGCCGCTCTTTGGCATTTTCCTTCAAAGCAGCCCTGGGAGACCAGAGGGGGTCGGTTCTTCTTTTAAGTTTTCCCAGGATGGACTAAGCTGTCACCTTTCTCCACTCTACCTAGAGAAGGAGATAGTTTCCCTTTTTAATAAGAGTTAATACTGTACTTTAACTTTTATCAAAAAAAAAAAAAGGAGCCATCCCATTGTGTGAGTACAGTGGTGAAAGGCCTTTCTGAATGCCTTGGCAGGAAAATGGTGGTGCCAACTGACCATCTGAAGCAGTGCCAGTGCTTTCCCTGGAATAACCCTCAACTTATCCATGGGTCACATCAAAATCCATAATTTTGGCCCCTAAACCTACCCTTGACTTACACATGAGGTCAACTTATACATAAGTATATACTGTAAATAAGACTACAGGACTGGTAGGTAGGTTGCCAGGCATCCCTTATTATAACAGATGTTCTTTATTGAAGGGCCAGAAAGCTTGTCCCTTATAGGACAGACTGGTGTCCCTGATTATAAGGGATGCCATCTCTTCGAGAAATGGAAAGCTTTTCTTTGTACGTAGACTAAACAAGATACCAAAAAATAAATAAATAAAATTAAATTCTATATTTTAAGGTGTGGGTCTTTCCACAAATGTGTACATCATTTATGAATGTGGACAATATATTAATTTCACAGAGAAATACAGGGCTAGGTTAACTGAAATCTGTACTTGCATTTGGTATTTTAGTAGAACGCAAATTTGTTATCAGCCGCTTCCCGATTGTCAGTTCTGCATGTTCATGAATTTCAATTTATTGCCATTTTGAAAACCTTGCAGCATCACCTCCAAGAGACTTTAGGAACAGGAGGTGGAGAGACCTACCTTTCTAGGCTGCCCCGCTAGAGGCCACCAAAGATGTAACAAAAAGTGAAAAACCCACTTGCCATTGCACTGTACAATAGGGATATCCCCAAACATTTAAGGGATCTCAACTCCTGTCCCAAACCTTGAAGAGAGAGGCAAAATGCCCATGGCATGGGGAACAGGTCGGGCACATCAGACTTCAAGTGTTCTGCTGGTTTGCTGAAACCCAGTTATCACATTTAAGTCGACCCTTTTGGGAGTGAAAGGGTGGGCCATGGAAGAGCTTGGTCAACGCTAGCCAGGCTGTTCTTATGATGACATTTTTGACTATAAATTACTATGAATGGTACGCAATGCATTGTTTAACATAGAAGGTCTTGCCAGTCAGTCTTTCTGTCTGCCTGTCTGCCTGTCTATCTATGGATCCAAAAATCAGTCAGTGAATGAAGGGTGGGGCATTTTTTTTATCAGAAATATTTTGAATGCTTCTAAGCATTTGCAGAACATTTTTTTCTTCACCACAAGACAACTACCCTATCTCTGTCTCCCTACAATGGATGTGCCAATTAACCATGGCCATTTCTGCACTAGACTGTTATAGTGCTATTATTCCACTTTCAACATCCTATGGAATCCTGGGCTTTGCAGTTTAGGGAGGGGTCTTTAAGGATGTTGGATGTGGAATAATAGCACTATAACAGTCTAGTGGGGAAATGGCCCATGTACCCGCAATACCTTATCTGTTGAATTTGCCCCCCGCATGTGGCCAAAACAAACACCAACCATTCAAGGTGTGCCTTTCATGTAGCCCTTTATAAGCAAACAGCACAAGGTTTGCATGCTGATGCAAGAAGGTGCACACCACTCTGAGCATTCACAACCAGCGTGCCTCTGTGTATTAGCTTTTTTTGTGGGGGGTGAGCCAGAGGTTGCCTTGATGTTCTGCTGGCATTCCTTCTACTGGGGCGACCAGTTGGCTTCTGTCCAAATAGAACGCTGGACTGGATCGACCTTTGGGTTGCCCTGGTATGACTCTTCCTGCGTTATCATGGCCTTTGGCAACGGCACCTTCCCTCATGTTCACTGTGGCAACTGACACACAGAGGCATCATTCAATACTGGAGTTGATATGGAGCATGCATAGCATACACTCCCCAGGCGATGCAACTAATCTGTGATAAGTGCTGTCTTGCTGCAAAGACTTGCAAAAACGTAAATCTTTGACTGCCCTTTTTCTTTCTTTCTTTCTTTCTTTCTTTCTTTCTTTCTTTCTTTCTTTCTTTCTTTCTTTTTTCTCATCTTCAGGATCAGTCAGCCAGTCCTTCTGTGCTGATTTTTCCCTAGATGATTTTAAAATGTCCCAGTCCCCCCCACTTCTTCCACTTTCCGTTGTGTCTGCAGCTTATTTCAGTTGCTGCAAACCACGTTCAAAGGGCAGAAGTAGCGTACACTCGTTTAACTTAGCAGGTGGGAATGGAAAGGAGGGGGAAAGAATCTTGCCCTTCCCAGTAGGCTCAGGCAAAAGCAAACTGCTGTGGCCTCTCCTAGCTTGTGTGTTCTTCCTCATTGGTAATGTTTGCCATCTTGACCACACTCTTGTGGCTTTTGGGCACATGGGTCCCCATTTTCAGAATTTTCATTGTCTGTGTGTCTGGCTGTTATTATTTGTTTCATTTCATGATTATTACTGAAAATAATTTTGTTGCAGAGAGGAGGCGGGTGTTAAAAGACAATCTACACCAGGTCTCAGATTTACCAGGCATGCCACTGCTTAAATGTGAGACCTTCTGCATTCAAAGCTTGAGTCCTTGCCACTGAGCTACACAGAGTATTATAAAGTAAAAGCTCAAGTTGATACGGTAAGAGAAAAATCAAACACAACATTGGTCAAAAAAGTGGAACACCATCACTGATGTCTTTTAGCATGTGCCAGCTTTCTTTCTGCAGAACAAGAGTCCTGTCTCTTTGAAAAGCAAAGTGCCTAGACTGAGGAAGCCCAGAACAGTTCGCTAATTGTTTTAAAAACCCCAAACAATACAATGATTGATTCTGAGCCTTCAAAAATCCATGCACCAAAGAAGCAGCTCTTGTTGTTTTGCATAATTTCACTTCATTTCTGCACTTTTGCTTAATATGCATGAAAAAAAAATCATACTTCTTTTTTCGAGACTGCCTCTCTGTCTTGTAGAGTGAGAAGAACAATTGTGCAATTTCTTGTCTTTGGACATCAGGACAAGAGATGGGAAGATTTGCTTCCCTTGCTGAGCTGAAACTGAACATTTGATTGAATATTACAATTTGTTCTCTAGAACAGTTCCCAATTTCATATGAACTAATACATATTAGAACCCTGCAAATATTTTACAAAATAATGCAACCCAAGCAACTTTTATTGTTATACCTGGGAAACTTTATTGTATTTTCCCTTTCAACAGTCTCATAAAGTAGGTTAGCCTTGTACAAATGAACAACCATGGAATACATTGTGAATCTATGGCAGGCCTCAGATTTACAAACGACAAGAAAACTCTGTTCAGAGGATTTAACTCTAAGGATATTAATGTGTCTTCCACACCATCTGATGGGCTTATGCCCTTTTGTCTTTGTGGCCTACAATGACGTATAATGCAGTGAAATCACACACTTCCAGCATCACTTTGTCAACCCTTGGTTGTGTCTTGAACTGAACAACGGTAAAACCACTTGCAGTGAGGGCTTCCCTCAGGAATTTCTCAGTGAAGAACAAGCTGGAAAATCTCCGTGAGCCCACCATGTAGAAAGTGGTCTCCAAAACTCCAGCAAACACCAAATGGCCCTCAGGTTTCAGCAGGGAGCTGATATTCTTCAGAGCGGCCCTTTAGCTGTCATGGTCTTTGCAAGCTGCCTCCATGCATTCTGTGGAGAGCACACAATCCGCCTGGGGCAAGGAGAGGGGAGCCATCGCGTTGCTGAGGCGGACATCGCATTTCACGACCTGCTTGATGGCTCTCCTTAGCTTTGCTTCCTTCTCAGCCCGCTTGTCTCTGTAAGAAAGGGACAGGAAACGATCTCAAGAGGTTTTGTAAAGTCTCAAGCCACCTATCAAGCAGGCAGGAATGCCTGCTACCAAAAGCCCTCAGCCTGAACTCAAAGAGGCCCGGATGGGAATGTTCTTCTCGTACAACTTGACCTTTACTTCCAGCCTGTAGACTTGGCTATGCCATGAACTTTGGCACAGCTGAAACTTGGAATTAGTTCCTAATCTGCACAGCAACTGCGCCGTGCTAACGTGCCAGGAATTTTGGGTGCAAACAATGCTGGCATTCAAAAGCTCATCAGCACTCCCAGAAAAAGAAGAAGAGAATGTGGTGAATGAAAGGCCATGGACAGAATGAGACAAATTTCAGTTCCCCCATGCAACTGCAGATTTGGGAGCAGCTTTGTACACAGGCAGACTTTGGGAAGGCAGTTTCATTTCCCAGAATCCCATGCCTGCTTTGGAAAGTCTTTGCTATTAGTCAGTTTGTTGACAGTATGGACTAGATAGCCCAATAGTCTGATGCAATATGTATGTGGTGGTTATAACTGCCACATAGTTATGGCTGTATCATGGACTTGCCTAGCCTTGCCTTGTGAAGAGGAGTGCATTTGGTGAAAAAGAGGGCTTCCGGTCCCTTGCAAGAGGGCCCTGACTCCCTCACCCAAGAACTCTTCCTCTGCCAACAGGGGTATGTCTTTATTTGTGAGCCTGTCCTCTTCCAAAGCAGGTTCTAGCAGCTTATCTCCTGAGAGGAGCTTGGAAAGGTGACCGTTTGTAACTAGCAGAAGCCCAGCCAACAATGCCATTGCCTGTGCTGGCCAGGAGATTGTGGAAAGCGTATTGTGCATGCATGAAAGTAACCTTTCCAAGTAATTTTCAAAGAAGTAGCCATGTCAGTCTCTTGCAGCATTAAAAAGGAGAAAGGGTGGGGGACATCAAAGGAAAGGGGACACCACCTTAAGGACTAACTGGTTTTTGTTTAGTATGAGCTTCCACGGATATAAAACCGCTTCCTCAGATGCGCAATAAAGTGATATCAAAGCCTCGGGCATAAAGCATATCTCACTGTTGGCTTAAAAAAAATGCACATGAGAGATGTTAGAAGATTCTCAATTGCCCTCTTATTAATGTAATTAACAAAAAGAATGATTATCTGTTCTTGACATTCTGTTTAACTAAACTTTGTTCTGTACTGTATGAAAATATTATTGCTGAAATCTGGAGTACACATGTTACATCAGTAATGTGATTTGTTACATCAGTGATAGCCTTGTTTGTGTACATTTTGGTTGTTACACACTGTTGTGGTCATACAGACAGCTGATGAAAGAGTTACATAAGAAATAACAAGTAGTCAGTGAAATATTAAACTTGCCGATGCATGTTTTATTCTGCTTTCCTAATCAAGAAAATAGTATAAAAATGTGAAGCTTGAGGAATAAAGTTATCCTTCTGGATCATTACTGCTAGTGGGTTGGACTGAATGCAGTTCTGATTATCAGCAGGATCCTTTGGCCAAAGAAACTCTTTTCTGTGTTTTATTGCATTGTATACTTTGCATTGTGTTGCTGCCTCACTTCCTACCCGGTTTCAGAGCTCAGCTCAGCTCCATGTCCAACCCGTTCAGATACGGTGGGTACGAGAGTTTGACCCACTCACACCACAACTGTAGAAACATTCTTTGTACCCAAGGCTTCAATATCACTCTGCATTGCATCTGAAGAAGTGGTTTTATACTCATGAAAGCTCATGCTAAAATAAAAAGCAGTTAAAGGTGCTGCCACATTCCATTATTTTCCTCCCCTTCACTTCCTCCTTTCCAGGTAACTTACTCCTCAGCCACCATTGTTCTGCTCCCAACGAGCTGATTGTGACAAATATGTCATAAGCTGTTATAACAAATATGGCTCTGGGCCTCAACAGCAGCATCTCACCTGAAATAGCAGTGCAGGTGTGCAAGGAGTCGGCTGATCCCAACAGGCAATCACAGTTCATCAGGCCCTATAAAGGCCAGCGGGAGCTTTTCCGTCCAGGGAATGTGTCTCTGGAAGGAAGGTTTTGGCTTAGTTTTTGTTTCTCATCCCAAATCGCTGCCTGGAATTGTTGCTCTGAGAATACGCCTTTTGGGGGCCCTTTTCTCCTGATTCCCTTTCCCATGGTCGGGGATCTTAACCTCTGTCTGTTTTGGATGTGCTTCTTCTTCTTATTCACCATGGTTCACAGATTCTGGATGAATGTTGGGTTGGTTGGTTGGTTTTCCAACAGAAGTCATGCACATTTTTTGTGGCCATGTGATTTTTTTCCCCTCTCCCTCCATTAAAAAAGGTGAAGAAATAAGCCACTCAAAAATCTTTTTGAATAAGGCTACTATTTTAAATACGGATGTTCTTTTGAATAAAATCATTAGAACTGGGGTGGGCAACAGCAGTCTTCTAGATATTTGCAGCCCACAACTCCCTGCAGCACAACTTTATTTATTAAAATATTTATATCTCACCCTGTATCTGTGGATATAGAACAATAAGGTTTAGGACAATAAATAATCCCTTATCCTTTATTCCACTGTTGCTGTGGTTTGGATGAACTTGAGAGATTCCCCTGCTATTTGTTTACTTGGCCTCTGCCAAAGGGAATTAGAGGGGAGGGAAATCTTGTGGGGTTATTATCCATTAAAAACAATTGGCTCATCTGCTGAAAAATAGAATTTTTGCTTTTTAATAAAGATTCTAGTATCACTGGAAGAGCTGCGGCTTTCTTAATAGCATTAGCTAAAGCGTGTGCAAGTTACTATAAGCCATTCCTAAAAGTCTGAAATTTTATATTTTACAGTCAGCTCTCCATATCCACCTATCCTACCTTCATGGATTCAACCAACCATGGTTTGAAGATATTCAACAACAAATAACAATAATGTTAAAAGACTAAAAATGTATTAAAACTGCTATCACTTTAAAAGGGATGGTTTCAAACCCATTAAAACTATTAATATAATGCTGACCATAGCAGATGTGCAAATTGGATGAAATCAAGTAGGCCCCAAAGGCTTTAATAAAAGCCCTTGTTTTGACTTGGCTCCGGGCTGACACCAGCTTTAGAGCCTATTGGGCCATTGAGGGGAAGGAATTTCATACCTGGGGAGCCACTGCAGAAAAGACCCTCCCTGATCTCCTCCCACAATGCACTGCCCCACTGAGGAGGGCAGAGATCAGGGTCCCTGCAACAGACTTCTGTTCATGGGGAAGCACCTATAGTGGGGGCTTCTGGGAGTTGCAGTCCATGTGGAGGGCCACGTTGGAAGGTAGGAAGGGAAGATAGCCCAGAACTGGGAAGAAATTAAGATTCTACCACTCTGTGCCAGTGCTCCATGCGACCCCACATGTTACTATGCAGAAAGCATTTTTTTCACATCAGGAGAACTGGGCCAGTTGCAGAAGACATTAACCTGTGACAAAGGTGTGCATGATTTGCTAACAATATCCGCATGGCAATCACTTCATGGGGACCCAAGAGGCTGCCTTGCATTTCCCCAACCAGGCTGCAGGTTTTACTTAGCTCAGTCTTGCCTCTCTACTAATAGGCAGAGACTCTCTGGGAGGAGCAGAGGAGTATTTTCCAACCTAGAGATGCCACTGATCGCATCTGCGACTTGCATTCAAAGTGGGGGGCTTTAGCATTGAGCCAATGGTCTTTCTCCCCCTACCTTCATGATGAACACCGAAAATTATAGCTGTTTGCTGGTAGTAACCTACCTGAAGCAAAGGTTTTGCACAAGCATTCCAGGTAAAAAGTCATCTCCCAAACTGCCTTTTCCGAACTTGACAGGCCTGAGGGTCGAATTCCTTCTGGTAAATGTCTCCTCCAGTGAATTCTTCCATGGCTCGTTGCTCTCGGCTTTTCTGGACAGCAAATGCGATGTTTTCCTGCCCTGGGCCTCTTGTTCCCAATGTCTGTTTGAGGAAACTTCTTGGCAGCAAATCTCTGCTGATTGGCCTGGGGCCAGTAACCCTCTTCTCAGAGTACGAGCAGTAAATAAAGTCTGCTCAATGGTTTGTTTCTGGCTCTGATGTTCAGCTTCTCAGTGCAGCTTCAAACCAGTGCAAATAGAAGAAGTTTGCAAAATATACCCTCACCAGTGCTTTTATAGGTGAAAGCATTCCAGGGGAAATGCAGGAGGTTTGCTATTAAACAGAATCAAAACCACATACTGTAGCAATACCGTTGTTGTTGTTGTTGTTGTTATGTGCCTTCAAGTCATTTCTAGCTTAGGGAAACCCTAAGGAGAATCCATGAAAGAGTTTGCTGGGAGTGTGTGATGTGCCCAAGGTCACCCCATGGGTTTCCATGTGCCCAAGGTCACCCCATGGATTTCCATGCTCTCCAGCATTGGAGTCTGGTGCTCAAATCTGGCTCTCCATATCTCCTATTAGACCAGCCCAAAGGAATAACATTTGTCACACATGCTTTCAAAGCCCCCTGGTTCCTTCACCATCATGCAGAGGAAGTGACCCTTAGTGCAGTTTAAGGAGGTGCATTTAAGATTCTCAGCCACAGAGCTCTTTGGCCTCCTCAGGAAACTACAAACCCCAGAATTCCAAGGAGGTTGAAAGGGGAATAATAGCACTATAACAGTGTCATCCGGAAATGGCCAATATCTAGCCCATTCTATCAGACAGACCGTGTACAGTCACATATCAAATGCCTGTTGGAATAAAAACATTTTTACCTGACTGTGGAAGGAGAGTAGGGAAGGTGCCAGTCTCACTTCTCTGGGAAGGGAGCTCCAGCACCCTGGGGCAGCCACGGAGAAGGCCTTGAGGCTCCTGCACTCCCACCAGCTTGCGAGAGGTGGTGGCGGCGGTGGGACAGAGAGAAGAGTCTCTCCGGCAGATCTCAAAGCCCTGGCTAGTTTGCAAGGGAGAATACAGTCCTTCAAATAACCTACGCCTGAGCTGTGAAGGGCTTTAAAGGTCTCCACCGGCACGTTGAAGCGTACCCGGGAATGGACTGGCAGCCAGTGGACCTGTTGCAACGGGCGAGTTGTGTGATACCTGTAGCCAGCCCCAGTTAACAATCTCCCAAATGCCTTCCTACTAAACAAAGGGCTGGTTTTGATCTATTACCTGAAAGCGATGTTCTTGTTATGGTTTTAAATGATTCTATATTGTTTTAAAGTATGGCTGTTTTAATAGGATAACATAGGTCATTTCCACACTACACTCCTATGGCGTGATTATTCCACTTTCAACATCCTATGGAATCCAGGGGTTTGCCAGTTGGCCCCTCCCTAAACTGCAAACCTCAGGATTCCATAGGATGTTGAAAGTGGAATAATCACACTATAACAGTCTGGTGAGGAAATGGCCTTAGTTAACTGTGTTTAACTATTAATTTTCAATTCAAGTGCCTTGTCTTAATTCATACACGAATTGCCTTTTGGGAGAAAAGTGTGATCTAAAATAAAAACAGAGAGAAAGTTTTTTCCTAAAATACTCAGAAGTATTGCTGTTTTGGAAGTCACCTCAATTAACCTTATACTCTTCACTGTGTCCTTCCAAGTGTCCTTAACAGAGTTGTCCAAAGTGCTGTTTGGTAATTTAAAAATTCCCCTTTTCTCCCCCACACCGCTGATGTCCCTAGGGTAAAATCTGCATTTGGTTTTAGTCTAAATGGTATGTTAGGAACATGAAGAATATTTGCAAAAGTTCTCCACATGCCAAGAAAGGCTGCCAAGACATTGCTAGACTTTGTGAGAGTTTTTCTTTCTTGCGTAAGGACAAATCAAGGAACGCTTTGCTTTTCAGAGAGCCCTCCCTACTTTCTGCTAAAAAAAAAAAAAAATCTCTCTGTGCAAAACTCTCATCTTTTCTTTCAATGAAAAAAAGAGAGAGAGCAGAGACAAAACCTGCTGACTGATGAAAAAGCTGTGGTTTTACTCAGGGCCTTTCTGAATGGACGGGAAAAACCAGGATCTCATGATAAGGAAGAGCTTTTCGCACAGGAAGAAGGGTGAACAATCATTGCAAAAGTCATCGGAACTATGAATTTATTGTAAATATATGCGAGATCAGCACAAGGGGCAGAGGAGGAATGAACCCATTGCAAAACAGCCTTTTTACAACTGATCTATTGCAAAATGGCCTTTTGAGGGTCTCTCTCTTGTGGCCCACCAGATGAAATGGTCTTCTGTTCAGGGTGGTGTATTTCTACTGTCCACCAGTTATCTTTCTCTTTGCCCAGACAATTAGAGCTATTTACCCATTTTCCCTTGTTTGTTTGTCTAATAGTTAAATAATTTAATGGGTGGTTTTATGGATTTTACTATTCCTCTGGTTTTATCATGTCATCCTTTTAGCTATCATTTTGTTGTATCTCATTTTTTTAAAAAAATGAAAAGCGATATATAAAAGCTGTGATCTTTCCCTGTGTAGCTGTAGGTGCCAACTTAAGGGTGGCCGTGCTTCTTTGATTGTATCTGAACATTTCTGGCCAAATCCACAGCCAGCAGTCCCTGGAGCTTTTCTTTCTGATAGATGTCTAGAAATTTAAGAGCTAATGTGGAAATAAAAACAGCAGCAACTTCAGCTCAAGTGGCAACGGTGACATATCTGCAGATATAGGGAAGATATGTTCTTAGACCAGAAGAGGGAATGTTTTGGCTATCCAGATGTTTTGGGGTTGCAAGACTCAGTCGCCCTAAGACAGCGTTACAGGGAGTGAGGGGGCCAATCTTCTTCCCCCAATTTGACCTACAGGATGACTCGCACCCACATATGCCATAAATAGCTAGTTTTCTCCTCTGTTTCTCCTTCAAAACGGTAAGAGGAAGAGACGCTGTATCGTTTCTCGTCACTATTTCGAAGGAGACACCCAAGACAAAGAAAGTATGTGAAAGGGGTGCGGGAATCTGAGAGGGTCTGAGTTGTGTATTTTTGAGTGTATTTGTAGACATTGAAGGGGGATTTGCATGAGATTTTCTTGCCATCTTCACTCCAGAATTATGAAAAAAAATACAAACGGGGGGTTAGAGGTCTTTAAGGGGGACTGGTTTGGGGCTTCAGAGGCCATGAACATGGAATCTGGGGGGTGCATGTTGACCTCTGGCTGACATACTCCCCACTCTGGCATAGCCAATGGTGAGAAATGCTGGGGGTTGCAGTCCAAGAACATTTGGAGGGCCAGATGATTCCCATCCAGTTTAAACCCATCCACCCCAGAGACTCATGCAATGAGACAGCTGGGCGGTACCTGTCGTCCCCTGAATTTCATCAGAACTACCCCCTGCTCGGCAAGGAGCAGCTAAATTGATGTGGGCTCTAAAAGATAATCCAATTGCAGGTTGGTTTTTTTTTGAAAGATTGGAATGTTTTTGTGGACTTCTTTAACAATAACAATCCAAACAATGCAATAATTTGCAGCTACGACTGTTAGTACTTTCGTTTCTCTTGATCTGTAATGGTTAGAATGATATTATTTTACCTTCTTTCCACTCTTCTTTTCTCATTACAGTTTGGGGGGGGATCACAGCCCCTTTGTGTATTGGTATGCTACTGTTTAGTTGTTTAGATTAGTATATTAGTATGGTAATGTTTTAGGGATTTTCCTCCCTTTTCTTTCTTCTGTTATTTAGCATTTTATTTTATTTAGTGAGTTAACATTATTTTTTGTTTATGTAAAAAAGTTTCTTGGAATTCATGTTTCTGTAGCTTTGTGTTATGCAATTTTGTGTAAAAACTCATTAAAAAACCCCCACCCTACCCTTCGTTCTGGATAAAATTGATATGAGTGAGTGAGAAAGCAAATGAATACATATATAAATGCAAGATACTGACCGGCATGCAACACCTGGAAATTAGGAACAAGGAGCAAGGGCTAATTTCTTGCAGACCCTCGAGCCAGAAGTTTACAGGGTTTCACACTTGTAACAGGGATTTCAGCTGCTCATCGTTTCATTCTGTTCAACGTTCACCCTTTCTTTATGTAGCTCTGCTGCCACCCAGGGCAGATTTCTGTAATAGCATTTTCTCTAAATGTACAGTGGGACTTTGCACGCATGACGGGTCGAACATGGGTCATTTCTGCACTAGCCTCTTATAGCGCTATTATTCCACTTTCAACATCCTGTGGAATCCTGGGGTTTGCAGTTTTGGGAAGGGCCTCAAAGGCACAGCAAGGCCCCTCAAAGGCCCCTTCCTAAACTGCAAACCCCAGGATTCCACAGGATGTTGAAAGTGGAATAATAGCACTATAACAGGCTAGAGCGGAAATGGCCATGGTTTTTGAACCAAATATAGTTAAGATACATATTCAGAGCATGGAAAAGGTTCTAGGTGCCATGAATGTGCTACACAGCAGGCGTGGGCAACTGAACCATGGGCCAATTTTCATATCAGTACCCTTCCAGCAGGCTGCAGGGACTCAGCCTGGCCCAATGAGATGCTCTGTAACATCACTTCTAGCTTCAGCTTGGCCACAAATTGGCCATTGGAGTCATAGTGGTTCCAGGGTGTTGATGAAGGAATCATAGAATCCTAGAGTTGGAAGAGACCCCAGGGGCCATCCAGGCCAACCCCCTGCTATGCAGGAATACCTATCAAAGTACTTCCAACAGATAGCCATCCAGCCTCTGCTTAAAAACCTCCAAAGAAGGAGACTCCACCACACTCCCTTGAGGCAGCATCTTCCACTGCTGGACAGCCTGACCGTCAGGAAGTTCTTCCTGAGGTTCAAGTGGAATCTCCTTTCCTGCAGCTTGAATCCACTGCTCCTCGTCCTAGCCTCCGGAGCACAGAACACAAACCCGCTCCAACATGACATCTCTTCAAATACTTAAATATGGCTCTCATGTCCCCTCTTAACCTTCTCTTCTGCAGACTAAACATACCCAGCTTAGAATATTGGGGTATTTAACTATGCCATCACATTTTTGTGATGGGTTGGGTGGCTTTTGGCTTCCATGACTCTGCAGGGCAGCACAGGTTGAGGGGACCCCCACCCAGAAGGAACACACCGAACAGCCGAGAGGTACAGAGAGTGAGCAGTTCTAAGTTCATTTCTTCAGTGAACGCAGTCATAACACGTCGGTAACAGTGATTTGAATTTAGAACCCACATAAAGCAGCCCAGCTGGGCATGTGTTAATCTGGTACAGTTTCCTGTGGCTTTTAGCCTCTAGGCATGGGTGCATGGAAGCTCTCCTCCCACCTGATGCTTCCATACATTCAGTGTGACGGCATAAAGAAGTGTTGTATGTGCCTTCAGCTACATGGACTTAGAAGTCTCCCATGAACAGGAAATCTGCCCAGGTAGGGAATGCAGAGACCAGGGTGTGGACGGATGAACCTGAAAAGTTTAATCCCTTTTAGACCATACATTTAGCATTTTCTAAAGCGGGGCTCCCTGAAGTGATGGCGTGCATCTGTTTGTCACAGCATCTGATTTTGCTCTCTTGCATATCTTGCATTTAATGTGCTTTGTTTTGTGACTAGAGCCTGAAAGGTAAACATGAGGATGATTTGTAAGTCTGATTGTTGTGGGATGTAACTCAGAGGAAATCCTTTTGTAAGAAGGAAAACATATCAAGTGTCAGTAGTATGCATGTCCCTAATGTCTATTTTGATAGTTCCTTATTCTTCCACTCTTAAATTTCATTAAATTTAAGATTTCTTTTCTTGCTGACATGAGGTTCTGCACCTCTGTGATGATAACCTTTTGCTGTTTCCATAGGAAACAATCCAAATGCAGTATCAAGACAAGAACTTGCAAAAACAAGGGAAAGAGCAAAACAGATTGACAGCTTGATTTTTTGCTTATTCAGGTTCTTTCCCCTTCAATTCAGCATATTTGCAGGTTCCTCTCTTGATCTGTTCTTAGCCTTTGGGCAAAATCTGTAGCCACTGAGTCTTCTTTCATAGTTGCTGGTGAAATGTTATGGCCTACAACAGTCCCATCATCCCCAACAAACATGCTAAATCGCAAGTGACTGTGGCAATTGTAGGCCAAACCATCCGGAAGATGCTCATTTCTCCCCACTCCCAATTTACAGATTTTTCAACTCATTCCACTCTGTTATGTTTCTCTGTCTCTCCCCCCCACTTTGTGCTGAGTTGTGAGATTTGTTGATCATGAGTCCAGTCTATTTGGGACTGTTTATATACATTTCTCCCCAGTTGCTGGACTCTTTTCCCAATTTGAAATTCAGCAGGTCTGATCCCTTGGAATGATAGTAGCTTGCATTAGAACTTCATGCCAATGAAATGTTTTGTTTGCTAACTTAAATAAGACATTTGTCCTAGATGTTCAATGTATCTACAAAATGTTCTTCACAACATACTTGTTCATATAGAAGAAGATTTGATGCATTTTAGGAAGAGTGGAAGACAAAGAGACATTCTTTGGGTTTTTTCACACTGGCGAAATCTTGTTTCTGTCTCCTGAACCAAACTAGCATGGTTAAATGTTCCCACCACAAAAAAGTTGGCACAGCTGATCATGATTCAGTGCAACATCCAAATGGAACACCCATCTTTAGATGCAGTTTATTTATAAATGACAGATTAGAAAGCCAACAAGTAGTAGGGCTCATGTCCTTAAGCTCCCCAGAAGAATCTATGTAGTCACTGTTGGAAACATGGTACAGAGATTACATGAATTCCTTAATGCAATCCCTCAAGCTTCTGTTGGCATTCTTACGGGAACCCAGTGGAAAGAAATCTTTCAATTTGACAAAGCACTTCATATCTTGATCTGCAGAGCAGCAGTCCTCCACCTTTGTCTAATTAAGGGTTTCACATTAGATTTGCATGAGTGCCTTAACATATATAATTTAAAAACATAGTAACCTCATTCCAAACCACATGATCCAGAGGGTGGACCTGCTTAACATCGTAGGCAACTGTCATGTCCCAGGTATCAATGAAAACCACGTCGAGATCCCGAAAAACCTCTTTCAGGGCAAGATACTGAGCATAACCGTGGAAGTCACTGAACCGCTCCTGCTCTATGTCCATTTCCCGGATGTTCTCTCCCTTGATGATGACCTTGGTGCTGGGACTCCTCAGGAGCAGCCGCTGGATGGCTTGCCAGACGTTGATCGCCCTTTGAATGAAGAACTCTAATGGGAAGGGACGGAAGTGCTGGCCCAAGGAAATGACCAGTGCCGTGTCTTTGTCACCGGAGATGTCGTCCACATCCCGGGCAATGTAGGAATGGTCCCGGACTGGGTACTCAGAGGAGCCAATGTAAGGATGCCCATGTTTTTTCCAATAGATCTGAATGTTTCTGGCAGGGTCGACAGCAATGGATTTCTGTGGTTTCTCACTTACATGGACATCAAGATAGATGAGGCCTAAAAGGTAAGCGAAGAAAATTCAATGAAGTCTCTTTTTTTTTAAAAAAAAAAAAAATATCTCTAGACATTAACTGGGTCATTGCCTTGTGAAAAAGACTCTAGTTAGAGTTGCTCTGTGCTCTTGGACCCAACAGGGAGAGATTATTTCAGTGCAAAAAGACCAGCATCTGCTACAGGATGAGCTGTTCTTCCTCCTCATTCTCCATGCCAAGTAATTTCTCTATCAGTGATCTAATAAGTTCTCCCCAAATGCAAAACTGAGTGGAGCAACCTCTGATATTACAGGTTGCCCACCACCACTCCAACAACATTTCATGGAGCAGAAGACAAATTTCCTTTGGGAATTCCTTCCCAGCTGGAAACATTTCCCTGCTCTCAGCTGCCCAGTGGCCACAGTGGAAAAAGAAAGTCAATACAACCACCAACTGGTGGAGCTACAGAGCATCTGAGAGACCCTGTTTTAATTATTGCAGCAACCTTTAGTTTTGCAGTAACGTAACAACAATGCTCAGGATGTCTGTGCATTTGAAGACTACATCTTTTAGACTCATTGACTAGCACAGTAGGAATCTAGTAGACTGAGACTATTTTGGCTCAAAGGCCCTTCCCTAAACTGCAAACCCCAGGACTCCATAGGATATTGACAATGGAATAATAACACTATAACAGGCTGGTGCCAAAATGGCCTGAGACTTGTAGGAGTACCCTTCCTGCAGTTGAGTTTCCTTCTTCTTCTTTTTTCAGAATTGCTCCTTGTTGTGCACATAATATACATGAGAAAACAAGGAAGAAAATACATATACAAATGCAGCACATTTGTTGGCCCCTTCCCTGCTTTGTTTTCATCACCAGGTGAAGACCGTCTCATTTGAACCTTCAGCCTTTGACTGTTTGAGGTAGAAGGGAGAGCAATGAGTTTTTCATAATATGAAATGAGTTTTTAATGTGTGCTAACAGTTATAAACTAACATTTTATTTGGTCTGATAGTTTATTACTTTTTACAGTAGTGTACTACATACTGTATTAGCTATTTTTCTTTAATATGGTACCAGGAGACTCAGAGCATGCCTCGATTTTTCTCTAGGCTGAAGAACACCATGTTTGCCCACTCAACAAAGATAGCAAGATTTAGCCCACCATTCTTTAACTGGCACAACATGTGCCACCTATGAACCTGAAAGTGAACTCCAGAAGCCATGTCTGTGTTACAGGAAGCAACGCTATATTGCGAATTAACCAGGTAAAGCACGTACTGGGCAATCTGTTTTGAGGGATTCCATCCATTGGCGCACAGTCGAGTCTCCCATAAAATAGATCAGCTTGCCTTTCAAGCAGCTCTGAATCTGCTGCACGCTGTGGAAAACAGACATGTTGCAGAAGAGTGGGTGCCACTGGTTCTGCCACACAAAGCCACTGGGAAGCGGGGGGCTTCTCTCCAACCGACATTTCTCACTTGCCCTGGTCTGATGGCCTGGAGAAAAGGAAACAAGGGACAAGCAGCTGAGAAGGGGCTGGAGGAGTACCAGGTTGCAAACAGCCACATGGAAAAAGAAGGTGGTGAAACAGCATCAGTGACAGTAGGTGAGGATCCCAAAGCCCGGGAAGGAAGAACTAGGAAGTATAAAAAGGTCCGGTAAAAGTAGCATGGTCCAGCCCTCTCCCTTTGTCCTTTGGAAACTGAAGCCTCGTAAGAAGTTGTAGTCGTTGTTGTTATGTGCCCTGTATTAGAGAAGATTTATTCAAAGGAGATTTGTCATTGCCTTCCTCTGAGGCTAGAGAATGTGACTTGCCTAAGGCCACCTCGCAGGTTGCTATGGCTAAGCCATTTTTGAACCCTGGGCTCCTGGATCTTGAGTCCAGCGTCCACAGGAGAGGCAAAGAGATTTTGGCGTAAGGACTGAAGAATGTTAAAAGCCTGGCTGAACTGAAAGGTCTTTCCTGTGTTACTTCTTCCCAAATAAACAAGGCTCTGTTGTTGGTAGTGTGAGAACCTGTCTTTATAGTTCACTCTGAGCCAGATGCCAGCCCAGTTCTGACCAAACCTAACAAATCCAACTCACCTTGACATTGCACAACACGAATTTCCCCAATTTGTCTGAGGGATCTCAACTCCAATGTTGGACCTTCGAGAGAAAGAAAAATGGCCATTGAGGTGAAAAAACAGATCACGACACTTTGGTTATCAAGAGTACTGCTGGTTTGCTAAAACCCAATCCTCAGAATTTAATTGGCCTCTTTGGAAAATGGAGAGCTTGACTGCAGAATAACTTGGCCAGCTCCAACAAGGTTGTTCAAACGAAGCAATGTTTCAAATGCGGAAGAGAAGGAGATAAACATTTCCTTCCTTTTGTCTTGCACACTGCTGCAACTGGATCCCAAATCTTGCTGTGATTTCCTTTTGAAAGGTTATCTCCACCAGCAATTAAAAAATAAATCAACAGAAATGTGCAATTTGTAGAGACAAGTATGACCTTGAACAACTGAAAAAATGGACTATATTTCACGCCAAAGGGAAGGGACCCAGATCAAGACAATACAGAAATCAAACATTTACAGGTTAGACATCCAAAAAGTAGCTACGGAAAAGAGTATTTACTCATTCATGTATATTTGTTTCTGTATTACTTAGATCATTTATCCATTTATTTAAATGTATTATTCTTCCAATAATTTTAAGAGGCTCTTTACCTCCTAAAATGAAACATATGGCCACGGGGCAGGAGGGAAGTAAAAATACCTCTTGAAAAGAGTCTTTTCCAAGGCTGAGAGATATGAGATAGGTCTGTTGTAGGATTTCAGGCGAATGAGAGCTCCACATGGCACATGCTTTGGCTTCCGGCAGAAGAAGGCTTCTTGGTCTCGCTCATCTAGGTACTCACACAGTTCTGCATTTGCAGTCAGGTTAAATCCACATTCAGTGGTGACTTCAGATGTTCCGTTCAAAAACCTTCCTGTGAAAGCAATTTTGTCATAGCCTTTCTTCCTTGCCTCCCACAAGGCAGAAACCGCTTCACTGGGGTGGATGAGCAAGATGGAGGCTCTGACATCCCCCTCCCAAAATAAGGTGAAATTGACCAGGTATGTCCCGTTCCCGAAGTCTCTGATGCTCCCCGATGCACCTGCCTTGAGACTCGGAGAATAGATCCTTGCTCGCAAGAAGTCTCCTCCGTACTCTTTCCTGTTTCCCGTGTGGTCGTACAAATCCAGCCGGACCATCAGGTGTTCCCCTACACAGTAGGAGTCTTTGGGGTTCAAGACAGAGGCTTTGCTGTTCCTGGCACTGGTGATTTTATTTATATCCATAAAAGTGACACTGGGCATCAGCTGGTCCAGCTTTGTAAGGATTTCCTCTGTTTCCTGCTTCTTTTTTGCCCACTCCATTTTGATGTGGTTTGGGACTCCATTTTCCAGTCGTAAATTTCCACTCCTGCCATCTTTGATTGAAAGATTTTTTAAAGAGGTAAATTTAAAGAAAAATGAAATTAATTTTTATTGTAAGAATTAAAATGAATTAACATTAAAATTGATTCAATTAACTAACAGTAAATCTATTAGAAACATCAATTTCTAATTAATTTAGTTTTTGTTAATATCAGTTTCTAAGTTCAATTGCTATCAATTTCAATTTCGATATCAATTTCTAATTTCATGTCAAGTTACTTTTAAATTAGTTTCGTTTTTTGTTAGCTTTTAAAACTAACGACTGTTGACAGTATTTTAAAAGACTGGAACATCTTTCTAATTTCCAACATCATAATACAAACTATACGTTTTCCAGTACAATCCCATTACTCCCACTGACAAGAGTAGAGATTTGAGTCAATGGGATTTGCCAATAATGGGTCTACTCTTGTTAGAATTGACCAACTGCATGCCTGCCAGCCAAAATTTGCCATGCAGCGTGTTAACTGCAGTAAGTTACCTGAAATACTGACTGATGTGGTTATGAAGCTTTGGGAGCCCTTACCAAGGTCTGTAGCTTGCTGGCAGGTTGCTGGTTGCCTGAGGGTACCTCCCGCCTCCGATGCGCACTAAAGGTATAATGGCAAGGAGAGAGCATCACTCACTGGGAGAACATCCCATTGCATGTCATTCATCTGACGCTGGGTCCCTTCCCCGGCCTCCCCATTTCAGTTGAAGGGCCCATTAAAACTACAGAATTATAGCACTATTATTTCACTTTAACTGCCGTGGCAACATCGTATAGTATCCTGGGGTTTGCAGTTTAGGGAGGGGCACTTAGAATTCTCAGCCAGAGAGCTCTTTGCCCTCAGTGAACTACAAATCCCAGGATGGAACCATGGCAGTTGAAGTGGAATAAAGGCGCTTTAGTTCTGTAGTGTGAATGGGTCCTTGAAAAAAACAGTAACTGAGATCCCAGCAGAGCTTAGAAAAGCTAATTTTTTTAGCTGTCACTTCCAGAATCCCTGAGCCAGCTTGGCCATGAGTCACTGTGGCTCAAGGATGTTGGGAGCTGTAGTCCAAAAAAGTAACTTCTCCTTACTCTGGGTCCTGGACAGCCCTGAATGACAGTGGGCTAGCAAGGGAAAATGAAACAACCACCCACCCACCCAGGAGCAAACATGTCCACCTGGAGTAAAAACCCAAACCACTGTTGGTAGATACCTTTTGTTAGGACCAAGCAAAATGTCTGGCTCAGGGTGGGCAAACTGTGCCCCACATGTGGCCACCAAGCCCCTTCTTCAGTCCCTGAAGCCTATAGGGTCCTCCAAAGCCCCAGGAACAAGCAAACAAAAAAGAAATGTAGGAAAAACAAGACCCCGCAAATGTCCCCCCACCCACCCTGCCATACCCACCCAAACAAGCAAAAATAATCTGAAAGCAATACTGGAATGGCCACTGTGCCTCTTTCCAGTAGCCAAGAATGTGCTATGTGGCTCACAGATGGTGAGAAGCTGCCCCTGACCTCCAGCATAGATTCCCACCAGTGAATATTAATATCTCAAGATCAGACTTATTTTTGGTGTGATGCTGAAGGTGCCTTCTGTCCAGAAAGGCCTACTAATTCCCTTCTGCTGTTTAGCTTCAGTTCATATCTCAATCCAAGATCTTCAAAGATCTTGGAAAAGTTCTTCCCCTTCCTCTGCTGGCTGGGGGAGGGGTTGATTCCCAACACATAACTTTTCGAAGTTCAGCAAATTAATTTTGCAGTCATGGACTGGACATGGATTCCTACCTTGTAGATGATGAACACAATCACACCAAGAACCAGGAGTATGAAAAGGCACTTCCATGTGAATTTGGGAGTCATTGAAGTCCCTCCCTGTAAAACACAGACCCCAAGAACATTCAGACCTCTCCTGCCAGAACCTTTAATTGCAAGCGTACCATAGCCCAAGGACACAAGACAAACAAATGGCAATACTTTGCATTACAATCATAGTCAACAATATATTTTCTTTTTTAAAAAAATGTTGATTTCCTACCATATATTTTTCATCAGAGCTGTGATTAGAAGAACAAGGAATAGCCTTAGACACCTTGGGACAGAGAATCCAATACTCTCAAGACTTTTCAGAAACCAAGGAATCAACAGGCTCTGTTAGGTCTCTCCTATGTTTCTACAGCAGTCCAAATGGCATCCATGCCAACCCCATGTGATGTTACTGCCTTCTTGAGAGATAATGAAAGCTCCTTACTAGTTTACTTACAAAATAATTTTATTGCCACTTCTCTACCCAGGAAGGGCACCCCCCAAAGCAGTTTACAGAAGAAGCACAGGAAACGGAAACCCCAAACACAAGTTTTATCAGAAAATGTTCAAAAATATGTTAGCCTATTCCTAAATAAATAAATAACTCAGGACAACTTTTAAGGCCAACTGATTTCTTTAGGCACGAGCTTTCCTAATTACCTGCTTCTTACCTTCTTCTCAGGCAATGGGCTATAAGCAAGAAAAGCCCCCGCTTGGTGGGCTGGACGGACAGTGTGGACGAATGGTTAGAGTGAGCGAGAAACCAGGGTTTGCATCCCCACTCAGCCATGGAAACTCACTGAGCAGCCTTGCGCACGTCACCCTCTGTCAGCCTCAGACAAAGGCAAGGACAAGCCTCCCCGGAATGAGTCTTGCCAAGAAGATCCCATGATAGGTTCGCCTTAGGTTTGCCATGAGTCAAAAATAACTTGAGGGCACAACAGCAACAAGAACTATGCTAATTAAACTTAAAATCAAACAATTGTAGAGTCGAGAGAGGCCACAAGAGTTGTTGTATCCAACTCCGTTCTGCCACTCAGGAAGACACCATCAAAGCACTCCTGAGAGAAGGCCATCCAGCCTCTCTTTAAAAACCTGCAAAGAAGGAGACTCCACCGCACTTCCAGGCAGCAGCAGATTCCACTGTTGAACCACTCTTACCATGAGGAAGTTTTTCCTCATGTTTAGGTGGAATCCCTTTTCCTGACATTTGAAGCCATTGCTCCTTAGCGTTCTAGTCTTTGGGGCAGCAGAAAACAAGCTTCCTCCATCCTCCCTATGGCATCCCTTCAAATATTTAAACATGGTTACTGTGTCATCTCTTAACCTTCTCTTCTCCAGGCTACACATCCCCAGCTCCCTCACCTGCTTCTCAGAGGGCTTCATGGTTTCCAGGCCTTTGACCATATTGGATGCCCTCCTCTAGACACTTTCCAGCTTGTCAATATCCTTCTTCAATTGTGCTGCCCACAGCTGGATGCAGGATTCTAGGAGGGGTCTGACCAAAGCAGAATAGAGACGCACCATTACTTCCCTTGGTCTTAAAGGTGCCACAAGTCCCTTTGCTACTCTTTTTCTTAATCTGCTGAGAAACTGTAGTTCAATTCCACTTTCATTTTCTTTGGTTGAAATTTCTGCAGTGGGTGTTGGAAGGAAATCATTGGAGGTTGGGCACCCAAAATATCTCCTAAGTTAGAGAAGTAAGCATGAGCTGCAGCCGCTGATTGGGCTGCCCAGTGAGCAACCAAGAGTGTAGGAACATGATCATGGCAGCAGGAGGGTGAATAGCAGGGCCCGGTGATGCTGGTCTTGCCATTGCCTAGGCCAGGAAGTCTCATCGTGGGATTTCTCAGGGAATATTTGGCTTGGCTCAGGATGTACCCACCACGAAGACTTAGATGGGCCCTGATACTCATGGCTCTGCTATGTCCACTCCCCTCCGTCAGGCAAAGCACAAACCACTCCTCTGTAATCCAAACGGAACAGCTTGTGTGGGTGATGAAACACTACTGTGTTGACCCACAAACTTTTTCCCACAGAAATTCCAGGAAGGGAGAACGGGCACTGACCCATACAGACCCTGACCCAAATCTACAAGGGCAGCTCAGACTTCTGTTTGATCTGTCAACAGTTTAGCGATTGTGACAACATACCAATGTCCAATGTCACACAGATGAAAATCAGGAAGTAGGTGGCAAAGCCGCATCAGTGTGTGGTCGAGATGTCAAAAGTTATTAATGAGGAAGAACAGAAAAGCCAGGAGAGAGAGCAGCAGTTTGCTCTTGCCTGAGCCAACTGGAAAGAATATGCGTCTGCTCCCCTCTCCTTTCCCCACTGCTGAGTTAATTGAGTCCAAACTGCTTTTGCAGTTTGAGCTCAGCTGGAGTAAGCTGAGGACAAAGGGGGAAACTGGAAGCTAAAGAGAGAAAGTGGAAAATTTAAAATCAGCTCAGTAAGTGGGAAGACAGAAGATTAATTTGTACTGTCTCTCCCAAGTCAGGACATTTGGAGGTTATGTGATGGCAGAAAGGTTTGTGCACAAAGTGACATGTTAAGTGGATAGGGGCACAAAGCAGACATGTCTAGGAGGGAGTTGTGTTCTGCTGAAGCAAGAATCAAGAGAGCCCCTTGCGACATCTTAAATATGACCAGAACTAATCTGTTTTAATGTTGCACACATTTATTTTGTCTTAAAGGCCCTTTCCACACGGAGGATGGGGGAACGGGGCAGCGCACGCAGGGACGGATCTTACCTTAAAACGGGTTGCTCCGTCCCTGCGGGGAGCGCGCGTTTGCTGCTCCACACGCTGGCGAGTTTCGGCGGCGTTCGGCGGCGCCCAAAATGGCGGCCGGCGACTTCCGGCGGTGCTCCGCCAATCAGGGCAGCGCGCCAGCCGGAAGCCCGCCCCCGGGCAGCTCTGCAGGGACGCGCTAGCGCGTCCCTGCAGTTTCACACGGGGCGCTGCAACGGGTTAGCGCGCTCGCGTTTCATAAAAACCACATAAAATGTGGTTTTTAAAAAACGCGCCGCGCCACCCCTTGCGGCCGCGCTAGCGCGGTTTGAAGTGTGGAACCTCCACTATTCAAACCGCTCTAGCGCGCTCCACGGTGTGGACGACCTCCGGATGAGTCGCCCTAAGCCGGTTTTTTTTCCCCGTGTGGAAAGGGCCATAGATGGAGATATTTATTTTGACAGGCTTTCTAGATGATGCATATTCTCACCCTTTGCACAGAAACCATGCAGGCACCTTCCTTGGCAGGCAAAAGTTTATCACTGTTCCTGCTGTTACAGTCACCTTTAGCATCTCAGTTTTAGTTTACTTGGTGCTACTGATGGGATTTCTGGACCATCAAAGGTTCAGATGCTATACAAGAATCTAGGAATCGTTGAGATATCAATGCAAAGTGTGACATGCTCCAAGTAGTGCCACTTTTCCTAGTTTTGGTATGATCTATCGTGATTTCATTTAGATGTTTTGTCAGTCGATTTGTGTTTGGTCAGAGGACAGCTATCATAATTAGAACCACAGGATTATCATGGCTGGTGATGGTGGTGATTGGCATGTGCTAGTTATGGGACCTTACTTATGCCTCTAAAATGCGCAAAGGGATTCTATAAAGCATCTTTTGCAAGGAAGGCGGGAATGAGCCACTATGCGCTCCAAAACTACATTGTATTTGGCACACATTATCACTAAAACATTCTGAACTTGTCATAAAAGTGTGTCTCCTAAACTGAAATGGCTTGTTGGGACTGTGTACTTCAACATTATCTTTTACTCAGAGTCAAATGTGCCAGTCCTTGACATAAAAGTGGATATTTTGCAGATCCAAAAATCTAGGGCAGTAGAATCACACATGCAAGTGCGTACGCACACGCACACACACACCAGGAGCAACTTCACACCTGGTTTTTATTGAACAATGTCCAGTTTGAAAATCCAGACCAAATACTGGTTGTCTGCCAAAATTTCTCTATTCCAATGACTTGCTATTAAATTAGGCTATTAGACTAGATTAGTTTAGGTGGTAGGGATTTTCCTTTATTTCATTCTAGCAAGCAAGAGTGAAAAATATTTTTAACATTTTCTCCCCACTAGGTGAGATTCTAAGAAGTTTTGTGCATTTTTAATGACCCCCCCCCCACTTCATGACTTTAAAGGAGGAGTGCTTTGGATTTTTTTTCTTGTTTTACAAAAATTGTGATTTTTTTTTCTTGAAAAAAAATTGTGAAAATAGTCATGCTTTACACAAAATACAACTACTTTGCGAAAATTCCACAAAGAAATCCCTGGTAACTCACTGCGGTTGTCATTTTCTTCACACCTTTTCTTGCTGATGAAAAAAAAAATCTGGGTATATTCTTTACATCCCTACCTGGCAAAAGCTCAGGGCATGTGAAAGTTACCATTTTTGGACTACAACACCCAGAGTCCCCAAGGCAGGGGATTCTGGAATTTCTAGTCAAAATGATCACGTTCCCCTAGCTCTGGACATGACGCAAGGCAGAAGGAAGCCAGATCGTTTATGAAAACCTTTGCACATGCTCTGGAGCTGGGGAGGCATTTTCCCAGCTGTTAGGATGCTCAGTGCAACATGTGGTTGGTTTACAAGGGGATGTTTCCCTCTGTGACCTTCCCAGAGGGAAGAATTACCATCTCCCTTTGGAAGGAGAAAGTGCTTTCCCTTGATGGGAACATTCCTTGAATGCGGCCACCACTTTCTGTGGTCACAGAATATCATCCAAGAGATCTACAGTTGTCCTGCAAAATCATGGCTGGCACCCACCCCAGTCTCCCGAAAGTATAGGGGTGGGAATTGCCCATGCGCACACCCCATGGCTGCTTGTGCACTCCCTGCATTTCCCACTCCTTGACGGACACATCATGCTGTGTCTAAAACCCTCCTCAGATCTATCAAACAAGCAAGCTTACCTGTAAACACTTTGGTCCTCTAGGCCTTCTGCTTTCATCTACGTATGTCCCTTCTTACGTTCCTGGGCCCCACAGCCTTCACTGTAAACCCAGGGATTATTTAATAAGGGCTCTTAGCTCTTTGCAAGTGTCCCATGCACGGGAAGCCAAGTGTTTCCTGTTGAAAACAGGAAACTGAATCTAAGTTTTAAAAAAGGCCCACCCAACAGATACATATGAATTAAAAAAGATAGTTTCACTTTCGCAGGGGTCACACAAATGGAGGAGAATCTGGTGGGGAAGAAGAGAAACCTCGGGGGGGGGGTGTCTCAAACGTTCCAGTCTGGAAGCCAAAACACCCAGCTGAGCATCCCTCCTTCGCTGCTACCCTCCAGACAAAGTCTCCCTAAATTTAGTTCAAAGAGAAAGCGGGGAGCCTTTGTGACTTAACACCAGCTGTGGCTCGCAACTCCTGAAGGTACTTTTCTAATGTGAGGAAGAAGGACAGAGGAAAAAGAAGGGACCTCTTTCCGTGGGACCCAGATCGGTCAAGAGGACTTACAGCAGTCGGTTGCCAGGAACAATACTCCGGGCTTGGATTCCAGACAGACAGACGCGTTTCCTTCCAGGAATGGAAAGCTGCCATGACACTGCCTGCCCTACTAGTTAGTTCCTCCTCCAAAGACACACATTAAGCATGACTTCCTGAATCCAATGGCAATTCATTGTACCTACTCCTTGGCCTTAGTTTCCTTTTCCCCTAAACATACATAACTGCATATACAGAAGTAAATAACAAGCACAACTTTGTCAGTTTCACTTCTTGAAATACTTCTTCGTGTTGTTTTTATTCTCATTGCATACCTTCAAGTCATTTCTGATTTATGGTGATCCTTGTACAAACCTATCATGGGGTTTTCTTAGCAGTATTTGTTCAGAGGGAGTTTTCCATTGCCTTCGTTTGAGGCTGAGTGTGTGACTTGCCTAAGGTCACCCAGTGGGTGTCCATGGCTGAGTGGGGATTTGAACCCTGCTCTCTCAGAGCCCAAGTCCAGTGTTCAAACCACTACACCATGCTTGGTTCTCACTTTATTTATGTCTCATATTTTCCCCAAGAAAGGGACTGAAGGTGGCTTGTTGTTACTGTTTTATTCCTTCCAGTTGTTTCCAACTTATGGAGATCCTAAGGTGAACCTATCACGGGTTTTTTTTGGAAAGATTATTCCAGAAGAGGTTTGTCTTTGCCTCCCTCTGAGACTGAGAGAGTGAGACATGCCCAGGATCACCCACTGGGATTCCCTGGCCAAGCAGGGATTCGAACCCTGGTTTCTTGGACTATAGTCCAACAATTAAATCACTATACCACTCTCAAAATATTTCTCTCCTGCCCTGTATCTCAGCATGGGGTACAAGGAAAACCAACACAAACAAATTAAAACAATTTAAATGAATAAAAGGAATGTAAATAGACAAAATACCTCTTAAACATGTTAACAACTTAAAACAAGCCTAAAAGATTAAGGGATTAAAGCCATGAGTTTGAATGTATTTGAAATACATCACTGAGGCCAAAAAAGGTTTTAATAAATAGCCATGTTTTTACTTATCATCTACAGTGTTGGCACCAAGCGGGCTTCCAACGGGCAAGTGTTCCATCGTTGGGGTGCTGTGGTTGAGGATGCCATCTTCCATTTTCTCACACTGCGTATCGACCTCCCCTTTTTAGCTTCTGCCTTCACCCGTTGGTGCAGATAAAAGCGAGCTTCACCCAAGGTGGCAGTTCAGAAAGCTCTGTGGTCCACGTCATTGAACGGATGGTAATGCTACGCACTCATGGCTAGGTGCAGCCACACAGTGTTCAGGTCTTACATTGATGGGTCCAGAAATTCTCCATCGTATCCAAGACACTTGACAGAGATGGCACCTTAGTTCCAAAAACATACAAATCGGAGAGGCCAGGAGGTTCTGAGTTAAAATATCTCACCACTGGTCACTGAGGCTTCCTAGTCAAACTTGCAGACTTCCGATTTCCTGAAAAGTGGCACTAAGTCTGTGGCTGTTTCTCCCATGAACTGAAGATGGTGTCCAGCACATGTGCATTAAATCACATAATTAAGCTTACAGGACTGGCACGTAAGGTTTTGTTTAACACATGCACGCACACTGAGAGAATGAGAGAGGGATGTGAAATTGTTGCAAATGTCTGTGTTCCTCTCAGCCGGCTTATGTCCTTCTCCAGTTCCTCCTCTCTCTGAGCAAAACTGCATGTGTTCTGACAGCAACTGAGTTGCACAAACATTTTTTGGCAGGAAAAGGCAGTTCACATATCAGGTCACACAGGAAAGGAAAGCCATGCATGTGCTTCACATAGATAAGCAGTGTTTGTGCACAAAGAGGAACAGGTTCAGCTTTAGCTGGTGTTCTCACTTTGCCATTTGAATCCCCTTTTGAGGATGGTGCATGTAGAGAAATGATCCTTTTTTTTTTTTTTTTGGGCTTCTGTTCACAGACTCCTTCGTCTAGCATGGACAATGGCCTTCTGGGAACTGTTGTCCAAAAATGGCACATTTCCAAACTCTAGATGAACATGAACTGTTACATTGTGGATCGAAACTACAGTGCCAAGTGCTTCCAGACTAGAATCCAGTAAATGACGTATGCAATTTTGATATATTGCATAACAGAGGAAATGTTTTCACCGGGGAATTGTAAAGTTAAGACAGGCTCTGGCTTGCACTTATCCTGAGCATGTTCCAATCCAGGGCAAGTTAATTTTTTTTGAAAAAAAATGATGTCTGCCAATTCAGCTTAGGTGCAGAGAGCATGCCCAAATGGTTCTTTTGTCATCAGGCACAGCATTGTGGATAGCATTGTACCTTGAAGGAATAAAATATCCTGCATTATGTATAACTGGACTGTGCTGAGAAAGTTCTGAGGCCAATCTGTCAATGGTTTTTGAGATTATAGTGGCTAAGAGGGAGGTTTGTTGCTCTAGTTAAAGAACACTGGAAGACTGCGGTTGATCAGTTTAGAGGAGAGATGACTGCAAAGTTGACATGCAGCAAGTGTTGGCTTGTTTCTAGAACATTTCTTCCCTGACCTCCCCACCCCATTTTAAAGGCATGTTTAAAACATACATGTATTGAATTGATTGAAGCAGGGGTAGGCAACCCTATGGGCGCCGGGGCCAATTTCCACCAGTCCCCTCCCATGGGCTACATGGGGTATAATGCACGTTTTCTGGCATTTCAGAGGAGGGGCTTTTCCCCCCTGGTTTTGGAGGCAAAAAAATGCTCCCAATGGTGCCTTTTTAAAAACATGGTGCCTTCGGGTGCTTTTCACAAATGGGCTGTGTGGAGGCCCCATGCGACCCAAGGGTGACACTTTGCCCATCTCTGGATTAAAGCATTAACACAACACTAAAAGTGGGTCATCATACCACAGTATCCAGTTAAAACTGCATTGGTGCAGATGGAGATTTATTCCAACTAGAGTCACAGCAGAAGTGTGTGTGTCACCCACAAAAAACACACCGACTGGGGCAGTCAAGCATACTTGCTTCTCAAAGAAACCCCACAACAGCAGCTGAGGAAGTCCGTTCCTCTTCCGGCCTTGTCAGAAAGTGAACTGAAAATGAAAACGACCACTAGTTCTTAGTATAAAAGCAGGATCAAAATGTAAAAAGAAGTAAATAAAGGATGAACACAGACACACACAAACAATATCAACCCATTTCCATGTGAGACACCTGGCATTCCTTTGAAACCTGGATGTGGTAGGAATAAAATTCTTTTTTCCCCAAAAAAATTGTTTTAGTTTTCTTTGTGCCTCCGGCACCCTCTTCTAGTTCCCATTCTGCCTGACATGGGAAACTTCTTCTGGTACTGTTTTGACTATGAGCAAAAGTGTATCTGGTCCTTTCACACAGCCAAGAAGGTCACATTATCTGCTTCTACCAAGGAGTGAAACCACCCTGTGCCGAATGGATAATTTGTCCATGGTTAGCTTGTTCCATGTGTTTGGTCTGGAGACAGACCTTTGCCAGCAACCTTCCCTTCCAGACAAATGCTTCTCCATCCATATCTAAGTGAGTGAGAGCATTAAGCTGGAGAAGTTAATTTCCTAGGAGTTATAGTCCAAGAATGTGATTTTCTTACGCATCTTTTTTTTAAAAAAATCTTTATTTAGAATAAAATAAATTCCCAACAGCCAAAAGGACAAACAAATTGGTTTGAAAGCAAATCAAGCCTGAACTCTCCCTTGAAGCCAAAGCAGAGGCTTAGTAGCTGTGGTGATTATTTGAAGTGAAAGTAAATACACTGATATTGAAGAATAAATGTTGCAGTAACGATTTAATCAGAGATACAAAATTCCATTTTAGATTACAATTTTATGGGAAGTGTTCATCCCTGTGCAGCAATGAATTTTCCACATTCTTGGAGCACAGAGTTGCAGGCCTCACTTAAAGTTTCTCATGCAATGTTGCAATACTTCTCTACTCTTGGAATCTTTAATCCTGTTTAGGGTGTATACATTTTTTGAAAAAAACAAACAAACATTTTTTCCCCCCAGAATTATAAGCTGTTAAGGGTATATACAGTTTTGGGAGAAAATACCATATGTTTCAATGACACACAGAGATGTGTCTCCTTTTTCCTGTGGATGCTATTGGGTGCTGTCTAGTTTTTGTTGCTTCTCCTCATTTCGTGCAGCCAGCTCTCTGACTGCAAATGTTTTCTGCATGCAGTCAGTTCCAACTTTTGGCTAAAATGTGAGCAAGCAACTTCACTGGGCTCAAGGACTGTTTTCTTCCCCCTCCCCTTTTCGGTAGACTATGAGGCTGTCCTACAACCAAAGCAGAAGTGACACAGCACCACTTCTGGTTTCAGTTTTCAGCCTTTGGGGATGGGATTAACCGTTGGGCGGGCAAGGCTAAATGCCACCAATTTGTTGTTACATTCCTTCAAGTCACATCTGACTTACTGCAGCCCTCTGGTAGGGTGTTCTTCGCAAGATTCATCCAGGGGAGTTTTCCATTCCTTTCCTCTGAGGCTGAGGGAGCGTGACTTACCCAAGGTCACAGAATTGTAGAGTTGGAAGAGACCACAAGGGCCATGAAGTCCAACTCACTGCCATGTAGGAATACGCCATCAAAGCAGAGTCACCCACCGGGTTCCCAGGGCTGGGCAGGGCGTCGAACGCTTACCTCCCAGGCTCCTGGTCCAGTACTCTGACTACTACGTCTTGCTGGCTTCTGTATCCCTTAACTCTGGCTCAGATGGGGCCAACCCTGCTGAAGATCCCCACCAGCTGTTTCAGCCACTAACTGCTCAGACTGGAGGGTGGGAGAGGAGAGCCATCATCTAGAGCCAGAGGCCTTTCCATAGCTAACTCCTCTGTTTCAGATCCCTCAGGGTGTACTATGACTTCGGTGCCACAGGCAAGAGGGTTTCATTGTTGATCTTGTGGGACCCAGGCTGTGCCCACTAACAGAGGTATCCTAAAAACATCATGATTTGACTCCAAACCACACGCTCAGGTGGGTGAATGTAGTTTGAATTGTAGGCCACCGTCATGTCCCAGGTGCCTATCACACCAACCTTGAGACCTTGAAAAATGTCTTTTGTGACCAGGTACTGGCTGTAGCCATGGAAGTTCCCAAACCGCTCAATATCGCCGTGCATCTCTCGAATGTTCTCTGTTTTGATGATGATTTTCGTGTCTGGGCTTCTCAGGAGAAGCCTCTCAATGGCGCGACGAACGTTCACGAGCCTCCGCACAAAGAGTTCCATGGGGAACGGCCGAAAGTGCTGGCCCAGGGCAACAACAATGGCGGTGTTGAGGCCCCCTGGGAGTTGGTTGATCTCCCGAGCAACGTAGCCCAAATCTTTCACAGAGTAGTAGGAGAGCGTCACAATGGGGAGTCCGTGTTTTTTCCACTGGATCAAAGTGTTCCTCTGCATGTCCAGAGCCAGGCATGTCTTGAACACAGGAATGTCTGGGTGCTCAAAGTACTTCAGTGCTAAGAAGGAACAAAGGAGCAGAGCTTCAGAAGTGAAAGGAAGCATTTTTGGTAAAGAAAGGGGCTTGCTTACCAACAACTAATCTTGATGGCCTCCTTTTGGCCAATGGTGGTAACCAATCATAGCCGAATTCGGGCTTTCTTCTCCTCCCCATTCCCTCTTACACTGCAACTCTCTGGGGCACCAAAAATGTGCTCCAGAGGATCTCCTAGGATTTTTAGGGTGCTTTTGGGGGGATGGAAGGAGCAAAAGGAGATTTCTGAACCCTGGGATCCATCAGAAATACAACATTGGATTAAACCGAGGGTCAGGGACAATATGCCTCCCAGCCCCAATTTCTCAGGGGCACAAACAGGAAGCTCTGAGCACACATATGTTCTACTTGTGTGGTCAATGTACGAACTGAACACTAGATTAGACAGACCCCTGGTGTGATCCATCAAAACTCTTCCAAAGAGGGGTGAAGCTGGGGGCTGGGGGTGGTAAAGCAGGACATTGTCCTTCCAGATAAGAATTCTGCCCACTCAATAAAATTTATCTTAAACATTCAGTTCAACTATTAAAAATTGAGTTTAGGCATCCAAAGAAAAGGGGTCGGCAAAGTGACCTGCTCTAGTTGGGACTAACCAACATGATGTCAGCCAGAATTTGGTAATATCAAATGGTAGCTAATGGCTTAGAATCAAAGAATCCTAGAGCTGGAAGAGACCCCCGGGGCCATCCAGGCCAACCCTCTTCTGCCATGCGGGAAGACACCATCCAAGCCCTCCCTTTGACTGATGGCCATTCAGCGTCTGTTCAAAAACCTCCAGAGGAGGACCCTCCACCACACTTCCAGGCAGCAGTGCATCCCACCATCAAACTAGTCTTACTCTCAGGAAGTTCTTTCTAATGTTTAGGTGGAATCTCTTTTACTGACGTTTGAAGCCATTGCTCTGTGTCGTAGACTCTGGAGCAGCAGAAAACAAGCTTGTCTTGTTCTCCACATGATGCCTCTTCAAATATTTTAACCATAGCTCTGATTCTGCCTCTTAACCTTCTCTTTTCCAGGCTAAACATCCCCAGCTCCTTAAGCTTCTCCTCATAGGGCTTCATGGTCTCCAGGCCTTCTATCATTTTGCTCACCCTCTGCTGGACACGTTCCAGTTTCCATGATAGTAGCCACGTTTTAGTCTCAACTTAACGGAGATATTCTAGGTACTGAAATTTATTTTTGGAACAGGGTTTGGTTTTCAAGTTTGGACTGAAACCCAGAACAGAATCACTTTCTCCCACTGACTCAGAATCCAGCAGCTGCCATTGATGACCTGTTTAAGCAGTCCAATGTTGAGGAAGGGGAGCCCCAAATCCTGCTCTGTCCCTTGCTTCCCAAGTGGGATTTGGGATCCTAGCTGGGATCATGGCCCCAGATGAGCATAAGAACTGAAACCCACAAAGGTGCGTTCAGAAAATCCAGTGCCCCCAAGGACGTACTTTTCAGCTTTTGGGAAAGATAATTCATCCACTGAAAAGAGGTTGAATCCCCCATGAGATAAACTGTTTTGCTTGCCAGGCAGGCTTGGATCTTGTCCAGAGGGCTAAAGTCAGTGACCGAGCAAAATGCCGGGTGCCAAACATCACGCAGAACGTAGCCACTGGGCACAGGTGAGTCCATCCCGATCCGGCACTTGTCTTGAGGCCCCTGCTTCCCTGGGTGGAACAAATGAGAAGATAAAGCTAATAAACCCCAGTGAAGAAGATATTTCCAAACTCCTGACTGTATAGAGTATAGACATCATAAGCTGGGGCGGGCAACTGTGGAGGGGCAAAGGGCATTCATATCCAATGAGCCTCACTACCACTCCTCAGACAATTGGAAAAGGGATCACAAAGTGTTGTTTTCAAGATGTTTTTATCTTTTTAAATTGGATATTACTCTTTTACTGAGATGCAATTGCATCTAGTTTAATAACTTTCTATTCTTTTTCTGCAGTGTAATAGTTTCAATACCGTAAATACTGTTTATGAGGAGGAAGCTTAGAATTTTCACTGTTGCAAGATGGTGGGACGCTTCAGATGAATGGAGTGTGCACAAACAAGGCTCCCTTCATAAAATGCAGAAGGTTAAAGATGTGCAGGACTGAAAACACTATGTGCGTATTTTATGATTCATTCAGCAAGGAATATGCCTGCAGTTGGTGAAATGTGCAAATGAATGCACTACCAGATGGGGGGATACATTTTAAAAACACACAGATTTCCATGTGGAAAGCCAAAGAAAGATTCACAACCTGATACAAGACAAGAACTAGAAGAAAATGAAGACGGTAGTTAGAGCAAAACCATGAAATTGGAAAAGATGTTTTCACATCTGTACAGTACCTCTTTTAAAATATCAGCTTTAAATACCGATTCTTCTCAAAAAGATTCCTTGTATGTACCACCAAAATTTGTGAAGAGAACCAGTCCAACTCACCTTGGCAGGGGGTGACATGAATCTCCCCAGATCTCTGAGGAATTTCAACTCCAATGTTGGACCTTCCGGAAAGAAGAAAGCATTAAGGATTAGTAGAAGATGAACTGGAGAAGAATCATGGCAAGATATTATGATGTATGATTGTTGGCGCATGGCTACTGCATGCACAGAAGTGGAAGAATACAGAAACTCCACTGGAAGAGGACTGGCTGATAAATTTGATGGACCTAGCTGAAGTAGACAAATTGACGACACTGGTAAGAGAACAACCAGTAGTGAGTTTTGTGAAAAACTGGGAACCTCTAATTTGTTTTTTGCAAGAGAAAGAATACAATCTATCAAATGTAGGATTTGACACTTAGTAATTTTGGATAAGCAGCTTCTGACACTTTTGAATGGTTTTTGTAATTAGAGAAGTGTCTTCTGTATAGGTTTATCTACAATCTGCCTTAGCACCTTGAAACACCTTTCTAAGCTATTGTTATTTAGTACATAGCATGTAGCACAGTGGTTCTCAACCTGTGGGTCCCCAGATGTTTGTGGACTTCAGCTCCCAGAAGCCCCAGCCACTATGGTTAATGCTCAGGGCTTCTGGGAGCTGAAGTCCACAAACATCTGGGGACCCACAGGTTGAGAACCACTGATGTAGCATCTAATATTCATTTTATGGTTATGTTTCTCTTTTTGGTTGTCTTTTTCTTAACTTTTTCTGTTTGTAATTTGTTGTTGTTCTCTTTTCCCTTTTTTTTTTTTTTTTTTTTGGTTCTGTTTTGTGCATACTTGAAATTTAAAAAAAGAAAGAAAGAAGAAGGTGTTGGGAGAAAGCACATCAGACCTATCAGAGTGCTGCTGGTTTGATCACATCAAATTCTCCCATATAAGTTGCAGACATAACACCGGGCTAACTGGATGTTCATTAAGTCAAAGCTTTTAATGGATCCAAATGGAATATTAAATACGAATGGTCATCCCATGGGCTTTCAGATATGGTTCAGCTCCAAGTTATCTGAAGGACTATAGTTTCCCATATGAGACTGCGTTGATTCTAAGAATTCTGTGGAAAGTGGTTTTCTGGATCCCGCCACCATCACAGGCACATTTGGTGGGAACACTGGGCTCCACCAAGACTCTAGAACCCATTTTCTGGGGAGGCTAAGATGGCCCCTTTTATAGGATGTTGTCATGGCAGTTAAAGTGGAGGAGTAGTGTTAGAAATAAGTAGAGTGAAAAATCCTCTTACTACTACCTCGGGTTAATATGGCATTCAAATTACCCAATGCTTCAAGAGATCAAATGCACATATCAGCACAATCCTAAATTGAAACTTTTGAAAATTAGACCAGAAAAGGAATAGTACCTCTGTGAAATATTCTGTTCCAAGGCTGTGAGATATGAGATGGGCCTGTTCTTGGACTTCAAAGCAATGAAAGCTCCACATGGCACATGCTTTGGCTTCCGGCAGAAGAAGGCTTCTTGGTCTTGCACATCTAAATATTCACACAGTTCTGCATTTGCAGTCAGGTTAAATCCACATTCAGTGGTGACTTCAGATGTTCCGTTCAAAAACTTTCCTGTGAAAGCAATTTTGTCATAGCCTTTTTTCCTTGCTGCCCACAAGGCAGAAACCGCTTCACTGGGGTGGATGAGCAAGATGGAGGCTCTGACATCCCCCTCCCAAAATAAGGTGAAATTGACCAGGTATGTCCCATTCCTGAAGTCTTTGACATTCCCCGATGCACCTGCTTTGAGACTTGGAGAATAGATCCTTGCTCGCAAGAAGTCTCCTCCGTACTCTTTTCTGTTTCCCATGTGATCGTACAAATCCAGCCGAACCATCAGGTGTTCCCCTACACAGTAGGAGTCTTTGGGGTTCAAGACAGAGGCTTTGCTGTTCCTGGCACTGGTGGTGTTTTTTATATCCTTGAATGTGACACTGGGCATCAGCTGGTCCAGCTTTGTAAGGATCTCTTCTATTTCTTGATTCCTTTTGGCCATCTCCATTTCAGCCCATCTTGGGATGCTGTCCTTTAGCAGCCACGAGTTGATCCTGCCAACCTTGACTGGACATAGTTTTTATTAAAACATTTAGTAGTATTAAACAGAAAGGTGCTTTTGTAAGACACAACATACTATGTGCCACTTGGATGTGGGTGGACAAGTGTGGAAGGACAGAGAAGCACATTATCTTATCAGGAGACTCTGGGTGATCTCACCTGCCTACTGTACCTCCACACCTTCCAACATTTCACAAATGGAAACAGGATATATATGGCCAGGCAACATCATACGATGGTCAAAATGGCACAGGGATTAATGAGGAAGAAAAAACAAGCTAGGAGAGTTTGCAGAAGTTTGCTTTTTGCATGACCCTGCAGGTATGTTTTAGTAACATATTGAGCAGTGTTGACTTAAGAATGCAGTCCATTTCATGCATCACAAGAAGCCATGGCTGCAAAGAATCCTGGTTTACACTGGCCAACCATCCCCTCTTGACTCATCCTGACAACAGATGCAGAGAAATAAACCACAGACCTTCTGTTGATGGTTTCTTGTTTTATCATGATGCTTGTACTCTGCAAAAACATCATCATCCAGAACCTCTAGAGAACCCCTTGGATGTCTTGGGGGACTAATAATAGTATTTAGACAGCAGGTGGGTATGGGTGTTCTTGTGTGTTTTGACATATTATGGTATAATCCTTGTGGTGATTCTGGAAGTTAAAATGAAAAAGCCCTCACCAGTATCTGCAGCAACTGAATTTGCTTCATTTGTCTTCCCAAGACCTCTGACGATAGTAAACTTGAGCATGAAATGGGAAAACAAAAAGAACATTGTTACTAGAGTTCATGTGGATACATTGCTTTCTTGGCTATCAGGATCAGAATCGTTCATGGGAGATAAACAGCAAAGAAAGAGAGAGACTTTTATAAACGCGGTGGAACATGAAGACCACTCTCTGCCTCAAATACCCAAGCCAAGTGTCATTCTGAGCCAGTGTACTGGGTAGTGAAAGGGCCACTGGTATTTGGAGGAACCTGAAAGGGAACATCCCAATGACAGAATGTCAATATTTTTGGTCACCTTTGCTCTGAGTTTGCCTCAGTGTCCCAGCTGCCTCTTCTTTCTTTATTCCCTTTCCCAGCCCCAGCCGGAAAGGTCAATTTCCACTGTGCTTGAACCCATGCTACCACTATTTGTAACTTCTCAGATCTTCTTCTCCCATAGATGATAAATTCATGTTTGTTTGTTTTAATGCATGTTTAAATGGATCACTAACTGAAGTTCTCTTGGTGGCATAAGGTGCATTAAAAAAAATACAGTGTTCCTTAAAACGCAACAACAATGCAATAGAACAACTCAGAAAACACAAAGGAAGACTAAGGTAAAGTTATCAGGACAGAACGAAGCATTTCAGTTTGCCAAATGAAAGCTGTCAGATGGATTTCAAACAAAATGCAAAGGTGTAGAAGAACTAAAACAGTTCCTAAAATGCCCAGGAGAATGAAAACATCTCTCCACCTGATACTGAAAAGATGGTAATGTAAGGGCTAGATGGCCTACCCCTGCTGTAAGCTAATTTTGGCAACAAAATGAAGGCACATTTCTTGCATGAATGGTTTCCACAGTTTGTCAGAACATTTTGCAGCTGTGATTTCTGAGGGGTGCCTGAGCCCACCAAAAACAACTTGGAGAGCAACACCGAAGAGCCCCCAGATGCTAACACAACCTCAGATTGAAGGGTTTAATCAGAGGGGAAACGCATGAATTTGTGTTTCTCTCTCTCTCTCTCTCTCATGGGTAGATTTACCTTGGCAGCTCTTCTGTGGAGAACGTAGCTGAGGATGATGATCACTCCAAGTGCAAGAAAAAAGCATGTTTGGGATCTCCTGTTAGAAAGAGCCCACCAAGATGGTCCCATCACCTGTGTGGAAGATGGGGAAGATTCCCATCAGGCTGCTTCTGGTTTTTATTTCAAGCTTAACCCACTGTTCACCAAAATATGTTAGGCAGTTTCAGTCAAAACAAGAGAGTTTTATATGGTTGTGTTGTGCACCCACTCACAAATTACAAAAGGCTTCTCCTGACCTTAAAACAGACGAGGGGCCACAAAGAATGCCTCTCCACAACTTACGGGGCCTTTGGTGGCATTTGAGAAAGGAAAAAAATGAATTCTTTTTGGGGGTAGTAGGGAATGACACACACACACACACACACACACAATTCCTTTCAGCCATCAAGTACTGCCAGCCTCTCTGTAGATCAGTGGTTCTCAACCTGTGGGTCCCCAGATGTTCGTGGACTTCAGCTCCCAGAAGCCCCAGCCACTATGGTCAATGCTCAGGGCTTCTGGGAGCTGAAGTCCACAAACATCTGGGGACCCACAGGTTGAGAACCACTGCTGTAGATATTCAAGGAACGACATCTTGGAACAAATCTAATGGGCCTCTCTGTCCACTGCCCTGATGTCTTCCCTAGTCCTCCTGGACAACGTATGTGAGGATTTGGAAGATCAGCGGTTGTCCTTCTCTATTCTCTGTTAAACAAAGGGTGAACGGCCACCTGTTGGGAGTGCCTTGATGTGGGTTCCTGCATGGCAGGGGATTGGACTGGATGGCCCCTGGGGTCTCTTCCAACTCTGTGATTCTATTCCCCTCAGGGGCAGACCCTTCTGTCCGGGCTGATAGGCCCAGCACAGGATTCTTTCTTGGGGGATCAATGGTCCATTGGGCCTGCTCTGCCATCTCTAACCAAGCAGCAGGGTTGCCCGAGTGAAAAGTGAAGGCATCTCCCATCCCTTTAATAACTTCCTTCAAGAGGGAAAGTCAACAGGTGCTGTTCATCACACAACCAGGTAAGAAGCAACACCTGCTGAAACTCCCTCTTCCAGACAGGTGTCTCAGGTGTCTCCAGCTTTCTCTGTGGGAGCCCAGAGGGAGGGGAGGGGAGGGGAGGGGAGGGGAGGGGGCACAACTGACACGTCCTCTGCTGGGGAGACCCAGGTGTGCTCCCACCACACCCACCTCTTAATAATGGTGACAACAACATGGGTTACAGGAGCACAAACCATTCCCCACCAACACGGCTGGGCCTCTGCTTCTGCCAGTATGAACTGGGCTCTAAACGAAATTGGCTAAGGGAATTTTGGCACAGATTGGCTATCAAAATGTCAAATTCAGGCCTGGAAGGACATCGTGTGGGATTAAACACCTTAAGGAGACCTCAGGACCTGCCTCTGGATCTCTCATCCCAGGATGAAAAACACAATCCAACCCAAGTAGCTGTCCTACAAGCCAATCTCAAGGTTCTAAGAACTGGATCTTGCTCTAAGGCAACAAACCTTGTACTCACCATGTTGATTCCCAGCTATCTTGCTCAGAAAAGTCTTCTTTCTTTCTTTCTTTCTTTCTTTCTTTCTTTCTTTCTTTCTTTCTTTCTTCCCTTCCTTCCTTTCACTCACTCTACCTTGCTATCTGCCAGAGACAAAAGAAAGCAGCAGGTGGAAAAAATTGAGTTAAATCGGCCGGTTGCACTTTTGCGGATCTCCTCCTTCCTTTGCTGTGGGGGAATTTGCCCCAAGGGGAAGGTCAGGCCGTGGGAAAGAACAAAGCAGTCGTGGAGAAAGAAACAGGTGCTCAGTTTGTAATCTTTGTGGGAAGTCCTCTGAGCACGTGCTGAATGCAAAGCAAGCAAGCACTTTTAACCCCTGCCCCACCTACACAGATTCCACACAGATATTCCAGTGAATGGAGACATCCAGGGTCAGGTTCCATCACTCTGCCACTGAATAACTGTAGGAATAATAATAATAATAGTTGTAGTAGTAATAATAAAAATAATAGTAATAATAATAATAATAATAATAATAATAATAATTTGTTGTTTCTTAACCACCTCTTCCTAAGGACCAAGGCATGGAACAACAGATTAAAATACAACAACAACTAGATACATAGCACAGTTAAAAATACAAACACCAATTAAAAATAGACAAACACTAATTAAAAATACACAATCAGTTAAAACACCACAATAATATTCTAAAAAGCATATATATTGAAAACAATCAGTGCAGAATTTAAAATTTATAATTTAAAAATCATCTGGATAGGCCTGTTGGAAGAGATTGGCCTTCAATGCTGTTTTAAACTCAAGATGGCTCATTCAGCTGTGGGTTCTCTTCTGGCAGGTCATTCCGCAATTTGGGGGCGGCTGACGAAAAAGTCTTCTGGTCAACAATAGCCAGCCTAGTCCTGTCTGACCGAAATAAATGCCCTCGAGAGGGTCTGATTATATGTGGGGCAGATTATACAGGAGAAGGTGAACTTACAGGTAACCTGGAATTAAATGTGTAGGGCTTTAGAGGTAACAACCAACACTGTGCACCTTGCTTGGAAACTAAACGGCAATTAGTGGAGTAATTTGAATGTAGGTGTAATGTGACATGTTTTCAATCTCACTGGGTGTAAGGTTTTGTACCCATGTGAGGACAACCTTTTTCTGCTTCCATAAGAAACAATCCAAATGCAGTATCAAAACAGGAACTTGCAGCTACAGGAGAAAGAGCAAGACAAGAGCTTGATTTTTTTACTTTTTCGAGTTCTTTCCCCTTCAACTCAGCATATTTGCAGGTTCCTCTCTTGATCTGTTTTCAGCCTTTGTGCAGAATCTGTTGCCACAGAGTCTTCTTTTCATAGTTCCTTTAAACTGGTGGAAGGGCTTTGGCCCTTCCAAATGTCCTGGCCTACAACAATGCCCATCATCCCCAACAAGAATGCTCAGTAGGTTTGAACCCTTGAAAGGGAAGTAGATTGCCATAAAACTTCATGCCAATGAAATGTGTTGTTTGCTAATTTTAATAGATATGTGTACTGAGTGTTCAAAGTAACTACAAAACGTTCTCCAAATAAATATAAAAATAGAGGGTAGATTTGGTGCATTTTAGGAAAGATGGAGGACAAAAAGACATTCTTTGGATTTTTTCAAACTGATGAAATCTTGTTTCTGTCTCCTGAACCAAACAAGCATGATTAAATATCTCCATCACAAAGCAGCTGGCACAAGAGGAGGAGACGACCAACTGATCATGATTTCGTGTGACATCCAAATGGAACCTCATGTCCAGGTCTAGTTTTTCTGTGAATAACAGATTCTAAGGGCAAACAGGTAGTATGACTCGTTTCTTCAAGCTTTATAAAACAATCTGCACAGGCACTGTTGGAAAAATAATACTGGGATTACATGAATCCCTTACTGTGATCCATCAAGGCTCTGTTGACATTCTTATGGGAACCCAGTGGGACACATGTTTAAATCCAATATTTGACAAAGCATCCCATGTCTTTAATGGCTTTAATGTTTGTAGCTCAGCAGTCCTCCACCTTTGTCTAATTAAGGGTTTCACATTAGATTTGCATGAGTGCCTTAACATATATAATTTAAAAACATAGTAACCTCATTCCAAACCACATGATCCAGAGGGTGGACCTGCTTAACATCGTAGGCAACTGTCATGTCCCAGGTATCAATGAAAACCACGTCGAGATCCCGAAAAACTTCTTTCAGGGCAAGATACTGAGCATAACCGTGGAAGTCACTGAACCGCTCCTGCTCTATGTCCATTTCCCGGATGTTCTCTCCCTTGATGATGACCTTGGTGCTGGGACTCCTCAGGAGCAGCCGCTGGATGGCTTGCCGGACGTTGATCGCCCTTTGAATGAAGAACTCTAATGGGAAGGGACGGAAGTGCTGGCCCAAGGAAATGACCAGTGCCGTGTCTTTGTCACCGGAGATGTCGTCCACATCCCGGGCAATGTAGGAATGGTCCCGGACTGGGTACTCAGAGGAGCCAATGTAAGGATGCCCATGTTTTTTCCAATAGATCTGAATGTTTCTGGCAGGGTCGACAGCAATGGATTTCTGTGGTTTCTCACTTACATGGACATCAAGATAGATGAGGCCTAAAAGGTAAGCGAAGAAAATTCAATGAAGTCTCTTTTTTTTTAAAAAAAAAAAAAATATCTCTAGACATTAACTGGGTCATTGCCTTGTGAAAAAGACTCTAGTTAGAGTTGCTCTGTGCTCTTGGACCCAACAGGGAGAGATTATTTCAGTGCAAAAAGACCAGCATCTGCTACAGGATGAGCTGTTCTTCCTCCTCGTTCTCCATGCCAAGTAATTTCTCTATCAGTGATCCAATAAGTTCTCCCCAAATGCAAAACTGAGTGGAGCAACCTCTGACATTACAGGTTGCCCACCACCACTCCAACAACATTTCATGGAGCAGAACACAAATATTCTTCAGGAATTCCTTTCCAGCTTTCAGTTGCCCAGTGGCCACAGTGGAAAACGAAGTCAACACACCCACCAACCGGTGGAACTACAGAGCATCTGAGAGCTCCCACCCCTTTAATTTTGCAATAACCTTTAGTTTTGCAGTAATTTAACAAGGGTGCTGGGGTAGCAGCTCTGTTCTTTTGAAGTCTACACCTTTAGACCAGTGGTTCTCAACCTGTGGGTCCCCAGATGTTTGTGGACTTCAGCTCCCAGAAGCCCCAGCCACTATGGTCAATGCTCAGGGCTTCTGGGAGCTGAAGTCCATGAACATCTGGGGACCCACAGGTTGAGAACCACTGTTTTAGACCCATTGACCAGTATGGTAAGAATCTAGGAGGCCAAGACTTGTCGGAGCATGTATCCTACATTTGTTGAATGCATATAATACATGAGTGAGCAAGGAAGGAAATACACAAATATGACACACACACATCCATATGTTGGCCTCCTCTCTGCTCTCTTTTCACCACCAGGCAAAGACCACCTTATTCAAATAAAATAGAATCTTTATTACGGTCACAGACCAGCACAGGTAAAAAGGGAAAGGGATAAAAACACAGGTTCAAAACAGGTTAAAGACAGCATTGAAATTCTCCTTCAGGTTGCACAGCTCCCATATAACAAGACAAGCTTGGAGCTAGTCTACTGTGGAGGTAAGTGCCTGACGAATTGTAACCGCTGCTGCACAGAATCTGGCAACATTATATGTTATATGGGAGTTGGTGTCTGAAAGTAGCAAAAATGTGTAGAATTCTCCAGTGCATCCTTGGTATTTATGCAAGAGAGGGGAGATAAGGCTGAGGCAGATGTCCCTGTAGTACGAGCACTGGAGAAGCACATGCTCTGTTGTTTCAGTTTGGCCAGAGCCACAGGGGCACAGTCTGTCTGAGAAGGGGGTCTTCTTGTATCGGCCTTCCGGGACAGCTGAGGGGAGGGCATGACATCGTGCCAAGATGAAGGCCCTCCGGTGTTTAGGTACTTCCAGTTTTGCTAAGTATGCCATAGGTGAAGCTTGATACCTGTTGACAGCAATAAAGGTTGATCCAGTTGTCGCTCTGTATCTACCACCCGTTGTTTGATAGCTGCTTTGGCCTTCTCATATCCCATGCTGAGCAGAAGCTCTGGGGAAAAACCCAGTGATGAGATTTTAGTCATCACTGTCTGTTTCCATGTGGATGGGAAGTCATCTTTCAAGGTTAGTAGAGCCAAGCCAGTGGGAAAGAAGGATAGTCTAAGCCAGTAGCTGAGCATAGTTACCCACACTCTGGCCTCCACTCTCAGTTGCGATAGCAAGATTTAGCCCACCATTCTTTAACTGGCACAACATGTGCCACCTATGAACCTGAAAGTGAACTCCAGAAGCCATGTCTGTGTTACAGGAAGCAACGCTATATTGCGAATTAACCAGGTAAAGCACGTACTGGGCAATCTGTTTTTGAGGGATTCCATCCATTGGCGCACAGTCGAGTCTCCCATAAAATAGATCAGCTTGCCTTTCAAGCAGCTCTGAATCTGCTGCACGCTGTGGAAAACAGACATGTTGCAGAAGAGTGGGTGCCACTGGTTCTGCCACACAAAGCCACTGGGAAGCGGGGGGCTTCTCTCCAACCGACATTTCTCACTTGCCCTGGTCTGATGGCCTGGAGAAAAGGAAACAAGGGACAAGCAGCTGAGAAGGGGCTGGAGGAGTACCAGGTTGCAAACAGCCACATGGAAAAAGAAGGTGGTGAAACAGTGTCTGTGGCAATAGGTGAGAAGGTTTTGAACCTTGGGATCCCATATTCTCGCTTACTCTCAGGGTTATTAAGTAATAACCTTTTAATGGAAAGAGAGAGGAGGAAGAACAATGTGTGTATGTGTCCATGTGTGCAGGTTTGCCTTCAATCTGCCTGTTGATTTATGGTGATCCAATGAATTTCATGGGGTTTTCTTAGGCAAGGAATCCTCAGGAGTGATTTTATGAGTTCCTTCCTCTGAAATATAGCCTACAGCACCTGGTATTCCTTGGAGGTCTCCCATGCAAGTACTAACGAGGGCTGACCCTGCTTAGCTTCCAAAATGAGATGGGATCTGGTGTCTTCTAGGCATTTAGTCCCCACATAAGAATAATTATGCATTCATTTATTATAGTTGTTTGATATCCTAATGACACTCCAAAAAGTAGAATGGCTTGATGGAATCAAAAGCGGAAATAAAGAGGAATATCAAAGGGTACTAATGACAAGAAGACAGTCAAGAAGATTTTGGCTTAAAGACGGGACAGTTTAAAAGATCCTTCTTGCCAAATAAACAAGACCTTGTTGATGGCAGTGTGAGAACCTGCCTTTATCATTCACTCTGAGCCTGACGCCACCCCAGTTGTGACCAGATCCACCAACTCACCTTGACATTGCAGAACATGTATTTCCCCAATTGTCTGAAGGATCTCAACTCCAATGTTGGACCTTCGAGAGAAAGAAAAATGGCCATTGAGGTGAACAGAGCACGACACTTTGGTCATCAAGAGTGCTGCTGGTTTGCTAAAACCCTACTCTCAGAATTTAATTGGCCTGTTTGGAAAATGGAAGGCTTGGCTGTAGAAGATCTTGGCCAATTCCAACAATAATAATGCCACTTTTTGGATGTAAAACAAAAGGAGATAAAGCCTTCCTTCATTTTGTCTTGCACACTGTTGTGAGTTGATCCCAAAACTCATTGTGATTTCCTCTGTAAATGTCATTTCCTCCAGCAATAAAATAAAATGCAGCAGAAATGTGCAATTTGTAGAGGACAAGTAATACCTTGAACTATTGGAAATATCTGGCATATTTCATGCCAAAGGAAAGGGAAACAGATCAATACTATATGGGAATCAAACATTTACAGATTAGATAGCAAAAAAATAAATACCTCTTGAAAAGAGTCTTTTCCAAGGCTGAGAGATATGAGATAGGTCTGTTGTAGGATTTCAGGCGAATGAGAGCTCCACATGGCACATGCTTTGGCTTCCGGCAGAAGAAGGCTTCTTGGTCTCGCTCATCTAGGTACTCACACAGTTCTGCATTTGCAGTCAGGTTAAATCCACATTCAGTGGTGACTTCAGATGTTCCATTCAAAAACTTTCCTGTGAAAGCAATTTTGTCATAGCCTTTTTTCCTTGCTGCCCAGAAGGCAGCAACCGCTTCACTGGGGTGGATGAGCAAGATGGAGGCTCTGACATCCCCCTCCCAAAATAAGGTGAAATTGACCAGGTATGTCCCGTTCCCGAAGTCTCTGATGCTCCCCGATGCACCTGCTTTGAGACTCGGAGAATAGATCCTTGCTCGCAAGAAGTCTCCTCCGTACTCTTTCCTGTTTCCCGTGTGGTCGTACAAATCCAGCCGGACCATCAGGTGTTCCCCTACACAGTAGGAGTCTTTGGGGTTCAAGACAGAGGCTTTGCTGTTCCTGGCACTGGTGGTGTTTTTTATATCCTTGAATGTGACACTGGGCATCAGCTGGTCCAGCTTTGTAAGGATCTTTTCTATTTCTTGATTCTTTTTTGCCCACTCTATTTTACTCTGGCTTGGGATTGTATATTCTGGTGGCGAATTTCTGCTCCTTTCATCTTCATTTGAGATTCCATCTTCCAACTGTAAAGATCTACTCCTGGCCTCTTTGATTGAAGGATGTTTATTTCAAAAAAGAAAACAATCCAAATGCTTCTAAGTTAATACAAACAGCAGTTACAGCTAAATCAAAACACTAGGGATCTCTGAACAATGCTGAGCAGTTTATTATCTTCTAAGAAAAGGAAGCACAGCAAGCAAATTGTATACACTGGACTCTCCTTATTACACAAACAAGGCGTTGTCTGCAACAAGTTTTCTTTTCTCCAAAAGGAGTGCCTGGTGCCATTATGAAAATTAGGAATTTCTTACCAATATGTGTGGTCATTTGCTCCATTTCTGCTTGCCTCATGGGAGTTCCAGAGGTATTAGACTTGTACATGCAGTGAAAGATAAATAATTATAAGGAAAGACCATAGTTCAAGGGGTGAAGTGTGCTTTTGCATATAGGAAGACCCAAGTTTGATCACTGGCATCCTCAGTTTGGACCAGGAAATCCACAGAGATCCTCTGGTGGACCAGAGATCCACCAAAGACCAGAGATCCAGAACTGCTGCCAGTCTAAATACACAGTTGAGATCAATGCCACCTTCCCTGACCTTGGATCCCATGTAGTTGTTTGACTACAACTTTCACCCTTCCCATGTAGCAAGATCAATGATCAAGTCAATGGGATCTGTCACTTAAAGAACATTCAAGGGCCCAAGTCTGGGAAAACCCCTAGTAGAAGTAAATTCGCAGCTAGATTTAGGTAATTCCCTGTCTGTACAAGGAAGTACAGCCTATATTCACCTAAAAGTGCTGTGATCCTATTACCTGCCAGAATTTGACCAGAGAGCTGTCAATTAATTATTATTAAAAAAAAACCAACACTTTTGTTAGCAAGATAGGATGAAGATTTCTACCTTGGCTCCCTCTCTGTGGAAGCTGTAGCTAAAGACAACGATCACTCTAAGCACAAGAAGCAAGAAAGCTGCTGGCCTCGTGGCAGGAGGAAGTGCTGGAGAAGTTCCGGTCCAGATCTGTAGAAGAAGGAAGAAATGACCCCATCAGGGCTGCCCCAGCTAAAAAGGTCAGGATGAGCAGCAACCGTTGTTGTTGTGTGCCTTCTAGTAACTTCCAACTTATGGTGACCCTAAGGTGAACCTATCATGGGGATTTCTTGGCAGACTTTATTCGGGGGGGGGGTTCCTTTGCCTTCCTCTGAGGCTGAGAGAGTGTAGCTTGCTGAAGGTCACTCAGTGGGTTTCCATGGCCAAGTGAATATTCCAACCCTGGTCTCCAGAATCATAGTCCAAGGCTCAAACCACTAAGCCATGCTGGCTCTCTTATGCTTTGCACCAAACTTAGAGAAACATTATTTTGTTTTATTGGGCTCAGTAGCCTTCAAGGCTGGTGTGATATGAGGCATGGGATTTCTCACATACAAATATGTGACTAAAGATTGCAAATCAAATTGTAAATAAGACTTTTCTCCTTTATTTATGCTAAGATATTTGATTTGCCCAAACACGTCCTTGTTTGCTATCCAGCGCAATGAGACTAAGTCCCTTAGAAGGCTTATTTCCGTGTAGGTGTGAATATTATCTGTCATGCCCTCACTGAAAGGAGTCCTCTCTTGAGGAAAGTCTGAAGTGTCTGGGGCCACATGGTGCCGACTGTAGAGAGATGGACCCTTAAATGGGGCAGGTAGGGGAACCTACTTCTAAAGAATCATAGAGTTGGAAGAGACCCCGGGGCCATCGACTCCAGCCCCCTGCTATGCAGGAACACCCATCAAAGCATTCCTAACAGATGGCCATCCAGCCTCTGCTTAAAAATCTCCAAAGAAATAGACACCAACACACTCCATGGAGGCAGCATCTTCCACTGCCGGACAGCTCTGACCGTCGGGAAGTTCCTCCTGAGGTTCAGGTGGAATCTCCTTTCCTGCAGCTTGAATCCATTGCTCCTTGTTAAAATTAAAAGGAAAGGAGCTCAGTGGACGAGGTAGGGCCTCCCTGTGGAAGCTCAGGTGGAAGGCACACGCAAGGCAGAGGCAACCCCATGCAGTGCCCGCCCACAGACGGGAACTCCTGAGGAGCAGATTTCATAGATCTCACCGTGCTAAATCTCTTGCAGCACAAAAAGTTTGCATGCGTAGGGGAGGAAATGCAGCAGCATCTTTAAGAGAGCCAGGGTGGTACAACGGTTTGAGTATTGAACCATGAACATGGAGTTCTATTCCCCGCTTGGCCATGGAAGGCCACTGGGTGACCTTGGGGGCACCACATACCCTCAGCTGCAGAAAACTCCATGATAGGTTTGCCTTAAGATCTCCATAACAACAATAACCTTTAGACTTTTTTAAATTTCTGCATGAGTTTCCCGGATATAAGCTCACTTCTTCGGATGCAGTGCAAAGGGATAATAAACATTCAGGTATAAAGTGCATCCACACAGCTGTGCGAGTGGGCGGTACTCATTTGACACACCAGTGCCCCTGCTCCCTTTCAGTCTTGCCTGCAGCAGTCCCCTTGCGTAAAGGGCCTGCTCACATGGGGTGTGGTTGGCTTAGACCCTGGACTTCTCCCCACCCACAGAGCACGCCTGACCCAAGGAAAAAGACGGTTGCACTGGTGATAAAATTAATCTGTATTTACTGAAAAGAAACCACCCTGCCATTTTAGGGCAATGATCTCAGCAAAGCAGCCATGAGACATTTATGAGTACCTGCCATTATTTGCTTAAACTGCTGGTTCAGTCTTTCTCACTGTTAAACCCCCACTTTGGATAACCCTCCCACAAATCCAGTAATCCTGAATTTGTTGTGACGTTTTTCATCATTTCTTTTTTTTTTTTTAAAAAAAAAATAAGCTTTAACATCTGTTTTTCTTGCTATGGCCAGTGCTATCTTGGACCCCTGCTATTTCAGGTATAGTAGGCAAACCTGCCTCTGAACAAATTTTGCCAAGAAAACCCTATGATTGGGTCACCTTAAGGTCCCTGTGAAGGGGTTAAATCCAATGCTACTTGAATAGGGAAAAATAAGCGAATTGAATTGTGTCTCTGAGTGAAACAGCAGATGTCTTTGTCTTATCTCAAATTTTAGGAATGGCCGTGCAACACTCACTCAGGCGTCTGGGAACTAAGGGGGAGTAAGCATACTCCCTACTACCTCATTTTGGCAATATGCATCATTTTGTATCATTTTCTAACTAACTCTTTGTTCTCTTCTGTACACGTGATGTAATGGGAAAGTTAACCAGAGAATCTTTTCCAACTGTGATGGGCTGGCTAAATGAATGATTGATTGCTGACATAGAAAACCAAAGGTATATAGTGATGCTACCTCAATTAATTGGCAGGACAATCCTGGAATATTTGTCGTCCTTGCGCAAGTAATTGTTAACAATAAAAAGGCTTTTTGATTTTCCCCTGGAAACCTGGTCTTCGTCTCTTTTCTGGCCACAACACCTGTAAGTCAGAAACAAGTTGAAGGCACAAGACAACAAGGAGCTGTGGGGAATGGGTGGAGGAAGCAGCTTGTAATAGGAGGTGGCAGCTTGCAATAGTTCTGCAGTTTTCAGAGAACTGTAATTTTGGAAAAATCCTCCAAATGCCTTCTAGTCCAACCCCGTGCCGATCAAGAATCACAGCTAAAGCACCCCCAAGAAGGGGGTAGCCAACCATGGTTTAAAAACCTCCCATAAAATTGTCACGGTCAGATATCAATCATCATGAACAAATTCTTCCCAATATTTAGCTGTTTTCTTGCTTGTGGATCTTAAAGGAGCTCACTGAGCAGGGCTGGGTGCAAAATTGGAGCAGTGGCTGGGACGAATGAAGACACAGAATTCTTTGCAGTGCTAGAACTGAGGTCACTATTGTCTGGCGCGCACACACACACACACACAAAATCCAAAATGTTTGGAAATATTTGTTTGGATTAGATGTCCCAGCATCTCCTTTACCCCAGCAAGCAGGGTCTCAGGGCAGGGGAGATTCAGGGAGCTACAGATACAAACCTAAGCAAGCGTGTCGGCCACGTATGAAGCTAACAATATCTTTTTTTTTTTTTAAAAAAAAAAGCAAATCCTTTTTGAAGAGATACGATTAAAACATGGCATAAAATGGGCGTGTATGTTAGCACCCTCACTTTCTCCAATAGCACCATTTCAACTCTAAAACATTTTTGTATAAAGGATAGCGTGGAACAGTTTAAATAACGGAGACCCAAAGGGAATTTTTAGGGTCAAAGATCTTCTACATAAGGGCAAATTGACAACTAGGGAACAACTGCAACTAAAAAAATTACAAGACATTACAAGAAACTGGCTGCTTATAAAGGAAGTAATGTGTTAGTGAAAAAGCCAGCTAAAAGACCAGGAAATTTGAGAGCTCTTACGAAGTATAAAATGATCTGTGTTGTAGAAGAACCCACTGCTAAAGATTAAGCGATACAGATTTTTGGCCGGTTAATTGAAGAAAAGTTCCACATTCAGTCGGGGGCTGGAATGGCATGAAAATCTGACATTACAAAAAAGAAAAGAAAAGAAAGAAATTACGGAGCTGGAGTGGGCTAAAATATATTCTGTAGTTCTGTCAAACTCAGTGTCCACAAACATAGTAGAATCCAACAAGTATAGGTTAAATTTACTTATTTATTTAATTTAATTTAAATTAAATTTACTTATTCTAATTGTCACCATTCTCTTAGAAGGGCTGCATTATCTTTGGTACCCTATATGTCATGTGTGTGTTTCATCTAAAACAATCAAACAGTTTTGAATGGACGTGGTTAATTTCATTATGTAAATGATAGGACAGAAAGTAATTTTTCGTGAGAAACTGATAAGATAAAGAGCATTTTCAAAATAAAGAGCTTATAAATAATGTGCTGGTAGCAGTGAGGCAAGAAATTGCAAGTTATTGGAAAACTGCAAAAGATTTAAGCGCTAATAAATGGTTAAGTCGAGTCTGGGAGGGTGCCTTAATGGAAAAGTTAGCATGTAGTGTTAAATCAATAAGAGACCGCAGAATGGATTATAAATTTTGGGCAGCATGGTATCTGTTTATTCTGCATGCAAATTGAAATGTAGAATTAATAAGACCACCAAGTTAAGTTACTCATCTTTGGCAAGATATTTTTTTTGAAACAGATAGGCATAGTTGTAATGACAATGAGATCTGGAGAAGAAATAAGTTTGGAAAACTAGAGGAATGGTACACAATAATGAATGGTATGTTTAATAATAATATAATAATAAATGTTATTTGTTATCTGCCGCTCCACAAGGCTTGAGGCGTGGCACAGCATAGATAGAACTAAAAAATCATAGTTAAAATACACGAAAATGCTTAATATACAAACATTTAAAATACATTATAATTAAAATATATTATAATCAAAAGTACAATTAAATATAGACTGGATAGGCCTGCTATTTGATAGAGACAGAGAAAAGCAACCCTACAATGTTTTTGTTTGCTTGTGCTATTTATTTTTTTCCCGTTTGTTTAGTTTAATTTTGCTCTGTTTGAAAGGTGATTGTTTATTGTTTGTCCAATTCATGTAAAATGAAATAAAAGGTAATAATTTTTTTTAAAGGTTGTTTCTGAGTTATGGTGACCCCAAGGCAACTCTGTCCTAGGGTTTTCTTGGCAAGATTTGTTCGGAGGACAGGTAGGTTGCCACTGAATTTTTCCAAGGCTGAGAGAGTGTGACTTGCTCAAGGTCACCCGGTGGATTCGGGGATTCAGGCTCTTTTCTCCTAGAGACCTGGTCCACCACTATCATCCACTATGCCACATTACTTTGCCATACTTTTAGTGGGACGTTTGTAGTGATTTACTGGATTGGCCTCTTCCAACGGTTTTCTAGAACTGTGTCATGGTTTGCTGAGGGTGATTTTATAATTTGAAATTTACTTCTACTTTCTTTTTTTTTTTTTCCTAACAAAATTCTGAGAGTTATGGGGCATAGTGCAAAAGTGCTATTTCACTGATTTTTTTGAGTTGTTAATGAAACAGATCTTTGGCGTTATACTGCTATGAGAAAGAAAGCGAAGCGAAAGCAACATGTTGTTCTGGCATGTCTCCGAATTAAAAAGGAACCCACCTTAGGGTGGAAACAAAATGTTGCAGATGGTGCCAGGAATTGACAGAAAGTAGTTCAGGGCAACAAAAATGTTGCTTGGAGTTTTTAAAACAACAAGAATTACAACAGCCCAAGAAGGACAGCAACTAATACTCCTGGCACATATGCTCCTTTTAGAAGAGATGTAGATGGCTACCATACAGAAATCCAGAGCCGTAGAAATTGAGAGGGGATAACCTCTTTCTGGAGCTATCAACCCCCCCACCCTCCATACAGATATTTTTCTCCTTCCTTCCTTCCTTCCTTCCTTCCTTCCTTCCTTCCTTCCTTCTTTGCCCAAAGCCTCCTTACTTACAAGAAAAGGAGGAGAAATATGCAGGTATTCCTGCCTAGTCACCCCTCAGGGGATGATGAAGGGCTTATCTTGAGAGAAGAGATCCTGACTTGGGCCACCAGCCCCTCCCGAAACTGCAACCCCAGGATTCCATGGGATGTTGAAAGTGGAATCATAGCGCTCTAACAGTCTAGTGCAGAAATGGACTTGGAGCAAGCCACCCTGGACCAATCTGTCCCTTACTCACCCAGCACATTTTCATCTGTCCAGTTCCAAAACTTTGTCTTCTTTGTCCTTTGTCCACCTTTACTTTATTTCCTCTTTGTCAGCAGAGACAGGTGTGGGAAAAATCTTCCGCAGGTTCAGCGATACCGCAGTAGTATTTACCTGCGAAGTGGGCTGGGCTTCATGCCAAGGGGAAGGTGAAAGAAGTGAACCACATGCTTTGTTTGGAAAGGTTTCTTGTGATCCTCTAAGAGTGGACTGAACATTTTCCCCATCTCTAATAAAAAGCGGGGTATCTAAGAATGGCTAAACCTTCTCCTCTGTCCTCCAGAAATATAGGACCGGTCTAGCCAAAGACGGGAGAAATAACTGACAGGCAAGCTGATAGTCCTGAATGTTTCGCTACTGAGAAAAAAGCCTTACATTTCATAAAGTGAAAGGAGAGGAACAGCTTACTATTTGGCTAAGCTTAGGCCATTTCTGCACTAGACTATTATAGTGCTATTATTCCATAGGATGTTGGAAGTGGAATAATAGCACTATAACAGTCTAGTGCAGAAATGGCCTCAATGAGAGAGCCCAGAGTCCAAAAACTGGCCAGTAGTCTTGGCAAGCAGCTAGAAGCTTGCAAGAGAATAGCAGGACAAGGCTTGCAAAACAGCAAAAGCTCTGAATAACCAGCTAAGTAAAGCAATGGAGAGTTAGCTGGAACGGGGAAACGGGCAAGTAGATGCTAGCCTGTGGTGACTCTGTGGCCTGTAAAGTCTGGAGCACAGAGACTAGGCCAACGGGAGAGGGAACAACCACTGAACTTAAAGTCTGAACTTAAAGTTGCCTATAGCCTCAGTAAGCTTCATTGTAATATTAACTTTCATACTCCCAAGCTATGATTTGGTGTTATAATTTGGGGCCACCTGCATGCAGATGTGCAGTGCTTGAATGCTGACATATGCATTCGTGACATCGTTGCCTCTAAGTATGGGGCCATCTTATCGCCGGGGAGGACCATGTAACCTTTGAAGACTATGTAAGATGTGGTTTGTCTTGTGTTCGGGGAACACTTGATTTGCTGTGTGTTTTGTGTTCCTGATTCTGCAGAATCTGAATTAAACTTTCATCTCTCTCTATCTCAGTGTGGTTTATTGGCTAGTGTGCTGGGCACGAACTTTGTGCAGAGGCCCTTCTCTGGGAAAAAACCAGGTGACATTGAGACACAGTTGTTGAGCTGGGATGTAAGCATGTCTCAGCCGGTGAGGGGCCCCATTCTTGGTGCCAAGACTGCAAGCAGCTTAGGAATGTTCCTGGGTATGTGCAGAGTACATTTCCTTGTGCAAACTGGAACCATGCCCACAACCATAGCAACATGCTGGTAAGGGAATATTGTGTTGTGACCTGCAGAAACCTGGCATTAAAGCCACCTTGCAAGCCATCATCAGCAGTTTCCTTCATTTTCGTACCATTTTTTTTAATTGGGTAGAAAAATTATATAACGCTAAAGAGAATAAAAAGAGGAAAAAGAAGGGGAAGATAAAATAAATAAAGCACTTCCCCACAAAAAAAATAGTAGAAGTACAGTAATGAAAAATGAGTTTAGAGTGTTCGGTAAAGCTCATAAAAAAATATCCAGATAAATATTTGCTTTGTATATTTGCTGAGTTCAGTTGTTGAAAGGATTGTGAGCTCCTCAGTCTAATGGCAGGCCGATACTTGTCTTTCCTGTCTTGTAGGAAGCATCTTCTAGCTCTTAAAACAGCATGGAAAATCCTGATATGAAGTAATAGTAAATCCATTAGATAAAGTTATAAATGTCTGTCCATCATATCTCAAAGTTCCATGTTCCTATGTATTACAGCCACACATTCAAAAATCAATATTCTTTACATCTTTATATCCCCCCATACATTTCTGAAGTGTCATATCACTGATTCCCAATCTTTGGCACTTTTTTCCAAAATTATCTCCTCTTAATGCGTATGTGAACCTATCCATTTGTAACAGCTGAAGTGGAACCATAGCACTGTGATAGTGTCATGTGGAAGGACACCCAGTTCCTTTTCTGTGTCATTCTGGTATTTAGCCTGTTCCATAAGAAAGAAAGACAAGGCATGAGGCTCTCTGTCTGTGCACGTATGGGTACATACGCACATGAATGTGCAACTCATGTGCAGACTCTCAGACTCTACCTGTGCTATTTCATCCTGATGCAGGCATGAAGTTCAGGTGAACTTTCACCTTTCTTAGGAGCAGAATCATTGACTAGTAGCATTTCTGAAACATGCACTCTCTGTTTTTTGTTTGCAATGATGAAATGGAAACGTTGGTCTCAGCCTGGGAATGGCTGTATACATTGAACAAATTATCATGTCTGCAGTAAAGACCATATAGATCTTTTATGAATGCTTTCCACTTTGAAATGGCTATAAAATTGAAAAATAGGCACCTGTGAAGGAGGGAGTACATCACACCTGTTTTTATAGGAACTTGCCTTCCCTTTGTTGGTTTATGCGTCCATTCATTTGTGCCTTGTGTACTGTTGGGTTATACTTACATTCATCTCTTGCAGCACTTTCCATTGGGCATCATTTTGGGAGGAGGAGGAGGGAGAGGATGTGGCGACGACAGAGGCCTGAAATAAAAACTATGCTATATTCAAGATATAAACTTAGGCCGTTTCCACACTACGCTGTTCTAGTGCCATTATTCCACTTTGAACATCCTGTGGATTTCTGGGGTTTGTAGTTTACGCAGGCCAAAGATCTCTCTGGCTATGAATTCCAAACTAAATCCCTAAACTACAAACCCCAGAATTCCATAGGATGTTGAAAGTAGAATAATAGTATTATAACAGCGTAGTTAAGAAATGGCCATAGCCACCTACCTAAGAGAGCATTGTGGCTGTCCTGTTGGTGTTTTATGCACATGCAAGGTCTCTTACACAGGAAGTTTTGGCCATGGCAAGATGCCCACATTCCATTCACCTTTGCACAAACAGAGTTCTACAAGTGCACCTGTTACACTAGCAGTTATAGTTCTTGACTGTGTATAACTGCTCACCGATTCCTTTGATACACTACTTGATTCACTGGGATTGTGAAAACAACAATCACAGATACACAATTGGCAGCACATTGTTGGTATTCAGCAGAAGGACAGTATAGCACAACCCCCACATGGCTACTACCCAGGTGTAGACTGACACTATGGAAGTATGACTTAGGATCTCAGCTTTCACTGGGCAGCTGATTCAGTGAGTTTTGGCCCAGAAAGGTTTGTTCAGTTGCTTCTGGTCTCACTCCCTTTAGCACTACTCCAGGTGTGTGTTTGGGTGTGGGTGTCTTTTAAGCCGAAAGAATTTGATTCTCCAAGGCCACCGACACCTCCGTCAGCCTGGATACTGTTGATCCAAAGGAAGGTGCTTGGAAGAAGCGGTAAAGACAATCAAATGAAGACAATGGAAAGAGGTTTATTTAAAGAAACAGCATCCAGAGCAGAGCTTGTGGGAGGAACGCCTTACTATACCAGTATTCCAAGGGGATTCCAGGAGTCATGATCCAAGGAAGTTACTTTTCCAAGCTTTGATTTGGAAAAAGAGGAGACTGGGGTGCTCGCATCCCTATTCCTTTGCTGCTGTTTTTGCCCCTCTTCCTCCTCTTCCATTCCTGCTTCTTTTCATGTTCAAAAAATATACATTGAGGCAACAGAGCACAGCTTTCCACAGTGTGATGATTTGTAATGTTGCATTATAACATTGATTTTGGGGTATGTTTTCACTATGTTATAGTTGTTTGGGGAAAAAAGAGATGGTTATGAGTCCCAGTTTTAAGAAAAGGTGCCTGCAGTTCTGCTTCTGCAACACTGAAGTGCATACACACTTCACAACCCCTTTTATAGGAAACTTAAAGAAGGCTGTGCTACTATCAGTTGCAAAGAAAAGAAAAATATTGAAAAGAAAAATATGGGGCTTTACAGGTCAAAACCAGCATTTTGCATTCTGGTCAACCATTTGTAGCCAACCTTTAGTTTTGCCCTAGTCCAACCGGCCATGAGAGTCAGAGTTGTTATTTGCAATGGCTTGCACTAGATGGTGCTAAAGGATAAACTCTGACTAGGATGGTGCGCATTCAGTATGTTTTACACGGCACTGGACAGCAAACATAGTAGACTGGCTGATGAGCAACTGGCTTGTTGAGATGATAAAAGCTCCCTGGGATTACAAATGCACAAGTGATGAGACCACTTCCTGAAAGAAACAGTGTGAGGTTATGTCTAAATTTCCTTTGGCTGTTGACCTCACTTGCAAGTGATACTTATTTAGAGCTTCAAAAAAGAGCCCAAATACAATCTGAAACTAGAGGATTTTAAAGAAACTTCTTCTAGGTCTCCTGGAGGTGATGGTCCAGCAGTTCTCCAAAGCAATGGCCAAACCACTGGTGTGCTAACCATTGTAGTCCTCTAGATACTTACTTGGCAGAAGGATGTTTAAGAGAAGGTGGGTCACTGAGCAATCCTGTATGTCAGGGATAGGAAATTTGTGCTGAACTACAGCTTCCAAAATTCCTTTTCTGGCTAAGGTAGATGCTCCTAACACTGCATGGTTCCCACTGTTGGTGCACACTCAAGATGGGGAATCTCATTCAAATGGTGGGCCAAACACAGTTTCAGAAAAAAAAAATCAGGGGGGCACAATCTAAGGGAGTGGGCAGAGCCAAAGAGCTAAAAATGTCAATGCATTTTCATTTAAAAATCTCATAGTAAGTCAGACTTTGGAGAGGCATTTAAACTTTTATAGAATGGAGGACATGGAACATTTACAAAGGCTGGGACTTCTCCCCAAGTTGCAGAAGGGAATGTGGCCATCTGGAAACTCTAGTCCCCAAATCTATTGACAGCTTGACTTAATGATTGATTGACTGACTGACTGACTGATTGATTGATTGATTGATTGGAGGCTCCATCAACAGAAACACTATTTCCATGTCAGAAAAAGCCATCACTTCACAATTATTTCACCCTAGGCCATTTCCGCACTGCACTCTTTTAGTGCTGTTATTCCGCTTTCAACATCCTGTGGAATCCTGGGGTTTGCAGTTTAGGGAGGGGCCTCAAAGACCCCTTTGAGGCCCCTCCCTAAACTGCAAACCCCAGGATTCCACAGGATGTTGGAAGTGTAATAACTGCGCTAGAAGAGTGTAGTGCGGAAATGGCCTTAGTCAGACTTCACTTCTGTCCATTTCTGAATTCTGCCCAGGCCATTAATTCCCTTGTCATACGTTGCTTACCCTCAAGTTGTTTCTCATAATATTGAACTAGAATCCACCCTTCCTTCCATAACTGAGACCCTTCAGTTCTAGCCTTTCCTTCTAGGGCAGCTGAGACCAAATCAATGCCCTTATCCATTGGAAGCAAGTGGCTCCACAGTCTATGTGATGGTAAATCCATTCCAGGTTTGTAGTCAAACTTTAAAGAAGCAGTCCAAAGTGTTAAATCTGTCACCCCAAAAAGACCCAGTGCCCTGGATACCTCCTTTAGACAGACCTGGAGTTGATTCCCTGCCCCCTACACTGACATAAAAATCACAGATCCTCCACTGTTACAATCTATGGGATGGGAATTTAAAGAATGCTCTTGGGCACCCTCCCTCATATTCAGCCTTTATGCATAGGACTTAGCATCTGAATGCTCAACCATCATTTTGGCTTCTGATGGACCCATTCCAAGTCACCTCCATCCTTCTTAAATCCAATTGCTGGAACAGCTGGCTGGTTCTGCAGGCGTTATTCTCTAACTGGCCAACAGGATGTATCTCCGCATGAGAACCTGCCCATCGGATCTTCTGGAGAGATCTGTTTGTTTCACCTCCCTGAAGGTACATCTGGTGGGAACACAGGAGAAGACCTTCTCAGTTGCTGCCCTAAGGCTCTGCAACTCCCTTCCAAGAGAAACTCAACTGGTGCCCTCCTTGCTTGCCTTCTGCAGGTAGGAGAAGGCTTTCCCTTGTTTAAGTTGACCTTTGACGGCTGATTGCTCAGAAGGAAGAGACCTTTAACAATGGGCTGTATTGTTTTTATTTGCTGTTTTTTTTTCTGTTTAACAGTCATGTTTTTAATTGCTTCAAATCCTGATGATAACTTAATTATATTTTAGCTACTGCACAGTGTGAATTTTTCAGCTTGTTTCTGTTTCAGCTTTCAGAATCTGCCTTGTGTCCCAGAAGTGGGGAAAAGTTGGGATACAAACCAACAGCGACAAGAAGATTTTGGACACAGACTACAATATCCAGAATCCCCGAGGGACTCTGTGGCCACAGGCCATGGTGGCAGAGGGACGGTTGTGAAAACTGAACTCCCCCAAAGTAACATTTCCAAGCTCTGGTATAAACTGAAGCTGAATTGTAAAAGCGAATTGCAACAGTGTGGTGGGGGAGAAACTACCTTCAGCATTAGAACAAATACAACAGAACTGAATGTGATCTTGAGTTATTAATACTCGTAAATATAGCTAAAAGTTTCTTAAAAAGCTGACATTTCCATTAATTCTGCCTTGAGGGAAAAGAGAAGGAGTGCAGCTCCTGAGCAGAACACTCACACTTGTTTTAAAATGTGCAAAAGGAGACAATGGAGCTTTTAAGGGCTAAAATCCACTTTATTTTCTCTCAAGTTCCTCCCCGGGGATTTGACAAAAGCCTCTGGGTATCTAATGACAGGACTTGGTGGAGAGCTGCATCCCTTTTCAGTTTGCAGCGAGGCGCCAAAGGCCTTTGAAAATCAACAACAACAGAAGACAGGCCATAGGACTAAGGTTTGGGCAACAACGCTCAACTACGCCAATGGTGCAATGCGAAATTTAAGTCGTGAGCCCCTATAGATGGGATGGGTTTCAGGTAAACACAGTTGTGCGCATTTTAAAAAAAAAAAATCTAGACCAAAATTTCCAACGCTGAATTTATAGGGTGTTTTTTTTTCATCTCCACAATTCAGCTTTTCATTTCTCCAGTTTACAGATCCTACCTGTCTGTCAAATGCTAAAGGACAGGATCCCCCTATATGACCCTTTCCCAGGTTTTGAGACCTCCACGGTTCTTGGTTCCTTGCAGGCATGTCAGCGGTCCTTCTTGGTGGCTTCTCCCAGGCTTTGGGACTCCTTTCCCTGAAAGAGTAAACAGACCCCTTCTACCGTAGCAAGTCGAGGCTCTGTTCGGTTGTTCTTGTTGCTTTGGCAGGCATCTGAGTGGTGGCTGTTTATGGAGAGGAGCATTAAAGGCTTGTGCTCTACAGCGTCTGTTTTCCACTTTTTGATTGACATGTTTTATATTTGTTTAAAAAATTCTGTTGGTAGGTATTCAGGTCTTTTTCACAGGAGGTGTAAGGGAACACTTTCCACTTTTGAAATGTGTACTTTATGATTATGACTGTATACTTTCCTGTTAAATATTATTTTCTGTGCCAGTGCATCTTTCAGGGGGACACAATTGCTATGAATGATTTTATGTGAGGATAAAAATGGAGAGGGGACAGCCATGTACACTGGAGGAAAGGTGAGATATAAATGTAACAATAATATTCAGAATTAACATTGCATGTTAGCCACGTGCAGTCAAATACTAACTACTGCTGCATGTCATGTGCTTTCAGCTGTAGTGTTCTGTCTTCCTTTGCTTCCCTTCCTCTTCTTCCTCACCTCTTCCCAAGGCAGTGACTCCAAAGGGTTAGCTGTGCTGTTTTTGCTCCTGTTTTCCAAATTCATCTCTGCAGTCACCAGAAACCAACAATTAACTCTCCGAAGATGCCTTTACTGTGGCACAGAAGGAACCTTTTATCCACTCCGTGTAAAATTCTTCTTTCTCCTTTTTATTCCTAGTTTTCAGGAATATAAAACTTTACCGCATTTGCTGCAAAGCTCCATACTTTGCCTTGTCATTTATGACTCCCTCTGCAGATATATCTCACACAAAAATAAGACTTTCATCTCTCCAGCACTTGTCTCAGAACTCGCAGCGGCTCGCAGCGGTTTCATTAATAGGTCGGTGCCTATAAATCCTTCTGTCGGTCATATCACATCTCCGTCCTGCCAGCCCTCTGCAGTACCTAGGCACCTTCCAAAGGTAAGCAGACCGCTTCTTGCGAAGAACTGATAGTGTGATGTTGATGGGGAGATGGCAGGGAAGGTTGGCAGGTCTCCAGGCTCTGCCCAAACTCCGAGAAACTGCTCTACTTTGCTAGGCACGGACCTCATAATTTCCGGATGCGGGGAAGGGGTGGCGCTTGAGCCCATCCCAGAACCATGGAATCACAGAATCCCAGGCCATTTCCACACTAAACTGCTCTTATTCCACTTTCAACCTCCTATGGAATCCTGGAATTTGCGGTTTAGGGAGGGGCCTTTGGAATTCTCAGCCAGAGAGCCCTTTGGCCTCAGTAAACTACCAGCCCCAGAGTTCCGCACAGCATGTTGAGAGAGGAATAATAGCACTATAGCAGTGTAGTGTGGAAATGGCCCTAGAGTTAGAAGATGCCACAGGGGCCATCCAGTCCAGCCCCCTTCTGCCACGCAGGACTAAACCACCAAAGCACTCAGGACAGAAGAAAATGGTTCTAACCATTTTAAGAACACTCATGCCCTTGTTTGGAAAACCCCATCAATTTTTCTATTTATCTGTTTATGCAGTTTATTTTATCTGTTTATACAGCATTCACCACTAATACAGCTATGCTGGCTGTGGAATTCCAAAAGCCGTATTCCCTCCCCCAAAAAACAAAATGGTATGCAGACTTTGTAAAGTAAATTGGAAAAGCAACTTTGGGGAGTTGAGATCCCAGAATCCTCCTGTTGGGAAAGGCTTTAAGGAAAACGTTAATTTTCCTTTTCAGCCCTTTCCCCCGTGCTTTGAGCAGGAAGGTTTGAGTCACCTGGCATCACTGGTGCCATCTCTCCAAAGTGTGCCACACAGCTGACATGTTCCAGAAGCACCCTCTCTCCACTTCCCTGCTGATACAGTAGCAGCCGCAGCCGCAGCCGCAGCCGCAGCAGTGCATTGAGTTATATGACTGTGCTTATCCAACTGTGTGAGGAATTAGAACAGGTTGTACACCTGCCTTGTTACATAAGGCCCCCTGACACGGCCTTGTGGAAGGTGTTTCAACACGCTCTCAGCTCTGTTTACCAAGAAGCAGCCTCACTTCTCTCTCACTTGGCAGAAGAAGTCAATACAAATTCCTACGGCTGCCTGATCCCTGGATAGAGCTGTTTGCCTCGTTGCGACAGCAGGAGCCGGGAGTCCCGAAAGCTGCGGAGCTCACGGCCTCTCCCATTTCACCCCCACGCATGGTGGAAATACTTCGCGAGCTATGATGAGGCTTCCATTAAGAGGAATAGGTGAGATCCAGATAAAAGGAGGACAGGGCTAGAGCATGTGTTTTTCCCAGGTCCCCCATGCTGGCGGAGCTTCAGGAAGGCTTAACACCAGCTCATGGCAATTTTATTCTTGGATCTGCACACCACCGCCAGGGCTTCTGCAACAAGAACTGGCATGCATCTCTTGACCCTGGCTTTTCACTCCCTGTCTTGTTCTAAATGGGTGGAGATGACTGTCCAGGCTTTAATGCAAAAATAAAAATGTTCTCTACCCCTAGGGTTGCTTGCTGGGAGTTTCTTCTGCCAATCTTTAGCCCCAGGGAAGCAAAGCCGTTTTCTGAGACTCTAAGAAGTACTTGGTGACCTGGCAACCCCAGCTGTGACCTCAGAATCAACATTATACCTAATCAACATTATACAGGGAGGATCAGAGTCCACTGGATTACTGTTTGCCCCATTTTGCTTGCCTCCCTCCCTCCTTCCCTGTCTCCAGGGTGCTCCCATGGCTATTTAGTGTCCAGTTGCACCAAGGATGCTATTCACGTAACAAACACCAAGAGGAACAACTGAGGAACGCATATATACTACATACCCTGAATATTCTTCCACAGCATTTCCCTTGTTTTCAAATGTCCCAAAGTGGTGTGGAAGAATTATTCTGCAGAGAAAAACATGTGGGTTTTTCTGTGCAACGCCCTCCCCATTTTCTGCACAGAAAACAGGAGGGTTTTTTGCACACACACACACACACACACACACACACACACTGTTTCTCTCTGCTGATAATTCATCTACAACACTTGGGGACATTTGAATACCAGTAGAAATTGCCCCAAATTCACACTGACATAACATTCTTTCCAACAGAGCTTCCTGGATGTCAGGAAACGTGTTTATCAACCTGGGAATGAATAAATATGAATATTCCTTCCCTTCCTCTAGCCAGGGGCCTCTGACAAGACTCCAGACTCCACGGCCAGCAATTACTTTGCAAGGCCATGGCTGTTGGGTGAGAAGCGTCTCACTGGAAATTGCCTTGTTTCAAACAGGAACCAAGGCAGCGGCGGATGGGGGCCGAGGAAGATAAAACTCCGGCAGCCGGGATGTTGCCCGCCACCAGGCCCAATGATCTCGCACAGATGGTGGAGAGATAAATGGTGCCATCTTTTTACTGGAGAGCTTGAGCCATAATTTGTACCAGACATTTATTAGACGCAGTCCTCTCCCTCCCTCCCTCCCTCCCTCCGCCCCACTCTGCACATGCAGCTCTCCCCCTCTCTTTCGCGAGAGAGTGTGGTAGGAAGCAGAACCCGACGTTAATAACATGTCCCCGCACTTCGGCCCCTCTCCATTTCTCTCCGCCAATTTTCTCCCGCAGCAATTTATAGGTTAGTTTGATGCTCGAATTGCCGGGTCTGTTCAGTAATATGTATTCTCTGTAAGTATTCCCTGCTGTGGTGAATCCTAAGAGAACTCCATCAAATAATTATCTCTCCCCTCCTTTTTTTATTCACAGCCTTTTCACTTGATCTGCATCACTATAAAATATTTCAATGGTTCCTCCCCCCACCAACCCACAACTACTCTCTTTGCGCATAGCCTTCCTCCGATTGTAAAAATGTATTTATGTACAATGTTAAATCCATCTAATGCAATCCTCTGTCTTGGCTCTTTCCCTCTTGTGATGCTCCAGAGGCCGTGAGACCTTCTCAGCTGGTTTGCCTTCAGCAACAATACTTGGCATACTTAGCACATTATTACTGCACATCTTCTGGCTCCACAAAGTCCAAAACTTGTACAGTTTTGGGGAGTGGGTGGGGTCCCAGTAATATTTTCACTTCCAACTCATACTCAGGCAGTGTGATATATGTTGTGAGTAGGGTTGCCAGTCTAGGACTCCGGGCCAAAATCTGAGACCAGGAGACAATCCCTTGTGATGCCACGGGACCTCACAAGTTCTTCCCAGTGCTAAAGCAATAAAAGGTTTCTCTTTCCCTCAAGAGAACATAATACCCACCAAGTCTCCTTCCTGGTTTTATGAACACTCCAAACCTTTTGTATATCACCCCCTTTTTTGCCCTGCACCTGAGGGTGGCTCACAGGTAGAGCATCCTTGAGCTTAAAGTCATAGAATCCTAGAGCTGGAAGAGACCCCAGGGGCCATCGAGTCCAACCCCCTGCTATGCAGGAACACCCATCAAAGCATTCCCAACAGAGGACCGCCCAGCCTCTGCTTAAAAACCTCCAAAGGAGGAGGCTCCTCCACACTCCATGGAGGCAGAATCTTCCACTGCCAGACAGCTCTGACCGTCAGGAAGTTCTTCCTGAGGTTCCGGTGGAATCTCCTTTCCTGCAGCTGGAATCCATTGCTCCTTGTCCTAGTCTCTGGACCGGTAGAGAACAAGCCTGCTCCCTCCTCAACATGACATGAAGTCATGCCTCTTCAGGCCTTCTGTTGTGTTCTTCTAGTGTCGTGAGCACAGGGAGGTATTGCCTGCATGCAACTTGCTTAAGAGGCCTGGCAGCATGCCTGGCACATCGTGTTCAATCCATGCTCCTTCTGGCACTTGTCCAGACTCTTTCCTGTCACATGCATCCATTCACGTGGCACATGAGGGACATCCGGGAGGTTCAGGTTCACTACAATCCACACAGGGAAATAAGAGATAAATTGGTCAAGAAACCGTGGCCAAAATCCTGTATTAGCTACTTAGTCAAGCATACCTAACTGTGTAACTTCTCCTGACCTACCGCTGCCCCAGACCTGATGTAAATGTTATTCACCCATGCTCTGATTGCCAGAAGAATGGACCTCCTTCTCCTCATACAGCTGATGACTGGTAAAGGCATGAAGCTGGAACGTGTCCAAAGGAGCGCGAAAAGGCCTTGAAACCATGAAGCCCTGTGAGAAATAGCCTAGGGAGCTTGGGATGTTTAAGATGGAGAAGAGAAGGTGAGGAGGGGACATGATAGCCATGTTTAAATATTTGAAGGGATGTCATATGGAGGATGGAGCAAGCCCGTTTCCTACTGCTCCAGAGATTAGGACACAGAGCAATGGATTCAAATTACAGGAAAAGAGATTCCATCTAAACGTTAGGAAGAAATTTTTACTGTTAAGAAATGTTTAACAGTGGAATAGATTGTCCCATAGCGTTGTGGAGTCTCCATCTTTGGAGTTCTTTAAATAGAGGTTGGATGGACATTTTTCAGGGATACTTTATTTGTATATTTCATTACAGGACTAGATAACCTTTGCTGCCCCTTTCTACTGTGACAGCCTGTGATTCTAGCCAAGCATTGAAGCTACACCTTGCCACTGGAACAGAAAAAGGTCCTTTGTTTTGAGGACTCATAGCTGAGTCTGAGGTTGGCTGTGGGGGAAGAAGAAAAAAACCCAAATCACCCCTGTGGAGAAGGCCCTAGCAAAGGGTTAACCGTGTGTATAAAATGGATTGCAATTTTTTAGTGATTCAGTATAATCACAGTCTAGCAGCAGGTTGCTTTTCCAGCAGGAGGGTTTGGAATTATTTTCTGGAGTTTGCAATATAGAACTTAAATTAAGCCTCAGAAGTCGGGGGAGTGCCGGCGCATCCCTGATGCGGTGCTAAATTCTCAGCGGCGCAGGGCTTTTGTATTAAAGCCTTTCGCTGGCAATTAGGTTCATTAACTATCACAATACTTTATTTATGGCTCCGCGTGCCATATGGTTTCCCAGCTAAAGAATGGCGCCCGCTCTAGCGCGGACCATTTGGCATCATAAAAATGTTAACAAATAACGTTACAGCGCTTTCACTCTGGGGAAAGGGGGTGAAGTCAAAAGGGCTCCCCAGGTTGGCAGGTCAGGAGCAGTGGGAAGGAAGATGGAAACATTTCCCCCCCCCTTTGCTCCTGCTCTTCTAGGGAGGGCAAAAAAGGAGTTTTTCTGGGCTGTTGGGTTCTTCTTAACAGGCATTAAAAATTGAGAGTATTATGTGGGTGGCTGTAATGGATCCAAAGGCTTTAAATACCCCAAAGGCACCAGATCCCATCTGATCTTGGAAACTAAGTAGGGTCAGCCCTGGTTAGTACTTGGATGGGAAACCATCAATGAGTACCAGGTGCTCTAGTCTATATTTCAGTGGAAGGAACTGGCCAAACCACCTCTGAGTATTCCTTACCTAAGAAATCCCTATCTCTGGCAGGCCTAAGTACCCTAAAGACACCAGACCCCGTCTTATCTTGGAAACGAAGCAGGGTCAGTCCTGGTTAGCACTTGCATGGGAGACCGTCAATGAATAACAGGTGCTGCAGGCTGTATTTCAGAGGAAGGAGCTGGCAAAACCACCTCTGAGGGTTTGTTGCCTAAGAAAACTCCATGAAATTCATGGGGTCAACATAAGCCAACAGGCATCTTAAAGGCACACACAAACATATGGACTCCCAAGCTGAGATGCCATGTAGGGATTGCGTTGCCCAAATCCCCACGTGCATGAATTGAGCTATGTGTCCTTTGTGCTGAATGGCAATGTTGCACAACTGAACCAAGGCACCAAATGGAGAACTGAAGGCCCAATGAGCAGCCATGCACCATGTATAGGTACATCCATGTGCAATGTATCTCAGTGAGCCAAGGCAAGGGCATGCACAACTTTGGCTCAGGTCCAGCATCAGGAGATGTACTGTAAAGTTTCACATGGGAGGAACTACGGCATATCTCCTTCCGACCTCCCCCAAATCCCATCTTTTAAGTTGCTGAAATTCTCCTCAACATGGTCATTTAGTGGGTAGCAAAGAGTGTGGCAGGCTGGAGAAGTGTCCAGCTATGTTCCTGCAGCTGGACATACGGGTAGAAGCATCTTCCATGACTTTTCAGGGGTCCACAGAGGTCTGGCAGACAACATCATTGCTGTGCATCCAACTATAGGATTCCAACTTCCACAACTACCAAGAAATTGAGCCAGAGGCCCAGACTGGTGTGGTGGTTTGAGGGTTGGACTGCAACTCCTGAGACCAGGGTTCCAATCCCTGCTTGCCCATGGAAATCCACCGGGTAGCCTTGGGGAAATCACACTCTCTCAGCCTCAAAGGAAGGCAAAGGCAACCCTCTCTGGACAAATAAACACACCCTAATTGCACTAACTAGCTACAACAAACACAAAAGAACTCAAATGAACTCTGTGCATTCATGGTAATAGAATAATCTTTTAGTCTTTTGTTATTTAGGTTTCATTATAACGTCTTAGATTATTTAAGCTTCAGCTATTCATTTACATTGTTTACGTATAGTTTTTTTTTCTTTTGCTTGTTTACTGTAGTTGTGAATTAGTTTGTATGTTTATGTTAAAATGAATATATGGGAAATAAAAAAAGAAAGAAATATGGGGGATGAAGGGGATATTTCATGGAGGAGGGGACAAAGAGGAGCCTTATTCTAGCCCCCTTCCCCATAATTAGAGCCCCACACCAATGCAACACAGAATCTCAGCTAAGAGCCTTGTTAGCCTTGAAGACAAACATATTTATGACAGCGGGAATTAAACCCAAATCCGTAACAAAAGCAACAAAAGCAGCTATTTGCCAAAGTCACATGTTTGCTTTCGGCAGAGCTCGATGCCAGGAGCAGACCCTTCACAAAGCCCCCGTGTGCCAAGGAGGCTGACCACCAAGTCTTCCACGTGGGCCACCCCCTCAATTCTCCTCAGGGGCCACTAGAGGTCAGCAGTGGCCACCGTGAAGGGACCACCAGGGAGCAGAAACAGCATCGGCCAGGCAATGCTTGCCACCCTGGTGAGGTCTCGCACTCAGGATTTTTCCCTTTGTTCCAAGCCTGACTTGGCATTTGGTAACCGCCAGTTTCCTGGCTTTGGCAAAGCACTGCATTTGCACTGAGAGGCCTAGGCAGGAGTCCAAAAGGAACAGAGGGAAAATAGCTGCTGTTTCTTTTTTGGTAAAACGGGGTTTAAAAATAAAAGAACCCAGCTTTTTGCTCCCCCTCCCCTCCACGTTAAAAATAAGCAGGTGCCGGAGAGCCAAAGCAGTTCAACTTGCAGAAGGGGTGTGGAAGCAACAAGCAGAGGACTCAACCTGCAGATGATGCTGGGGGTGAACAGCATCCGCCAAGGGCAACTGAGATCATAGAAATAGGGGCTGGCTGAGGACTGACCCCTTCTTGGCTCGCTTAGAATCATAGAATCATAGAGTTGGAAGAGACTCAGGGGCCATTGAGTCCAACCCCCTGCTATGCAGGAACACCCATCAAAGCATTCCCAACAGATGGCCATCCAGCCTCTCCTTAAAAACCTCCAAAGAAGGAGGAGACTCCACCACACTCCGAGGCAGCACAGTCCACTGCCGGACAGCTCCGACCGTCAGGAAGTTCTTCCTGAGGTTCAGGTGGAATCGCCTTTCCTGCAGCTTGAATCCATTGCTCCTTGTCCTAGTCTCTGGCGTGGCAGAGAACAAGCCTGCTCCCTCCTCAACATGACATCCCTTCAAATATTTAAACATGGCTATCATGTCCCTTCTTAACCTTCTCTACCCAGCTCTCTAAGGCGTTCTTCATCGGGCATGGCTTCCAGACCCTTCACCATTTCGGTCGCCCTCCTCTGGACACGTTCCAGCTCGTCGGCATCCTTCTTGAATTGAGGTGCCCAGAACTGGACACAGTATTCCAAATTACTTCCATTCATCCCTCCGGCTTTCTGGCCACCAGCTTAAATGGGGAGAAGGAGTTGCTCAGAGACAGAAACCAGCTGGTAGCCATTTGCAAAGGTGTCAGCAGGAGTCGCTGCCCAAATGGGAGGCAGTGAGCAGAGACCGAGATCCATATTTGTATCAGTAAAATGCTATTAATGAATGAACGAATCGCAACACTTCTATCTCATACTTTATCACAGGATCTCAGGGCAGTGTACAGTATAAACAATTTGAAACATTTCCCGATTAAAACCATAAATAATTTAAGATAAAGGCAAAAACCCATTAAATAAAGCAACAGATAAAACCACTTTGAAAGCTACAACAGTGTAAATGCATGGGCCCATCCACACTACAGCACTATAGTGCTATTATTTCATTTTAATGGCTATGGTTCCATCCTATGGAATCCTGGGATTTGCAGTTCAGGGAGAGGCACTTGGAGCTTTGAGGCAGAGAGCTCCGGCGCCTCCCAAACTATCCCTCCTGGGATTCGAAAGGATGGAACTGCAGCCATTAAAATGGAATAATAGTGCTATAACACTGTGGTCTGAATGGACTCCATATACCCTTTGAAATAAATTAGTCTCTGAAAGCTTTAATAAAAAGCCATGTTTGTGCTTAGTGCCAGAAAGCAACCCAAGCTGGCCCATGTCAGACTTTCAAAGGGACAGCATTCGACATTTGGGGTGCCACAAATAAAAAAGGCCCTGCCTCCTGTACTGTAGAAAAGGCCCTGCCTCCATAGTACTGCCCACAGTAGTTGGCCATAAATCCTTAATTTATCCTTTTTAAGTCTTGCTTTGGTTTGTTCTATTATTATTAATATTTAATTCTATGTCCGCATTGACTTTTTGTATGTTTTTAACCACATTCTTATCTTTTTAATTTGTAAGAAACCTCGAGTTCCAAATTTGGGGGGGAAGTGGGGTACATGAGGATGGTGATGGTCTTCCTTTTCCCATGCTGTGTTCCCATCAAGGTCAGAATCACACCCCAAACCCTACTGATTTCCAGCACTCCAAACCCCCACCACCACCACCACAAATCTGCCTGGAATGTGAATGCTAACAGGTGCCAGAGCTTGGAAAAATTACTTTTTTATATATCATATCTCCCAGAATCTCGCAACCAGTGCAGCCACAGATAGATGCCACTTCCTTTAAGCACAGCTACGAGTCCAGTTGTACAGATTGACAAGGAAGAAACAAAGACTGTGGCCAAGCAGGCTGAGAATCTGATAAGACTGTAATAGAAAAAAATGCTTACTGTACTCCCCAATGGGGTGGTAAATCAACACTGTGATTAGTCACCCAAGTGACCTTCCCATGGTTGTAAAGGAGCCCAGAAGTCCAGCAAGACAGGCAATCAAAGGGTCTTAAGCAAAGGCTGGAAATCTGACTCTTTTGGACTACAGCTCCCAGAATCCCCTGCTCACTTGCTGGAAGGACTCTGGGATCTGTAGTCCAAGAGAGTCACATTCCTGAGCTCTGGTCTGGAGATATGTGGGTCTAAACCAGGGGCAGGCAATCATATGGGGGCCAGCCAGGGGCCAGTTCTCCCCAGGTCCCTGTGGGCTGCACCCTCCTCACAGCAAGCCTAAGCACCTCCATTCTAATCTGCAGTCCTGCTCAAACTGGAGATGGGAAGTGACATTGTGTCTCCTCCTGTCACCACATTGAGAGAGACTGCAGAGAAAAATGGAGAAAAATCGGGTATTTGGTAGTAGTAAAAAATTCTGGAGGAAGCATTTTTCCATGTTTTCCTGTGTTTGAGTGGGTTCTCTCTCTGATTTTGGGGGCCAAAAAAATGCACCAGTTTTTTAAAAACAATTGGAGGGTTGGGGAGGGTTTTGCAGGATTGATGGGGTGGACAAATGGGGTACAGAGGTGGCCCGAAGGCCACCTTATGGTCACTGTGGTCTAAAGCAATGAACTGCTGGGAGCTGCGCAGGCAAAACATACCATTCTATTGCATGTTATTTCCCAAAATAAACGGGTGATTTTCCTGCCATGAACGGAGTTTCCTCCTTTGGCTGAGCAGGAGAACCTCTTCACCTACAATCGTGCCCAGCTAGATCACTCCAGTTTTTCTCTTGGGAGATGGAAAGGCTAGAAATGCAACAAAGAAGGGACCCACCTTTCCACACAACTGAGAAAGAAACAGCAATGGTTTCACAGAACGTTGTACCCAACCGGGATGACGTATCCATAAAGACCCTAATTATCTCAGAGGTACAAATGTTATCAGACATCTCAGTGGTGTAGGAATTTCCAGAACGATAAGATAGCCAAGGGCTGGCTGTATCTCCTGCAAATATTAAAAGGAATGAAATTGGTTAATAGGTAACTTGGCAACTGGCCCCAACGTTCGGGTGTGGCTTCCCAATCACACTTGCAACATCCTTCCTCCTGTTGCTCAGCATCTGGTAAGGTGGAGACCTCACAAGCCAATATTCCCTAATAGCCTTTTTTAATTTCAGTCCCCTGGGCCAAGATGGAAATGGGGCCAACGAAAGAACGAAGTGTTACAGCTTTGAGAGGGAGCCAAGAAGAAGGAAGCGCACCTGTCTCTTGACAACTGCCTAGCTTGCTGCATTGCAAAAATGGGCAGGATCTTTCCAATGTCTCAGGTCTCAGTTAAAGTGGAAGCATAGTGTGATAACCCTCAAGTGTGAAAGGGCCATGTCAACCTATCCTACCTCACGGGGGTTGTTGTTAGATGAAAAGGGGGAGATTCCTTCTTTTTCTCATTCTGTCTTCCATATTTCTCATCATGCATTCTGGCACCATATCCCTAAGTACCCCTGAAACCATGGTGAATATGTTTTGGCATGCAAAAAAGTGAAATTATTCATTTGCCAAAAATATTTCAAAAAGTGGGAGAGCATTTACTGGGAGCATCTCCTCTCCCTCCCTCCCTCCCTCGCTCTTTCTCTCTGCCTCTGAGCTATTTTTAATTGAATTAATGTATCCTTGTGGTTCTAATTGATACCACTTTTTCCTGCCAACTTTGCATGAGGTTGGCTGTCTCCTCTTACTGAGGAGCTGGGAAGTTATCCCCAGTCCTAAAATTGGAAGCTGCTCAAAACGTCAAGGGACAATGGGGTTCGCTGTCCCTTCTGCAAAATGTCCAATGTTTTAAGAGATGGGAAGGCAGGGGAGAGGAAGGAGAGATGGAAAATAAATATGTCTACAGGCAATAGAGCCAACAGATACACACACACACACACACACACACACACAGTGTTCCCTATGTTCATTAAGACATCAAGCAGCTCACTCCTTACTTCTGGCTTCAGTTCTCTGGAGTAGAAAGGAGAGTGTCTAAATATAGGCGCTGGAGAGATGATTAGGTCATAGGCTGTGAGAGGAGACATTTTAATGCAATTACAAACCAAACCATGCCTTGTCAGAGAGAAAGAGGAGCAGGGAGAGAACAAAACATGACAGCTCACTGCCCAGATGTCCGTTTTTGCAGCACAGCGAAGCTTGCCTTCCCTTGCTGAGTCACTGTTGATAACGTTTCTCGTTTTTTTCTTCTAAACTGGGGATGATGGGGGGGGGTCACACCGAAGGAATGAGAGAGGAAGAAATGAAGTCGGGGAATGCAAAACAGCTGGCCATGGATGTCCAAGTAAGCCCCAGCCACGGCTTCCCAGAGCTTGGGCTGCTGTGCTTTTCCTAAGTACCTACCACCCAGCAATTTATCTGTGGAAATGGAGTGTCCTGACACTTGAATTCATGCTGCCTGGAGCACAAATTCTCCGCTCTCCTGGGGCCATTTTGTGTAATACTGGCTGAGATCCTACACTGAGGTGATGGAGCATAACTTTATGCTCACGGAGGGATTCGGCAGCTGTGCAATGCTTCCTAGTAAAGGGATTGCAATGGTGCAGAACACTCAATGCATGGCCATACATAACACATGTCCTTGCGCAATACGAATGTCTCTCCATGCGCAACCATACATTGTGCGTGGTTGCACCCAGGATATAAGCTCCCAGGTGTTCTCAGTTGCTGTTCTCTGCGGGAACAGGCTGTAGATCCAGGTCTCTTCAAGACTGTCTTTGGTACTGTTGACACCATGTTGCTGCTATACGATAAACTTAACTGGTGATGAATGACATAGCAGATGATATACGCTCATTAAGCATCCCGGCTCTTTTGCTGATGGGGTCCAGTGTCCCCTTGCTGCCAAGGGTAGAATTGGGATCCTTAACAAGCCATTCTACTCAGACTGTATCTGCCTGGCAATCCAATTCCCCCTTGCTGGCTACAGGGGTCATTGCTTTGGTGTACACCTCCCAGCAGGGCAAGGCTAAAGGAAGATGGACTCCCAAGAGTTTCACAGTGCAGAAGCAAACAAAGAAAATCAAAGTGTCCAAGAGTGGCCCATCTCCACCCTAAAGCTATGAGAGCCGTCCAAGCAGGTGAGTAACAAAGGAAAACTCTCTCTCTCAATCTGTTCTCAAGCCTTCCTCAGCCTCAGACTGGAAAGCAAATGCAAAAAGTATACAACAAAGTCACTAACACATCTTTCATTCGACTGGGAAGCTGTTCATGTTTGGCCAACAAGAACTCTAAAGCCCATTTGTCTGGTGGTAAAGAACCCATTCACTACACTCTGCTCAGGACAGTCCTGTCTGTTGCTCTGTTGAAGGGTGTGGGAATTGGGTTCTGAGCGTCCTTTTTCTGATCAAATCAAGGCAGAACTCTTGCCAAGAGCAGAAATGCAATGTCTGTGGCCTATTGTCAATCCTGTCCAGAGAAGACCCATGGAATCAATTGGATTTTGCTACCTGCTAATTCACCATTCAACACTCAGTTGACTCTAGTACACTGGGTTTACCCATGTGTTGATTCGCTATTCAACTACTGATCCAGTGGGTCTGTTCTACTTTTGCACATTGAACTCAGTTTGCTGCGACTGAACTAAGCCAAGGACAAAGGGGGAAAATGGGGCATTTTAAACACAGCTGGAAAAGTGGGAGGACAGAGGCTTAATTGGGACTCTCCCTGCCAAAGTGGGGCAGTTGAAGGCTATGCCCAGACCTGAGCTCTGTGGGGCTCTATAGGTTGCAACCCACACTTTCAACTGAAACAGTGTGACAGTCACTGGAGGGGCTTTAACAAACACTAAACAAGCATGCACCCAAGTGAATGTGTGGGTTTTGTGCTTTGATATTGTACATATCTTTAAGAAACAAAAGATTCTGTTCCCCAGATACTTAAATTTCCACAGCCGACTTACTGATAGGGTTCCATTACAACTAATGGGATTCATGGGGCTTAATTTCATGCTCTGCAGCAGTCAAAAATGACTCCCTTGGCTATTTCTCAGCTATGACTCCCTCAGAAATTTCAGGTCTCCATTCTAGTCTTTTGAAAGGTAGCAGGTAAGTAACCCTCTGCACAATACTTGTGCCATTTATTTTGTGGCTGTTTAACCAACCCTCTTCGTCCATCACAGGCATGGAGCCCAGAATGGGGGGGTGACGAGGACAAGGGGGCTTGAGTCCCCCATGTTAGCTGAACCTGACCCCAAATGATTAGGCTCCAAGGATCAGGACCACCAAGACTCTTGTGTACTTCAGTCCCCAGACCAAAGTGTCCACATATACAGACATCTTTGCATTCTCTTAGTAGGGTCTTATATATATTCTCCTTTCCTTAGTAGATTGATTTTATGCTTTAAATATATATAAAGCATTTCACAGAATTGTAGAACCTTAGCATTGGAAGAGACCCCAAGAGTCATCTAGTCCAACCTTAGAGTTGGAAGAGACCTCAAGGGTCATCTAGTCCAACACAATCAAAGCACTCATACCAACAGATGGCCATCCAGCCTCTGCTTAAAAACCTCCATAATACGGGGCATGCTATACCTTCTCTGTGGCTAATTCCTCAGTCTGCTTGCTAGCCACAGAAGCCAAGGCTCAGCATTTAAATTGAGATCTAATAACCACCACCCTCTTGCTTTCGTCGGGCCTTTGGATATCAAGCTCTTCCAGCTAAATGAATGTCATTATCACTCGGTCCCTGCATACATTAAACCCCATTATAATTATAAACACATTTTCTCTCCACAGATTACATTCGCCCTGGTGGTAGGCCCTGGGTCTGCTTTCTCTCCTAGCTAGTATCTTCTCCCCCTCCCTTGCACTACTTTTTTAAAACAAGTAATAATATTGGGCCATGGCTTATTTGGAGTTTGTGAAGGGCCGAGAAGAGAAGAGGTGAGGGATTTTCTCCAGAGAAGAAGATTCTGCTGTCAGTTGTTGACCTCCATTTTTCTTAGGTGCTTGGAAAACCCTTTGCAAACCCTACTGGATGCTTAGATGCTCCCCTCACTCAATTCTACCTGGTTCTTCATTTCCGGTGGGGGACTGGTGGCTTCCATGTCAATACGCACGGTACATCTGCTCTGCAGTTTACTCTGAACTTCAAAGGACCTCTCCAAGGTGCTGAGCTCTCAGTTCAAAATGGGTTTGGCACCTTAAAGTAGCTTGGGCTAAAATGGAGTGGAAGGCCCACCCCAGTGACACTAGAACCATTGGCCCTCACTCTTGGTAGAGAGCTGGAAGGAAACTAAGTGTGTGTCGGGGTGGGGGCTAAATCCAATTGCTCCTCCCAGCAAGAGTAGACCATGGCTTGTCTGGGGAGACAAGATCTTTTAGAAAGCCTAGGCTCAAGCCATGTAGGGCTTTCATACTCATCTCCATCCAACACCCTGTAGTCTGCCTGGAAACAGACTGGCAGCCTGTGGAGTTCTTTCAACAGGACAGTTACACGATGGGCAAGACTAGCACTGCCAAGTGATGTACGGGACAGGGCTCCTACACCTTTAATAGTTTATAAACAAGCAAACAGTAGGAGGGGAGAAGGAAACACCAGCACATTTGGTTTGCATAGCATGCAACACCTGCTGAAATTCCCTCTTCTGCACCACCTTTGGAGGGACTGGAGCCCTGTCCCTTCTTTCACCTGGTCCTTTCCGCACAACACTCTTATAGCATGATTATTCCACTTTCAACCTCCCAGGGAATCCTGGAGTTTGCAGCTTCGGGAGGGGCCAGCCAGCCCTTCCCGAAGCTGCAAACCCCAGGATTCCCTAGGAGGTTGAAAGTGGAATAATCACGCTATAAGAGTGTCATGCAGAAAGGGCCCCAGTGAGGACAAGAGACGGGCTTCCTCAATGACTGCCCCTAGGCTCTGGCCTGCCCCTCCCCAGGGGAGGCTAGAACAGGTCCTTCCATCAACAAAGATTTTTTTTTAAAAAAAAAAAAACCCGACTAGATTCTGAAAAAAAAAAGGAAGCTTTTCTTTTTTTTCTTTTTCTTTTAAATTGCTTTTAAAAGGGTGCGCTATCACTTTTCTTGTTGGAAACATACTTTTAGGGGAGAAAAAAACCTACCCCGCTTTCACCATTTTAATGGTATGTTTTAAAGTGTTTCTAATGTTGTTGGTAGTTTAATACCATTTTAATGGTAGGTCTTTTGTTTGTTCCAACTACATGTTACTTTTATATGTTACTGTTTTCTGAGCAAAACAACCTCATGTGAATTTTGCACAGAGTAAGCACTGAACTGTGAAGATTCTTCTCAGTCCATGACTCTTCTTGTCAGGTTTCTTGACACTCAAAAAGCATGGTTTCTGACGTTTTGAATTTTTTCAGATATTCTTTCCATTCCTAAAAGAAGGGCAAAGGCATTACCTCTTTTCCTTTTTCTTCCTTGTTTCCTGAAACTTCTGATGCTTCTGTTATCTACACTTAAGAGAAACTCTGTACCAAACCCGGGACCCTCTGTGTGCAAAGCAGAGGCTCTGTCACGGAGTAAAAAAGGAATATCCTTTGGAGAAGTAATCCCACCGCTGACGCATACCTGCATGCGTCCCTGGCCTGAATCACACATAGAAGCAGCAGAGGCGAAAGTACTCTTCCAAGGCATATCCATGATGGCCAAGGCAAAAAAATGAGCTACCACCAGCCCCCAGTGTCGTTGGGCTTAAAAAAAATAAAGCTGATTTGACGCAGACCTGGGAAAATTGGATTGAAAAAATAGTTCCCAGTCTTTACTATAACTTTCAAAAACGAGTCTGTTGAAGTATGGAAAAGTCACTTGTTAAGTTTCTCATAAAGCATTGTTTTCTTTCTACATTTATTTTTTGAGAGGTGGGTTTGAAAAATCGACCAGAGAATTGCTTAGGCTGTGGGGAAAAACTTACACATGGACGAACTCCATTCAGAACTGGTCTAAAAACTCCTTAAAGTGTCTTCTCACAACCAGCTTCCAAAAGTAACAAACACCATTGCTTATTACAGTAAACACGGGCGGCCGGTGGTTGTTTTGTAGACTCCCACGGAGGCCTCAATGTTGCCCCCGTGGCTGCCACGTGAGCCGGGGGTTTGCTTTCCCCCCATCCTTCCGTTATTTCGACAAATTACTTTGCTCGCCGCTCCCGCTGCTCGCGAAGTAAGAGGTCACTGCACCCCGTAAGGAAAAGCCAAAAAAGAGTAACAGCTCGCCTTAGCTGCGCAACTCGTGACCCTCCAAACCCCCAGGACTTCTTTGGCCTCTTCGCTCGTCCAGGAACCTCAGTCCTTCTTGCAGCAACGGGGGGCAAAGCTGTGTTGCATGTACAGCACGCTGTTTGGGGACCCCGGGCCATTCCGACGTGGGAGGGACCCTGACGCGTGTCAAGCCCCCTCCCTCCCCGACCCCTCTAACCGCTCCCCCTCCCTCCCCCTCCCCCGCCCCCTGCTTTCGGGAGCTGCCCTCCCCTCCGCTTCCCAGCCGCTGCTTTCTCTCTCTCTGTGCGCCTGGAGTTTGCAAAGGAACGCGCGCGGGGGGGCGCTGGCGAGCACGCGCCCGCCTTCTGAATCACCCCCCCCGCGCACACACACAAGCACGTGCGGGGACGCGAGAGACCCGCGTGGGTTGCAAGGCTCGGGCGTGGGTCCCCCCCCCGGGAAAAAGATGACTCTACTCTCATTTGGGGAGGCGTGATGAAAGACCCCTGGCTTCTGGAAAGGGGCATTTTTGGGAGAGGGACCTCTTTCTTTGGCGACTTGGGCAGCAGCGGCAGCAGCAGGTGCCGTTCGAGAGGCGGGGCGGCGGCGCGGGGCGTTCTTGCTCCTGCCCCCCTTCAGCCGCTGAAGCCGCCGCCTCCATGTTTGATCCGGGCGAAGGGAAAAAGCGCTGTCCAGCAGCAGCCCAGTTGGGACTCTCTCCCTTCTCGCCCCCTCTTCACTTTCTTTTGGGGGGGAGTCTGCCCCCCACAATTTCCCTCTCAGGCTTTCCATTCTACCCCTTTTTATGGGAGTAGGCGTCTAAAATTCCCCCCAGAGGCATTTTAAAACCCATTTCTCTCCCTGTTCCAGGAGGAGGGGCATCAGTCTCCCCGTAAAAAATCCAAGATAAAATAATTCTCCGCACCCGGTTTACAGGACCCGGCGCTGAATCGGCCCCACTTCCCCTGGAGTCCAAACCATGAACTAATCAAGACCTAAATTCTGTTGGAAGTCCGGACTAGAGCAGACCCATTGAATGGCCAGTCTCTGCGTAGTTAAATCCCATCGATCAAGAGGATCTACTCGAACTGGGGTTAGCGGATGGGATTCAGGCCCGGGAATATTTCCTCGGATGAAACCGAGGTCATCTTTTACGTTTTCCCTCCAAACGCGGGGATGCATGGAAGGCTTTAACGCAACTTGAGGATTTTAGAAAGTCAGAACGAAAGTCAGCGGGGATCGGTCCTTAATGCAAAAGCGAGGGCGTCTTTGAACATGGGCAGAGTGCGTTTCTGCCGCAGACCATCCGCTGGCGAGGCGGCCCCCTGTCCTGCCTGGAGGAAGCCCCGGCCCCGTCTTCCCTCCGCCCCCCCACTCCAGCTGGGTTTCGAGGCGCCCCCGCCGCCTCCCCAACGCCACGCGCGTCCTCAGAGGCGCGTTTCACGCCTGTAGCCTTTTGCACGTGTGAACGAAGTCCACCACGCGTCAGCCGCCCTGCTATTTGCCCTCTGTCTCCCACGCCCACGCCTCCTCGATCCCTCTTGGAGCTCGATTGGGAAGCAAAGCCCGCCGCCGGAAGGTGGGTCGGGCTGAAGCGGGCCGAAGTTCAACAGGTGAACCTCGGCAGCCGTTCTCTGGTTGAATTTCCCACTGGAAAGAAGGCGGGCCAAAATTCCGGATTTTGTTTTTTAAAAAAAACGCGCCGCGAACTTCGCCACTGATGGTGCCCCACGGGGAGCGCGCCTTCCTTTCACGTGTCGGGGGAGACACTCGTGTGAACGGGTTCCCTCCCTGCTTTCCCACGCGTCGCCAGAGCCTGCCCGCCCTCCAGGGTCCAGGCGGCGCCCTCCAGCCTCCCTTCCTCTCCGTTCCTCCGGTGCGTCCAAGGCCGCCGGGGGCAGAGCCCGAGCCGGGGGCGGCGGTGCGGTGCCAGCACTCAAGATGGAGCCGCCGCCGGGCTGCGCTCAGCTCCGGGGGCGGAGGGAGGAGCGGGAGGCGGAGGCGGCGGCGGCGGAGGGGCGGCCCCGACGCGCCTGCCCGGCCGCGGCAACGTCAGGCCGGGCGGCCGCTGATTTGCCAGCCGTGCCGCCGAGCCCAGCGAGAGCCGCGGAGAGCGGGCGCTGCGAACTCGCGGGCCGGGCCGGCGATGCTGCTCCTCCGCCCGCCGCCGCCGCCGCCGCCGCCGCCTCCTGGTGATTCCGCCGGTCCCTTAGCAGCCCTCGCCAGCCCCCCTTTCCCGGGGGAGAGAGCCCCAGCCGGAGCCCGGTGAGTCCGAGGGAGGCGGGAGGCAAAGCTGGGCAAAACTTGCTCCTTCCCCGCCGCGCGCAATTACGCGCGGGGCTGCACAGCGCCCGGAGTGACCCGTTTGGTCCCTGTCTCTTTTCCGCGAGATGCTCCTCGGTGGAGTTCGTCTTTTCTTTCTTCGGAGGGGGTAGTTTTGCAGGTTGCTCCCAGCCTCATCTCGGGGACGGGGAAGGATCTGGAGGAGCCCGCACGGGGGCGCGGGGCAGCTAGGTGCCGCTGTTCGGTGGCTCTTCTTCTTCCTCACCAACAATACTGATAAAGATAATGATAATCGTCAACAGCACTGTTAGTGATGATAATGCTACTAAGAAGATGCCGGGCTTGGTGGGGAGAGCTTTTGGCAGCTTCCCGAGGGGCGGCGGGCGGAGGAGATCGGAGAGGCACCCAGGCGGCTGTAGCGCGCCCCGCGTCCTCTTGGAAAGGCACCGGGAAGGACGGCCGATCAGTCCATCAATCAATAACATTTCTTAAAAATTAAAGGGACGGGGAAGGAAGAGTGGGGAAAGGGGGGAACCGCAGCAATGTCTCCGACCCTCCTTTGAAAAGAGGTTAGTTTTGGAAAGCCGGCGCGCTTCGGCCGCGGTTTGCGCTCCTGCGTGATAGTGAAGCGGGGGGAATCCGGCGCAAGCCAAGAGAACGCGGTGGGTTGCGGGGAGAAGGCGACGGGGCGGAGGTTTGGCATTTGGGGCGGAGGGTTTCCGTCCTCTTAGGGGAACGGGGACTGGGGTGCCGGCGAGGTGCGGACGGTGCGCGCTGAAACCGCGATTGCGCTTCCCTCCGCCTCTTGCCTTGCTTGGCGGCTTCTTTCTCCTGCTGCGCCTGGATCGGGTTGCGCATCCTTCCGAGAGAGCCGCGCCAGTTACGTTCCTGCTTTGGGGCCCTCGGAGGAGATTGCGAAAAAACGGGGTTTCTTTTTTGGGGGGCGGTTGGCGGGGGGAGCCAACAGCCTGGCCCCGATGCGGTGCGCAGCGCAGGGTCTCCAGTTGGCGAAGCGAGCAGCGTTTTACTCCGCGCGCGGGAGAACTTTCGGCCGTCGGAGCGGGACCTTTCCCGGGAGAAAGGATTTGCGCGGAGCGTTCCGCACCCGCGGAGGTCTCTGGCCCGAACTCTGCTGGTTGCCCACCCCCCGGGAAGGAGACCGTGAACAGACGAGGGGAATCGTAGGTAAACCCTGTTGCTTTTGAGAGGTCTGTTCGCGCGGGGGGCCAGCCTGAACCGGGCGGTATTTGTCTGGCCGGTAAATATTTGAGCCGGGGGCGCGCGCGCGGGCCTGGATCGGCGTGCCACGCACGGGCAGGGAGACCTCTCACCACTCCAAACGACCGAAAGTCAATCCACCCGCCCCACCTTTAGTGTGTTTTCCGGGCATTTTGCGAGCGACGCTGCCGCCCCCTCTCAGCGTCTCCGTCCCCCGGAGGATGGACTACCGGAGCTGCTTTTAGAGGAATAAATACATCACACAAATATATTTGATTATAAGAGGATTTTCTGGCGGGGGGAGGTGCAATTTTTTTCCCTAACAGTGTCTTTAACCCTCGCCTAAGTTTTGATCTTCGTGCATTTCTCTCCCGCCACCTCCGCCGTCTTTTCCCTTCCCGGCCTGCACAGATTACAAAACGCGCCTTGCTTTTTGTTCCCTCGCTGGGCTGAAGCGCAGCTGCCGCCACCTCTGGGTTCTCCTCGCGAGTAAGCGCACCGCCACCTCTCTCTTTCTCTTTGTGAAAGGCAGGCGGCTCCCCCTCATTCTCCAAAACGAGGATACAGCTCCCCACTTTTCCAACCAGCTAACTCTTCGTAGTTTCTCTCCGCCCTCCCCAACACACACACACACACACACCAGTCTCCCCAGTTTTACTTGCAGTGCCCGGCGAAGAGGACGCCGGCTGGGCGTCCAATCCCGAGCGGCCCGTGCACCTTTCCAAACACAATCCGATTCTGGTGGGGTGGGGAGGGAAGGTTTGCTGGCTCACAGGAAGTAAAGGGACCGATGGGGGCACTTAGCCCCCAGGAAGGACCTCAATCCTAAACCTTCCCCCACCCCCTGATTTTTGGGGAGGGGGTTGTATGCGCATTTACAAATTTGGGGAAATGAAACTGCTTCCCTATTTTTAGTTCTTTGTCCTGGTGAAAGTAAGTGGTGGAACAAAAACACCCAATAACTGATCCCCCCCCGTCTTTACCCAGTAAGCCTGAGCAAAAGGAACTGAAAATCCAGGCCCTTCAGAGAGGGGAGCTTACATGTACCCCCAAACTTCCAAAAGGACAACATGCTAGCACTTTGATCCAGAAAATTGTGCCTTTGTGTGTATTTTGTCCCTGCTCAAAACTGGGCAGGAAGTGAGAATGAGAAATTAGGAGATGACAAAGTCTTCCCAGCTGGTGCAACTCTGTTTCTTGTCCTTCTCCAAATTTTTGGAGTTTGCTCTTTGGAGCCTGTTTTGCTTTTGCTGCCCCCCAGGAGATAGTGGACAGTTTGTTAAAAAAAAAATCTCTCCCCAGTCACATTGCCATAACAGAGATGCTCTGCAGAGTGGTGTGGACTTTGCCTCCGTGCCTCTGGGGGTGCAATTTGCCACCCAGCTTCCTCCCCAGGTCTGAGATAGGACTGAATCTCAGCGAGCCAGCCAGCCTGTGACTGACTCCTTGATGTCTCCCTTCAGCTCAGAGCCGTGTTGGGTGTGGGGGAAGACTCTTGGAACTATGGCTTTCTTCCCCCACCAACACACACATGTAACAAAGGGGACGGGACAGCTTCTGTTTGGCATGCACATGGGGACTCACAGAGGCTTGCCCGTTCTGCCTTCCTGTGTGTGGAGGAAGAGATGAACCTGCAGTCTGCCTGCTGCCATAGGCGTGTGTATGTGTGTGTTGTGAGAGAGAGGCTGTAAGATTAGCAGCTCTTTCCTCTGTCTTTTTGAGCAGTGGGTACAACAATGTTTGCAAAGCTTCTCTGGGATGGAAGTAGTGTGGGAGAGTTTGCTGGCTCCCGGTTAGACTGCGTCCCCCTCCCCCTGTTTACAGCATGTCCAGCCCAACTGTCTTCTCTGCCTCCATCCAGGGTCCCCACCCCACCCACCCACTCCAGCCCCAGCCTCCATTGTCTCTCTCTGTCAAAGGGTGGTTTGTTGGACAGAGGTGAAGGGGGGAGGAGGGAGGCCTCAACCCCTCATCCTCCTGCTCCTTCTTTTTCTAGTCCATGGACACACACACACACACACACACACAGATCTATGCACACCGCCACTCATACTACTGGCATGCCTCTCCTGGAAATGGTCATGATCATTTCATCATTTTAGGCTTTTAGAGGGTAGAACGCAAAGGGACTCAGAGAATTCCCTAAATCCCAGTTTCCCTGCCACCTTGATTGGCTCACTAAAAGCAGCATGGGTTGGTTTGCTAAACCAATGGGCCTGCAGGTCTCCCAGGATGGAACCTAAGGCAGCTCACCAAATAGGTGCAAACAAAACTGTAGCTTTTTTAAGAAGCTGTTATAGCAAAAAGACATTAAGGAACACTGAAATGAGCAAAGTTAAAAGCAACGCTAATATAAAACTGTTTAGAAGTATTTGAAGCTTAGCAATGAGAATGAAAGTGGGGAACCTTCCTGCATTAAATACCCCTTCTGCAAACAGGCAATGACTTGCCAAAAGTTTTTCCGAATAAGAACGGGGGCTCAGTACTGGCAGAAGGAGAATCAACCTAGCTTTCAGTGGAAGGGAGTTCCACAATAGCTTTTGGGGACTGATCGAGAGGACTCAGTTCGGTTTTGTGTTGTTGCGTGTTTTCAAGTCTTTTCTGACCTATGGTGACACTGTCGTGGGGTTTTCTTGGCAAGATTTATTCAGAGGAGGTCTGCCTTTGCCTTCTGAATCTGATAAAATGTGACTTGCCCAAGCTCACCTGTTGAACTTCCATGGCTGAGCAAGAATTTGAACCTTGGTCTTCATAGTCATATTCTGATATTCAAACCACTATGCAATGCTGCCTCTTCACAGTATTGCGTGGTGCTTAACTCACAGTGTTGCATAGTGCTTAATAATGTGTGCATGTGTTCTTTAGCCAACCAATCCAAACAAGATCATTTCTCTCCCACCTTACCTCCCTTCCCTTTCCTTTTTCCAACAGAGATCTGACCCACCAAGAATCCGGTTCCGGGTGGTGCAGCAGACAGACTCCCTGATGCCTGAACCCCGGGAGCGTTATGGATTTGACTAAGATGGGGATGATACAGCTCCAGAACCCCAGCCATGCCACGGGGCTCCTGCAGAAAGCCAACCAGATGCGGCTGGCCGGGACCTTGTGTGACGTGGTGATCCTGGTGGACAGCCAGGAGTTCCACGCCCACCGGACTGTCTTGGCTTGCACGAGCAAAATGTTCGAGATCCTCTTCCACCGCAGCAGCCAGCATTACACCTTGGACTTCCTCTCGCCCAAGACCTTCCAGCAGATCCTGGAGTACGCCTACACGGCCACCTTGCAAGCGAAAGTCGAAGACCTGGACGACCTCCTCTATGCTGCCGAGATCTTAGAAATTGAGTATCTGGAGGAGCAGTGCTTGAAGATCCTGGAGACAATCCAGGCCTCGGAAGACAATGACACCGAGGCCAGCATGGCCGATGGAAGCACGACCGAAGAGGAAGAGGACCGGAAGGCCAAGTACATGAAAAATATCCTCATCTCCAAGCATTCCAGTGAAGAGAGCGGCTACTCCAGTCTGGCCAGCCAGAGCCTGGCGGGACCCTTGGTGGAGCAGAGCCCATCCGTCTCCACCTCCTTCGGACTCTCTGCCATGAGCCCCACCAAGGCTGCCGTGGATAGCCTGATGACCATTGGCCAGTCGCTGCTCCAGGGGGCGTTGCAGCATGGCAGTGCCCCTGAGGACTTGCACGGCATGCCTGGTGGGCCCCGCCCCACCTCCTCAGAGGTGAAAACCGAGGCCATGCAGGTGGAGGAGGCGGCTAGCCACGAGAGCCCCCGGGTGTCCGATTCGGGCACTTCTGGGGGGGACAGAGCTGAGGACAAAGGCAAACAAGGACCTGGCACCCCAACACGGAGCAGCGTCATCACCAGTGCCCGGGAGCTCCACTATCCCCGTGACGAGAACACTGAGCAGCCCTCTGAGGCTGCCCATGGCACACCGCCGGCCACAGGGGGCCTGGAGCTGGTGGCCTCCTGTCATGGGGAGAAGCCAATGGGGATCTATTCTGTGCTGCCAAACCACAAAGCCGACACCGTGCTCAGTCTCCCCGCTGCCATGGCTCCCACCTTGCAGGTGCAACCGGCCTTGGCAGTGTCCATGGACTTCAGCACCTATGGGGGTCTCCTCCCTCAGGGCTTCATCCAGAGAGAGATCTTCAACAAGCTCGGGGAACTGGCCGTGGGGATAAAAACCGAAAACCGTGCCGTTGGTGAACAGTGCAGCGTCTGCGGGGCTGAGCTGCCAGATAATGAGACGGTGGAACAGCACCGGTAAGAATGCAACATCTTCCTTTACTCTCTGGCCCTGTTATCATACCACATAGTTCAAGCACTTTGAACCGCCACGGCAGCGTCCTATGGAATCCTGAGACTTGTAGTTCCATGAGATGCCAAGACTGCTCTGACTGAGAACTCTTGTGCCTCACAAGAGCTCTTGAGCCCCTCCACACTACATGGTTGTAGCAGTGTGAGCTCACTTTAACTGCCATTGCTGCATCCCCTGGAATCCTGGGATCTGTAGTTTGGTGAGGCACTAAAATTAGCAGGCAGAGAATTCCAGATACCCAGTGAAACTACAGATCCTAGGATTCCTTTGGCAGGGCAGTGAAAGGGGGGTCAAAGTGCTGTAGATCAGCCAAACCTAGATTTCTTTCTTAATGATCTGCTGATTTGTTTCTTCAGTGTTTTAAAATTCAAATTAGAAGTATGATGGAGTGTTTTATGTCAAAAATAAAAATCAGTGGTAGGAAAGCAAAAGTTGTAAAGTCCAGAAGCTTATGGGTCAGTCGCAGCTGAGTGTAGGTCCATTGAATCAAGTGTTGACCTGTAAGTAAATCTCATTGATTTAATGGGTCTCCTCTAGCTGGAACTGTTAATGGGATTCAGATCCATATGGGATGCCCAGGGGGGTATCAGTGGAGTGGAGTAGGGGACCAGAGGGAAGCCAGCTCCTTGTTCTTTGATGCCCAGAGGAACACCGGGGTCTTTGAGAGGTGGGCCAAGAGGACTTGTTTCCCTTCAGACCAGTTCATAGGATGAAATGGAGCCCTTGAGCATTTTCTCACTTGTGCAGTGTGGTCGGTGCTTGGAGAGGAGATTGAGATGCATAGATGTGCATGTTCTCAGAGATGCAAATGGGGTTCTCTTCTGCATGGTTTTTTGAGAAAGTAATACCTCCTAAAACTGCAGTCCTAACAGCACAGGGGACATCTCGTGGCACCTATGCTGTTTGCGGACTGGTGAATCCTCTCTGGATTGTAGTCTGAACTTTAAAAGTGCTGTATTCAAGGTGGAGAGCCCTGTCAAAATGAAAACTAGCCTTTGTGACTTGGGTAGTTCCTTTGAAGTTCAGACTGAAATTTGGTGTGGATTTCCACACATGCCAGGTCCATAATGGAAGCCACCAGCTGCCTCTGAATCCTGTGGATAAAAGCCACGTGGGACGTAAATCCTTGGACAAAAGCCCCAAGGACTTCAGTGGAGCTGATTTCTGCCTAGGATTGTATGGATATTTATTTCAAAACTAGGCCAGAAAGTTACCAAACTCTGATATCGTTTCTTTTTTTCAAACTGCCACCCCACCTCCTCATCTTAGGAAGCACATTTTGAAGCCTGTGATAGCCTCCCTCTTTCCCCCGGCAGCTGTCCCATGTGTCTCTCCGATAGGTTTATCTCAGCATCCAAGGGCGTGGGTTATGTTTACATAGTAATTATTATTTTTGGCATGAAGCCATTTTGTAATTGAAATGGGGTGGTGTGTCCACATGTGTGGGAGTAGGGTTATTTTATTTGTTTGCTTATTCTAAGCGGCTTTAGGCTAGCAAGGGGGATTTCATGCCATTTGCCTTTTGGTAAGAACGTGACCAAATTCACATGTCTCCCAACTAGTTTTTGAACCCCAGTAGAGTTATCCTTCAGTGGGAGCACTTCTCAGAATTTTGCAGTGAAGTTTTCTAACAAACGAGGCAGGCAAAAATGGATGTACTAGCAGTGTGTGCGTGTGTGTGTGCATTCACAACAAGAAGTGATTTGAGTGTGGAAGAAGCTGAAAAATTAAGGAAAAAGATAACAGTCCTGCATATTAAGGAAAATTGCTTGCAAAAATTGCATCTGTTGAGTAAACTTGCCTAGAAAATGCGTATGCTAGGAAAGGGAATTGCATATAAAATGCTGACAGGTTTTCATGCAGATCGTAGAAAAAGTGATAAATGAATGTGGAAATGAATTGGAAGAAATATAAGACGGGGAATAAATGGGAAACAGAGAGAAACTGTGACTGACAGGGCACAGACTGTTGGAAAACCTGAAGAATTTAGTTACATCAAAATTATTTTTTTTAAAGTAAAATTGTGTCTAATGCTTGCTCGTCTTGCTTTCTGGCTTACTAGTTCATTGTGTTTTTTGGACCTGTTGATAGCCCTTTTTCCCTGAGACGAGATGACTGAAAATGATTGCTGTCCGTTTGAGCTGTCAGCCTTAAAACAGCAGTTAAAGAGATTAGCACATTAAAAGTGCACTGAATTGTTAAGTATTTCAAGGGTATTTTTCAGAAGGCTAGAAATAAATGAAAATATGATGATCTTTACTTACTGCGCAGTGTCATATATGCCTACCCAGCATCAGGTCTCATTGGATTCATTGAGGCTTACTCCCAGGTAAGTGGCTTCCAGATTTCAGTGTGAACAGCTGGGAAAAGCAAGTGTTGTTTTTATTTAAACTGCATTGCCTGAACTGAGGTGTGCCGATTTTAAAATAATGAAAAGAAATAACTTGTAACTTGGCAAGATGTGTGAATCCATTTCGATAAGAGTCCCGTTCTGTGAAACCGGGGGTTTTATTTTAAATGCATGTATGTATTTTTTCCCCTCGGTGGCTTAATTTGGCTGTTGCAGTTTTAGTGACTAAATGTTTCCAGACCTTAGCACATAATTGATCTTTTGTGTTACTGAGTAAACTTGGGAGTGATACCTTTGGGGACAAACCCAAGAAAATAATCCCCGTAAAGCTCTGTTCCTTTCCGAGTATGTCTTTTCCTTTTGTACTTGATGGCAGCTCTGGGTATCCATTTCTCATTTTGTCGGCCGCTGGTGTGGAGGACCCGCCTGGCAAATTTGTTCTGTAGGTGAAAAAAGGGGACGCAAGATCCCGTGGCTTACGCACAGTTTTGCCAGCAAGGGCAGAAACCCGAAACTTTTGCCTCTGAGTCTCTCTGTTTGGCCTTGTGCAAACATTTGGATTGGATATGTGTGGAGGGAAGCATATTTCTTGTGTGTCTAATACTGTGTCAACATATTTACAGGGCTGCCCACTAATGGGATTTGAAGAAACAATGTTGGATATGCTCTGAAGTGTTTTAATGAACCAAGCGGCTTTAATTGCAGCGGTTCAAATGTACACAATGCATAGGAGAGGCTCTGGTCTTTGTCCACTTGCAGAGTGTGTGCATGTGTCTCTGTGTTAACACTTCTGCAATTTGTTGGAAGCCTTTACGGTTGTGTTCTTGAAGTAGCTGGCCTGAGAGCAATGTAGAGAGAAATAAAATGTGGCTAACAGCAGATTATTGCTCCTTTTCTCCTCCATATCTATGACCAATTTATTTTTCTGTGTCTTAAAGATGACTTCTAGTGTATTCTTTTTGCTTCTTCCTGATTTTCTAGCTGTTTGTGCCTAAGGATTTCTCCTCTTTTGACTGCAGTTCAGTTCGCCTGCTGCAATTGGAAGCGATGGAGCTGAGAATCTGGCTTATCACCTCTTCCTTGTCCTTTATTAGTTTGAATCCTCACTCTCTTGTGAGCGAGACACAGTCCCAAGCCCTTAGCAATAAACACATACAGGCAGAGAACCTATGTTGCTTCCAAGCAGCACAAACTACATAGTGCTGGTGGGGTTGCATTGCTCAACTCCTGTACAAAATTCCAGGGTAGTGCCAGCCTGTGGATCAATGGCCAATGCACATGGCTGATAACCACTTGTGCAATTGCAGTGTGCAGTGCACAGAGGCATGCAGCTCTGTGTTCCTTAACGTGGTAGGACATATACACAACAGTTCACGTGTACAACTCCTCCTTTGGGGCTGTCAGCTGTATGTGACAATTAGTCGGCACGAGTAGTGCATCTTAACACTTGCACATGTCACTAATAGGATGCCAGCCATAAAGCATGTGTGTGCATGTGTGCATGTGTGATAGAGAGCAGCAGCGGCAAGGCTAACGCAGCAGCATCTGAATGCATCCTTGGACCAACCTCTATACCTCAGCCATCCGCTCCTCACCTGTGAAATGGAAACACAACTGGCTTATCTCTTCGGGTGATTATTGCTGGCAAAGCAAAATGCAAAAGCACTGGGGAAATGGCTTCTGTGTGTAAAAGTATGCTGGAAATTATGAATATTGCTGTTCTGCAATAAAAAATTAAAAAACAAAGTTGTCTTCGGAGAGACAGTTCTTTTCACCTCTCGGGGAATATTAACGGTGGTTCTGTCACTTTCTCTTTGTTGCTAAGTAGCATCTTATCTTTTGCCTATTTGTTTTTTCTTCTGGGGAGGGGAAGGGAGACTTTATGTGCATTTGCTAGAGTGCCAGGTCTTGGAGACTTGGCGAAGTTTGTGGTTAGGTGGTTTTGATGCTGAGCAGGCTGAAATTTGCTAGAACCGTCCAGTAATAGGGATTCTTTTTCTGTTTTTTTTTTCCCCACCATTACAGCCAACCTCTCTAGGATTTTCTTCATTTTGCTGAATAACTGCCAGGCTCACTGTGAATTACTGAATGTTATGAGTGAGGTGAAGGATTTTTCCAGCCTTAAAAAGCCCCCCTCTTTCTTTCTCTTTCTCTCTCTCTTTGGTAAAAAGCTCCCTGTTCTGCTCTCTTCTAGATGTAATCGGAGCAACAACTGTAGCTGTCAGAATTATTTATTTATGAAGCTCTTAACATAGTGTGGGTGGTTTTCTTGGGGGAAAAAAAGACACATAAAGCAGATGCATGCAGCCATCTCTTGAATGGTGTGGGTTTCCCCCGACTACTTCAAAACAGGTGGGCCTGATCCACCAGAAGGCAATCAGAGCTGTTGAAGGGAGCACAGTAACAAGCCCCAGTTCCTTATGTCAGTCAGAGATAGGTGCAGCTCTGGGCCTTTCTGCACTGCACTGTTATAGTGCTATTATTCCACTTTCAACCTCCTATGGAATCCTGGGCTTGCAGTTTAGGGAGGGGCAACTGGAATTCTCAGCCAGAGAGCTCTTTGGCCTCAGTAAACTACAAATCCCAGAATTCCACAGGAGGCGGAAAGTGGAACCATAGCACTATAACAGTGCAGTGCAAAAAGGCCCTCAGTTTTTGTTCAGTGACATCGAGCCAGGACGCATGTGAATGCTCTTAAATCAACCTGGGTTAGCTTTGCTCAGTATCAACCCTCGGGTGTGTGCAACCAGTGTTTCTGTAATCCAGCTCTAACCGATTAAAACCCTGGCGCTTTCCCTCCTGTATTTGCAGGGCTTATTTAAACCTGACGAGAGATAAGGTCACCTAACCCGGAAGGCTTCGCATGAGGGTGTCGACAGTGAAATATTTTGGTCCTATATTCAGAGATCTCAGGACTCTGAAAGAGGCAATAGCACAACTTTTGACAACTCAGACAAGTTAAAACAAGGTGAAACAACAGTTTAGAACTGTTAAAGACAATTTCTAACCAATGAGAGACCGGAAGAACTTTTAACAGCCCTTCTAACTTCTAAAACTTTTGAAAGCCCTGCATAATTTTGTTCTCCTGTTCCTGTATACTTTCTTCTCCTCCTCTTTTCTTCTCATACTGTGTGTTGGATTGTGTGTACAAGGCCAGCATGGTATAGCAGTCTAGGACTCCAGGAGACCAGAATTCGAATTCCCACTTAGGCACAGAAATCCAATGGGTGGGTGGCCCTCTCGTTTGAGGAAGCAACACTCTGTCAGCCTGAGAGGAAGGCAGTGGCAAACTTCCTCTGAATAAAACTTTTCAAAAAAAAAAAAAGACTAGAAGAGGGTCTCCCTGTATTTAAAGCCAACATGCTGTAGTGCTTTATGTGTTGGACTAGCACTCCAACAGACCCAAGATTCGAATCCCTGCTCAGCCCTGGAAACCCACTGTCTGACCGTGGCAAACCTCTTCTGAAGAAGTCTAGCCCAGACAATTCTGTGCAAAGGTTGCATAAATTGGAATTGACTTGAATTTTAATTCTGGGCCTTGCCACACGACACTGTTATAGCGCTATTATTCCCCTTTCAGCATCCTATGGAATCCTGGGGTTTGCAGTTTAGGGAGGCACATTGAGAATTTTCAGCCAGAGAGCTCTTGGATCTCAGGAAACTACAAATCCCAGAATTCCACAGGATGTTGAAAGTGGAACAATAGCACTGTAACAGTGTAGTGTGGAAAGGCCCTTAATCTTTTAACATTCTGAAGAATATATGCTGTCAAGTTTCAATTGCTTATTGCCCTTGGCTGTGAAAAGATTTCATCTTCCATTAAGAGAAAGTGTTGGCACTTACAAGATAAAGTTGAAACAGCCAAGATCCTTCTGGCACCATAACCTTACCAGTTTCATACTGCAGTGAATTTTCATGGGCTGAAGACTAGTTATAGTACATAGTTGCAGTTTTGCAAGTAAGGTGAACAAATATCCCCAATGTGTATGATGGATACAATTTTTCCTGAAATTTACTGGTAAATCTGATGAGCATCCAAAGGAACCACCAGTGAATGACTCTCTTCCCAGTTTCTCTGCCTTCATTTACCAATATCTGTTGATGGTTATTTTTTGTAACCAAGGATTGCTGAGAAGTGTCCAGAAATATGCAGAAATTAATTGCAAGATCTGTGGAAGGTTTAGCATTTTGGATTATCCTCATAAAATGATAGTAAGAACATCAACATGAATTCGGTTTCTGCCATTTGGCTATTGCATGCATCTGTGATATATCTGTTGCAGGACAAGGAATGCAAAATGTCTTTTAATAAGATATTTATAATGGAAGATTTTCAGACTTAACAGGTTCCTCTGAACCTGCGCTCCTTTTCTAGCTGCTTTTGTAGCCCATTTGTGCTCTTTGGAAAAAGAGCTTAGAAGATTATGCTATAATAAAGTTTTAAATCTCTAAGGTGCCATGGGACTCTTTGGTTCTAATTCTGATTTTTCTGAAAGTTCTAATGGAGCTATTCACATGAGTGTCAGCTTAATATCTTAGTTATGCTGCCTCTGAAAATAAGAAGGCTGGCCCGGCTGAAGCTCCATCCATCCATCTTTTGCTCTCTTAAACCGAGCTTATGATTTTGACTAATTGAGCCTGTATTGAGTTCGCAACTGCATGTAAAATAAAAGCTTTCCTACCAGGTTCAGGGAAGTTCAGACTTAATCTAATATTGCTATTGATTGTAGCTTTCAGATGCAGACGGGCTAGTGGTGGTGGTAGAGAGAGAAACCTTCCAGTTCAAACACTTAAACACAGCCATGTTAATGAGGGCATTATGCACATTCCAAGAAGGCAGGGGCATGATCCTCCCAGGGCTGAGCACCTTTTAAGTCCGCTTGATTTAGGGGGAGTGAAATTAAGCACGCACTTTAACCACCCAGCAGATATAAAAGGTACCGGAGTGCTGAATGTTGGCTGAATCATGACCAAGGCTTGGGTTGATGCTTCTTCAACTTAATCTCATTGTTCAGGTTAGATCAGCTCTGTAGTCCTACACAATTGTCCCTCCCCGACACCGTCCCAGTATGTTGTCTGCAAGAGGGACCTGGCTTGTGTGGTATTTCAAGAGCGATCTACCTTTTTCCACTGCCTTGTGCTTTTGGAGAAAGTTATATAGATATTTTCCCCTTTTTTTCCTCCTTTTAAATATTGGCCACAGTCCTCTTAGTGTGTTATCTGTATGTAAGTTCTCATATGGAAATGGATGGACATTTTTGTCCAGTGCCTTTAACACAAGGTTGCAGAAGCGGCATTGTGTGTGCAGTCATTTGGGGTTGGGTTGCCCGTTGCAAATGGATATGCCTGCATATTTGTGCACTCAGCTGCCCATTTGGTGACTTGGCTGCTGTTGTGCAAGGCTACTGTTCAACACAAGGTTTGTGCAGTACAGATCATGCATACTTCTGTGTGTGGAGGTTTGTACAATGCAGCCCTGATGTAGCATCTTGACTGTGGGGTTTAAAAACCGAGTGCTTGACACACTCCCAAGTTCCTCACAGCTTTATCATTCTACATCCATCTCCTCTTCTCCACCCTCCTGCATGCAGCGCAAAGTTGCAGAAGCAGTCTTGCACGTGCAGTCCGGTTGTGCATGGCTGCCCTTTGCACGCAGATGTACCCCCAGACTTGGGTGTGCCCTGGGTCGCCCATTTGGCTGCAGTTGTTCAGGACTGGGATTGTGTAGTACAATCAGCGTATGACTCTGCGCACAGAGGTTTGCAACACACAAGCCCGTTTTAGGATCCCGGCTGTCGCCTTAACCACCACGGCTTGACGTCCTGCCACATTCCTTGCAGCTTCAACCCTCTCCTCCCCTCTTCTCTGAACTCTTTCTGGGGAAAAAAAAAATAGGAGAGAAGCCTCTTTGGACAATGATTGCTTCCAGAGTCGGCATCCAGGCTCAGCACTCTCTTGTTTCTCTGGGATGGACCTTATTAGCGGCACCTGGCATCCTAACCCGCTAATGGATACCAGCCTCCCCGTGCTAGGGGCTGCCTGACAAGTAGCCCTGTCAGCCAGCCCTTGCCGCGTGAGGAAGTCCTGATTAGCTTTATGGCCAGGGGAACTCTGCCGCCCCCTGCCCCCTCCCTCCCTCCCTCCCTCCCTCCCTCTCGAAGCCACAAATTCAGGAAATGAATGCTGCCGTTAAGGTTGGCGGCTCTGACCCCAATCGTGTAACCTGTGAGCTCTGACGGGACCCCTCCTCAGGAAGTGTGGCGGCCCGTTCGGTCCTCTCTGGTTCTTGTCACTGGGAAAAAGAGGGAGCGCATTGTGGAGAGGAGCTGCCTTGAACTTTTTGATTTATCCTGTGGGGGGGAAGGGAGGGAGGGGGGACTTTAACTGCTACCATGCCTGGAATGAAGGGACTGGAGGGTAGGGTCCACTCGGTTGCCCCTCTGTGCAGCTTCAGGGTGGGGAGAGAGATTTCCTCCTTTGGAGAAAAGGGGCAGCAGGGGTGGGAACTGTGAGAATTTAGCTCCTTTCCAAAGAGGTCGACCTCCTGGACTGTGGCAGCAAAATAACGGAGAGACAGACGGGTGGGATCCTTAAGGCAAACAGATTTATTGCAGTGTGAGATTTCATGGATGCAAAGAGGGGGCAATCCACTTTTTCAGATGCACGGCGTGCAGCCTTCAGTAATGAATGAATTAATTAAACAGCTAGCTAACTAATATCCCACCTTTCCCCTAACATGGGGCTCACAGTACAGATTAAAAAGCAAAGTATTGCCCAAACACATGAACTGTTATAGCAGAAAAGTTTTTAAAAGTCTTCTTTTTTAAAAAAAAAAATCATATTAAAAAAGTTACAAAGAATCAAACTATTCCTTTAAAAGCAACAGTAAAACAATTTAAAAGTAGAGAAAACCTAACTATTAGAACAGGCATTCCTATACCATTACAGGGCCATTCTGTGGCAACCAGTTAATCACCAAAAGCTGGTCTGAATAGAAGAGTTTTGAGGTCTTAGAATTCTGAAGTCTTCCTTTACTTTTTTGGGTGATAGCCACCTTGAAATATAACAGCCAATGCACTGATTATTCTAAGCCAGAGTAGACCTGTTGAACCGTTGGTTGAATAGTGAGCCAACACGTGGGTAAGTGCCCTTGATTTAATTATTTTTCTCTTCAAATCAACTCCAGCTTATAGTGACCTTCTCCTAGGACTTTCTTGGCAAGATTTATTCAGGGAAGGCTTGCTTTAATTGGGATTCATTTATAAGATTTTTAGCCTTTGCAAGCTGTCATCTGTAAAAGTACAGATTTTAAGCTCTGACTTTGGGATACGTCTGGGTAGAAGCCATTTAAAAGTGGTGGTCATTGCAGTATATGTTAAGAGACATCTCAGTTATGAAAAGAATACTGCTGTTGACTGATTGTGATCATATTGGCCCTGATCCTGCCATCTTAGTCATGCCTGCAGAACTTTGTACATCCAGAACATAGGGGCATTTTTCATCCCACCAGGCTCAAGTTGGATGGTGCTCTTTGCCATACGAATCCAACACTGTCATTGTCCATTCTCTTAATTTGTTAAATCAAATGCAAATCATCAAGTTGGAATGGGACTCATGGGCCATCAGGTCCAACTCCCTGCTTAATGCAGGAACTGTCCAGCCCCTTTCTGAAAATGTGCAGGGAAGGAGACCCACCTCCTCTCTGGACAATTGGATCCATTGCTGAACTTCTCTCACTGTCAAGAAGTTCCTTCTAATGTTCAATTTAAATCTACCCTCCTGTAACTTCAAACCGTTAGACCTGGTTCTACCTTCTGAGACAAAAGAGAACAAGCTTCTGCTATCCTCTCTGTGACAACCCTTGAGGTCTTATGTATGCCATCATCTCAGTTTTTAAAAATCTTTTGTAAAAAACACAAAAAACTGCTGGTTGTTGTTGTTTTTTTTCTGCCTATCAACAAGATTTCAGAAGTGACCCACGTTCTTATGGAATGCCATCATCCTTGAGGAAGGGAGCCTCCCGTTCTCGCTACAGCCCTTGGTCATTTCCCCAAGAACTAGCTTTGGGGAGGGGGCTGGGAAACCCCATTTCAATTTCTGATCTGGCATGGAAGCCCAAAAGAGAGAAAGGGGAATCCTGTGGGCGACTTATGCATATGTAAGTTCCCTTAAGCAAGCAGTTGTACATTTTTATTCAGTACGGAGCCCCCATATTCAGCTCAAGGTTACAGGAGCAGAGTTGCACGTGGGGCAGTGGTGTGCACACAGATGCACATGGGATGTGCTTGCAACACAGCTGCAGCTGCACCTACGACACACACTTGGGTTGGACATTTGCTTGCACATTCGTGTAGAGTCTTGGCCATCATGTGTATTTTTCATTTATTTCTCGTCTTGATGTGACAGGCCAATTGCATTCTGAGGAACAGAACTGAGAAGTATCTGAATGGATTGAAATAAGACCAGCCTTTGAAATCTTATCCTTTATGAAGTTCCAGTATTGGTTCTTACCCTATTTTTCAGTATGGTTCTTGTCCTGACTTAACCTTAAGAAATGCTGATCTCCCCCTCCACCTCCATCCCCCGCCTCTCTCTGAATCTGGAAAATATCCAATTTGGAGTGAAATTCTCTAGTCATCCATTTCAAGGTGAGGAGATGGTGAGCAAAGAACGTGGATATGTTCATGGAAAGTTTTTTCTTCCCTGGTTACCCAAAGATGCCTTTAGAAACCTTGTAAATGTTTGAATGCTGCCAAACTTCTAAGAAAGTTTGGCAACGGTCTCTCTTTGGTCATGTGGAAGAGATGAGTTTTCTTCTCAAGGAGCGGGGTGAGCAATTTCCTTTGTCGTCCCTTGCAGCGAGTAAGATGAGTGGCATTTCTCCTTTTCATTCATAATTAGCAAAAGTGGCACCCGCCCTGACGTTATCAAGGAACGGCTTCTAAAAATGAGTAATCACTGAATATTTCCTATCAGTCAAAGATGGGGGCTGTTTCAGCATTGCCTGCTGCTAATAATTTCTCATTCATATATATATCTGTTAGCAGTTAATTTTAGTGGCAGCCCGATCATGTTAACTGTCTGTAATTGCTTCCAGACATGGCCGAGGTTTCTGTGTGTTGGGATGAAGGGCCGGGTAAGTGCCTACTTCCTGTGTAAATTAGCTTGTTCCATTCATACTGGCCAGACCTGGATTGTATCATTGTTGCTGCAATTGCACTCTGCCTCCCCTGCCCTGGTGTGAGGCAGCTAAATGCTGGAATTCTTCCCTTTCTTGCTGCAGCGTTTATGCGTATGTGTGTACGTGGCCACACATGCGCAAAGCTGGCTTCTGTTTTGTGGGTGGCCTGGGCTAAGTGATCTCTGGGGAGCCCCCCTCTATGTGCATAGCCCCTTCCCTCCTGATACCAAAGTGACAGATCAGGTTAGCACCCCAAAGTGCCCTGAACTTAAGTTCCCAGTCCCATACCTTCCAGATGTTTTGGACTACAGATCCCATCACCTCCCAGCCAGCCCAGCTATATTGCTGGGGAAGATGGGGGGTGTAGTCTAACTCATATGCAAGGCGTGAGGTCAGGTGAGCTTGGTCTGAACCAGCAGTTCCTCAAACATGGTTCCTTCTGATGTTGCTAGGTTAAAACTCCCCCCTAAAACCCAGCTGACATTTATAGGGCTTGGCAACTCTGTGAGCTGTGGTTGTCCAAGAATAATGGCAGGTTCAAGACGTGGACATTATGGGATATTCAAATGGCCCATTCTGACCTTGCCATCCAAAATCTGTCTAGTTTGTGTCCCACCTTTCTCCTGACATGGTAACCAACTTTGCACCATGAATTAACACACTCATTGAACTGGAATGCTGTTTAATGGGAAGCCGGAGGCCCTGCGGTGGGATTGGGACCCTTAGCAGCTCTCTAAGGATGCCGCATGTGCAGAGTTGTAGCTGTTTTGTGCCTTTGAGTCATTTCCAACTTGTGAGGCCCAGAGGTGAAAGTATCCTAGGGTTTTCTTGGCAAGATTTGCTCAGCAGGGCTTTGCCCTTGCCTTTGCCTGAGGCTGAGAGAGTGTGACAAGTGGGGATTTCAGGCCTGGTCTCCCAGAGTCCTAGTCTAGTGTTCAGAACACAGTACTGTAATCAACTAAACAGCTACCTAACTAATATCTCTGCACTGCTGAGACAGGGTGCCAATTTTTTCACGGAGCTCCTCTGTAGAGGTTGAGCCGGATCTCATGGCAAAACTAAAGGTGAGATTATCTCTCTTGGGTGGTTCCCCCCCCCCAGAGAAAATTTTGGAGTCTTTTCTTTCGGTCACCTTGGATTTCCTGCGAAGCTTGGGGTGACTGCCGCAGAAAACAGAGTGCCAGGCCCAGGTTGATGTTTTGGTCTGAATTGGCAAAGCTCTTACGTTATGATGATTGATGGGAAGAAAAGAAAAATGCAGCAGAAATGGGGGAGCTGCCCCATGAAAGAAATCTGACGTGAAGAATTGTATGAGTTCAAACAGGTTCAGTTAATTAAATCTGTGCAAATTTGCATATGAATCAGAAAATAATCCAACGCAAAAGAGCGTGACCTTTGTTTTTAGATATGGAACGCCGCTGTTCCAGCAGCAGGCGTCACCTTCCGAGGGGAGGGAACAGAAGGAGTGGCATTTGCCTACAATGGATTAAAAATACTTTCCATTTATAAAAATAGTCTACTCCTTAATTTTTTTAATCATCAGAAGGAGGTGGGTTGTTTTTTTTTAAAAAGTATTTGAGGGAAGCAACTCTGTGATGCTGAAACTGTGAAATGGGTGTATAATATAAAGTATGGCCCCAGTATGGCCCCCAAAGCTTTGTCCCAAAATCCTCAGATTAATTTTAATAAATGAGCCAATTTTTACCAAACCACAGTGGTTTGCTTCCCCTGCTTCTGCCCAAACTTTTCCCCAAACACAAAGGAAATCTAAAAGAAATAAATTGAAAATTGGCCAGACTGGTGCCAGGAAGGGGTGTCATATCACTTTGGATATGCTGAAACACGCTGGGGTGCCCAGCAGTTGTAGGTTGGGAAAATGGCCCCTGCCTGTTCTTGTGTTTTTGGGTAGATCGTTACCCACCTCGAACTCTTCCAAGGTAGAAATCCAATCACTAAAGATGCTCATTGAGTATACTGAGGCCAGCTGCTCTCTCTCTGTCTGTTTCTCTCTGTGTCCTACCTACCAGGGTTGTTGTGAGCATAGGATAACTCCATAGGAGCATATGCTTCCAAAGTGGCACGCTTTTATGCCACAGTTTTTCACACAACTGAAGAGGGGAGTAAGAGGGGCCACTCCCTAAATGATTAAAAATCGTTTTGCTTGCCCAAGGAATCTTTTTTTCTTAGCTTCTAGGGCCAAGATGAGAGATGGAGGGTTTGGCTCATAGCCCGTTGGGACGTTTGGCAGGGGGCAGGTAGAGAGATGCAATGCTCTCCTCGCAGACTATGTCAGTACAAGCGGTTTGCCGTTTTTATCTGAGTATATCTCAGTTTAACTGATAACCTTGTGGTCTGTTTAGCTATGTATGAGAAGCTGATTACCTCTTTACAACTGATACACGAAGGTGAACTGTGGAGGAGTGTGTATGGGAGGGAATGACTTCAGGTAGAGAAAAAGATGTGCCGAGTGGCAGAATGCGTGAAAATGGGGCACAGGCAGGGAGAAGTAAGAAGAATGAGTTAAATGTTACTCAGATTTGGTGATTGTGTATGTAGTAATTTCTGTCAAATGAGGAGCAGCCATGCTCAGTTCCAGGTTGCAGAAGCAGAGCAATCCGGTGAAGCGGCATTGTGAACTTGGTGCTGTTGGTAAAGTACATTGTGTCTTGCTTATGCAGAGATGTGTGGCATGTTGCAATAGTGCATTCCACATTTGTTTGCACATTTAGTCCAGCCCTGTGTTGCAATGTGCTTGTGCACAATCCTTCCGTAACTCTGTAAGCCTCAAGTTGCTCTCCGCCTCCTGGGCGGAAGATTTCTGCCATAGAATTCCCATATCCCTAGTGAACCTTGTCTTGAGGGGTCGGGCAGTTAATGTATTCATATATTTTTATAATTTTTATTGGTATTGGAATTTTCTTGATTAACAAGGTTAGTGGATTTTGGAAGTTGGGACTTTTGGGGAGGGTTCTTCTCATTAATATACACTACTGGATGATTAGGGCAGTGTGTGTGTGTGTGCGCGCGCGAGAGAAAAGAATTTGGAACAAGCCCGCTGCGTCCACCCTGCAGTGGGTTTCTGTGCTCTGTCTCAAGCAGCAAAGCTGTTTCAGTTGGGTGTTGCACCTCGTGGCATTGCTATCCCATGTTTGCAGAACTTAGCCAGCTATTTAAAGAACTCTGGTATCTCCTTCAGGGGTTTATTGTACCGGGAAGCAAACAAGAAGCAATGCAAAGTCCGATCTTTTGTTTGCAGTTTTCCTTGTACAAAAAGCATAGGCAGTTTTGCATGATCTTCTCTCTCTCTGTCTCTCTGTATATGTGTGTAAAAGAGAGAGAGAGAGAGAGAGATTTTATGAACTGTATTTCTGAAATCTGGACAGTGGAAGAAAGCAGTGACCACCTTAGTATTTTTCGGTAGCTGAAATTATCAGTCAGTCAGTGGTCTCTCTGTTGCCAGTGGGGTGATGAATCCACTCCAGAGTTTACCCTGAGCTTTAAATGAGGGGCATCTAGCCTTGTGTTCTGGAAGCTGGCATTTCCTACATGTATGGGGCTGCACCTTCCGTGGAAGCTGGGGGTTATGGGACTTGTAGTCCAACACATTTAGGGGGCACCAAGTTGTGGAAGTCTGGGCTAACCCAACCCTACCTCCCTCCCCTTCTCCCAGTTACCGAGAAGGATGAGGGTAACCTCTGAATGATTGCATTTCCAATTTTATTGGAGTTCTGCTAGACATCTCTATCTAGCTCATTTATATAGGTTCGCTTTTGGATCTTCATCTTGCACAGGTGTTTTCCTAACTCATCAGATAGTGTTATAATTTTGTGGTTATTGTATGCCTTCAAATTGTTTCAGATTTATGGCAAGCCTAAGATCATGGGATTTTCTGGGGCTGAGAATATGTGACATGGCCCAGCTCACCGAGTGGGTTTCTGTGGCCAACTGGAGAATCAAGCTCTGGTCTCCAGGGTCGTAGCCCAGCGCTCAAACCACCACACCAGCTCTCTTATAATTTTACTTAATTTTACTTACACCCAAAGATAACAAGTGGGAAGTATATAAAGCTTGAGACATATTCCTCACGGAGCACACGAGGCACCCGTCGGAAGTCCCCAGCTTCACAACATTGGAAAACCCATTGTAGTTGGTCAGCCAAAGCAGTCAGCTTAACAGTCTGTGATGACAGACTTTCCAACATGCTCAGCTTACATACTTTTTTTTTGTAGAATGTTAGAGGAATTTGGCAGAGATTTTCAGGTCACTATTGGTTCTGTCTCTGTTGCCTAGAGAATGGGGGAGAAACTTGATTGGTATGCATGTTAAAAGTTTGTGCTTTAAACCTAGTTCCCGAACCAATAGACAAATGCATATGGCAAAGCAACGGTCCTTTGTTTTTTGTGCTTCTCTCAAATTTGCAGCACAACTCTCTCATCTAAACACACATGTAGGAAAAAAAGTTGCATAAGACTTGTATATTAAAAATGCACACAATTAAAGAAAGTGCTTGCAAAAAATTATTTTATTTATTTATTTATTTTGCAGGAAGTAGGGAAAATTCCATTTGAAAATGCAGACAAAATTTCATATGCTGAAAATTGCATGACAATCAGATAGATTAAAACACAGTCAACAAAAATATAGAAGAGACTTTGGCATTTTGTAAGATGTGCCTGTTAGAGAGAGGCATAGAGACAAACTCACCCTTACTGTTTGTTATTTAGGTTACGTTAATAGTGATGCTGGCTGGAATCTTCTATCATGGTCTGTGTTATATATACTTAGCTAAGTAGAAAAGGCTCTAATAAACCCTGTTAGTGAATTTCAAAGAAGCATAACAAGACACTGCAACAGTTTCCTTTTTTTTTTTGAGATTTAATGTTTATTAATTTTAGCAGAAGGTACAAACAAACCAATCTGTAACCACAGAAAAAGAAAAAAGAAAGAACTGAAGAAAAGAAACAAACCACATGCAAACAGCACACGTGTATAACTGGAACTAAAACTAAAGTAAATCAAACTAGACTGAAAGCAAAACACAATTAACACAAGCCATTAGTAAAATGCTTATTTCTTCTGTTAAACATATCCTAACTGCCCTGCCCTACAATACACTATGCTAACTAACCTACAAAGGAACTCTGACCACTTCCAACTGTAATGAAAAAGGAAAATCAATTAATATCCCATGTCTTGTTCCACCGTTACAGATCTATGTACATCCAGCTTATCATAACCACAGATTATTACATTGTTAGAATTCTTATTGCTCAAAAAGTCCATAAACAGTTTCTAGTCCTTCAGAAAAAAGAAAAGAAAAGAAATCTTCAATTGGTTTATCTTTTAAAGTCCACACCAATTTTGCAGCTTGGGCAAAATCCATGGCTGCAACCCACTCTTCCGTTGCTGGTGCTTTGGTCTGTTTCCATGGCCTTTTCCGCACTAGAGTGTTGTCGTGCTATTACTCCACGTTCAACATCCCATGGAATCCTGGGGTTTGCAGATTAGGAAGGGCCTCAAAGTCTGGTGCAGAAATGGCCCATGTTTGGGCAGACTGCATTCTTGCTACTGTTACGGTACATTGACAAAGTAGTCCATATTTGCTATCCAGTTCTTTATCAATAATTCCCAATGAAGGAGGAGCAGAGTTCTTGTTTTGTGGGTCAATGCCCTCATCTTGCCCCACCCTGTGACTACACCCATGAAAGCCACTCAGTTGACAAAAGCATTTTAATATAGTTGCCCAAGATAAACCATGAGCTAGTACGTTGGCCAAAATAAAAGGACACGCATCCCCTCTTTTTTGCCCCCCCTTCCATATATTTCTCCAGCCTTCTCCTTTATGGATATATTTGTAGTAAATCATCAAAGGGAAGAGGGTTAAAGAGAATGTGTCTGAATCATCTTTCTTGTAAGCTTCAATGACATAAATGAAAGCAAAGTTGCCTGTTATGTGTGCGTTTTTTCCCTTAAAAGAATGAAAAACCCCAAATATCACTCCCTTTTTTCTTTTTCTAAGGACAGGTTTTGCTAATTTGGGAGTGTGAAAGTTGAAACTTGTGATCTGAAAGAAGGAAACTAATTATAACCAGTGTGCATTTTACAGTTTAAAAATAATTCAACTCACCACTTTTTTTTCTTGGAAGTGTGTACATATGGTAAAAATGGAGAGTTGGATGACAGAGCCACAGAACTTGCTTGTATCAGGCCAAAGAGCTTGGATTTGTTTTTTTATTATCATTATTTTTGACAGTCATGGCTGAGATCCAGCACTGGGATTGTGTAGCATGAACTGCTGCACGTGAAGGTAAAAGGGTATAGTTTCTTCTCAAACCATGAGTACTTGTACTAATTTAATAAAGTATTCAAAAACCACATTGTTTCTGAAGCCCATCCACAACTGAACACTTATCCTGTGCAAAATTTGCACGTGCACTTTCCCCCCCACAGGAAACAGCATTTTCTGCACAGAAAATAATATTTCTATGCAGAAAATGTTGTGTTTGCAAATCAACCATATGTGAATTTTGCACAAAATAAATCTGTGCAAAATTTTTTGCTGTTTTATGCCCCGAGAATGCTGTTCTCTGTGCAAAACAACCACATGTGAATGTTGTGCAGAATAAGTCTCAGATTCGCAGCCATCCAGGAGTCTTTTCAGCAGAGTTTCTCAGCTCATGAAAAACACGTCTTTCAACCATTCCCCAAATATTTCCACATTTTTTTCCACCTCTAGTGAAGTTGCACCTTAATTGTGCGAAGCAACCTTTGTGTTGAAGGGCAGTATTATTGAGAGACTCCTCATCTTTAGCAGCTAACATGGCAGAAAAGTTTAACCTGTCCCTCTCTGAGTTGCATTTCGCTTTTCTCTGTCACCTCTCCACACGTTTAGCCATGAGCCGCTTTTAGGCAAAGCTATACATTAGATTCCCCTCTTTGTGGTTGACGTGTATTGTCACTTGGCTTCCCATGCTGAACCACAGGAGCAGAGGAGCAGAGCCTAGAGAGACTCTGGCAAAGGAGCTCTCTGAGTCCGCCGCAGGGAGAGCGGTGGAGTGGAGGCCTTTGCCTTCGGCTGAACCACTTTGATAGAAACCCACAGGAGAAGGAGCAGCAAAATGCTGGCTGGGAGGCAGAGCGACTCAACACACCTCCCCTGCACCTTATCTCTCCTCTACCACAACAGTTTGTGTATCCTGCCAAAAGTGTGTTACAACCACAAAACCCTACAGCCAACGACAGATAAAGGGCTGCTGTCCCAGGCCTCCAGCAACCGGCAATCACAACTCCCCAACAGTCAGCCTGAACCTCAAGAAATCGTGAAAGTGAGAACCTAACTTACATCATTAAAATTGAGATAGGATCATCCATTCGGTTTGTTGTCTTTCTTCTCGGAGGCTCAGGGCTGCAAGTGGAACAAACGCTTCGTCTGTGAAATGTGGCTGAGCAAAAGGCCCTCGGTTCAGAGGTACAGAGCCCACTGTCAACTTGTTAGGGGGCTTGCTGGGAATTTATGACAGAAAAGAAGTAACCTGAATGTTATGACGTCAGGGCCTTCTCCTACCAAAAAGGCATGTGTACACCCAGAACACTACGGCTCTTTCTGCACCGGGCTATTAAAACGGTGCAGAGCGACCTCCGATGGAGGTCTTCTGCACCGTAGAGTGGACTGGGGCGGACTACTTCTTGAGTCCGCACCTCAGTCCGGTTCAGAGCGACCGGAACTAGTCATGCAGCATGCTTTTTAAAAACCTCTTTTTAGAGGTTTTTAAAAAGAACGGAGCGTGCGACTCCATGTCGCTCCGTCCCCGCGCTCCGGTGCAGATTTGCAGGCGTGCACAAGTGCGTGCCTGCAGATCTGCCGGGGGCGGGCTTTAGGCTGGCGAGCTTCTCCGGTTGGCCGACCAACCAGAAGCCGCCATTTTGGATGCTGGAGCAGTGCGGAACGACGAGCTCGCACTGCTCCTCGTCTTGACGGACTCACCTGGACGTGGAAGAAGTCCGGTGAGTAGCGTTTTTTCGCGGTTCCTTTCCCACGTGCGGAAAGGGCCTAAGAAGAAGGCTGAATTCCAACAGTGGAATATTGTGGGTGTCTCAGGAAGGAGTAAGAATCCTCACAATTGGGCATTTTTGCCCCCTGCAGAACAGGCAAGGTTGGTGAAACAGAGGAGCATAGAACCAAAGAATTGGCCATCCAGTCCAACCCCATTCTGCCTTATAGGAACACACCATCAAAGCATTGCTGACAGGTGGGCATCCAGCCTCCGCTTAAAAACCTCCAAAGAAGGAAACATTATCACACTCCCAGGTGGCATATTCCACCATGAAAGTGCTCTTATTGTCAGGAGGTTCTTCCTAAGGTTTAGGAGGAATCTCTTTCCCTGTAGTTGGAAGCCATTGCTCCATGTCCTGGTCTCTGGAGCAGCAGAAGACAAGCTTGCCTCATCCTCCATACGACATCCGTTCAAATATTTAAACATTGCTATCATGTCACCTCTTAACCTTCTCTTCTCCGGGCTAAACACACACAGCTCCTTATGCTGCTCCTGGTAGTTCCAGGCCTTCTACCTTTTTGGTTGCCCTCCTTTGGACATGTTTCAGCTGGTAAATATCCTTCCTGAACTGTGGTGCCCAAAACTGGGCACAGGATTCCAAGGCCATTTCCGCACTAGGCTGTTATAGCACCATTATTCCACTTTCAACCTCCTATGGAATCCTGGGGTTTGCAGTTGAGGGAGGAGCCTTTAGAATTCTCAGCCGGAGAGCTCTTGGGCCTCAGGAAACTGCAAACCTCAGAATTCCCCCAAGGATGTTGAAAATGGAACAATAGTGCTAGAACAGTCTAGTGCGAAAATGGCCCAAGTGAGGTCTGACCAAGATAGGTATGGACGTGCATTGGGTGCATTTGAGTATGCTTTCAGTTGTGCAGCCTTGCCACTGAACACATGGGTTGCATAGCATAGCTGATGTGCAACTCCACACGTGCATCTTTCTCCTCTGCAGTCCCAGTGCAACATCTCTGCCCACATCTCCCCATGTGAGCCTGCCTGAGTTTTGCGATCCTCAGTGACTCTGTGATTCAGGACGTGGGCTTTCTCTTGCTCCTCGCACGGACCGGTAAGACCTTCACTGAGAAGACCTTCTCGGTGGCTGCGCCAGGGCTGTGGAATTCCCTCCCACCAGGAGGCTGGCCTGGCCCCATCTCTGCGCTCTTTCCTCTGCCAGGCAAAGACCTTTTCTGGCTAGACAGGTGTTGCTGTTTCTAAATGGGGGGTGCTATATTTTTTGTGTCATTGCCATCATTTAAATATTTTAAAGTCTTTTAGATAAGCGTTTTTATTTTGAATATACATAATGGATTTTATTATTATTTTTTTGTATAATCTTTATTGAAAGTTTGTCTGGAAAATAAACCTCCGCCCCACACTTCCATGCTTAAATCTTCCGTTTGAAGTTCTTTATTTCCATTCCATTGCAGACATAATTTCCGTCTTACAGAGAGAAGAACAGTTACGTTATTTCTTCTTTGATTTCTTATACATTTATATCCTTACCCAATCCAATACTCTTTTCCATTCTGTCTCAAAGTTCTGGATAGATTTATTCTTCAAAGAAAATGCTAACTTTTCCATCTTTATCATATCCAGAACTTTTGAATATACATAATGGTTTTTAGCCGTATTTTGTATTGAAACTATGTGGTAAGCCACTTTATTTGTTTATTTATTTCATTTGTTTGTGTCAACTGAAAACCAAAATAATTAAATTTAGAAAACAATTAAAAGCCATCCAGAAGGTTAAAAAGGTAACTAAGTAAAACATGCCAATGAAAGCTTCCCTGCTTATACGTTCAGAGCCTGCTTAAACGAAGAGGTCTTGGGAGAAAGGCCAGATATAAAGTAACAGAATAAAAATAAGATTCTGTGATGAAGGACCCTCAGGGTAACAGTAAGGGACCCTCCCTCTCTTTGTCTCCCCAAATCCTGTTTCTCCATATAGCATCTCTGGCTGTCTCGGAGATGCGTAAAACTTTCTGAAGAGCTAAGAGGGTTTCTCTCTCTCTCTCTCTCTCTCTCTCTCTCTCTGTCTCCCAAAGAGATGGGCTAGCTGAAGTCCCTCCTTGCTTGCCTGAGCTGAGCCAGGATTTCCATCGTAAATGGAGCTGATGAATTGGCAAGTCCCGCTGCACCGTTCCCTCTCGCTCACGGGAGAGGCTGGAGAACGGGCCTTTCTGATTTAAAGGATTCTAAGCCCGTTCGGCGTTATCGATTTTTAGCTTATCTGGCCCTTTAGCTAGAGGCTGCTCTTCTCTCAAAGTGTCTAACCAGATGTAACTTAAAGCAACAGAGAAATGTATATCATCCTTTTCCTCGCATTAATTGGGGCCTGGAAATGCATTATTTAGAGGGGTAAAAACCGCAGCAGTCTCCCCTGGATATAATTTAGAGACGGGCTGGAACGTGCCACTCGGGTCGCAGGAATTGCACGGCTGGCTTGTGGGGGCACGTGCCGCGGCACGGGTGGGGGGAGCATGGTGCGCCGGATATCAAGCAGGGAGTCAGTTAAGGTATCCAGCATCCAGTTTGGGCAGAAAGAACCTCAGGTTTGGAAGTTTGGGAATGGGTTTTGAGAAGCCATCTTAGAAAACATCCATGATGGTGCTGCATTTCTTTAAAGAAAGAGAAAAACTGAGCTTCAAGGCCTGGTGATCTCTTGAGATGTTATAATTGGGAAAGATCTGCAAACTGTCAAATGAGGTGGGGGGTTGTCAGCTGGTTTGACAGAATTGAGTTTCACTTCAAATAGCAAAAGGGAGAAAAATTTGATTCATAATAACTCACACCCTCTCTTAGACACAAAGGACCTGCATGATGGCTGGTAGATACCAGTGGTTTCATGATGACTGGTAGACACCAGTGGCTTCTGTGGCGGGTCAGCGGGATGGTGAGTCTACTACGGCTTTAGTCTGAACTTCAGAGGAGCTATTCAAGGTGCTGTACTGTAGCTCTGAAATGCATGGAACCAACTGGAAGTGTGTGGGGTGCCTGTGTCGGTCTATATATATATATATAGTAGCCTCCCCTCCCTTATCATGGTTTCAGTTACATTCAACCTCTTCCCTCCCAGACTCACCTCCCTCCCTCCCGCCCTTGGCCCCAATCCATCCCCCGGCACACGTGCGGCCTGCGCTGGACCCTGGCATTTCCACCTTGCCTGCCTGCTCACCGCCCCCTTGAACTGCCCCTCCAGCAACACACCACAGGAAACAGCGCTGACCTCACCAAAATTTAGCCCTCTATCTTCACACGGACCATAGAGAGGCTTCACGCTCCCAGATATTGAGAAGCTTCTCTATACTCCCTGCAAAGCTAGAGGGCTATTTCTGGTGACACCAGAGCCGTTTTCCAGCTTCAAAGGGACCATAAGGAGGCTTCATACTATCTGGTATGGTATAGGTTTTGGTACTGTCTGTGGTTTCAGGCATCACATGGAAGGTCTTGGAATGTATCCCCGCAGCTAAGGAAGGACTGCTGTATGTGTGTGTGTGTATGTATGTGTGTATGAATGTGTGTATGTGTGTGTATGTACATCTATCTATCTATGTAGGGGTCCCAGGAGTTGCTGAGGTAGTCTGAGTCTCTACAAACTCCAACACAGTTATGGGGATGGTTTCTTACCATCTCCCAGCCCTCTCTGCCTGAGAAAACTGGTGCTTCAGCCTCTCACCCAAGGCTGATGGATGCTTTGCTGTGGGGTGTGTCACAAGTGGAATGGTGGACTGGTGGCTGGTTGGACCCATGTCAGGGGGTCAATGAGTCAACTGTCAGTTTTAGCCTCAGCTTCAAAGGAGCCGTCCCAAGTGCTGAACCTCATTTAAGTTCAGCAGTGCCTTGACTAACTGCTTTAAAGTTTGGACTGATACCCAGAGCAGGTTCACTGTGAGAGCCCCTGGCTTCCATGGTGAGTCCTGGGCCAACCCCTTAAAGCTGCTTTCCTGGTGTCCCCAAGGGCTTGGAGGCTGAGGGACGATGCCAAAGCCATGCTAGGGCAGGGGTGGCACAATAGGGCCCATGGGCTCCATGTGGCCCTTGGAACCCCACTGTGTTGTCCTCAGAAGCTCCCCAAAGCTTCCAGACCCCTCTCCAAAATCTTCCCCCAAATCTTCCCCCAAATCTTCCCCCAAATCAGTGCAGAAATAATAAACATTTGTTTAATATTCCAGCACTGATTTGAGGGCAGATTTTCACCCAACCTCCAAGTTCATAGCACTCTAGCAATGGCTGCAGTTATGGTGATTTATCTCCCCTTTCTCCATCCTCCCCAACCACAAAAAGGCACAAAGGCAGCCAAAATGGAGGCCGGAAGCAATGTTACATCACATTGTGTCACTTCTGCTTATGTTGCATAAGCCACATTACGTTGCGTTACTTCCAGGGTACCAAAATGCAACAGGGCATGGAGGAGATAAAGGGCTCCCCTGGTTGCCCACCCCACGAGAGGGCAATGCTACTTTGGGTCACTCAGGGAGGCCGGTTGGGTGCTCCTTTCCCGTACCAAAGCCTCAGTGTGCGTGGCACCGCAGTTGCAGCGGCCTCCCTCCATGCTCGCCCTCCCCTCCCACCGTGCAGGCGTCTTTCTTTCGAGGTGTCTCTGAAGAGGTCCTTTGTCCAGAGGCAGGCTCTGTTACAGTAGGCTGGAAGCAAAGGGTCAGGCCAGCAGACAATGAGGGGGGTCAGGAAGGCCTATTTTATTTACAGTAGCCCCTTTCATTGGCCTGGGGGAACGGGGACTCCCCAGAGGCCATCTTGAAAGGCTTACTGTGTCTGCTCAGTCAGGCCTACCCTCGACTGGAGAGGACAGGGCACAAAGGTTGCGGGGGAGTGGGTGGGAGAAAGGAGCCCCTCACCAAGAGAGCAGACACAGATTGGCAGATAGGAAAGGGGGGAGCTTTAGTGTAAGTTGCTGCTGACTTGCTTCGGAAAAGGAATGACGTCATGAGAAGCTTGTTGTGGTGGAGTATGGTTGTTGCTTATTTTTGCAAAACTTTCAGGTTTGCTTAAACATGGCCTCTCTGCATTTAATTTATGGGTCTGTGCTGAGGAGGGATGAAGGTTGTAACACAGGCTCACACTCCCCCACCTCCTTATACTTCTAAAAAGGAAGCAGAGTGGACGATAGTGAGAATTTCACAGTATGTCTGAGTGCGGGAAAAGTTTAGCGTTTGCTGTCAGTGGGACTTCCCCTGGTACATTTTGAAGAGGAAAAGGAAAAGCTTTGGTTTGTGTTGGTGGGATTTAAAATCCTTTTTCCCCTAATGCAAGGTTTTTTTCCTTACCATCTGAAACCTAGTTCTAGCCCCTGCTCTCCTCTAATATAATTGCTGCCAGTTCTGTGATAAATTCAAGCTGATACCATGTGGTAGCTCATAGATGCAAAGAGCTGTTTGTTTGAATGGGAGGTATTCCTGGACCGAACTCCTGTTTGTACCTTAGACGTGTGCTTCTGACTAGTGAGGACGATGATCATGACTGAGATCCTACATCAAGGTGGCATAGTAAATTTCTGCATGCAGAGTGACACATTGAGGATGAGAATTTCCTGGGACGCCTTCTTGGTGATCCCACCAGACGTGCCTCTGAGGTGGAGAGGGACTGAGAGAAGGGCTTCTCCACCATCCACCCCACAAATTCCAGAGAGGCTTCTATGGGAAGATACGAACCTCCTAGCTTGGACCTCAGCCACATCTTCTGCAAGAAAGATCAGGCAGCCTTAAAAAGATCGGCAGGCTTAAAACGCTGCAACACCCAGCCACCTGCCTTGGCATCTTGGCGTGTTTTCCGTGCAGCCTTGATAAGATTACGCTGTGCACGCGTGATCCCGTGGATGGCGAATAATTTTCACTTAACAAATTGCAGCCCTCGCAAAAGCTGCCGCTTTGAAATCCATTTAACTTTTCAGCGTCCTGTACCCTTTTAAGTGTTCCAAGTATATTTGCGCTGATAGGTTACCTTTTTCCCCCTCTTCTCATTCCCCCGTAGGCTATAATTAGTGTCCCTTACACAGAATTGGCTTAGAATTGGATTTAAAGGAGATAAGAATCAAATTACCAGTATTTATCTTGTAAATTCCGAAAGATCTACTTAAGATGCTGTATAAAAAAAGGGATTTGAGAGAGGGTAAAAAAACCAAGTTTACGCTATGAAAATGTAAACTCTTAATGGCTTTGAATGTCTGATGAATATTCTAATATCGCACTGCTATTATGCTGTGGGTGGAAAAATGTAGATTAGCCCTGACTTCATATTTCCTGAACACCTTCTGTATGTGTCAGTGATAGATTTCGATCTATGTTCCTAAAAGCCTAGGCTTGTTGCTATTCCCGTTGCTTTCCAGTCTGTTGTGTTATGTCAGTGTGAGAGAAAAAACACTTTGCATATTCTCAGAGGAGCCCCTTTTCCCTTGCTGACTTTCCCGTACAAGTTCCAAGCCCCGATGCTGTGGACGGTTTCAGAACCTGAACTTGAGTTCAGAGTAGAAGCCCCATGGCCTGAACCTGCTTAATTTAGTTCGTTGCTGAAGTCACGGTTCTGGCGATGACATTTAAAGTCCCCCAAAGTCCTGGGACCTTGTTGGCTGAAGGAGTGACTCTCCCTATATCTGCCTTCCCAAGGACTGAGATGTGCCGGACGGACCTTCCTCTCTGTCCCACGAGTGGAGGAAATATTGTGGATGGGGGGAACAGGAGAGGGACTTCTCAGTTGTGGCACCCCAGTTGTGGAATGGCCTCCCCTTGGAGCTCAGACAGATGCCAACGTGGGTTCTTTTCTGGCACCAAACCAAAACATGGCTTTTTTATTAAAACCTTCGAGGACTAATTTACTTTTAAGCACCTGAGTGTCTTTTTAAAACCCTTTTAAAACCTCTTTTATGATGTATTGGCACTACACAGTACTACAGTGCTTTAATACCACTTTAAATGCTGTGGCTCCATTCCATAGAATCGTGGGATTTGTAGTCTTCTGAGTAGTTTAGTTCAGGGGAGTTTGTTGTCTCTGTGTGCCTTAAGTCACTTCTGATTGATGGTGATCCTACAGTGAACCTACTCTGGGGTTTTCTTGGCAGGATTTGTCCAGAGGGGCTTTGTTTCTGACTCTCTCTGAAGCTGAGAGAGTGTGATTTGCCTAACGTCCCCCCGTAGGGATTCTAACCCTGGTTTCCAGCGCTGTAGTCCAGTACTCAAATCACTGGGCCACTCTGGCTGTCAGGGGAGTATGGTAGAGAATTCGACGTCACTCATGCTACAGATCCCAGGATCCCATATAGTGAAGCCAGTTAAAATGGTTTCAAACTGCTGTAACTGTGCAGTGTGAATGCACTCCCAGCCCTTTAAAGCTGTTTTGACTTGTTCGAGCTGTTTAAAATGTGCTTTTATCTTTTTCTTTTTCTTTTTTTAAAAAAATAATGTATGGATTTTTTATTCAGAATTGTTCGAGCTGTGTGAGTTGTTTTCTCTGTTTCGCACCCTGAGGATCTCACAATAAAAGGGAAGGCTAAACATATTTTAATAAGGAAATAAATAATAAATCAATGAATAGATAATTGAAATGCCTTTCTGGACGCTGAAGGAGGGCAATTTGTGGGCAGATTGATTAGACGTGAAGCACTGGGTGTCATAGGCAGCTTGTTCTGTGTGGGCACAGCAGGGGTTTTCTTTTTGGACAGGGGGGGTTTGTTTTTAAAGTCCACACTAAAAGCCATAAACTGTGTGGCGCATGCTTTTTATTGGCAAAATAAATAATCTCTCCATTTCGAAGGCCTGGAAGGCCTGAAAGGTCGTTTATTCTGTTATAGTCCATGTATTCCTGGAGCGCCAGAAATGTAACTTTTTTCCCTTCTCCCCTCCACCTCCAAGAGGTAGATGATTATGCTTGAACGGCGAATGTGGCCGAGTCTTGTAACACTTTGGCCTCATAAAGGGTTGTGCTTGGTTAAAACATTAATTTCCCCATTAAACTGTTCGGCAAGATTTACCATACGCTACGAATCATTTATTACTGCACGCTTCTGAGGCTGAACTCCAGCGAACCCCCTTGGCACCGAGGAAGGATTTCCAGCTGCTTGTCGCTGAAGCCGTTCTCCTCCTCTGACCCACAGACTTTTGTAACAGGATGTGGTGGTAGTTGTTGCCGTCCTTGGTGTCATCTCTAGGCAGCCTTCCACCACGGCCGCATTTCTAGACTTGCGGCATTGGAAGGGATCCGTAACGCCTGCCCAGTGCAACCAGGAGATCCACCTCTTGAGCATCCCTGAACAAAGACCGTCCAACCGCTCCGGACAAACCCTCCAAGGGAACCGGCTCCACTCTAGGGATGTGATTCTTCACAAATTTCAATTTCAAAGGGAGCAATGAATTATCTTAACTGTTTCCTTCTCCTTGTGACAAAGTCTTTGAAAATTGGACAGTTTTTGAAGAATGCTACTTGCAAATTCAGGGCTTATTCTGTGGGGGAAAGAATGCACGTGGTTGTACAGAAAGCAACATTTTCTGCACAAAAATAGTCTGCACGTTCAGTGCAGAATATAATTCACAGCAGTGGCAAAGGCAGGAACCTGTTTTCTCAATGAAATAACCATGTATGAATTTTGCGTAGAATAAGATTCAAACTGTGAAGATTTTCATCAGCCCAGAATTCTTGGAACTACTTGGAACTAACCCACAGGACTGCAACCAGGCAGTTGCACATTCTTGGATGATGCACAGCTATTATCCAGTAACTTCAGCACACCCCTGGGTTCATAGGATTGTGTATTCTTCATTGCGTGGTGAGACAACAAGCTGGCCCTTTGGTACATATTCAGTTGCACAGTTCTGGCGTTCAGTAGAAAAATGGCTTAGTGCGACCGTCGCATCACTACATGAGTGTACATTTGCCCAGGACAAGGAAGATGTGGGAACTGGGCCTTTATTTTTACGATCTGTTCTCGGTCAACTCACTTCATTAGCCCAGTGGCATGTTAATGGTGTTTGTTGAGGCTTTTAATCAACCAATCCTCTTTGACCCCCTCCCCCCATGTTCCCTTTTGATAAGTGTCATGAAGCAGAACTGATTCCACAAGAAGCATTGTGTTTGGCACGAATGGGGGAGATAGGACTAGGCTTATCTGCTGGGCTAAATCTGTGATGGCCCCAAATCACACGGACGTCATCTGTTGACGTTGAGCTTTTGAGCCCTGCCTTTGCTGTTGGGAAACTGAGAAGCACATGAAGCTGACGTCTACAGGGTCAGCCTGTTGCTTCATCAACCCCAAATACTGTCCGCTTTGACTGGCAGCAGTGAATTGAAATGGAGGGTTTGTTTATGTTGGGCTTACATATATAGGCCGACTTACCAGATAAAAAGAGAAATAACATCAAGGCTACAGTCTAACATGTCAGCATTTCATAAATGTTTGCACGTGGAGATACGCTATACCAGCATGACACAACGCCTTGCGGAATAGCCACGTTGTGCAACACACGTCAGTGACGGGATATTGTGTGATGCACAGTGTGCAAGCACAGTGCTTAGTGAGCAACAGCAATGGGCCGTCATAATGTACAACTGCAATGAACAAGCACCATGCACAATGTGCAACTGAAGTATGCAGTGTGCAACACAAGTTTTGCGTGTGAATGTGTGTAGGTATTAGTTTGAATGACAAGCGGTGAGTCCAGAACTGGATGCAGTATTCCAGGTGGGTTCTGACCAAAAGCTGTGTTTTAACTTGGCACCAAAAACAGACTAATATTGACCTGCAAGGGGAGGGCATTCCACAGACAGGGTGCCACAACTGTAATCGAACCATGGGATTTACCTGTGTGTTGATTGACCATTCAACAGTTCATTCAGTGGGTCTACTCTGGTTGGGAATGGCCACCAGGGTTCCAGCGTGATTTCCCCTTTTTCTTCCTCCTCTGTTTAGCACAACAGCAAAAAAGGCTAAACAACAGGATGCACTTCCTTGCTGTTTTGGGGGTGGGGTGGGGTAGGGGTGGTTCAGATAATAATTTTGGGAAGGGTACTGCACACAGGTAGGCAGCCAAGCTTCCTCTCCTCCTGCCCCTCCATCAGTTTCTACAGTAAATATTTCAGACACCCTCCTCCTTATTCTCTCTCCTCGCAGTAAATTACATATTAAAGTAGCTTGGTAACTGAGCAGTGGTTGCTGTGCGATAAGGTTGAGGCAATCAATATGTTTGCCATGTGCCTGCTTGTTTATGACACTCGCCTCTCCAACGAACGAAAGCTGGAGCAAGGCTCTGTTTGTTAAGGCTCCATTTCAGAAAGGCTACCTCCTCTTTCCCCTCCTTCTTCTCCTCCTCCTCCGCTTAAAACAGAGTCATGATCTTAACCGGGAGAAGGTGCAACAGTTATTGATTTCTCTTCCTTCCTAAGTATGGCATTACATTCTTTGAACACTGATGGCTCGGCGTCAGAGGAGCCGGGCTCTTCTGTTTCTGAGGAGCGGAATGAGCAACCTGAAAGAGTGTGACTAGATCTAGTGGTCGTGCACAGGCTTTGCAGAAAGGCAAAAAATGGGCAGGCAAAGACAGCGGGTCTCACACAGTTTGGGTTCATCATCCCACAGCGGTCATTGATTTGTATCTTGCCTTCTCCTCTTGGCTACAGAGAATATCACTCTCTGGTGTTGATTTCTTCTCGTTTACCCCTTCCAAGAATATCTCTGTCTTTCTTTCCAAATGGCTGTTTCAGGGATCGTGTTATGTGAGGGACCTGCAAGTGAGGTAGAGGGGCAAAGATGCAACCCCTTTTACTGGAACCCCTGGCCTTTGGTTGCAGGAAGCAGCGTCAGTATAAGTTAGAGGCTGGGGCTGCAGTAAAGGCTGTTCCTGACACCAGAAGAAACATGGCTGCCATAGTAGATTAGGCCCAAGGTCGGCTGGTCCACTCTTCTGTTCGCAAAAGGAACCAGCAAGTTGTTTGTGGAGCCCACAACTCATATACATGGCACTTCTGTTGAGCCAATGAGTCACCATTTTTTAGCTGGCTTTGCTGGCCAAACTCACAACTGTGGCTGGAATCTTTTTGATGTCATAGATGTGTATTTGTTATCTTTGTACTTTTGTGGGCCATTGTGCAACAAGCATAATGGCCCATGGTTGTGTAAACAGAGTCCCCCAAGTCTAAACACGACACAAGCCATTGTGCCCTGCTTGGATAGTGCAGTTTGCCTGTGCCTTTGAGCCACTGAGACTGGAGGAATGCCTGGTGTGCCTTCCACGTTGCACAATGGGACCATAAGCCAGCTTGTTGGCAGATAAGCAATCAGTTGCACAATATCTGTATACAGTAGGAGGGTTGTGTATTACAACCATTGTGTAACCAGATGAGTTTCGATGTATACTACCTCAGCACGAGGTAGGATCTTGACCTGTGGCTGCCAGAATCTGATTCGACCTTGCTCAGTGGTGCTCTGCAAGCTTTCCTTCTAGGGAGGACTGATGCAGGTCTTGTAGGTTTCCTCCAGTCTTTCAGCAGCAACCAGACCAGATGACCCACGGGCTTGGTCATGCACCTTGAAGCTGGTGGTGGGAAATGTTGCAGGGTATGGGAGGCACAGCATTTGAGGAAAATCAGAGGACAAGATTGAGGCCTGGAGTTCCCCACCTCTGTGCAAGTGAGTCTTGTGGGCTCATTGGGAACACAGCTCAGAAGAGACACAAGACCTCTGGCTTCCCAAATGGTTACCCAGAGGATCTGCAGCAGTGATGGGAGAATTTAATGAGGTGATCATCTTGGTGAACATGTCTGGTGCCATGTCACTGATGTGCTGTTGATGGTTGGTGTGAGGCTGCTTTGTTTTTCTCCTGTTGTACTTCTTTTCTATTCAGTTGTGGCAAGGAAGCTCTCCCCACTGCAATGGTGCATATGAGCATTCTCTCCCATTCTCTCTCTCTCTCTCATGCACAAGCTCTCTCTTGCTTGTTTGCTTCCCCTTTGAAGCCAAGTTGTGCAATATTTGGACCAACTGATCATTTTTGCTTGCCACTCTGCTGAAATGCTCTGTGAAAGTCGAAAGGTTTCACCCCTTTGGGAAAAGACTCAGGACAGCTTAATAGGTTGCACTTTCAGTAATTCATGAAGCAGCTCTGGCTAAGTGAACTTAGAGATGCCCAAAACACCTTTGAGAGATTTCTGCTAATTGTGTCCAAGTTCTTTTGTTGTGTTGTGGCAAATTTCCCTAAAATTTCCCTGAATGGAGTACTCTGTGTGTGTATTGCATTTTGCTTAAGGTAAAATACAGTGGCCCTGGCAGTGGAGTCAGTGTGGATGGATGGTTAACTGGAAGCAACCAGAGTTCAGATAAATATAAGTTTTTATAAGCCAGGGTTAAACCTATAGGGTTGTGTTCATACTGCCAACTTATGGCCTTTCTGTACTACATGGTTGTAGTGCTATTAATTCTACTTTTAACATCTCGTGGAATTCTGGGGTTTGCAGTTTCCTGAGGATTCTAAAGGCCCCTCTCTAAATTGCAAATCCCAGGATTCCATAGGATGTTGCAGAAATAAGTGTAGTGCAGAATATTTCCTTGAAGGGCATTCTTTTTCTGGACATATAGGTAGGTGAGCTGTCACACTCTGCTTGCACCATTCCATATCTTCTGCCCTACCTGACATCTGCCAAACCCAGGAGGGGTTGCTGCTTACTGCTGGAGAGGGGAGAGTAAAGGGAAGTAATACAGACAAGGAAAAAGCAGCTGGTCTCAGCCTGGAGAGGAGCAGAGATGAGGGTGTATTTGCAAGTGGAATGCAGCCTCTTTTCCCTTTCCCTTAGAGCCCAGACCAGCAACATATTCATCATCGGAAGTGCCCACCACCACCACCACCACACACTGGTAACCAGCAGTGGTGATCTCTCCTGGAGCTTAACAGTGGCTGGGGCAGGAGAGATTTTGAATGAGACAAAAGTTAGAGAATCCCATTCAAAAAGAGACATATGTGCGTATAGGCCACACTTCTTATTGTATGCTTTCAAGTTGTTTCTGACTTATGGCGACCCTATCATGGGATTTTCCTGGCAAGATTTGTTCAAAGGAGGTTTGCCATTGCCTTCCTCTGAGGCTGAGGGGAATGTGATTTTCCTAGAGTTATAAAATCCACTGTCTGTGTCTCAACGTCCCATTCTGGTAGCAGATGCCCTCATAACAGGCTATACCCAACACAAGTGCAACAATGTTTCTGGAACAAAGTTAATGTAATACACAACTTATGTGTGAAAATGAAATAATAAGACCATTCTGATGTTTACCACCTTGGCTGAAGCCACAAAAGAAATGCAGATAATCAAAACCTGGCCAGGTTTCTTTGGAGGAGAGGATCATAAACCAGGAGGGATGGGTGCTTGAAGCTCTGACCAGTACAAGGTCAGCCATGCCCACTCCTAAGGGAGCCCATGGAGTGGGCCCACGCTAAGGCAGCTTCATCTGTTCATGGGTAACCAATGAAAGGCCGCTGTGGAAACCTCAGATAAGGAGAGAAAACATTGTGTTCACCTTCCATGAGACTTGGATAGGGGCAGGCCATAAATCCAGCTATGATAAGGCAGCGTGAGGAAGTCATGCTGCAATTTAAATGACTCACACTCAGCGATCTCTCCTTGTTGGTTTATCCTCTCTCCAAAGGATTTCTCTCCATGCAGGTAATTTGGTGCCAATCATTAACCTAAGTTGCATTTTCGAAAGTTCTTTGAAGGCACAATTCTTTGGCTCTGAACTGGCAGTTCAAGCATTGGTCTAGGATTGTGGGAGAACAGGGTTCATATCCTTGTTCAACCATGGAATCTCACTGGGTGGCTTTGAGCAAGTCACATCTTCTCAACTCAGAGGAAAGCAATGGCAAAACTCCTCAGAATAAATCTATCCAACAAGAGCCAGCATGAAGTAGTAGTTTGAGAGACCAGGGTTCGAATTCCCGCTCAGCCATGGTAGCCCACAGGCTGACCTTGACCAAGTCACACTCACTCACCCTTAGAGGACGGCAACATCCTCAGAATAAATCCTGCCCGAAAAAAATCTAGGATAGGGCCACTGTAAGTTGGAGTTGACTTGGAGGCAAGTAAACACCATTAGCTGTTTGCATGCACGTGGTCCATGCAGATCTTGGGTCTTGTGAAGAAAAAAAAAGGACCACTGCAAGATACCCTCCGCTCCCCCCAATTCTGAAAACCTCGCTAATTGCATGTGGCTGCGTCATGAGAGGGTGCCAGGAAAAACAGGTAGCTGGGTTGCCATAAAAGAACTTTTTAATGCTACAAAGTGTAAAGAGGTGATACCGAATCTGGCTGATGTCCCACATTGAGTGAACCAAGGGGAGGCTGGAAATGTAAGCTTGCACAATTTGGTGTGGAGCGTTTAGTTATAATTAACTCAAGGGCAGCCTTGCCCTAGCAGAGCTCTCATCGACTCTGGCTTCTTTTATAATCCTAAGGATCAAGAGGTGGAATCAAATCAAACTGAATGGCTCTTCATCTCATTATCTCTGATAAAAAAAAAAAGCACGATAAAATTTGACACCCGGAGGGATCGATCTTTCAGCCCCAAATATGAAGTTAGCGAGTGAACGGCACAGTTTGCAAGATTTCTTCTTTGGAAAATGGTTGACCTCTTAACAAGATGAAGTCGGCGAGATAATAGTAATTATGAGCAGATTATTGAATGGCCAATCAATACTGAACTTTACCTCTTTCCTAAACCAGAGGTCATGTTTTATTGGGTTAAGATAACAGAGGCTCATTCTCGGCACCCTCCTCCTTGAATACCTCTGGTGGAATGTGGATTGGGGAGCCCTTTACAGTATTTATTGACATTGAGATAGGCGTCCATCTTCTTGTCATTACCAAGATAATGAGAGAAAAGTGGGCTTTCCTCCCCCTTCTTCTCCTTCTAAAGAATGACTACATGTCCCTGCCAACTTGAATTGTTATTTAAGCTGGAGGGCTATCAGATTGCCTAGGATATGTGGGTATGCACTTGGGGTGGGGGTCAGGAGTATAACATGAGATCTGGGGTGGCAAAAAGCAGTTTCCCAGCTGTTGCTTCTGGGATGCGAGGATGGGTGGGAAAGGGCTCAGAGACTGAGATTCTGCTGAATCCTTGGGGGCCTTATTTGGTGCCGTTATAGCTGGAGAGGAGCTGCTGAAACATGGGCTTTGAAAGTTTGTACTTGGGTGAGAAGAATTCATGGCTTCTACCCCTACCAGTGGAGTCCATTTTCTGGAACGGAAAATAGCAGCAGGTACTCCTTCCGCGTGATCTCAGACCTCTGACATGACTGAATGGAGCCATGTTCCCATAGTTTCCTTGGGCCTTTCCGCACTACATTGTTATAGTGCTGCTGTTCCACTTCCAACATCCTATGGAATAAGCCTGGGTCTGCAGTTTAGGGAGGGGTATTTAGCATTCTCATCCAGAAAACTCTTTGGCCTCAGTCAGCTACAAACCCCAGCATTCCACAAGAGGTTGAAAGTGGAATAATAGTCCTATAACAGTGTAGTGCAGACAGGTCCTTTGCCTCTTAACAGTAACACAGAGGCTTTTTTAGGCTGCCTTCTGCTTATGCTCCCAGGTTACTCTCTCTTCTTTCCATCTCATTCTTGAGTTGATAATCTAGTGGACTAGGGGAATGCTCTGGATGGAATATCTATCTTGATTTCAGCAAAGCATTCAACAACGTTCTCATTATGGCTTAAATCCAACTGGTTTATTCCAACCGGAATAAACCAATTGAATCAATTATTGAATAGTGAGTCGACACATGGGTAAATCCTATTGAGACGAACAATAAGATTCAGGTTCGTGTGTTGGTTAGAAAACTAGCAAGATGTGAGCTAGATGGCAAGATAATCAGGTGAGTTCCTAGCTTGTTGGAAAACCATACTCAGAAAGAGTTTTGCCAATACTTCCTCATCAAACTGGAGGAGTGTTCAAAGGAAGTATTGTTGGGCTCATTGCCATGATACCCTCGTTTAGTGGTTTCCCAGCTTGTACGCAGTTTTTCTCCCACCTTACAAGGTTGAAATGCTTCTCCAAAGACTCTCCTGAATGTTAAGAGCTTGGAATTTAATTATGAATATCACCCTCATGAAGGATCTACCATCTTTATTCAAAAGCCTAGTTTTCAGCAGAGGATATGGTAAGAATTTGGATCAAATCATTTCTGTTGCCCCCATCCACGACATCTCTGCCTACAGAAGATGGATCTGTGTGAGAAAAGGATTCTGTCCTTTTAGGTGATAACACTCACATTCACTGCATCGGAGGCGAGCTTTTTTCACGGCCACGCGATCCTGCACCTGTCTTCCGAAACGGCACAACCCTGGTGGAGGTTGACTACCTCATCTCTGCTGCCTGTGGGAACATCACGATACCGGAAGGGGCCAGGTTTGCAGAGAGAAATGAGGCCGTGCCGCCTTTTGGAACGGAGCATGTTCTGTCATTCTGAGAAACTCTGAGTCTGTTCTTCCTTTCCCAGATTCACTGATTCAGTCTGACTAACTTCAGCTCCTTGGTTCGTCCATCAAAGGGGGAATGGCATCTTCTCTTTCCCCTCTTGCACTTTCACTGTGCTTTCTTGGGACTATTCTGATTTTTTTTTAAAAGAAAGAAAGAAACAAACAAACAAACAAACAAACAAACAATATGGTTGTTTGCTTCTACATTTTGCATTATTTCCAACCACAAGTTCAGAGAAATGCAACATTAAAGGCAGGAATAGGGGGAAAATGGTTAAGCATCACTTGCAAAAGCCAAATCAGACTTTCTGAGTTTCCAGTGTTTGTTCAGAGCATTGGATTTAGGCTTCTCAGACTGTATCCCTTTCACGTCAGTTTGTTTTCCTCTCATTTCCTACCTTCTGCTTTTTCCACAGTCACATTGCTGCCTTTCATCAGCTTAGATTATTGTCCCATCTAGCCCCATATTATTGACTCTGGCTAACAGTTGCTTCCCAGGGCCTGAGGTTGAAAGTTTTTCTGTTGCCTATCCCAAGGGTGAGGAAACTCAAGTCTTGGGGCCCAGTCTGGCCATCTTGGCTACTTCCTATGGCCACTCTCCATTCCCCACGACACTATTGTTCAGTGGTTCCCCAGCTTTAATATGTTTTCAAAACATTTTAAAAGGTGGAAATACTTCTGTGGAGGCATGGTTACAGCCAGAGAAAGCTTTGTCCACATCCCTTTTGCCACACTCAAGGCTACAGTGTGGCCCCCAGGTGGAAACGAAGATGATTCTCAGGTTGAAAGGAATTTCCCACGATTGCCCTCCTCCCTGATCCTGTTAAAGCAGTGGTTCTCAACCTGTGGGTCCCCAGATGTTTGTGGACTTCAGCTCCCAGAAGCCCTGAGCATTGACCATAGTGGCTGGGGCTTCTGGGAGCTGAAGTCCATGAACATCTGAGGACCCACAGGTTGAGAACCACTGTGTTAAAGGGAGATGCCAGGGGCTTGAACCCAGTACCTTTTGCATGCAGAGCTGACACTTTGTGCTGCCCATGACCTGTGGCTCCTTGCCTTGTTAGATCAAGAATCCTGAAGGCTTTGTTTTCTGCCCCTTCCTTCTTTGACAGACATAACCTTTGACAGACATAACCCAAGAGGCAAGGTCTCTCAGTTTCTGGACCACGTTAGGTGTCTCGTGTCTTGAGATGACACCACTCAGTCGGGTCTCCTCAAAATGCACCCACATGCAGTCTCAGTCCTGAGAACGTGACACACGGCACATGAAACTATACCTAACCTATTAAGTCACTTTGGAAAAGACTAGAGTTGTCAAGCTACTTAATAACGCTACTCTTCAGGGTCAGTGGACAACAGGTTTTCTGGTAAGGGGAGAGAAATTGGGAGGCTCACAGTGAACGATTACTCAGTACTATGCACCCGGGGGGGAAATCCCATTTGCTCTTTTAGAAACATTTCCTGTTTTTTTCTCACACCTTCACTGCGGCTCTCCCCCCCCCCATTATGTGAAACACTCCCCTTGTGCAGTAAATTGGGTTTAGAGTTCTCGGTAAAGTCATAGCTGGAGGAAGAATGAGAAAATCCTAAAAAGCAAAGCTGGCCGACTCTCAGCCACTCCTCCTTCTGCTACCTTAGACTGGCAGAGGAAAAAGGCTGTGCTTATAATTTGACCAGGTGCAATCTAAGCCTCCCAAATCTCTCTCTTTTGGCATTTTACTGCCAACATTTCAGTCCCAGGGAGTCTCAGCATCTCGTCTGCAGCCAGGTGCAAGAATTGACTCCTACCCCAATGATAAGATTACCGCCTTATCAGGAAGGAGGGATGGCACTATTGTATGTGTGTAAAAATGAGAGTATTGCTCTCCTCAAGTTAAGAGAGCTCCCCTCTCCATGAAATGTTCCTTCATTCACCAAATTGCTAGCATTGCAGTACAGTCAGTCCTCCACATTTTTGGGTTTCACTTCCTTGGGTTTGATTATTTGTGAGTTTCTCCAACCCTTGCTGCCTCCCCACCTCAAGTGCTTCTTTTCTGGGAGAAGCCTTCCCCTTCAGCAGCTCCGATCAAGCCACACAGGCCTTTAAAAATCCACCTCTGTTCTTCTTTTTCCTCCAACAGCTGCTGCCTGGCCAGATCACAGATAGACCACAGCCCGATTTCTCAGCACCACAAACCATCTCCAGATGCCCCCCCAAAGAAAGAGATGGGCAAGAGAGAGGACGTATAGAGCCACCACCTTTTCCTCTCCTTTCCTTGAGCTGTTTGGACCCTAGGTGCCTGTTCCCCGCCCCAGTGCCTCACTCCTGTTCCCACAGACACACACATTTCGATGTTTGTGGTTATTCCACTTTTGCAGGAGGCCTGTGTCCTTAACCCTAGGGAATGTGGAGGGCTGACTGTAACTTAAAACTTTTTTCAGTTGCACATTTAGCAAGAGAGTTTAGGCATCCAAAGAATAGGGCCAAGTGACCAAGGGAACGCAGATACAGAAGGCATCAAGAGTTCAAGGTATGAATGATTTTTTACTCTCTGCAACGCTAGAAGTTCAGGGGCTGAATGAACATTTTATGGGGAGGGAAAAAATGGCACCCTACATCCTGCAGTTGTATCCTTGCTAGGAAGCCCTACCCGGAAGAATATGTTACACGCAAAAACATGCCAATCTGAGGGGAGAGGGAGCATCAAACACATCGTAGTATCGGTCACTGTGGTTTGGATTGTACCCTTTTTAAAAAGGTGAACATAAGTTCAAAAAGGAAGACAACTGTGGTTGTTGTGAATGTGCACATCATCACGTTTGAGCTACAGAATATACTTGCTTCCTGTTGCACCCTTGGCTTGTATTTACCAGGAATTATCACAAACCGTGGCCAAAAGCCTACATCAGAATAAATCTCCACATGGGGAGTTGCACATTCATTGTGTTATACAACTGTTGTGCTGGAAGGCAGTTGCACAATGGGACCATGGCACCTAATGTGCAGCTGAATGCCCAACCAATGTGCATGCACACTTGTACACAATACACACATTTCAATTGATGCACAGTCTTTCTGCGTATCCATGCATAATATGCATCATACACACTGGCATTCTCTGGGCCTTTCTACCTTGAACCGAATGCAGCCATGTTGCAGTGGACAAAAATGTCTAGCTGCTGCTGTTGAGACACCAGCAGGATTCCAGCCATTTTCCCAGGAAACTATTGAAACCAAGGAGGTGTTGAGGGTTTGTGTATGTGTGTGTGCGTGTGAGTGTGTGTATCTATCTATCTATGCACATGAACTTATGTGGTCTGCTGCACAACTCAGACAAAGACATTTTTGCAAGGAGAGGATGTACAACTTCCCCCTCTGTTTTCATGTAGATCTGAGGCCATGTGGCTGTTTTGCAGGCAGCTATGGTGAAGAAGCATCCATGCACATTAGCCACTTTTTAAAAAAACAACAAAAACATAGCCACAAATTATTGCATTGTTAGTTTTCTTCTTGCTCAAATAGTCGGTAATCAGTTCCCAGTCTTTCAACCCAATCTTTCAATTGGCTTATCCTTTAAAACCCACATTAGTTTGGTCGAGCCACAGCAATTAAAGCGATTTTTAAAGTGGCTATAATGTTGTTTATTTATTTATTTGTTTATTGGATGGTTTAACTGATTTTCTTCTTTTGTTCTTAGCGAGTCCTCTCTATGTACGATCTCCAAATCTGTGAATTTGGGCAATTGTGGAGTGCTGCATCGTGTACATAAAACAGCAGCAGTATGAACACGGATGTGCTGAAGCATCTGCACACATGTCATTGCCTTTTAATAATATAGGACTTAACCATTCACTTTTTTTTCTGTTCCCAGAGGGTTGTGGGACCAAACCCTCGCATATACAGAGGATCCACTGTACATTGAATTTGCAGCCACGTTTCTTTTAACTGTTGGAAATTACCCTGAATCCCAAACTAACAACAATATGAAACTGGTAGTGTTGTATAGCATGGATTCACCCCAAGGAGCTTCCCTCTGTCGTTTTTGCTGGCTCCTGTATACCTGAGCAAAACTGCTTTTGCCGCACCACATCCCCCAGGTAAATTTGGAGAAAAAAATAAGTCCCCATCACCTGGGGTGCCATTAAAGGCCCCATTTTGGACTGCGATTGCTCCACGGAGGGCTGCATTTTTGCAAGAAGCAAATGTGGGGAGGACCGTAGGGAGCAGGGCGGGTAGCACACGCTGTCTCCCTGCAAAAGCACTTCTCTCTCTTTAGCTTTTAATTGCTTTCTCCCACTTTTTATGTGTAAAAGATTGTCCATTTAATTAACTCCAAGAATGCAATTTCAAAAAACACTAACATTTTTACACATGATGGCTCTTAAAATAAAAGTAGCGTTCTAATATTGCGAACGGCTTTGCTTCGTGTGTTGCATTAACCTTTAGTTGGCAATTTTGGAGACAACAAACAGGCGCAAACATCTCCTGGTGAAGGCAGAATGTGGAAGATTGCCATTCTCTGCTCAACTGGTGGGGAACTCAGTGCCGTTAATGCTGCTCATCTCCCAGTTGGAAAGATTTTTCCCCCCATTGCTCTTAAAAACTCCCATAAAACCTGCTTCCACTACTGCCTGTGTTAGGAAAAGTTGTATATGGTTCCCAGGGAATATTTCCTCTGTCTTTTTTCTCCTTCTATTTTCTTTCCTTGGGGGTAAAAGGGAAGAGTTCTTGGTTCAACAATTTGAATGGTCCTTGCTGAGGTACTACTGTATGCCAAGGCTGAACCTGGAAAAGTCACTCTTGGAAAAGTAACCACAGAGAGCTGCTGCCAGCCACTCTACACAGTTCTGACCTAGAAGGACCAGTGTTTTTGACCATAGGTTGAAGAACATACTGCCTTGGAGTACAGCTTCCAGAAGCCCCTAGCCAGCATAGCCACTGACCCCAAGATCTTTGTTTGTATGAGGGCTTGGAAAAGTTACTGTTTGGTACAATGGCTGGAGGATTCTGGGAGTTAGAGTCCCCAAAAGTAACTTTCTCAAGCTCTGTCCAGGATTGGATTCTGATCGTTTAGTGCTTCTCAGGGAAAGAGGTTTTCATGCAGTGACAATTGCCCACAAAAATATTGCCATCAGGCCATTGATGCAAATTTGCAGAGTGTTCCTTCCTTCCATTGCTGATTTCAGTCTTCTTTTTTTCACCTTTTCTTTTGTGGGAACTTGAGTAAATCACTTTGAATATCTTCAGTCCATTTTTTTTTTTTTAGTAACTATTAGTTTCCTTTTGGATATTGGTGCGAAAAGGTGGTGAGCAAAGGTTCTCCCAACAGGGATAAATCAACATTTCAATGTTAAAAACTTGCCTATGGAAGGAAACCATTGGGTGCATAAATAATAGGGAAAAGGGATCACAGAGAGAGCCATAAAACTCTGTTAGGGCTGTTTGAGTGGGAAATGAAGTGGGCCTGCAACAGGGTGTGCTAGCAAGGCTTGGAGTACTGGAAACACTTCAGCACCTGGGAGAGCTCCCAGGGCATCAGAAGTTGCACCAGAAAAGTCTAAGCCCTTAGAGAGCATCCGAGGCAGCAAAGTGGGAACGAAGGAGACAAAATCTTCCCAGTGCCTTCTTTCAGACTTTGAAACTCTCCACCTGGGGAGAGCCCCCTCCTTACACTGCTTCCACGGCCAACTCAAAACATTTTTATGCCACCAGGCTTTTAGAAACTGACAGGCTTTTAAGGCTGTGTGGTGCTTTTTGCAAGGTCTATATATAATCTTCTAATGAATTTTAATAGTTTAACTTGATGAATTGTTTCAAAGCTGTTTACATAACTTTTATATTTAGGCTTTTTAGATGTCTTTGAATAGTTTTTAATACATATTGTTTTTACCATGTTGTAAGCTGCCTTAAATGCAGCTTATTGGGGAGAAGTTAGGATAGAAATGAATATAACAAATGAGTTACCATCATCTTCAACAACAGCAACATCATCTTAGTTTCACAGCCCGCCAGGCGTGGCTGAGTGGACCAATAGATTCCATCCAAGAATCTAAGAATCAGCGAGGAGGTATTGTTATTATTTTGCTTCCGTTCCACCCTCTCAGTTCCAAATTGAAATGTGCCTTTGCTTGACTTCCAGAAAGTGGCTTAAACCTTGTGGGAACTTTGGCACAAGTTGTTTTTCCCTTCCTTATTATTACTATTCTTTCCATGTGTGTGTATTAAATTAGTCTCCCTTTCTCTGTCTCCCTCTTTGTACTTCGGGGAAACCTCGTCTCTCTCTCTCTCTCTCTCCCCGCCCCCAAAACACGTGCATTGTAGCAGAAGGCCCGGAGGGGGGAGCAGTTGAATGCCACATATGAGTTTGGGCAGCTGAGTGGGACCATACGGCCGCGTCCTTCATTAATTCCTGTGTTCATTCATCCTTCTATTTAAACTTCTCTGTAAAGACGGGAGCTACAGATGGTCTTTTGGTACAGCGTTTGAGCTGGGAGACCCTGTCGCTGACAAAGGGTCTACAGAGGGAGCAGCGGAGTGTACAAAATATTTTCCAGCCATTAGAAAAACTGGGGTCTGATTTACCAATTGCTCCCGTTGTGGGGGTGGGTGGGGAACTGGCTTAGGATGATATTTTAAAGACAGTTTAGCAGAAGAACCATGGCTGGAGCTCACAGAGAAAGGTGGCTCATGCATCTGTCTAATGTTATCATGGAGATATGGGGGAAACCAAGCACTGGGTTTGTAGCACTTTGCACAGAAGTGTGTTTGGCAAAGCACTATGTGGCTATTTATTTATTTTTACAGCTACAGTGGGCCCTTGGCATCTATTAAAGTTTGGTTCCAGGACTCCCCTGTGGATACCAAAATTTATGGATGCTCAGGTCCCATTATATACTACAAAATGGTATCCTTTTATAAAATGGCAAAATCAAAGTTTGCTTTTTGGAATTTTTTTTTGAGGGGGGAATATTTTCAAGTGGTGGTTGGTTGGATCCATGGATATAGAATCAATGGATATGGTAGGTTGTCCGTATTTATTCATTGCTCTTCCACCCTCCCAAAGACCACCAAAGTGATGAATGATACAGTATTAGTATGAGTATTAGTAAGCTTTTATGGCGCTCGTGTTTGTGGGTATACATGGTATTTATTATAATTGCAATGGCCAATGGCTTGGTGTAAATAAAATTTGGCTTAACTAGGCTTGATGGACAATGCACACTTTAAAAAAAAACCCTAAAAACAGATTGGAAACAATTTTACAAGCCAGTTGGACAAAACAAAGGTTTTTAGAAACATTAAAACTGGAAGCTTGACCAACTGGAAGCTCAACCGAATCAGAGCCTTTTGGAATGGACTTCCATAACTGAGGTGCCACTATAAAGAAGGCCATGCTGAGTTCTCACAACTGTAGCCTTGCTGGGTGATAGTGTTATCAACAGGAGCACTCATTAAAGATCTCACTTTTCTGGGCAGACTCTAAGAGAGGAAGAGTTGGTCTTTCAGATGTCCTGGATACAAGCGATTTGGGGCGTTGTAGGCCAGAACTAACATCCAGAACCGAGCCCAGAAGTAAGAGCTGGATGGAAATTCAGACATCTTGTTTGTGCCAGGGTGTCCGGCATTCCACAGAAGATGCAGCATCAAATAGAGAAAGGGATGTTGGAATGAATAGACAAGACTGTCCAGAGAAGCTCTATGTAGTAACTGAAGCATGCACTGGGGTTCCCTGAGCTTTAGAAAAGCTGTTTTTTGTTTTTTGTTTTTTGGACTACAGTATTCTGGTTGCCTAGCCAAAATGGCCAGGTGTTGTGCTCAGAAACATAACTTTTCCAAACTACTGGCGACTCCAGTTTTGGTGATTACCATCTGATTACTGCAGGGTGTGTTCCCTATGGGTATATGATTTAGCTCCAATTCTCCAACTAAAAAGGAAATTTCTATTCTCACTCCATGGGCAAATTCCACCAGGCTCACCCCTGATAATCTGTCCCTCCCTTGCTTTTTTTAAAGGTAAAATTAAACACACTAGAAAGGAATGTTTTAGAAAGAGAAAAAATAAGTCTGCAGGAGGATTTAGTTGGAAACTGCCGTGCGTACTTTGCACAACCTGAGGAAGGGAATGCAGGGAATGTCTGAAAACTGTGCCTTCGTAATGCCATGGAGACAGCATTGCTAAATGTCTTGCAAAGCCCTGGATTTGGAGATGTCTTATTGTACAATCCGATTCCCACTGTCTGAGTAAATGACCTCATGGGCTTAGATTCAGCGAGGAGAGGGGGTGGGGAGGGGAAGGGACGTTTCTGTGGTTGGGGATCACTTCAGTCGGACTGAATGGACAGGCGCTCTGTTGGAAGAGGTCGATGTTTTTGTTTTTGTGCTTTTTTTACAGCCTTCCAACATCTGACAAAGGCAAACAAGTTCCCTTATTGCTAAGGCGGCCAGGGCTTAATGTTGTTTTAGTGAGATACACAGATTTCCCTCCCACTCCAAGATAACTTAAAACTGCCTTTCTACTAAAACACTTTTAATTCCTGGCCAGGAACTGGGCACTTCCTATGTTAAATATCCAAATGGCAATCTGTTTATTAAAAAAAATGCAGTTTGCTTCCTCAAATAGGGTCTTTCTCCCCTGCCCCTTCACACGAACAAGAATTGCACATTTTCTTTACTAATTAGATGACTGGACCTATTCAGCAGTTACCACTGGCAGGAGTAAATGCTATTAGGAATTTGTCAGTCATTAGCCGTCATTATGCTCATCACATATGAAGGCATAAATTGTGCCAAGCATATGGAGTGATTTTTTTTTTTCATATGGATGATGTGCAGCAGTTGCATCCACCTGACCACAGGCAGTTCTTCATGTGAGACTGTGGCATATGCGGTAGTGCATTACGTAGCACATGAATGTTCATTGCATCTTTGCCTCGCCTTTGCACGTTGCACTTTACAGTTGCACAGTGGGTTGTCGGCCGTGTGCATGGACCACTGAGCCCATTGCATTACACTGGTGTTCAGTGTAGGGGTTGGAAGATATTTACACTATGATGAAGGGACATCTTTCCAAAGTGCCAAAATATGTAGTCACAATTGCTCATGGGAAGAGTTTATATCATTTGTTCTGGTTTCTATGCTGCGTATGCAGAATTTTAGTTTCCTGTCTTACTGTGGTTTATTTTTCATTAGACATGTTCGCTTTGATGGGAAGGGAACCTTTGGGCGTGTGCAGAGTGTTTCCTTGTTACATCCTGCATCCCTGGGAAGCATTTGGCTGGAGAGGTGGCAGGGAAAAAAAACTTGCCTGAGCCTTTAGAAATACCGTTTAAGCATCGAAAGCAAGGGAGCAGGCAAAGGGACCCAGAGAATGTGAACAAAGCAAAGGGAAAAGTTGTAGGTGCAAACAGTTTTCAATATTTCACTCTCCGGAACACCAGGAAATTGGAGACTGAAGGAAAATTTAACTGGTAAGAGCAGAATTCTTATTCGGATGCAGCAGGGCCTCTTCAAACTCTTTTTTTCCATTCAAATCATATCTGCCCCTGTCCACATCAACACAGCTAGTGTTGAGTACACTTCCTAATTTTGGACAGATCAATGACACATGGAAGGGAAGGTGTGTATCAAAATTTGGCTCTTTGGCCTGTTCCAAGCCCCTTTCCGGCCCTCCCCATAAAACCCAAGCGGTGCCTCTCATCTATAAAGGATGACAGCCCCACAATCTTTGTGTTCCCCCGGGACAAACATCTCACATACCTCCTCATGCCCCACTTTGGGGGCAGGAATGTTTGCACCAGGGACGGGTTACAGCCTGAAAATTGGGCTAACATAAACATCCTTCTGAGCTTTTCCTGTTAATCGAATGTAAGTGGGGTGGGAGGAGGGGAGGAGAAGGGGAACAGCTTCCCGTGGGGATTCTCTCCCGGTGCCCTTCCCATAAACGGCAGGAACCTTCAGCGTTTGTGTAAGGAGGCTGGTCAGAGCCAGATCGTGAGAGTCCCGACAATTTCCGACTGATTCAATAATCTTTGCAGTGTACTTCTTGGAAAATATTGATGGTTCATATCAGAGGATCTAGAAAGAGTCAGATAGGCAACTCTTTTTATGAAATCAGTTTTCTACTTTATTGACTATTGGAATAATAGTTGTAATGCATACCATCCTCCAGCCGTGCACAGCAATCTTTGGGGAAGAAAATTTTATAGGCTCTGTTGACCCTCAGGAGTTAATTTAGCTATTATGGGGCAGAGTATTTTTTGCATTCTTTCTAAAGTTGCTCTTTGTTTATTCCTGTTGTGTTGTGGTATTATTTAGTTCTTCTTGGTATATTCTTTTGAATTGTTGTATGTCATTAAAAAAAACATATGCTTGCTTTTGAAATACACACTTAGCTCTAGGATTTTGTTTTTTTGGAGAATTTGTCTCAAGATTTCCAATTCTGGTTTCCTTCCTTTATTTGTATCACATTTGTGTTCTCCTCCTCTGCATGGATTGGATGGTGGTGGGAATCTGACAAAGAGAAACATCATGGTGTAGTGATTTGAGCATTGAACTAAGACTCTGGAGACCAGAGTTCAAATCTCTCCCTTGGCTGTGCAAACCCACTGGGTGACTTTGGGCAAGTCACACACTCTCAGCCTCAGAGGGAGGCAGGGCCAAACCCCCTCTGAACAAATCTTGCCAAGAAAACACCATGATAGGTTCACCTTGAGGTCTCCATAGATCAAAAATGACTTGAAGGCACACAAGATGGAACCTTTCTTTCTTTCTGTCTGTCTGTCTGTCTGTCTTTCTTTCTTTCTCAATCTTAGCAGAAACCATACCTGGCCTTTCAGCTTTCCCAAGGGTGTGCCAACTCTGGTGTGAGACTTACACTGTGATTTTTCTTTTCTGAATAAAAATTGAAACAAAGCAAAGTACGGAAATGATACGTTGAAGGCAGGGCATCTGAAACGGGATTGTATCAGAGACACAAAGTGCCTTGTTGCGTTCTCTCCTACATGAGCGAGGCATAGCGGCATGGCTTTCATGGCAGTAGGGCAGTGGATCCATTCTGGGTTTTAGTCTGAACTGTAAAGGTGCTGACCAAGATGATGGCCATATGTGGGGAGGGGTCAGCAGTTTGGAGAGATATATTACGGTTGACTAGACATGACATGAAAGTTACTGGCTGCTGTCAGTGAGGTTTTGCTGGAGAATGCGTCCTGTCCCTGTCGCTTGTGGTAACTAAGGCCATCTCCGCACTACACTCTTGTAGTGCGATGAGTCCACTTTCAACATCCTCTGGAATCCAGCCGGCCCCTCCCGAAACTGCAAACCCCAGGTGAAAGTGGAGTAAACGCGCTATAAAATGTAGTGCGGAAATGGCCTAAATGTGCTCTTGGGGTGCTGTCTGTTCAGATGTTTTGTCGGCCCAGAGTTGTTTTCTTTTCCCATAGGCGCTGAATCTCAATATCATCATTATCATCCTCAGAAATCAGTTTTTATAGTAGATATAGTGATATATATATAGTAGATATAGTGATTACATTTGGATTAGTTAAATTTATATTCATATCTATATTTTTATTCATAATTAATTAATTAATTAACATAATTAAAAAGTAGTGTTGAATTAGAATTGGGTTTAAGACCTATAGATGAAGAAATCAGGAAGGAATTTAAATGTCATTTTTTAGTGCTTTTTCTTTCTTAACGTAAGAGTACTTTTGGATATATTGTATGTATGTAAGTAAGACTGACTGGATATTTTTGTTATTATTTTGTTATTAAGGTGGGGGTTTTCTTAACTTTACCTTGATTCTTGATTTTTCTTTTTCCTTTATTCCATACTATCTTTATTCTTTATATTATTTTGGTATATGTTATTGTTCTTATTGTCATTGCTGATGTTTTCTTTTTTCATTGCTGTTGTCATTGCTGTTGTTTTCTTTCTTTTCTTTTTTTATGTATTAAATTAAAAAAGACTGTTAAAAAAGAAAGAAAGCAGATCTTATACGGAAGGCAATTACACAGATCTGGCCAAATTCCAGTCAGTGGCAGATTCTGTGGAGTTCGATGCCCCTGACCTTCTTGAATTTTGCATCAAAGAAGGAGTCCCTAAAGCCAACTTTATTTTATACACAGGGGTTGCCGCGTGGAAGGAACAGATGAGGTTAATGCAAGAAGATTCAGTTCAACAAACCCCCTTCATTACCTGATGCTGACGGAGATGAAGGCAAAAACCACACACAACCCCAACTTCAGATGCATTTGAATTTTGTTTTCCTTTTAAGCTGAGGCTAAAAGTTTCCCCCCCCCGTCTTTCAGGGAGGGGGAACCATATCCCTTGAATTCTGTGATCTTGTCTTTGCACATGCTGTGTTTAAATATTAACACCAATTGAGCAAATTGCCTTTTAACTGCTTTTATTTGCTTTCATTAACAGTATAATTTAAAAGCTCTAGGATTTGCATGGAACCTGTTGTGATGGGGGCACGGGCAGCAGCCGGGTGTTGGGTGCGCAGGCACACACAAGGGACTTCATAGAGTAATTAATTTTGGCAGGATGGGAAAGGCCTTTGGAGACATGTGGGAGAATAGGCACGGTAATTAATAGTCAAAGTTTGCTCCGGGTCTTCAGCGGCTTCTCTTGTCAACAGCCATTGCAAGGTTGTGAAGATCTGGAAACGACTGAAGAAGAAGGTCAGCTGGGGAGTGTTGAGGCTGCGGTTGTGGTAAAAGTGGACAGTTTGGTTCACCGGGGGAGAAGAGTCTCCCGGACCCAAGGATGGCAGGGACTGTGCATTTAAGGACGTCAGAAGAGCCATGGTGGATCAAACCAAAGGTCTTCCTAGTCTGGCATTCTCTTCCTGCAGTGGGCAACCAACAGTGATGGAAAGAATATTCCAAAACATGTGAAAAACGTGGTTGAAAGTATCATACCCTGCCTTGAAGACCCTGACAGTGAGGAGGAAGGTTCTGAATCTAAGGCAGCAGTTTGCCCAAAAGTTTCTCAGTGGGAAAAAAACAACCAGCAGGAGGAACAAATATCTGGAGACGAAGCGACACAGAATCCTACCTTGTTGGAAAGACAACATGAGAAAGAAGGTCTCAGGTGTTCAGCTCATTTATGTAACAAGCAGGCTTTAATGAGGAGCACCTGTAGTAACATCATTGGCCTATAAAGGGCCAAAGCTGGCCTCTCTCTTCAGGGTTGACACCTAATTTTCCTTGTAGTTCTGTGGCTTCCTGAATCCTGACTCTCTTGGACCTCTGCTTGCCTGAATCCAATTTGGATGTGTCTGCTTTGGGACTTTGAATTCCTGACCTGAACTTTGTTTGAATGACTCCTTCTCCCTGCTGTGGGTAAAGCTCTGCTGATCTGCTAGTTGGCTGTCTGGTCTGTCTGGGATGTATGAAGAAACCCCAGTGACCAGAATCCTGGATTGAGGAAAATCTTCATGGTTTGAAGATTTATTCTATACAAAATTTGCAAGTGGCAGTGTTGTATGGAAAACAGCATTCTATGCACAGGAAATAATAACAAAGAATTTGCCAAAAAAGGAGAATTCTGCACAGAAATACTATTTCCTGCATAGGAAATGCTGTTACTTGTGAAGAAAATCATGTTTTCTGTGCAAATGAAGCATGCATTTTGTAAAGGTAAGCCTCCAATGAGAGTGTTTTCTGCACAGAGAGAATGATAATTCTGCACAGAGAATATTCTTTTTGCTGCAAAACAGCCACACACAATTTTGTGCAGAATAAGTCCTGAACTGAGAAGTATCCTTGAAAACAGCGGGGCTTTTGTAGGCTATCTCACAGCAGGAAGAAAATTGCTAAAATTACTCTTTGGTTTCCTTGAGAAGAAAGTTAGCAAAGATTTACATCCCTAGCATTAAGATGCCTCAATGCAAAGCCTGCAAGCAGACCAGGAGGACATTGAATCTATCTAGAGAAAAGCAGGTAAGATGGTAGAAGGTCTGGAAATATTTAGATGGTAGAATGACTGGAATGGCTTAGGGAGCTGCATGTTTTTAGCTTGAAGAACAGAAGATTGAGAGGTGACATGATTTTCATCTTTTTAAATATATGTATAGATGTACGTAGAACATGGAGCAAAGTTGTTGGGTTTTTTTGCTGTTTCAGATGGTAAGGCTCAAGCCAGTGCATTCAAATTACAAGAAAGGAGATTCCATCTAAACATTAGGAAGAACTTCTTGATTGTAAGGGGTATGGGTCTGTGATTAAGTCTTTGCAGGATTTTCCCTGCAAGGATCCTGTCTTCGCAGAATCCTGCCCAGGGCCTCAGACCCAGCTGGCTGCTCAGATGCAGGGCAGCTGGAGCAGCCAGGAGCCAGCTATATAAGGGCTGGGTTATCTCTATAGTCTTAGCCACAGCAACATGGTTTGAGTTGCTGCCTGTAGTCTCTCCAGACACTTCCATGTTCCTGGCTTTGCTGATCCCTGGACTCTGGCCTGTTTCCTGGACCTGCCTCTGGTGTTTTTGGACTCTTGATACCAGGTAGACCACTGTTGCCTTGGACTTTTGCTGCACTCTGACCTCTGGCCTCCTGATCTAGTCCCTGTTCCCTGTCCCAGTCCTGGTGCCTGCATCTGATATCCTTGCTGCTCACGCCCCAGAACTTGACACTGACGGTGAGAGCTGTTTGACAGTGGACCAGGCTGTAGTCTCGGAAGGTATCAGACTTGAAAGGTAGCAGACTTTCTGTATTCAGGGGTCTTCAAACAGTGTGTGGTTGGGCATCTCTCAGGAGCGATAAAGTCGTGTATTCCTGCACCACAGGGGGTTGGACTAGATGGACCTTGTGGTCCATCTATAATTCCATAATTCTGTGATTCTATAACCCTGTAATTGAACTGCACCAGCTCTCTCATGTTCCCCAGCCATACCACACTGGCTCATATCAGTGTGGCTGAGTGGCCTGCAAGTTGGACTAGGACTCCAGGAGACCAAGGTTCAAATCCCCATTCGGCCCCAAAAACCCACTGGATGACCTTGGGTAGGTCACTCTCTTTCAGCATCAGAGGAAGGCAATGATGGCAAACCTCTTTTCAAGAAATCTTGTGAAGGAAAAAGAAAACCTGTTCTAGAGTTGCTGTAAGTCAGAGTCAGTGTGAAGGAAGATAACAAGACAACCAAGAGGACAGAGGTCAATGATTCCTGCATCCCTGGGAGACATAGTAGTCACTTCCCTCTTCCCCAGCCTACTTTGCAAGTGTACCAGAAGTTGCACCCGTTCCCCTGCATTGCATTAGACTGCTGCTCCTCCATGGCTGCCCTGTGTCACATTATCCCTTCAGGTCAGAGTGGTGGAGCATCTTGAAGGACTCTTTTTCATCTTCTTAAGCCAAGAATCGTAGAATTTGAAGGTACCTCAAAGGGAAGGCCATCCAATCCAACCTTCTGCTGTGGAGGAACACACAAATAAAGCACTCCCAAAAGATGTCCATCCAGCTTCTGTTTAAAGACGGAGACCTCCAGAGAAGAGTCCGTCACTCTCTGAGGTGGACTGTTTGACTCTGGAGTAGCTTTTCCATCCAGGAAGTTCCTCCTGCTTAGGTGGACTCCCTTGGAATTTGAATCCATTGCTTCATGGTTTGTTCCTGATCTAGCCATTTGCTTGTCTTTATAGCAGAATATGTTTGGAAGTGAGTGAACCCGCAGACTCAGTGTAGCACCAATGAGGCTAAAGAAAACCAAAACAGATGGAACAAGAAAAATCCTCCCATCAGCCTTTAAAAAATCCAAGCTGCCTTCTCTGTGTCCTTGGCCTCTGTCCTTTTAATACTCCCTGACTCTATTAGTGAGCTCTTGAAAAGTCCTAGCGTAGTTGTTTGATGCTGGAGCAATGTTAGTGGTATGGGATTACTCTCAATTTCATTGTGAGTTTTTAAAGAAAAAAATTCCACAATGATTTTCTCTTGCTGTGTCCTTCTGTGTGCCTGTGTGTGTTTATAAGTGTGTGTGTTTTAATGTGGTTTTGGAACAGGAGCCAAATCAAACATTATGAATGAGCTTTGTGAAGATCAACAGTGGTGGTGTAATATTGAAATCTCCTCAGGGAAAACGTTTACACTCCTTAGCTCAAAACCTTCTGATTTGATAGCTCTTTTGCCCCCAAAGGGTGTTTGAGAGGTTTTTCTAGGAGGGCGATGGAATGGGAAACCCATAACTAATTTCAGTGACTTTCAAACCGACTTCCACACATGCATGAACATGAGAAGGCCAGCCGAATACCTGGCTGTCTTATTCTTTCAATGGAAAGGCATTTTGAGAAAGTGTTTGCAGTGTGATTAATTGCAAACAAATTGTTTCTCTCTTGTTGCAGTTCAAGAACTTTGAGAATAATAGACAGAGAGTGGGAATGAGAATCTTGCATCACAAAGTTGGGTGCTGCCAAGCACCTCGAGTCTGCTGAGCCAATTTTTTTTTTTTCCAGAAAGAAAGCAGACAATTAGGCTCGGGAAGTCCTTGTTTTCGTGCTTGAGTAAGTGACCTGGTTTCTTCTGAAAGAGCAAGGCATCTTGTGTCCAGCCTTTTTGAATATTGGGGTTGTTGATTCAGCGCCTTTTGTTTACGCTTTTGGAAAGATGTATGGTTCCATGAGGATCTTTGAAGCTTTATGTGCATGTGCTCAGTTGATGAACCGACTTGGAAGCTAAGATAGTCACTTAAAAGTTGTGGAGGAAGGGGGGATTTTAGATGTGTCCGTTCTCAGCTTGGCTGCCTTCAGTAATGCTCTTTAGACATTTCAGTATCTTCTCCAGCTGGGTGATTGTTGGTCAGTAATTATTTCCTAGCTCAGCCTGCCTTGCAGATCCTCCATCAGCCATACTGGCTAAGGGAGTGGGGAAGCTGTAGTTCCCCCAAAACCACTCCCCCTGAAAAAAATGACTTTTTCAAGCTCTGTTTCCGTAGTGTTCCTTTCCAGCTCAAATGCATCCTTTTGTATCGCCCTGTGCGGGTCATGGAAAAATTATCTTTCTGATCTATGATTCCCAGAATCCCATGTAGTCCATCAGGAATTCTGGGAGTGGTAGTCTTAAAAGTTATCACTTCTTTGTTGCCTCTCATGGCACGCCCTCCAACTGTCCAGATCTGTCCCACTTTTTCAACTATTTTTAAAATGTCCAAGTCTCTCTCCTCCTCCCTGTTTCGGCTTTGTCCTCAGCATATGTCCATTGCTCAAAACTGAGCTCAAAGTGCAAAATTAGTTTGCAATCAATTAATTCAGTAACAGGGAGAAGTGAGGAGGGGGCAGCATCTTGCCCTTCCCAGTAGGCTGAGGCAAAAGCAAACCGATGTACCCTCTCCTCACTTTATGTATTCTTCCTCATTAATGTCTTTTGCCTTCTGGGCCACACTCTGATGTTGCTTGGCCATGCACCTCCCGGTTTCCGTTTGTGAAATGTTGGAGGGTACGCCGTGGAGTGTTTGCTAACAGAGTCCTGAGTAAAGAGCTACTTTTCTTCCTTTTGGAGGAATTCTCTCCATTCCCCTCGATCCTCATCTGTCTCATTACCATGCTTCCATTTTGACCCAAATTCTGGAAATCTTGACCAGTTCTTTGGGGCCTGTTAGCTTGGAGGGGATCTATCTTCCTCGGCCTGTCTGCAGAAAGGCTTCCTAACGACGGAGTATTAAGGTTTCATTAATCAAAGACACTTCCACTGGCCCTTTACAGAAACACAACTGCTTGGGCTGTCTTCAGCTGACAGCTTGTTAATTTATCTTCCCGGGGACGAGGAGGAGAAAGAAAAAGACTTGTCTTTTGACCACTTTTGCTACACAAACTTCGGCTCTGCCTGGCCTCTCCAGCGATATGGCCCTCCCGACTGCTGGAGTTTTCCCTGGACAAATTTAAATCCAGTATCAGGCTTGTGTTATTTCATGAAGGAAAGGATGCTCTTTGTGTGTCCACCTGGAAGGAATAAAAATAACATTTTGGGACTGGGCAAAGGGAAGTTTCTACTGAATTTTTCTCACATTGAAGCTGGCAACCACCGTATCACTGGATTCTGACAGCCATCAGGGAAAACTGTTGCAAAGAAATTCTGACTAACCCCCCAATGCAAGCTGTAATGAAAACAAAAAAAAAAATCTATTAATATCCCATATCTTGTTTCACCATTACAGATCTCTTATACATTCTGCTTTCTAGAATTACAGTCAGCCCTCCACATTTGTGGGTTTCACTTTCACAAATTTGATTATTTGCAAATTTCTCCAACCCCTGCTTCCCCAGCCTCAAGTACTTCCTTTCCTGGGAATCGTCCTGCTTGATGGCTTCAATCAGACCATACCGCATCTTAAAAAAACCATCTGTGGTCTTTCTCCTCCTCCACCAGCCACTAAGGATAGCTTGCAGCCTGATTTCTCGGCACCACGAACTTTTCCCGCTGTCCTCTCCACACCCAGGAAAGGAGATGGATGAGAAAGAGGAAGTATAGGGGCATTATGCTGATCCCACCCTCTTTCCCTTTCCTTTCCCTGATCTGGTTTGGATATTGAGTGCCCACTTTCCCCACCAGACATGTGCACATACTTTAATATTTGCAATTTTCCCACTTTTCTGAGGGTGCTGTGCCCCTAACCCTAACAAATGCAGGGGGCTGAGTGTACTAATAATCATAAACACAGATTATTACATCTTTAAGTTTCTTATTCCTTAAAACGTGCATAAAAAGTTTCCAGTCTTAAAAAAAAAATCTTCAATTGATCAATCTTTTAAAATCCACCTCAGTTTTGCAACTTGGGCAAGATCTGGGACTTTAATGACCCGCTCTTCCATCATCGTTGCTTGGGCCCATGTCCAAGTGCGGGCTTTCAGCATCCTTGCAGCTGTTCAAGGCATCGGGCACTTCTGATGCTCTCCACTGGCTACCATTGCACACTGGATGACCATATGTTATAACAACTCAGCAGCCCCCGGGTGAATATGGATGCTGCAAAACTATGCAATTTTGTGTATGCGTAAGGCTCTTTACAAAAATGACTCTCCCAACCAGAATACCAGCTGAGGTTTGCCTTCTGCAAAGAATTGGTGGGATCATAAGCCCCCAGAGTTAGCAAAAAGAGTGATGTGAAAGTCCTGTGGGAGTTTAAGATTCAGACTGACAAACAATGGGAACCTCATTTGCCAGACATAAGTGAGAGAAAAGAAAGCTTGGCTGATAAATGTAGCAATCACAGGGCACAGCAAAACTTCAAACAGGCAAGAGAAAATATCAAGACCTAAACCTGGGGTTGAGAAAAGGAGGCAGCTCTGATTCTAGCAGTGACCGGTGCTTTGGAAGCAGTTCCAAACAAACTGACAAAACATCTGAATGGAGTGGCCATAGATAAATTTATAGGAGTTCAATTACAAAAAGTGACACTACTAAAAATAAGCCACATTATGTGATGATGCCTCGCTGATTCCTGGGTAGAATCTGAATGGCTGATGGTTGAAAATGTCAGTAGGTTACACTTGTCAGGCTGTGAAACCAAAGACAATAATTTTGTGTTGGTGTTGTGTTGCTTGGTTTTCAGTGGGCAAGAATCCTTAGCTTTACAAAAGACCTTATCCTAGTGGAATTGGGAACTATCCACATAGCAACCTGCATTTTTTGGACCTTTCTTGGGAGGTTCTCAAGAATTGTTAGAATGAGGGCCTGTAAATCACAATTTGTGATGGTACCCCTGTATAGAAATCTTTCTAGGTCTCCATAACCAGCACTAGAAACAGATGGGGACCTGTTTTGTTTTTTTAAAACCCAAGCTACATCCCTTTGAAGAAGAAAAAAGCCCTTTGATATGTTCAGGAAAAGCGTTCGTTTAAAACACCAAAACACTTTGTCAGTAGGGTTGGGGCTGAGGTGGCCTCTGATGCTCTTTGGAAACATAACCCGCCGCCCTCATTCGTTTTAGGTCTTTTGAACCAGATTCTTTTTAGCAAACTGGAAAGAATCAGAGTGAGGCTGTGAAATCTCGCTTTGGAAACAATGCGTAGTTTGAACCTTTAATTGCAAAAGAGGGAGGGCAGCGTTCCCATCAAAGTGTGTCTCCCACTCCCCAAGGTCTCCTGTGTACTCTGACATCTGCAGAGCAAAGATAGATACGTTTCTCCCCTTCTCCTCTAAGACTGTACTTTCAAGCCAGGAGTTCTTCCCTTGCTGTTAATTAATCCTTTGTAGTTCAGCGACTGATGAAATCATAGTTCTATGAAATTTTAATCCGCGCGTGGCAGGGATGTAACTGACGTTATCAGAAGACCCCAGGTGTGAGCACAAAATTAGCCAGCAGAAATCTCTTGTGTATTTGACTGCCTGCCTGTAGGCAAGTAAGCAAATAAACAAATGAAATACCTGGATCTGGGCCTTGCATCCTTGCCACTACCCTTTGGCTCATGTGTTTGGTTCACAATTTCAGGTCATCTTCTAAGGCCGGGTGGGCAAAGCCTGGCCTGGAGGAATCCATTTCATGGCCCTCAAAGACCCCCATCACACCCCAATTTATTTTTTAAAAATGATATTTTTTTTTATCCAAACCAGGTCAAATCCACCACAAAAGCTCAGTGGTTTTGCTCCCAGAACCTCCCAAAGTCCCTCACAACAATTAGAAACTACACAAAGCTACCAATTAGTCAGTTGAAAATTGTCCAAAAATGAAACTGGAGGTGAGGTGACATCACTTCCAGCTACAGCAGGTTGGCCCAGGTGTGTGTGAAAGAGGGCCCCTGCCCACCCTCCAGCTGTCCACCCTTTTTGCTAAGGTACAGCTAGAAAGAGGAAGATGGTATTTTGAGGATGGGATAAGTGTGGGGATATGGAAGAGAACTTCAGGTAGGTGGTGATAATGGTTTGCAAAGAAGAGGAAAGGAAGAAATACAAGGCTCCACTCCTCCCTCTCTCTGATTTAGTTGCCTTTAGAATCTGGGTGGGCATCATGTGTCTCATTGAGGAGGGATCTCCTAAGGTGCCTCGTGACCAACCTGGACCTCTTCCCCCACCCCAAATTTTTCACTGGTGCCACTAGCTGGACTTGGAGGTATCTAGCTGGACTGGACCTTAGGTTCTTCTCCAACACAGCTCTCCCCTTGTACACTTAGCACCACACTTACACACTCTTGAGCTTGCTTTGTCGATGCCTGAAACAATTAGGGTGACAAATCTTTTTTTTTCCCTCTCATGTGCAAGATGCCTTTGCATCAACAGGGGACTGCTCTACCTGGGAGATCAGACAGCAGTTGCTTTGGAACTTGGGATGCATATATGCTGCCTAAATACCTTACAGGCACCAGATCCCATCTGATCTTGGAAGCTAATCAGGGTCAGGCCTGGTTAGTACTTGGATGGGAGACTGCCAACAAATACTGAGTGTTGTAGGCTCTGTTTCAGAGGAAGGAACTGGCAAAACTGCCCCTGGGTATCCCTTGCTTAAGAGAAACCTATGAAATTCATGGAGACATCATAAGTTGACAGACAACTTGAAGGTGCATATGTATCTGCATGTGTGCATACACACAGACATAGTTTCCAAGTCAAGAATGAAAACATTTGAAAAATCTTATTGGTTTGCCCCAGTGGGAGTCTTCATCTTCTAAGGTCACCCCTTTTCTTTTTCCTGTTTTGTACTTAATTCTTGGATTTCTGGGTGGAGGGGAAGGGGAGAGAAAGTTCCCAGTTCCTGTTGCTCAAACGAGACATCAATGTCAAGTCTGCTCAATTTTCCTGTCAAAATGGGCATTGTCTTGCCGGGATTCACGAAAAACATTCATGAAAGCAATCTCTCTCCCACCCCTGTTCTCTCTTGCTTTAATATGTCAAAGTTGCTTGGATGCTCAAAGTACATCTGAGATGCTTCCATGTTTATTCTAAACAAGGTGTGTGGGGTGGGGGGGTGTTTTGCATCTACAAATATGTGAATACATTCATTGCAGTTCTGGAGCTCCTGAGAAAATGCATTAGCACTTCAGCACCGCTGAATCTCCACTTCCCTTGCCCTAAGGATTTTTGTAGAGAAGTGGGAAGGACTTCTAGAATCCATAGGGTTAACCCTCCTCTGACCACGTCCTACAGCGAGTGCCGGCCCCCCAATCACAAAAGGAGGATTGACTTTCAGTTGGGTTAAGTAATTTTTAGGATTTGAAAGACTTCTGGAAGATGTCGTGGGAGCAGGGATTCAGGAAACTGTGTTAGGCCAAATCAGCAAGGTCACTATTGTCAGAAATATACTAACTTTAAGTGGGTTTTCAAATTTCTAGATGAGAGTGGAGGGTTTTTTCACCACCTTACTTAGAGATGGTGGGGATTGATCCTACATTCAGAGCATGGGCTGTACCCTTGTGGTGCAGCCTTTAATTAGAAGAGTTTCTCTTTTGAGACTGCAGTCCCCAGAATTCCCCAGTCATGGATTCTGGGACTTGTAGTCCCAAAGAGTAACTTTTTCAAGCTTAGGCTGCAGCACTTTGTTAACAAAGACACAACCACCAAACCCAACACAGTCCTGGAGTTGAAAGGACAGGCGAGGCTATGTTTTAAAAGTAAATTTCAAAAGAAATCCAGAGTTGCCTCAACCAGTCTTCCATGGGGAGATCTGTTGGTTTTTGTCCTCCATGTGGATGAGTGTCTTGTACTTCCTTTTCTGGGGAAGTTGCCAGGAAAGGTGTCAGGCTTGCCCCTTTGTACCTCACTTTCTGCACAAGATGCATGTGCCTCCTTTGGTGCCAGCTCTTGTGCATTGGATCAACTAGCCAATAATCATGCTTTTGCTAAATGAGTGGCCCCTCTGCCATGTCATAAACCACTTAGAGGAAATGGAGGCAGCACGGAGAACGTGTATCTCTAAAATGGGCACAAGGAATTTTATTTTCTGTTTAAAATCCCCTTTAGAATAGTAAAAATTGTTCTTCTTTTTTAAGTTCCCCATTGACTTGGCCTGTTAATGCATTCCTTCAGGCTCTCTCTCTCAAAAAAAATTCTCATTTCAAGGTAACTGAGCAATTAATGAATATTGAACAAAGAAATCTGTTTTGGAACTGGGACATTAGAATACATTAGAAGCTGAGAAATCCAAGCGCTGCCATCTATGGGTGCCAACTTTTCTCTTCCCTCTGGGTGAATCAGTTTGGAAACCTGGAGGAGGAAGCACCCCATGGTAAGGGGCTCCCAGGAAGCTCAGATTGAACAGGGAAGGGGGGCTTTACAAATAGTGTGGAGCTGGGGAAAGAGTTGCTTCTGGTTGTGTGGAAATGGCGATGGGTCTGGTTATAGGTGTAAATAGCATGGTGTGGCTGTTTCTTACACCGAGTAACTTTGCAAGGGAGAGCCTTTGCTTTCCTTTCTCTTTCATCCTACTCCATCACAGTAGGGTTTTATTTATTACATGGCCATGTTGATAGGGGATGATGGGAACTGCAGTTCTACACAATGGGTAGGATATTATTAAATGACCATCTTGATTGGGGATCATGGGAACTGCAGTCCAATGCAAATAGAGGTCATCCAGCTGAGGAAGGGTGAGGTAAATGAGAGCATAAGCAAATTCCTTTGGGGTTTTTTTTGGACTACAGCTCCCAAAATCCTCCAGCCGACACACCCCGATGCTTGGAGCTCTAGCTGAAAAAAGTTAACTAGTCCAGTGACAGCTGGTGATGGTCAGGGAGTTGGGTATCTGCTCTGGGTTTTAGTCTGAACTTCAACAGAGCTGTTCAAGGTGCCAAACCTATATGGGATGAGCATATAAAATGTGGAGAAGATTTATTGCCCTACTGGTGTGGGAAATCATCAGCCAGCACTGAAAATTTGTCCCTGCTCAGATATAAACTTAACGTAACAATGAGGCAACGCTGCTAATTGTTTCATTTTATTTATTGACCAAACTTGAAGTCATATCCGACGGCAGTCGTCCTGCAGGTGAACTTTAGAAATCAGCAGGCACCGCCCCGGCTTCCCTGAGCTGGTCGGCATTTTCTTCTTCTTGAGAACACAACAAAACACTGCTGACTCCTCCACCCATTTTTTTTCTTCTTCTCTGAATCTCTATTTTTAATCGTCTGTGTTTAGAGGTGAGAAAGCAACAGTGACGGGGCAGTTACAAATTATATTTGATACACAGCAGTGCCTGCCAGAGCTATTTCAGTCGCCTGATAGCTGATGTCAGTGTTTTGTAGTAAATAATTGCTTTCAGGTTCATGGGGAGAAGGAGAGACAACTCTTCCAGGCTGCCGCAGATACCGAAATACATACACACACGCACACACACTTATCTGGCTACGCCTGGATTTGTGTTGTGTTTACTAGAGATGTCCTCTTATCCTGCTCCTTTCTCACTGCCTTCTTCACTCTGGTTTCCTCCTGAATTCAACTTTAAAGTGGAGGAGAGACAGCCTTTAAAGATGTGGTGGAAAGGCCTCAGAGGAGGTGAGTTTTGGGGAGGCTCCCGGTCATGGTGGAGATGTACAGACTAACAGACTCACCAGAGAGACCCCAAAGGCCATCCAGTGGAGGGACCCGTAGCGAAAACAACCTTGAGAGGGGGAGTCAAACTTCTGTGTTGAAACCTTCAGTGAAAGAGATTCCACCAGCAGCTCCAAGTAGAGTCTCTTCCACTGTTGGACAGCTCTTTCTGTCATTAAGTTCTTTCTCATGTTTAGTCGGAATCCTCCTTTCTTTTAATTTGGATCCCTTGCTTAGACCTATCCTTTGGTGAAGCAGAAAATAAGCTCATGCCACCTTCCATGTGATGGTCACCCTTCAAAAGACAAGCATCCCCTGCTTACAGAGACCAGAGCACTGCCAGAAAGTGGCATTGGTTGAAAAGCATAACCAGTCTTTCCTCTCTTCTTGCCTTCTTCCTGTAGGGAACAAGAGGGAATTATGGAAGCTTGCTTTGGACCATGCATATGCAGTCCCAAGTGAGCTTCCGTAATTCCCTCATGTTCTCTGCCGAAGAAGGCGAGAGAAGAAGAACTTGCAGAAGAGTGGACACTGCATCAAAAGAACAGTACACGCCTATAATTTACAAGGGCCAGAAGAGTGGAACTTTGAAAAATGAGTCAACAAAAAGTGGGGGCTGCCTGTATTTAAAGAAATTCAAAAATTTCTGGACACCTTACCTCTCAAACTACTTTTTGATATCAACACTTGAAGACCTTAAACTACAATTTGCTGGGGTCCCCTTACACTGCACAATTATAGCGCTGGGATCCCTGTTTAACTGCCATAGCTATGGTGTGTGGAATCCTGGGATTTGTAGTTTGATAAGGCACTGTTGCTCTCTAGCTGAGAATTCTAAATGCCCTCCTCTAAACTGCCAATCCCAGGGGTCTACCAGATGAAACCATAGTGGTTAAAGTGGAATCATGGTGCTATAACTATGTAGTGTGGAAAGGCTTTGCTCTTTTTCAACCCCTTTTTTCCTCTTTAGCACCACCTTACGCTGCAATGCAGCCCCTCAGAACTTCTCCAAACTCAGGTGGAAAGAAGTTCTTCACCTTTCCTCTAACCACTCCACCCTACCCCACTCGCTTTACCCTCTCCCTAGGTGTATTCACTGAATGGATGGTTTCCATCCAAGCACATCTTCCCAAAAGCCTCACTGGCTGCCAGTGCAATTCCTGGCACAATTCAGAGTTCTATTTGTGGCCTTTAAAGTCCCTTATATGGTGCCTCAGGTCCACATTCTCTGAAAGACTATGATCTCCCAATATGAGCCCGCTTGGGTTTTGAGATCTTTGGAAGAGGACTTCCTCTTGGTGCCATCATCCTCACAGGCCTGTCTGACAAGAACACACAAGAGACCTTCTTGGTGTCTACTCGCAGGCTGCGGGACTCCCTGCTACAAGAAGTTTATCTTTGTTCACTTCCAACTTCAGCGGGCAGCAAAGATCTTTTCATTTTGGCAGGCTTTGGGTGCTTAACTAGTTTTGGCAGAAAGATCTTTTAATGGAGCATGGTATAATTTTCTCTTCTGTACAAGGTTTTTAGTGTGTTTCAAACTCTTATAAATTACTGGGTTTTTTTAAAGAGATAGACTAATCATTTTCAAAACATTTGGAGGTTTTCTTACAATATTTTGATCTGTGTTGTAAGCTGCCTTGGGATATTAAATAGAATATGTTTAGAATATGCAGAAATAATATTTTCTGTTTCCTATGTAGAAAATGCTATTTTCTGTGCAAAACAACTTCATGCAAATTTTGCGTAGAGCAAGTCCCAAATTGCAAATAGTCCTTGAAAACCACACAGTTTTTGAAGACTTCCTCACAGTGGGAGGAAAATTGCTAAAATTACTCATTGCTGAGAACTTTAGTGAAGAATTACATCCCTAATAGCCAGAGAGATACAGCTGAGCACTGAACCCACTGTTGAGCGGCTGCTCTCCCAGTTTTTCCTCCGGGTTCAAGTTGGGCAGCCAGACAGGCTTCTAGTTTCTGGGCAGAGCAGTGCGCTTTATATTTTAGATCTCTCCATAAGCAAAGCTTTCTCCCACTGCTACTTCCCCCCGACTCTTCTTCCCAGCTGTTTTCCCTGTTCCACTTGTTCTTTTGATTTGCAGGCAATCTATAAGCAGGGGAATTTCTTTTTTCTTTCTTTTCTTTTTTTTTTGGTCAGCCTGTTTTTCTGCCGGATGACCTTGGGCTTCTGCAGTATCTGCACTATAAATGAGAGGTGGCATCGCCGCATGTATCTTGATAAAATATATCAGCGGATGAATTGATTTTCATATTGATTTACCGGAGCATGGAGCAGCCTGAGCGTGTGAGAGGCAAATCAAGTCCCTCGTCTCCTTAGCGGCAGACGCTGAAAGGGCTGCGGAATTGGAGATGGCGTGGGAAGTTCGCCATGTCTGCTGTGAGACTTGTGAAGTGGGGAGAGCGTCTGTTCTGAAGGAGTTATTCCTGTTTTAGCAACAACCTGATGCTCAGAATTTGTGTGTGTGTACATATATATATAGGCCAGAAGGGGAGTCAGAAGCCAGAGTCCTGTTGTTGACATACATTCACAAAAGCTGGGGTTACTAGGGTGTGTGACTTTTTTTTCTTGCTACTGTGAAAGGAGGTATTCAGTGCTTCCCTGTGCAGTGGGTTCCCCTCTGCTATGCAAGTCACTTTTTACATGCCAGATTGTGCTCCATTTTTCTCTTTACTGCCTTAGGATGGTGGGAAGCCCCTGGGCAGTGTTTGTGCAGAGCATGCCCAGCTGGGAGAAGAACACTGGCAACCATGAACCTTCATCAAGGAGGTGGAGTGTACGCTCCTGCTCACTGAGTTGTACTAGAATTGTGCAATGCCACCTTGTTGTTGAATGGCAGCGTTGCACAACTGGCTGTGTAACCAAATGTGTCTTCACAACATGCAATGTTCAGTGCACCTCTGCATGCATTGTCTGCCACCCGCAGTGTGCAGATGCCACCATCTGAACAACTCAGTTTCCAGAAACTTGAGTGGAAGAGGGAGCATCTGCGCTGGACAAAAAATATCCAGCTGCTTTTGTAGGGGAGCGTACATTTGTGGAAGTTGCCCAAAGGTTTCTGGTGCTAGAGACCTGGGAGGGTGACATCAGCCTTCTTCTCCCAGCTCCAGAATTGTGGCTGGACACCACTGGGGTGGCACGGTTCTCCCCAGGACTTAGTGGCCAGGGGAATGCTCTTCAATACTTCAGAACTGCCTTCCATGGAACAGATGTGTGGAACTGTGTGAGCTCTGGGCATCTTCTTATATATAAAAAACCCCAAAACATAAAATTCAGCTCTATCCCTGCATTGCATCTTCTTTAAATCTGTGTTCCCCAACCTGTTGCTCTCCAAATGCATTGGATTACAGCTTCCATCATCCCCAGTGGACAGAGCTACTTGAGGTGGCCATTGGTAATGGATTATAGCTTGGGAAATTGCCCTTTTTTTCTGTCAACAGCTCCTTGAATTCCTCCAGCCACAGTGGAAAGTGCTGCCAACTTTCTTTTTCCTGACCGTGGGGGATTCTCAGAGTTTTAATCCAAAAGAGTAACTTTCCCAGGTAGTCGGACACAGCTGGAAGGTACCAGGTTGTGGCAGGTACAAGCTGCTCCGGCTGCTTCCGCTGCACACCGCATAGTTTGAAATAGTTCGAAGGACTTAGCTCTGATTGTAATATAAGCTTACTGGTTTGGAGGCTGAGGTTGAATTCTTCCAAAACGGCTATTTTAAATGCCTGTAAAGCTACCAGCAATTAGTTGTTCTTGTTTGGAAGTTGGTTTATGGTTGTCTTGTTTTCCAAAGTTTACCTCTCGTGGGTGGATCTCAACATTTTAACATGGGAATAACATAAAATACAACCCAGCCTCTTCAGAAATATACATTTCAGCAACTGGGGTTTGTATGTTACATTCAGTAGCCACTCAGTCTGGCCTCTAACCTGACCCAGAGGTCTTCACATGTGTTGGACTACAAATCCCATCATCCCCCAACCAAACTATTGGCATACAGTGGCTGGTAGCAGTTAGCGATCTGGATGACTGCTGAGATGATGAAGGAAAATTGGATGGCGGAGGGGTGGAAGCAGTCTAACAGCACCCTTATGACTGATTTATTTTTGCCAGATCTTTCATAGATATCAATCCACTTCTTCAAATGTACTGACAGAGTACAATTTCAGCAGTTTTGCAATTGGATGGGTGGTATCAGAATGTAACAAGGTACAAAAAGGTGCAGGTTGTGACCCTGGCTATAAATCTTTAAAAATCTTTGTAGCAAAAGCAAGTTGCTTTTGCAAGGTACTGCAGGTTAACACAGAACTGAGACACCCCAAATTGAACCAAAAAATGAAAGGAGTTTTGGCCGTAAATCCCTAGAGCTCCTTTTCTGCTAGTTCCTTCTTCTGCTTCCGTCTGGACTCCAGAAGTTGGACAGATGTTCCTAAACCTGTACAACATTCTAAAGTCTCACCTGTCCCTTGATTTAACTTTTTATCAGGATAAAAGTGAGTTAAGTGAAGAACCTGTTGTTTATGTCTCTTACTTGCTCAAATCATCATAAAAGAATAGCAGGTTTAAAAAAAAACCACCCCAAAAACAGGGATTCTTTTTCTTTTGCAAATGATTGTACTGATTTATTCATTTTAAAATACAAACCTAAAGCCAGCGTGCATAATTTCTGCTCATTTTCCGCTTTTATACCCATGTCCCCTGCAGAGCGACGGAGGGTAGCATACACGCCTGTGGTTCTGTCTCTGATAGAACAACATATTTATAGCCTGATATAAATAAAATCAGAAAGTTCCTATAAAACTCTGTTATTACTGCGGTACTAAGTTAGAAAAGACTTGAGATTCCAGCTCCTTGGGTTCTCGCGGACTGCAATGAATATTTTATAGGGAAGGAAATACTTAGCATCTGAATCTTTTTATAGTGCTCCTGTTCGTAGGGCTGGTAACCTTCCAGATCCCACACTAGCATGGCAATAACTAAAGCCCTGTTAAAACAGCTACACTCCTACGAATGTTCTGTATCATACTTGTGAAAGGTTTTTGTGTGCCTCAGGACCTTGGCTGTCTTTTGGCAACTGTTCCCTTTGGCTTCAAAATCTTCCAGCGTGCTCACCTCTTATTATGATTGCATTGGGCATTTTGTTGTTCAAACAGTACGAGTGGCAGGCAAGGAATTCTCCCCGGGATTGAGAAGGGCCGATGAGCATCTCTCAATGATATGCCAACAATCGGGCAGGAAACTTGACAAAAAACAGTTCTGGTTGACAGCATTTGACTGAAAGAACCAGAGGTCTGCTGGAAATGCCCATGATTGTCTTCTCCATTAGATGCCAATAGAGTAGATTCCACATCTTGACAGAGATGCATCTCAGGTGGGCTGAGATTTGCAGGAGTGGACTGCCAAAGTTGCAAGAGATGAACTGTCTTTGGTCTCCTTGGAAAGAATTGTCTAGATATATCTTATTAGAATAGTAAGCAACTATGTGGGTGCCAGGGCCCAGTTGCACTCCCACAACACCCCCATCACCACAAGCCCAAATACATCTGTTTTGCTTTGCAACCCCTCTCAAAATGATGACAGGAACACTTCCTGCTGCCATTTTGAGAGGGAATGCAGAGGAAAACAGAGGTATCACTTCCCCTCGCCATTTTGAGAGGGACTGGAGAGGACAGCAGAGGTAATAAGGGCGATTACTCTTTTCTTGGGTATTTGTGGAGGCATTTGCACAAGTTTTCAGGCATTTCAGGTACTTTCTACATGGTTTCGGGGGGCAAAAATTGCATTGCTGTGGGTTCAAGTGCTTGGGGAGATTGGTGAGGGGCTTTAGGGGCCACAAAAATGGGGCCAGTGGGCTGTGATTAACCCACAGGCAAAGGTGGTGGACTGCTTTTTTGGGGGAGTTCTTTAAAGAGAGGTTGGAGGAGCTTCTTTAGGGTATATTTTAGCATTGCTGCATGGGAAAGGGTAGGACTAGATGATTCTTGTGTTTATTTCCATCTCCGTGATTCTATAATTTAGTAACAAATTGGAGCAAAGTTTGGGGGAGTTACTTTTTGAGGAATGTAATTCTCAGACTCCCCTAGCCAGCATAGCCATGGGAGGGAATTATGGTCTGAAAAATTCACTTAATGTAGGAGTTGGATTTTTCCCCAGGCCTGACCCCATAACTGTCCTTGCTCCCCATGGAGACTAAGGATGCTCACAGATGTTCTTGTCCTCAATGAAAAAAGAGATGTTCTGCAGAAACAGTGGTTAAATGCAGTAAGATTTTTGACTGCTTGAAGGGAATAAGGAATTCATAATTTGTGACTTCTTTGGGAGGAAAAATTCATTTACTAAAGAATTTCTTTTTTTCCCTCCACACAAAACCCCAACGTTATTGCACAATAATCAGAGCGATTCTTGTACAAAAGAACTTGCAACCCCTCCCAAATTAATTTTTCACAGAAAATTCCCGAATTATGAAAAATTGTTGGAAAATGTGCAAAACCTCACACGATCTCCCCAAATGGGAGTGCGGTGGGAAACGCCTTTGAATGGATTTGTCTCTCCGTACAAGAATGAAGCGGACAGAGATTTGCATCCCTGATGGAGATGCACACCTTGGACCACACGGGCTGCCTTATTATTTTTTCCCATACAACCCTTGGGGTTTCTTCTTGGATTGGCCCAGGTTGTCACCTTAGCTTAAATACAGAGCTCACAAGTGTAACCGGCCTCCCCTTCCGCCTCCCGTCTTCCATCTTTAATGGCAAAAGTTGGAAAGGATTAGTCAGTTCGCTGTAAAATTAGCTGGTCTAACAGGAATTTAGTAAAACGGTGGAGCGCCAAATCTGTCAGGAGCCAAATAAACTTTTTTCCTCTTCTCCCTCTCCCCCACATCTTTCCCCCAGTTGTGCCATTGCACCCTGCCAAGCCGGTTCTCAAGCCTTGAAATGACAAAGCACCCTTTAGTTAATTGCGCGACGGATCGCCCAGAGTTAAAAGTTCTGATTTATATGACTGTAGCTCTAACTGCTCAATAACCCGGGCCTGTAATCTACTTTCATTTCAAACAGAACTGTGATTTATGGGGCGGCATGCCGCTTTAGCTCAGAAATGAGGTGTTCAACATATGCTCTGTTGACATAAATTTGGAATTTATTGCTCTTGTCAAAACTGCCTGTTGGACAAAGGTGCGTATTAAGGCAATAAATGACCGGGAATAGTTTTCTGTCAAATTTCTTAACCATTGTATTCAGTCTATTTGAGGAGTTGCAGGCGGAATTATGCACAGGCTTTAAAATAAAATAATAATAATACAAATGTCCTAAAAATATATATATCTAGATGTTTAGAGAGAGGGTCTTCAGGCCCTGTCTGGGGATGCAATCTGTGCAAAACTATCCACGTTTCCCTTAAGCTATATACTCCCTTCTCTCTCCCCAACTATATTCTCTCCAAAGCACCTTTTTCTTTCTCATTAAACTAGGAAAGGAAGGAGGGGTGAATGGGGGCTCATTAAATAAATATACTATAAAAGGGGTTTTTATGTGTAGATTTTAAACAGGAGAGTTAGAGCATGGGGGGCTGCAAACGAGCTTGGTTTCGTTTACAGTGAGATAAAACTTGTGTTGGCTTTCTGGGATGGCGTGGCTACCCTATTTTGTCAACAGTGGGGCAGAAGGGGAGGTTTAAAGAGGACAAAGGGATAAGGAGGAGCGTATGGTTAAATAATCTAACCTTGAGGCCAGAAACCTGAAAGGGGGCCATCTTGGAACTGTCGTCCTTCCTCAACCCAACGTGGAAATGGGGTAGGTTGTTTTGTTGGATTTCTAGGGGACTCCGTGGCCAAATCATCTGAGCTTGTTTTGGTGGTAGAAGCAAATGATTTTCTTTTTAGGCATTAGATCCAGGCATAAGTCCTGCTTAGAGCTTAGGCCAGTGGGGCAAATTAATTAAGAGGTCCCATTGATTTCCATGGGTGTAAAAGCCCTATGAAATTCATGAGGTCATCATAAGTCAACAGGCAATTTGAAGACACACACAAGTGTGACTCCAGCTGGATCCAAGATTCCCACTCCCTTAATATTTTTGGATGTGGGAGAGATTACAAACCAGAAGGAATATGTGACCTGCATGAGAACTCCTTAAAGTAAGCAAAGCTGTGGCACAGAGGAGCAAAACAGGGCCAATTGGGGCAGAAACTGGATGTTCAATGGGAGGAGAAATCTGGACAGGCAGAGGATTACCATCCTTGGAAGAAAGAGATTGCTAGATGGAAGATGTTAGTTCATGTTTTACTAGTGAAATTCATACGGGTTTATAAGCAGCTGATGGAAGTGGCCTGTCCACGGACAGCGGTCTTATATTTTTGAAGACCCTGTTTTGGCATCAAACAGAGGAAAAGGGCTGAGTCCTTTAGGCCTGGCCCAGTTCTTTCCAGAGGCACATGGTTGACTGAAGCTTGAGCAAAGTAATCTTCTCTAAATCTAAACTGTAATTCCCCAATTCGCACAGTTTGCGTAGTGCCTGGAGCATTTTGGGAATTGTAGTAGTCCTTGAAAACAACTTTCCCCCACTCTAGGTTGGCCACTGTAGCAAGCTGGAAGATGGATTATGTGGCCCAACAGGTTCAAATCTTCATCCTGGGTGAGTAATATTCCAAGCATGAGTTGCACTTCTTGCTGTGCCAGGTGGGTGTCCAGGGAGCAGCCGAGTTCTCTGGCTCAACTGGAACAAAGACCCCAGTGAGAGGGGTCCGGGCACATGAGGGAGGCTTTCCCCTCGCCTCCCCCACCCCCTCCATCCAGTTCCTCTGTTCAGGAAGTTCCTCTGTTCAATCTGCCTTGACAAATGCCTGCTGCACACCCCATTGTACACACACAAACCTCCAATTCTCCCCAAACGGTGCTGAATCGTTTGCCACCAATCCCCTCTCTCTTTCACAGAAAAGCACCCCGTTGGGAGGACTCATAATTTTTACACCACATCGTCCTGACTGGTCAGTGCTGGAAACCTCTCCGGCTTTGAAGTGCTTTCTGCCAGAGATTTTACAGGCCTTTTTAATTACCTACAGCTTGCAAGAGAGGCCTACACACCCCAGTCCGGCTTTTGATTATTTGTTCTTTCCAGTGGCCTGTTCAGAAGGCAAGAAGTGCGGCAATTCGCCCTCCCTCTCCATCTCCCCACCGCCCCCTGCCCGCCCTCTTTAACCCTCTGCTCTGGCCTTCTCTCCCCTTTTCAAAGAACCTCCTTGGCAATCTGGCTTCCTGTTTAGAGGGAACATCTCTTTCTTTTTTTCTGACCAGGTCCCTTTGGAAAGATCTATGAGCCACCTTCCTTGCACCAGGTCTTCCCGAGACTGCTCAGAAAAGTGACATTGATTCACAGCGTTGGGTGGGGTTGGGGGGCAATAAGTCCAATTCCTAGCAGCATCTGTTTCGAAGATGGCTGATTCCCCATGGAGCATGAAACCAGAGCAAGGGCGAATGACCAACTTCCAAAGCTACAGTTGTCCAATTGTTCAGGTGAAATGAACAATGAACAGACTCCCTGGGGCTTTGCTTTCCACTTGTCTTGGGGGGTGGTATTAGTTGTACATTAAGAACAGAAGTGGGTAAAGTATGGCCCACAGGACACATGTGGCCCTTGAGACCCCAAAGTGCAGACCCTGAAGTTCCCCCAGAAGCTCCCATACTTCCATTAAAACACACACACACACACACACACATTTGGGGTTATTTTTCACCTGATCCAAATTTATCCAAAACTAGCCACAAACTAGCCCAGAACCACCTAAACAGGCCAAAATGGTGGTCAGAAGTGGTTGTTTTCTACCGTGATTGAGTTGACCAAGATATGATGAGTCACACATGGCTCGCTGCATTGCGACATCGTTCGCAGGACCCATGTGCCAAAATCCAGCCGAAAGGTCAGCCCTTCTCAGCTATCACGTTGCCATTCTTAACACATTGACTGGCGTTGATATGAAGGTGGCCTTGAACCTGCGAGTAGAGTTACCTACTGTTAGTGTTACTCTTAGAGTTCACCCTGACGTTGGTAGCCGTGCTTATTTCTGACTCTTCTCCTCCCTTGAAAATGGGACTCTGTCCAATCTGCAACAGCTACCAGTGTTACGAATCAGTCCACATCATTTAAAGGTCAGTGGAGGAAGGTATTTGTTCATCTCAGTGTGTCTTTAAAGCTCACATGAAGTTCCCATAAATGCCATTTCTTGTTGCTGTCTGCCTTCAAGTCTTTCCAGTTTATGATGAACCTGTCTCAGAATTTTCTCAGCAAGATTTTTCGAGAGAGTGTTTTCCGTTGCCTTCCTTTAGGCCAGTGGTTCTCAACCTGTGGGTCCCCAGATGTTTTTGGACTTCAGCTCTCAGAAGCCCTGAACATTGACCATAGTGGCTGGGGCTTCTGGGAGCTGAAGTCCACAAACATCTGGGGACCCACAGGTTGAGAACCACTGCTTTAGGCTGAGAGAATGGGATGTGCCCAAGGTCACCCTGTGACTGAGCAGGCTCCATACTCTGGTCCTCAACACTCAGATCACTACACCATGCTGGCTCTCCGTAACTGCCACAATCCCATAAAAGCCTCCTGGTAGTTGTCTGCCTGATAACTGAGTTGTGTTTGGAGGGGTGTGATGTTCTGAAACAACGCATTCGAGATGTAGCTGGGTAGGTGTGCATAAAACGGTGATGAGATATTGTGACCACCCTTGCAAGGAAACCTTCCTAGAATGGCAGCTCTTTGGAGAACTGGAATAAACTCCAAAGCCTGCTGTATTCAGAATGCTGACAATCCAGAGATGAGTCAGGACAGCTAATTTGATCCGTTAACAGTCTGGGAAGAAACTCTTGAGTTTCTGTAGCTCTTATCATACCCCTAAACTCTCCTTAAACCTGGCTGATGGGATTTCGTATCTGATCTGCTGTTGAGAGTTTGTGGACGAGAGAATGCAATACATATTCTTTTTAGGACGAAGATGAGTGGTAGATCAGAACGGAACCCCCTGCCCAGAGGTCAGTGTGCTGTTTCCAACAATGGTCTGCTCTAGGTGTGCAGGGGAAGCCCACCAGCAGGGGGCACATGTGCACAACAGCCCCCTCCAGTTTGTGTTCCCCTTGCAACTGTTATTGGGAGGCACATGGTACTTCTGATAACCGGGAGGCAATCTGTATGGTTTTGAGATGGTGGAAGGAGACTTCCACCCCACGATTTCCCCTTCTGTTCCTTTGGCATCACTTTTGCCTATCCTCCATCTGTTCCATTTTGACAGACTGTCCCAATTAATCCACTCTTCCAACTGCCTTTAAAATGTCCCAGTTTCTCTCTCTTCCTCCTGCTTTCCCCCTTTGTCCTCAGCTTACTTCAGTTGCTCCAAACCAAGTTTGAAGTGCAAAAGCTGTCATTAACTCATCAGCAGGGAGTGGAGAGAAAGGAGTGACATGTAGACTTTCCTGGGGGGCTCAGGCAAAAGCCAACTGCTGCAGCCTCTCCTAGCTCATGTGTTCTTCTTCTTTTCCTAATTTTCGCCATTTTGACCCCACTCCAATCTTGTGCGGTTACACACCTTCTGTGAAAATGTTGGAGGGTTTGCGTTTGTGGGTTTCACTTTCTTACAGAAGCTCTCTCCCCCACAGCCTCTTTTTGGATTTGAATTACATGGGTAACATGTTGAATATTAAAATACAGTTCATCTTTCTGCAATCTGCGTTTTGGAGGAAAATAATGGAGGATCAATATCAGTGCTCTTTCAATGTATTCCCCTCCCTTTTCTTAAAAGCACAACTTTAGTGAAAACACCCAGGTTGTCTATTGATCTTTCTCTTTCAGATCTTAACAGGGCGAGCGGCTATAATACCTTGCTTACATCTGCTAGGGTTTTTCCCCCCTCTCTCCAGCCCCCTCTCCACCTCCCTCAACATTGCCTTAATCCAGTGAGCATAAATAGAACATTTCAATCATATTTTGCTACCAGGAGCTTGGGAGATAAAGTCCTTTAAGACCTTGCTGAAAGAGACTGTATGAGATTGGCCCCGATAAGATCATCCTATAAGCAGGTGCCAAATGGAAAACTTTTGTTCCTGCTGAAATTTGTTGATAGAGATATTTCAAATAAATTACTTGCTGAAAGCCACCACGTTGTTATTTTTTTTTTAAAAAAAAAAAAACCCACAATGGCTTGGTTATGTAATGGATGGAAATGCTGGGGCCATTGCAATTTGATTGCCACGTAGATCTGTAGGTGAGCTGTTGGGCATAGTAAGATTAATGTCTTCCTTTTCCAGATCTGACACTCTGTTCAAGTACTTTGTTTGGGGAGTGAGAGGCTGGGACGCAACAGCAAAGTTGGGCACGGGTGGGGATGGAGATGGGGAGAACGGTGGGAGCATTTGATATCCAACCCTCTTTTGTGAGACTGTGGTTTGCTTTATAACAGCGCTTGGGAAACCTACATTTTCTAAACCTCGAAGAAAAAAAAAAGTGCACACCATTCCCCCTTCCCATAGTGTTGTTATTATTTGCTGTCAAGTCAACTTTGACTTCTAGCAACCCTATAAATAAGACCTCCAAGATCCCTGGTTACCAGTTCTTGCAAACTCTGGGCGGCCATGGCTTTCTTAATTGACTCAGTCCAGCTTTTTTCCTCCTGCCTTCCTTTTCCCCCAACATTATCTTCTTTTCCAATGGGTCACGTCATGATTTGTCCAAAGTATGATAGCCTCGGTTTAGTCATCTTCACACCTTCCAACTAAAACAACCGCAGTTCCACTCACAAGAGCTCGCTTGTTGCTGTGGTAGAAAAAGTTTGAAGAAAAGGGAGCCAAGAGAAATATTGCAACCTCTGTTGTCCTCAAAGAGGACAAAGGTGGAGAAGGGAAAGGGAGGGACTAAGCGTGAATTGGGAATTATGGGATGTCAGGGCTGCCTGGACTGAACTCCTTGTCAGTTGCAGAAAAGACCGTGACTGGAAGCTGATTGCAAATTTACCTGAACCTCTCCGGGGGACTTCTTTGACTGCTGTTTCTGCATTAGCAAAACGCGCCTGCCTCTGACATCTGAGCCCAAATTATACATTCATGCTGCACACACTCTTCTGTCTATATAATTACAAGACACTTCAGGATTTCAACCTGTTTGACTTTCCACTCAGGGTGCTCTGTTTGTTTTGCTTGGAGCTGGAAAGTATTAAATAAAAGTTGCAAAGATGTGCCATATCACTTACGCGGTCGGGAGAGAGTTCCTGGGATGTATATGAAATCTCTTTGCAGTGGAAACTATGATTCGGCTGAGTTTTTCTGAAAGGATGTTTTGATATGTATATATGTTTGGAGAGAGATTGAAAGAGATGGACAGATAGACCCTGGCTGGGCACTAATTGTGATGTGGTAGATGATCTGTTAATTTTACTTTACAGTCTAGGAGTATATCTATTTTACATTTAAGAAAGCCAATGACGTTTTAAATATGCTTTAAATTTTTTAATTGTTTTAAGCATATTTCAATAATTGGACTATTTAATTTCTTTTTAACATTTGTAAATTAAATGCTTTCATAGTATGTTTTTGGAGTATTGCAAACCACTTTGGATCCTATTTGGGAGAAAGATGGGATATAAATCTAATAAATAAATAAATTTCTAATATGATGGAAGGACTTAGCATTCTCTGTTAGGGATCTGTAGTGTGCTCATCTGAGCTACAGTTTCCCAAGGAACTCTGAGAAGTGGAATTCAGGATTGAATCACAGAACCTTTGATAAATCTGAAAAGTGTCCAAAAATACCTTTAGTTAATGACTCCATTTCATCCTCTCTTGCGTCATTTACCATTACCATTTTGATGGCTGTTTTAGTAATCAAGGCTTGCTGAACTATGTCCAGAAGAAAGTGGGAATTAATTGAAAGATTTTGGAATTGCGCTTGAGTCATAAGTGCTTAGCGCTATCTGACATTTCACAGGAACCTCACAAAACGATAGTTAAGAAAACCAACATTAACTCCAGTTGTGAAATTTCCTATTGCACGCACGTATACAGTGCGTTTTTATAGATCCGATAAGCAGAGAGAGGAATCCTTATAAGCAAAAAGTTTTTCAACAGGCACAAATGTACAATTTTCATAATGAGCAATAATTGTGATGTAGAGGATATTTGCAATTTTTTCTTGTCTGAGGTGACACATTCAGACACTCTGTCCCTAAAATGTTGACTCATTGTGAGATTTTTCACATTTGAGGATTTCTTCTAAATGGGCAAAAGACCATGATTTTGTAAAACAACATTTTCCCACAGCAATGAGAGTATTTTGTGCAAAACATGCTTTTTTACGCTATTCTGTTTTGCACAGCAACTAAACTTTTCCTGTAAATGAATATTTTACAAAAAAAAAAAAGGCCTGAAACATGAAGAAGTCTCAAAAATGAGCAAAAACTTTCATAATCTCCCCTGGCAGAAAAGAAGACAAATTAAATTATTCATTCTTGCATGTGAAAAAGAAATGTGTGATTTTCAATGTCTCATTCTCTGCAATGGTTGAAATTGGGGACCAAAACAAAATTTCATTTAGGGCAGCAGAATTCTAAGTAGGGGAGGTGCAAAACTCTCATCCCCCCCCAATAGCTATGCCCTTGATTTAGGCCAAGAAGTACCCTCAAGGCACCAAATCTTGTCTGATATTGGAAGCTCAGTGGGGTCAGCCTTGGTTAGTACCTGAATGGGAGACTGCCAATTGAGTATCAGGTGTTGTAGGCCATATTTCAGAGGAAGGAACTGGCAAAACCACCTCTGAGGATTCCCTGCCTAAGCAAACCCTATGAAATTCAGGAAAATTGAAGGCATGTTTGTGCGCGTTTTGATTTCAGGATGAGAAAATTAATACCTTGAGGAAATATGCATTTTAAAAAATATCCTTAGAGAGGTCTTGGGGCAGGGTGGGTGGTTCATGGACTCAGTGAACGACTGTGATTCTTCGATTCCTGATGTGCCTGTAGTTGTACTCCTGGTATTTTTATGGCTGTTGGACAAACACCGGGGCTGACACGGCTTTGGACTTGTGTCCAGATCCTCCGTAGCTTAACAGGGGTGATAATATAGCTGCTGCTCCATGCAACTCTGGCACGGCAGAGCGCGTGTGAATGAGAACAGGGGGTAAGGACGTCTTTCATCGAAACGAATTGGGGATGATAAAATAGGATATATTTCTCTCTCCTCCGCTCCGCCAGTGCTTTGGCTGATTCCCGCTGTGCCCATCTTGGTGTATAGCTTGAAGTCTGCTAAATATCATTTGAACCTGACAAATGGCTCTGGAACTCACCAATTCACTCTTCAGCAGCTGGCCGCTTTATAAAAGAGACAACCGTATCCTCCCAGCCCAAAAGACCTCAGGTTTTCATCACTTGGCTTGAGAAGTGTCTAAATTCACAGCCTGGGGTTAGTAGCAGAGAAAGAAGCAGAAAAATAAATCTCTCAAGGTGTGGATTCAGTATCTTCTTCATCTTCAGTTTTCTCCCTCTCTTCCAATCTTTCTGTTTGCACTGCGGCCCTTCACGGGTTATTTCAACACAAGGCTTTTTATCAGTTGTCTGTGGAAAACAAAGTTTTAATGTTTGAGATTCTACGTTGTGTTTGCATGGTATTAATCTCCACATTTGGAGTTATGCAGTGATTGTCATTCTGGTTGTTATTATTGTGTGCCTTCAACTCACTGCTGACTTATGGCAACCCTAAGGTGAACTATCACAGAGTTTTTGGGGCCGAGAGTGTGTGACCCACCCAAGGTCACCCAATGGGTTTCCATGGGCTAGTGAGGACTTGAACTGTGGTCTCCAAGGTCATAGCTCAATGCTCAAACCACTATGCCACACTGGCTCTTGGCACGTTAGTCTTATGTGGAATAGCAGTGTTGTGTAACTGCATATGTGTCTGGAATGCACAATCAAATGCACAACTGAACACACTCCCAAATGCACCATCATACTGCTATGAATGCACAAAGGCACAGCACGTGCAGCTCCACTTCTGCAGACTTGGACTGAATATGTCTGTCCTGCATTGGACAAACTGCTTCTGTAGAAGGTCTCTGCCATGAAAGTGAGGCGTCCCTCAACTGGGAAACACAGTTTTAAAATCTCAACCTTGGTTCTCTCTATCTTGATGTGAAAGGAAAGACAGATGCCAAGGTGAGGCTGGGTTGGACAAAAAACAACAACAACAACAAAAATGAGCCATGTGGCTGAATGCAACACTTGGGAAAGATGGTGGGGGCCAACCAAAACCCACCAGAACCCACTGTAAACTCCAGGGATCCACACCAAACAGCAGAGGTCTGTTCTTCTGGGAACTGAGGCACAGCAGGATGATGTTTCCAGCCCTCTCTCCTTGACAGTGCCCAGTGTGACTGTCAAAAGCAGGAACCCTGCCACAGTTCCTCATCTTACTGCGTCCTGCCAACAGATACTGTTCTGTTGCTTCCTGATCAGTAGGACCATTTCTGCACTACACTGTTATTTCTGCACTAGACTGTTGAGGTCCCTCCCTAAACTGCAAACCCCAGGATTCCATAGGATGTTGAAAGTGGAATAACAGCACTATAACAGTCTCATGCAGAAATGGCCTAGGAGAACGGACCTCCATTACTTGATGCTTCTGCAGGCTCTTACAGTTGGTTTGGGGAGTCAGGTCAGAAGATATAACTATGTCTATGGTATCTGGGATGATGATGATGGTCATCATTATGAGTAGCAGCAATAAGGTGCAAGACTTTTTATTTATTTATTAACTTCTTTTAAAATTGTACCTTGTTTTAGATTTGCATAAATTTATATGCTTTCAATGTTTTTAATTGTTTTCAGTGTTTTTGATATTTTTATTTTTATTTTTGGAAGCTGCCTTGGGTCCCATTCTGGGAAAAAAGGCAGCATACAAATATAATAAATAAATAATAAAATAAATAAGACTTCTCTGAGCAATCACAGGGAACAGCAGGGGGTGTTTTTGCACGTGTATGAAGTTGATCCGGTGCCTGAATGTTGATATTTTTGAAATGTTCTTCTCCATCTCTGGCTGCACAGACCAGGGCTAACTTTTTTTTTCTCTTCCCTTTTTCTCTCTCTCTCTTTCTCTTTGTTGCTTGTTCTTCCTCAAGGAAACTGCACAGTGGAATGAAGACGTACGGGTGTGAATTATGTGGGAAGCGATTCCTAGACAGCCTACGCCTTCGGATGCACTTATTGGCTCATTCAGGTAAGCTTGGAAAGGTACTAGCCCTCTTTTCCACACAGCTTGCAAAGTTGTTTTTTTTAAATAACTTGTTCCCATTGCCCATTCCAAATTGTAAAAGGAAAAAATAGTAACAATTCATCAGTACATGTTTTGAAAGGGTATGACTTTTCGATTATTTTACATTGCCCTGAGTCCTGTTGATTAGTCCCAATTAGAGTAGACCCATTGAATCAGCTACAAAATGTGGATTCAACACATAGGAAAATTCCGCTGATGGGATGGATTTACTTTAGTTGGGATGAGCCAGTGAGATTCAAAGGAGGGACACAGGAACTGATGAAAGATTGGCATAAAACCTTTAAACTTCTCGTCAAATGCTTCTAAAATGTTCCACACCTAGTTACTATTTGGTCTTATCGCCTCCAAAATTTCTAGGCATTTCTTCCATACTCTGTACACTGTCTTCTTCAACATCAGCATGTTGTGTATTTTCATATGTGTTGTGAATACTTGATTTACTATGTTTGGAGATCAAATGAAGTTTCATTAGTAAAACTCTTGCAAAATTAGGCATTCGCTACCTTTAATGAATCTCACTATTGGGTTCAAATTATGCAGACCCGTTTTAATTAAATGTCTATAGAAAGGCTGGAATGCTAAGCTAGGGAGGAAACTTGACACATTGCAAGCTTATTTCATGCCAACCTTCCTTGCACATGGAGTTCTGCACACCATCACTCTGCTTTTTGTGTTATTTAAGTATTTTTTACCTGCCCTGTATCAACAGATCTCAGGGTAAGATGCTATCGGGGGGAAATGCAATTTGACATAAAACCAAAGGTTAAAAAAAGAAAGAGCAACCACTACAAACTGGTATAAGGTCGTCAAAGGTACTTCAGAATTAAGCTATGGTTATGAAAACTGGACAGTGGAGAAAACTGATAGGAAGAGAATCAACTAACTTTGAATATGGTGGTGGAGGAGAGTTATGCAGTTATCTTGGATTGCCAAAAAGACAAAAGAATGGGTCCTAGAGCAAATCAAGCCTGAACTCTCCCTAGAAGCCAAGATGACTAAGCTGAGGCTGTTGTACTTTGGACATATCATGAGAAGACATGGACTCACTAGAATAGACAATAATGCTTGGTGTACGGTAGAAAGCAGTAGGAAAAGAGGAAGACCACATTACAGGTGGATAGACACCATGACTGTCTTAATTTTGCAAAGCCTGAGCAGGGCTGTTGATAACAATGTGACGTGAGGGTCTCTGCTTCATAGGGTCACCATAAGTCAAAGTCGTCTGGGGAGCAGTTAGCAACAACAGTGAGACCCTGACAACTAGAGGAAACAGCCAGCTCAAAACATGGTGCTCAGAAGAGTTTGATGCATCAGCCAGGCCTTCAAAGAATGAGTGGTCCTTAAAAGGGGTGTCACATCTAATAAGACCACTGCTTGCATCTCCACATCATGCATCCCTCAGAATTGTGGGATGAAGCTGGCAGATACATCACAGAATGACAGAATTGTAAAGTTGGAACCTCAGAACAGAATTTTAGGGAGAAGTATCATGTGATGTGTTCATGAGAGAAAGAGAGAAGGTGGGAGAAAGGAATCTGTGTATGTGCGCAGAATATCTTTGTAACCCTCTAATAACACACATGTTCAAAAACGGGTCTCACCCCAAATCATCCGGGATTATCCGTCTGCTCTTCCCCGGCCCTGTCCGAGAGCGGGGGAGGCCGCGTGTTCCAGTGTGCTCCGCACCTCAGCTGTGTTTTCCCCTTTCTCTGCCCTCCCTCTTCCTCCTCTTCCCTGGCGCACGCCGCCTCTGTTTGTTGTTGTAGCTTTGGCCCCGTGCCAGCAGCACGGCTGGCTGGCTGCCTGCTTTGCGGGTACAGTATGTACAGTGAACGGCGAGCCAAGTTTGTCATCATGAAAGATTAATATTTTTTTTCCCTTCCTGCCAGCCTAGGAGGGAGGGAGGGAGGAGATGCTCGGATGCGCAAAAACAGCCGCGTCAAATTCCAGCCGTGCTCTTGTTTATGACAGCACCATCTCCATCTCTCACCTCCTGCACAGAGGTTTTAATTTTGCTGTCCCTTCCCCTCCTTCCCCCCAACATGGACTTTGAATTCCACTGCTACCCATGTGCTCTCGCTCTCTCTCTCTCTCTCTCTCACACACACACACACACACACACACACTCTCTCTCTCCAGGGCAGGGGATATATTTTGAGGTGGGGGAGAAGAAATGAGAGCAAACAAGAATTCTGTTCACCCCTTCCCTGTGAAATTTTCCTTCTGTTTCCAAACTTCTAGCTTTGCAATCTCCTAAAACTTCATTTGAGAATTTGGAAATGCAATATAGGCATTCTCCCAAAAAAGTGGGGAGAGGCAAAGCGACCCAGGGAATGCAAAGAGGGAAAATGTCGACAGTTATAGGTGCAAATGATTTTCAGCATCTCACTCTCTGCAGATCTAGAAGTTTGGGCACTCAAGGAAGATTTCATTGTAGGGCAGAACTCTTATTTAGAGGAGGGATACCTTCATTTGCTCCCCACCCCACAGTAGCTACACCTCTTTCTCCGTGGCCTTTTAATCCCCTGCCCCTGCCTCCTCTCCCAAATGCTTGTGCAGAGAGTAAACACTACAGTGGCCTCCCCTGGATTCTGGAACAAGGGGGCTTTCAAGACCTGCTTTTGGGGTGACAGTGGTGATGGTGAACATGCACAGAAAGTCATGACTAGTTTGATGGGAAACTGGAGCACCCATCCCAAGGGACAGGTCAGCCCTCTTCCATGTTCCACATTTTTCTTTTAAATCCCCCGTGTCTAAACACTGTGTTTGGGTGTTTAAGTGTTTCTGCTGGTGACTGTTTAAGGCTGAGGTTTGGTGGAGTTTTTTCCCCCAAATAATTCATTTTGGAGGCACATTGGTGCATCGAGTGTTTATAAGGATTATCTAATGGTAAAAATATTTTTCATGCATATATATGTGCCTAGAGAGAGAGAAAGACAGAGTATGTATATATTAATTAAGGAATGATGAACCCAGGCCAATTAAATAAAAGGATTGATCAGGGCAGCCCTGGTTGCCACGTGTCCTATCGAGGTCAGCGTGCTGTCATTAGAAGTGTGGGCAGGGTGTGTGTGCATGTGGGAAGAGAGACAGATCAATGCTTCTCTTTGTGATGTGCAGTTGAGCGCCCCGCTCTTGTGTTGCAAGCTTTCTTCTCATGGCATTTGAGAGCCCACATCCATGGGCTGAAGCATGTGCAAGCAGACCAGCCCTGAGAGTCCACACATCCGCTGGCTCCATTTCTGCCTGGGATTCTGGGGGTGTCTGCAAGTTACAACTGTGAAACGTTCCCTTTGGAAGAATATTTGCTCCACTCTTGAGTTCTGGTCTTCTCTTATTTCTGACTCCTCCAACCAGCCAGTTTAGCAGTGACTCAATTTCTCAAAGGAACAAAGAGTAGTTAGTAGCATCTAGCACAGAACAGAGGGTACCATGGCCCATGGGACACCTGCAGCCTTAGGGCCATCTTGTTTTGGGGTCACATCCTGTGGGGAACAATGACCCCACCTGTAGGTAAAATAGCTCCAAGAAGACCAGAAATCTGGTGCTGATACCCCAGTGTCTCCTGAGGGACAAGATTTTGCAGATATCATAGACAATAACTCTGCAATAGGTTCAGCATTTCCAGCTGTTTGGGTGATAGGGTTAAGCCCCTTCAAATTTAGACTAAAACATGGAATAGGTTCACCACACCATTGAGATGGGAGCCACCTCGTGCCAAGATATCAAACCAGCTGCTCTGCTAAGCATTATTTTTGGTGGATTCCAGTTTCTTGTCAAATGAACTTGCAAATGCTGCACTTCTGATGTTGCAATAATGTGGACATCTTCTGAAAGGAAAACAACTCTGTGAACAGTGTATTTACCACCAGTTTGTTATCATGATTTGGCCACATGAATAGAGAAATAGAGCCAGGATAGTGCTGTGTCAGGGATCAAGCTGTGGTGATGTCCACAAAAGATGTCCTGCGCTGTTCCTGATGTGAACTACTACAGCAGAACCCCACAAAGTTTTTCTCATGCCAGCATGAATGAGGCCTCTGAGACATGTAGTTATCAACAGCCTAGCTGGGGTCTGGCAAAATCAGAGCAGTCATGCCTTCCTTGACTTCAGTCACTCCATCTGTAGTATGGCTTTACTGAGCTTTACTGTATTTTCTAAATGAGTCACATCGTCTTGTGATATGTCCAAAGTACGATAGCCTCATTTTAGTCATTTCTGCTTCCTGGGGGACTTCAGGCTTGGTTGGGTCTAGGACTTATCGATTTGTCTTTTCGATAGTCCATGGTATTTGTAGAACTCTCCACCCACACAGCTGAGTAGCATTGCTGGAAGAGCAGTAGTAGCATGTGTCCACTTTCAAAGACAATGACAGTGACACTTTAGCTACCTCTTGTTAGTACTGCAGGGAAGGAGGCCCTGGTAAACCACTTCTGAATGACTTTGACCATGAAAACCTCATGATGAGACGTGCTTGCACCCCCTGTGGAATCAGTCTCCTCTGTCTGTCTTCTCTGTGGCTGCTCAGCATGTTACCTGCCGCACTTTTCAATGCGCACGGATGCATTTTAGGGCAGTGTATTTTACTGTCCAGAAAGACATCTCTTTTTCACATCTCCCTCCTGGTTCCTGCCACAGGAATGAATGTGTGTCTCATTTCCCGAGGAAAAGCAAATAACTGGGAAAATGTGTCCCTCTTTCTTGGTCAGCTGTGGCTTTAGTGCAATGTACTGTATGCACAGTGCTGGCTTCTTCATTTTTGGAAGGCAGACTGGTGATCACACGCTCCCTGGGCCTGGCCCAGAGTGTGGAGGCTGTCTTGGGAAATGGACCCAGCTAAGGAATGAGTGGAGAAATATCTTGGAACAATGCCACCCTCCAATAACCTTGTTGTATTCTTGTCTTCGCATCTCCAATTTGCATAGGCGTGTTTTTCTCATGGCCATGTTTACAGTGGTGGTTTCGTGTATGCACAGAATAATTATAGCTATCCAAAGCACACACACACACACACAGATGCATGTGTACACCTGTTTGTTTATTAACCTGGGCACATGGCACATAGACTACGGTGTCTAGTAAAAATAGATTGCTTGTCAGAGATTCATAGGCCTTTGCTGGATCTAAATATGGATGCACTTTTTAAGTTGAAAACTCAACTGTGAACTTCTAGACTGGGAGACTTGGGGCTCCGGGCCAATTCTGGCTCTGTGGGGTTTCCAAGATGGGCTGTCCCCCTTACTTATGAAATCGCCCTCTGTTGACTTCCCAGTTTTTATACATCTGGAAGGTTGAAGTGCCTCTTCTAATGCTTAGTTATCAGCTGAGCTGCAAACAGAGCCAGCACAGTGATGTAGTTTGAGTGTTGGGCATGGAAATCATTGGGTGACCTTGGGCAAGTCAACTCTCTCAGCCTCACAGGAAGACAAGAGCAACCCCTCTCTTAACAAATTCTGTTAAGAAAACACCTTAGGGTCACAAGAAGTGGGGAACGACTTGAAGACACACAACAACTAAGCTGCAAAAGGCAGGTTCCACACCTTGCCTTTGGCTACAGCCAGGGTCGTTGCCAGTACTGGCCTAGGGCAAGGAGGAGTTGACCGTGGGTGCTGCATCTCTACCATTGGGTAGCAGGGAGTGTTTTGGACCCTTTCAAAGATGGTTGGAGGAGGTTGTTGAGTTTATGCTAAGTGTTCGTTTGGTGAGTTTGAGGAAAAATAACTGTGTTCTGAAGAATTATAATGGGAAGATACTCTTAACCTTACATATATATCCAACCAAGTCAGGGGCTCTTGTCATTTCTCATAGGGTACTGTGTTTCTGTTCAAAGACAGCAGGGCCATAGAGGAAAACACAACAGTTGTGTTGTTCTTGGACAACACAATCCATTCACTCCCCTATCCCCAAATCTTGCTTGCCTTATATTCAGCCTTCCTGTCCCAAGCCATGGCCCAAATACTACTGCTAGCTCCAACCTGAGAAGATCCATTCAATCACAAGATTTCTCTGTGTGTTGACTCACCATTCAGTAACTGATTCTGTACTTTAGTTGGACCAACCAATGGGGTCCTAGATCACCCCTGCTTTTTCTTTCCTTAAAAAAAAATTACTGTGCATTTCAGAGGTGGGGTGAACCTATAAAGAGAAATTGGCATGCCACTTTTCTCATAAAATCTGTCTTCTATTGCTGTCAACTTGGGATGTGATCCTTCACCAATTTCATTCTTGAAGGAAGCAACAAGAACTTTTAGAATTTGTTTTCCCTTGCTATAAGACAGTTCCATAATCTGTGCAGTTTTTGAAAACTGTTTGCTCTATAGGATGATTCTGCACAAAATTTGTAGAATTTGTGGGAAACAGGAAACAGAATTTTCTGCACAATTTTCTGTGGAAAAAAATCCTTGTGAATTTTGCACAGAATAAGTTCTGAACTACAAATATGCCTATCAGTCCAGGATTCTTGACAGGGTTTCCTGATGCTGGAAAAACATGGGGTGTTTTTTTACCATTTTTCCAGTATTATCTAATATGCTTTTCTTCCCTACTGTAATCATCCCCAGAGCCAACAGAACATCTATGATGCTATCTAGCTATCCATTCTTTTACAATCACTGCTTCAACATTAGATTTCTTCAATATTCTTAAAACGTTTTGTTTATGTATTTGATTTTTTAAATGCTTTTATCTATGGTGCATCATCTCAGGAATGAGTCAAAAGGGAACAGATAAATGCTTTAAATAAGTATCCTCCTGTTTTACCATCATCCTCAGAGATTGCATTCAGATTCTTTAAAGTTGGATTGCTGACCCTTTGCCTGGTCCCCCACTTTAAAATTTAAAAACGGACAAGTTGCCTCTCTTAAAGAGGAAACGGAAGCATGTTCTTGTTATTTAGGGTGTCTCCTCCTCTTGGTTCTCTCCCTTCCCCTCCCGTCCCCTCCTCGCAGTCTTGAATTTTGGCCGCCGTCCTGAATTTATTCCCAGAGTGATGTCATCGGCTTGCTGGCGGGTCTGGATGTTCTGCCAGCATTCCAGAGAGTTTATGATCACTGGCAGATGCGCATCCAAGAACACACTGTACCCAGAGCAGAAATTAATGCAGGCTTGAGCGCCGTCCAACCCTCGAACGCGGGAGAGGGAGGCAAAGAAAAGGAAAACACAAACTGTTTAATGCTGTTTATAGATTATACACTTGCTGATGAAACATACATTTCTTTCTCTCTCCTGCACCCACCCACCCTCCCTCCCTCTCTCTCTTTTCCCTGCCCAGCTTAGAGAGTTTAAGCTAGAATAATATGGTTTCGCTTTTAGCTCCTGTTCTGGCAAGAGCCCCTCAGTTACTGCATCAGATACACATCCAGTGTGTTTCTCCTCTCTCCCTACTTCTGCCTGGCCTTTGCCCAACAAAATGTATTTTATTTCTCTATTACAGTTTTGGAGGGTTTTTTCCTTTTCTTTTTCTGGTTTAAAAGTTCCTTTCCTTCCTACACCTTTCCATGCCTAGTGGGATGGCTCAAGCCCTTTTGAAAACCCCCCACATCCTAGTTGCTTCTCATCTGAGTTTTCTGGCTGCTTCGAAAGACCTGGGTCCCCTCTCTTCCTCCCTGTTCTTGTTTTCTAAGCTCCTAGTCCTCTGCAAGAGGACGAAGGTTCAAGTTCAGCAGAGATCACTGAACTCCAAAGCATTAACCCCCCTCCCCATACCAGGAGAGACGAGGAAAGAGAACTCAGACGTCTTTGTGACAAAGGGCTGATTTATTCTAAACCTCTGATGTTCCTTCCTTCCTGCAAACGCCTATGCTATTTCAAATCACGCCATTTGAAAATGCACTGGCCTGTTTTTTTAAAATCTTTTTTGCACGGCCCTTGTATTTCCCTCCCCTTCTGCCCCCCAACAAAAAACACTCCATAACCCAGCACAGAGCAAAACAAAAACCCCAACCCAGTCCCAACTCCCCCCCCTTTTCCAAAAACCCCTGCTAATGTTTATCATTTGCCCAACAGGCTCGACAGATTTCTGCTTCCTGTCGTGCGCCTCGGCTTTAAAGCCCCCTCGTTGCTAAGTAGCAACCTCCCCTGTACTGTAATGGGCTGCTTGTGTATTCTGTTCAGCGCTGGATCTTATTTTTGTATGCAAGGCAAAGTGTTTTGATGGAGGACGATTGCAGGAGTGTCTGGAGGCTGTTTTGGAGTTTTATAGGCCGTACAGTACACCGTGTGCCTTCTGAAACGGAACACAGGCTGTTGAATTTTGGATAGGGTTTGTCATTTTTTCCCCTCTGAGCTCAAGCTGTCGAAGAGAACATTACTTCGAGGGTGGAGGAGGGAGGGTTATGTAATGACTTTGCTTTTTTTTTACCCCTCCCCATTTTTTTCCGGGGGGTCATGCTCAACCAAAAATAATACACGGACTCGAAATAGATTTTATTTCCACCTCCCGCTTGTTTTTGTTTCGGTCTACCTTCCTAGGATTGTGATCCTGTGAAACACAACAGTTGTGTTTTACATAGAAGGGAGGGGGTCACAATTTTGACATTTGGCTGCCCTTTACTCACGGGTGCCTTTAACTCCAAAGCCTGGTCTTCCTCTTTTGTTACATGCCTTCAGCGTTTACCATGCCTGCTTTTAATTTTTTTTTGGTTAGCTTGTTTAAAGATGCTTTGTGTTTGTGTGTGTGGATTTGTGAGTATTTGCACATGCACCTCACACTCTTGTTAGTCTGCCTGGAGGAAATCAAGAGGCAGATATTGATGTCTTGGAGCTATGGCGCACAAGCTCTCAACCTCCCTCCCTGGTTGCTTGTGGAGAGGAAGGGAGGGCAAGAGTTGGAAGCCATGGTATCAGGGACAACTCAGCAGTCATCTTTCATTAGGCCTGTGTGTGTCTCCATCAGAATAAGGCTGGAGCCCAGCATCATAGCCATGAAAGCATGTGGGACAAAGCTTCTTCAGAGAAGAACCATAGGGATTCACCATCCAACCTCCAGGGTTCTGATCTTTAGTGACTGGCTCAAGAGAGGCAGACAAGCCCTGAATCTTATCTCACCTTTACCATGAGATCAGCAAGAGATTGGTGGCTTGCCATCTCCCACCTGTAGCTGCCAATCCTCCCTAGGTAACAATCTTGTTAGCACTGGTTTAGATGTTCAAAGCAACTGTCAAGGTCCTCAGTGACAAGGATCTCTCTTGGCAGAATTCAGAAGAGGATGAAGAAGATACCATCACATGTTCAAACCACCCATTCCATGACATGAATGGGAACTATGCAAGAACATAAGCATGTATCTAGCTGACTTTGTACCAGCTCAGTATGGTAAATCATTCTTCATCATACAATTATATCATTTTCATATCACTTTAACCACCATGGCTCCATCCTCTAGCATCCTTGGATATCTAGTTTAGGGGAGGTACTTGGAATTCTCTGATTGAAAGTTCTAGTGCTATCATTCAAGGTTGGACTAGAGCTAAAGATCTCAGAATACTGTAGATTGAGGACGTAACAGTTAAAGTAGAAATGTATAGGGCAGCTACACCTTCTAATTGTGATTATCTCTCCGGAATCTCAAATAGAGATGTGTCTTTCCTGCATCACTTGCCGCCTGACTCTTGTATCTGCGGACACTGAGGTCTGAATCTGGAACTGCCCGTGTGAAACACAGGTTTTCTTCCACAGAGCTGCTCCCTGCCCCACCCTCCATATGCATAAGTAGGAAATATATAAACTCCTTTCCTTTTTGAAAAGAAAAATGAGATACTTCCCATTCATTTGGATGGGGCTCATAAGGAAGGTAGCTTCTTCAATGTGTCTGTCTTGGAAAGTTACTTGTAAAAAGGTGTTCATTTACTAATCTGAGGAGATCTCTGGCACTAGTTGGCTACCATTAAAAATAACTTGACTGGGATCCTGTTGCTTAGTCCCAACTAGAGTTGATTTGCTCAATCAGTTGTTGAATGTTGAATCAACTCTAGGTAGATCCAGTGGTCTACTCAAGTTGTGTGGGGAGGTAACAGTAGGGTTTAGGTTCTTGGCATCCGAAAGTAACTAGAATGGTCAAAATCCTACATGAAAATAACCTTCAACACAAGCACAGCTTTGATGGGTTACTTTTTTGGATAAACCTTCCCTGAATCTCTAGGCCGTCGTGGCTGGTGGAGGTTTCTGGGAACTGTAGCTCAAAAGAAGGGAATATTCCAAGCTCAGGGTACAAAGCACACCTACATAAAGTGGCCACACTTCCACGTCTGGAAACTAACTAGAGCACTTACCGTTAGACCACAAAAGGAGTGAGGTTATCTCTCATTCTGTTACCATTGTAATGTAACTTAGTGATGCTTTCACTATTGCAGAAAAGGAAATTCACCACAAGTAACTGGTTTTTTTAAAGTAGTTACTGCTGTGCTCTGGAGCTTAGAGTAGTCCAATGTGCTTTGCATGGCTAAACCTGGATAAGTGGTTCCACCAGAGAAGTAAGCATTAACAACAATGCTTTTGGGAGAGTAGGTAGACATTTCCTTCCAAGTTGCAAGCCCAGGAGGGGAAATTCTTTGCCTTTAGTGGACCAGAGTGGGCCATTTCCTTGTCGTCTGAAATCTCAGGTGCAAAACTCCATCTCCCGCGCCTGATCCTCATGCTCAGGTTTGGGGGGTCTTGTCATTCGACTCTACAAGATGACAGCAGCAACCCCTATGTGCCAACAATGTGCTTTTGATGTGCGTGCTCACATGGACCTGGCTTAGAACCTTCAAGATGCTGAACCCTAAGCAAAACAGGTCTCTTGTCTTGGATGAAATTGGGATGCGGAGCAGAAGTGCTGCTAGATAGGCAGCGAGGGAGACAAGAGAACAAACCCAGCTCAACTGAGTGGCTTTTTCTGGGCAAGAGAAGAAAACGAGGGAATGGGGGTAGAGAACAGGCTAAATTTAAAATTGTAATTGGCTGACTTCCACAAGCTTGCGGGTGTTTTAATGACTCATAATAACTTCATTTAAAACCAGCTGAGCAGAAAATAGATTGGAGAGGAGCCTCGGGCCATTATGGATTTCTGTGGGGTTTTTTTTTTCCTTTTGCTTTCCTCTTCCCCCTCCTCCACCTCCTTTTTCTTCTTCTTCGTCTTTTCTTTTTGACATGCAGTTTTCGGCAGCCGGCAAGGGCGCTCCGAAGACTTGGCCGTTTCTCTCTCTTCGGGTTGGTGGTCTGCCCAAGAGAGATTGTATAGAATCCAGGGTTTTGTGTGTGTGTGTGTGTGTGTATTTTTTTTCCTTTGAAAAAAAGACTGATTAAAAATAGATGCCTTGAGGTATTATTTTAGCATCAGCATGCTAAAGGGTTTTTTTTTCCCCCTCTCTGTCTCTGTCTCTCTCTCTTTGCACTTTTGATGTGGTAAATGGAACATAAATAAAATTGTTTTTGAAATGACTGAATTAATTAGGTAGTAAAGTGACGGCAATGCATAAATTTGCTTTGCCACATCTTTCTCTACTTTTTTTTTATTTTGCAAATCCATATTTGCTCTCAGCTACCCTCCCTCTCTCCCCCCCCCACTAATTCTTTCTTATCAGTTTCAACACTCACATCATAATGATACAGGTCACATTTTTTAAAAAATACATGTATTTTAATTAATGGCACATGGTTTTCTCCAACTAGCAGGGGAAAGGCTTATGGAGTGGCTGAGAAATTTCTGATGATTGCAGTGTCAGAAAATATGCAAGTTATGAAACAGTGGCTGAGATGAAGGGTACAGCTTGGAGTCTTTGCCGGCTGTAACTCAACAACAGAGGGTTGGTGCCAAAAACGTGACTATTCAGTTTCATGTCTCTCTAGATGTAAACAGGCTAAACATATTCGGTAAGGAGGAGAGAAGAGAGAGTGTATTTGGACAGGTCCTTATCCTCTGATCAATTGCACCGTGAGGTGTACATTTTCTATGAACAAAAACAGTTTTCGGTATGATGAATGCAAAGAGGAGAACAAGTGTGTGAACACAGAGGAGTGGCTGATGATGGCTATCCGACAATAGGATGGGTAGTCTGCTTTGGGTTTCAGTCTGAACTCTAAAGAAGCTGTCCAGGGTACCAAACCCTATCCCGCTAAAGAGGTTTGGCATCTTTGGTTACTTTGGTTACTTTTCGGACTAAGATATAGGCCTGAATTCTACTGCTCGTCCCAGCAAGAGTAGACCCAATGTGCTTCAGATTAGAAGAAGATCTCAAGTGGAGTACTCCAGGTTCTGTCCTGGGGCCAACACTCTTCAGTATTTTTAGATGTTGGTGTGGAGGGAATCCTTATCAAATCTGCAGATGGTACAAAAATGGGAGGGGTAGCTTGAAAAAGACAGTTTGAAAAAGAGGGAGAGCACATTACGGATGCATGAAGGAAGCCATAGCTACCCTGAGTTTGTGAGACCTGACAGAGCAGTGGATGGCCAGACCTCATGGAGATGTTTCATCTGGAGGATCACCAGAAGTCTAAGTCAACTCGACAGCGCCTACTAACAACAACAGGTATCTTGATCAGATCAGTGAGAAAAGGTCTTACTGTTCTGTGTAGGAGGTTAATCTGTGTTCTCTCACTCCTAAAAAAAACACAAAGCGTACTGCTTCAAGGCATAGTCAAATATGGTCTTTACATCAGACAAATGCACCTGTTATTGACTTTTCCTAAAACTGGAGCAGATGAAATTGTTAGGCAGCGGCTCTTGCTTCTGTCAAAACCGATACTCTCTTATTTGTAGGTTCATGTCATTCTGTTTTTCTCTTCTTTCTCATTATTTCTCCACTCTCCATCCCTTTAGCCACCTACCACCTCCTTATAAAACTTTACCACAGTTTGGAACATTTAAGTGGGTACAGGAAAACCAGCTCTTACTGAACTGTAAAATGAGTAGATTTGAAAAGTTAATGGGCCACCTCTTATCGAACCTTGTAAGGGAGAAAAAAACCCTGGTTTATGGAGGGCATATGTACACTATGGCTATTTCCACACTGGACTGTTATAGTGCTATTATTCCACTTTCAACATCCTATGGAATCCTGGGGTTTGCAGTTTAGGGAGGAGCCTCAAAGGCTTTCTCTCCCTCAAAGGCCCCTCCCAAAACTGCAAACCCCAGGATTCCATAGGATGTTGAAAGTGGAATAGTAGCACTAAACAGTCTAGTGCACAAATGGCATATAGCAAAGTGTAGGAAAGCAACAAGGCCAGGTTAGTGTTTGAGCAGATGTTCTTTGGTGATCTTCTTGATAACATGGATGGTAACTCAGGGTTGAGTTCCTTTCAGAAATTAGGATGGTTGGAAGCTGAGAGAATCTTTTGGTGCATCCCGTGGATGATTTTTGTTGAAAGAAGAACATGTTTGGTTCCTTGCCCCTGACATCTCATACCGGTTGCACACGTTTTAATCATGCTTGCTTCTCCTCTGTGTGCTTTGACCTCTGCTGGGTGGATTGAGCCCACAGTTCCTCCCGCTTCCAGCTCTCAAATTTAAATTGTTATATGGAAGTTAATCACTGGGTGTGCATTCCCAATATTAGCCATTTTCAGTTCCTCTATTACAGTCCAGATCTTTCCACTCTCACAGGTGGTAATTTGGATGTCATTTTAAGTTGTCAGGTACAGCTTAATAATGCGCAGGTAATAATATAGTCAAAATCGTTGAGTACACGGACTTCTTGCATGGCCTAAGACGAAGGTGGGGAAGAAGTTAAAGAGAACTCATGAGCACCGGAGCCTCCAGCGCTTCCCTTTTGAATGTTTGTGCGGGGAGCCTGCCTGGGCCTTGAGCCTTCTCCCTCTGCCCCTTTCCAAAATGTCAGCCACAGTCCTGTGCAACATAACACTTCAATTGCGGAGGGAAGAAGAGAAGGTGGAAATCAAAGCAAGGAGGAAAACCAGTATGGATCTTTACATCCAACAGCCTGAGTGACAATTAAGGTTTTAGACGCACCAAAGGCAATTGAACGAGTGTCATTTTTAGCCAGTTAGAACATTTTTACTACTTCCTAACATCAGAAGTGCTACAAACTAGAAAGGCCCAGTTCTTCTCCTCAATAAAGCCATTAAACTGAATGGGAAGTGGGCAGTAGTATTTGGGGTCTAAAAATAGCAAAGCTGTCTTCTTGTGGGTGTTTTTTTTTTTTTTTTGCTGAGGAGGGTTGGAATAGATAAGTCTCCTGGTGGCTTTCCTAGCTGGTACCCAAGTTAACCAGTTCCATATTTTGCAACCTGCTGGTTGTTTTGCAGACAATGTGAGCAGATATTAAAAACTCAGAGCTGACTCTTCTTCTAGGGAGTTGACGTAGACAGCTGGGAAGCTGATCAATGGTTTCTGCATTTTTCAGTGAAAAGCCCAGGGGAGGTGGAAATGAATTTATACCCTCCGCCCCACTTTTAAACACATGCAAAATAGGAACGAGTTCAGAGAAGGATTTGTGGGTGTCCAGGTGCTAACCTTTTTTTCTAAGAATTGGCAGATGGGAGTTTGGTGGTTTTATGTTGAAAATTAAATGATGCTTTCTATTTAAAATCAGAAAATAATGTTCCCCCCACCACACACAAATACACACAGAGAGAGAGAGAGAGAGTATACCACATCCTCCTGCCTTGTTTTGGTCTCATTCTTCTTTCTGAATGTATGGGAGAATATCAGTAGGAATCCTATTGATTAAAATCCTAGAATCCTAGAGGTGGAAGGGACCCTAAGGGCCATCCAGTCCAACCCAGTTCTCCCATGCGGAAAGACACCATCAAAGCACTCCTGGCAGATGCCCATCCAGCCTCTGCTTAAAAATTTCCAAAGAAGGAGAATCCACCACACTCTGAGGCAGCCTATTCCACTGTCAAACTGTTCTTACTGTCAGGAACTTCTTCCTGATGTTTAGGTGGAATCTCTTTTTCTGTGGATTAGTCCCAACTAGACTAAGCCCATTGAATCAGCTATTGAATGGGCAGTCAACACATAGGTAAATCTGATACACTCAATAAATCTAGTCTATTCAAGGCAAACAGTAAAGGCTAGAATCCAGTACATTAGTTCCAAGTAAAGTCCCAATTGTTGTATGGTGAGTCAACATTTAGCTAAACCCAATTGGTTCAGTGGTTCTGCTTTATTGGGACTGAGCATGGAATTTGAGTTGTCTTCCTGTAGTATATGGTGCAACTCATCTAGGAACGTACATGTTTGTACTTTGAAGTCAAAGGCCAAGATCCTGCGTTGGGGCCATGTAACGTAAAGCTCTGCGTGCAGAGATACACATTCCTTGTGGTACACGGCCTCCAGTGCACAACCAAAGGGGCACAGGTAATTCCATGCGTGTCTGCGTGCTCACCAGGGTGGCATGCAGAGCTCTACTTCCATGACCTTGAACTGAAAGCAGGCCTTGCACATTGGACAATAACGTCCAGCTCTTCGCTTGGGCAAACTTAAACATGCTTAAAATGTATCATGAGGCACCATGAGACTCACTGAAGAAGAGGATAATGCTTGGTAAAGTGGGAGACAGAGGGAAATGAGGAAGGCCATATTAAAGACAGTCAGTTCCACCAAGGAAGTCATGGCTGCCCTGAAGCTGCAAGACATGAGCAGAGCTGCAGATGACTGGGGCTCTTAGAGGTCTCTCATTTCTAGAGTTGCTGTAGCTCAATGCTGACTTGATGGCACATAACAACAGCAAAGACATGGCAGGAATTTCAGCCAAAATTGGCATTTTCCCCTCCCTTCCCCCTTGACTTTGGGTCTGTATCTGCTTAGTTGCTGCTGGCACCCCCCCCCCACAACCCTCCAGGCCCCGTGTAGCCTTAGAAAAATACACTTGATCAGTTTTCTGACCAGTCATAAGCATGTGGCATGTTTTGAACCATTAGCAAGAACCATTAGAACCAGCTTTCCCCCACCTGGTGCCCTGCAGAGGTTTGGTGACTGCCGCTCCCATCATTCTCAGCTGACATGGCTGCTCTTCTGTTTGGGAATGATGGGAGTTGGTGGTCTGACACGTCCAAGAGTCACCAGGTTGGAATAAAAGTCTGGGAAGGGGTGGAACGGGAGAGTGTAACCACAGAAAAGCAACTACGCTTTTTCTTAAAGTTTGGAAGATGTGGTCATTTGACAAGGTTGTACATTGTGAAGCTCCCTGTGGTTGTTCCACAGTTGTGGGGCATGTTCTGCCTCAGAGTCTCACCGGAGGTTAAACCTCACAAGTAACAAGACATGACAGGTGCAGCCGGGCTTGCATCTCTCGTGTTTGGGGGATCACAGGGGACTGCGGAGAGCTACTTTTCAAACACCAAAAAAATGGGTGAGAGACAGTCTTTTGGAGGAGAGGTAAAGCCCTGACAAATATGGCACCAGATCTAGTTTGGCACCTCCATGTTACTACCTTGAGTTTGGAAGACCCCAGCAGGATGGTTGATGACCAGGGCTCTTGGAAGTCTCCCATTTCTTCGGTCGCCATTAAGTTGAAACCAACTTGACATCAATTAACAACAACACAGCAGAGAGGGAGTGTTGGTCTTTGGAAGTGAAAGCATCCAGGCTTGGGACACGGGATGGTTATAGGTATTTTTTTAGCTCCTCCCAAAAGAAATAGAAAAGTGGCAATTGTCTTCCAACCATGCCAATGTGGAAGGGGGTAGGATGTGGGGCAAACTTGATCTCCTTCCCAGCGGGCCCGTAAGCGACTCTGCAGAATCCCACACTCCTGGAAGCAGAGGAAAGCAGTCTGTTTTTGCCAGCCGGGTTGAGCAAGTATCTTTATGAAACTGGGGAGCGGAGAGTGGGGAGTTATAAATTTGCTTGTGCAAACTCCAGCGGAAGACGACCGGAGGATCTGCTGCCAAAGATGAGGCATGTTCTCGGACACCCAGCGTGAATCTTGGCAGCACACGGGGTCCCATCTGTTCCCGGTCAACTGTCAGAAGATATGTTTATACTGTAAGCGAGTTGAAACAACTTGCTAAAAATACCACTTTTTGTCTTCCCTCTCTCCTCCATCCCTCACATCCCAAACATTTATTTCTTTTTGTGCTTCCTTTTTTTTAAAAGCAATAATAATCCTGTTTACATTGAAACTGCTAGCTCCCGAGGCGAGCGGCTTTTTAAAAACCCGAAAATCATCGCTTCCTTGATGTATTCCTTTTGAGCGCTCCAGCCCTGATGCGCTGCACTTTTAATAAATATCTCTCCTTGTTGTTGTTTTTTTCCCCCCTGAAACCCTGGGTGTAATAAGCGTTGATGCCGTCTGACATTTTCCCGGTGACTCACATAGTAAAATTAACCTTGAACTATTTGCATATTCAATCTCTGTGTTTTCTGGCTTGTCTTTTTATCCCGCCCCCCTTTTCCTCTCCAATCCACATCCTTCCCCCTCCCCACCATAACTATATAAAAATCCCTCTCTGCATGTGTACATTGCATGATTTCTTTCTTGGTGCCACTTCTTTTTCTCATTTGGTGACTTGATTCTTAGAGGGAAGGAGGAAGGGAGGTTTTAGAGGGAAGAGGAGGGAAAAAATTGCTGCCTGGCACACACATGCACACACATATCTACTTGAGCGAGGGAAAGAACACCCAGTCCTGGCCTTTGAAAATTGGCAGGCGGCGTACTGTTCCCTGACTGATAAGAGCTACTGTAAATAAAACTGTACAGCGTAGTCTTGCCGTAAGATGCCCCCTGTCCCTGCACTCATTGTTCTGACAGCTTCAGCTATTTTTCCCTCTTATTTTTTTTTTGCAGGTCGGCTGTTTTTGGTACACTCTGTACTTCCCTTATGTAACCAAGCATGCGTATCCCAACGGAACATTCAAGATGTTTATTTAAAATCTCCAGGATTTCCCTCCCCCTTTCTTATATTTTTTTCTTTTCTTTTTAAACCTCTCGCTCATAGGTGATGGCAAAGCTCTGCTTGTTTTTGTTGTTGTGAAATATTTCAGGGATCTCTTCAGCCCTTGCTTTCCCATTCAGAATGCTCTTGCTGTCTTTCTTCCCTTCCATCCTTCCTTGCTTCTTGGCATATAGATCCTCAGGTCCCTCAAAGGTCATTTAGTCTGACCCCACTTTTGTCCAAGTTGGATAAAAGGCCATCTAGGGCCTTTCTGAACTGCACTCTTATAGTGCTATTATTCCACTTTCAACATCCTATGGAATCCTGGGGTTTGCAGTTTAGGGAGGGGCCTCAAAGGCCATCCTGAAAGGCCCCTCCGTAAAAAGTGAGAAAAGTAGAAAGTGAGAAAGTGGAATAATAGCACTATAACAGTGCAGTCCAGAAATGGTCCTAGTCTCACCCCTTTCACCCAAGTGGGTCGTTGCACCTGTTGGCTTTCTTGATAGTTTATTCAGTGCATTTCCCCCCTTCCAATGAACTTAAGCAAATGTTTTTAAAAGGATGTAGGTCCAGGCAAGGAGAGCCACCTAGCTCCACTCTGCACTCCTTCAGAAGGTGGAAGAGGGCTACTGGGTGGTGTACAAATGTCACCCTGCCTTCCCCCATAAATGTATTGTCCAGTCAGAAGCTAGGAATGAGTGCAACGCATGCGTAACTTTATTGTTAAGAAGTACAGTCATCCCTCCACATTCACTAGGGTTAGGGACACACACACACAGTATAATCACTATATTCAACCCAGCATACATTTCTTTGAGGCATCAGGGTTCCTTCACAAGGCAGAAGTTGGGGGCTGCTGGGGCTTACTGCCACCTCCACTGCTGCCCCACACCATTTTTAATAGGGACTTACAAGCTTCATTTGCAGTTTCTCCGTCTCGCAAGGTTTGCATTCCCTATTCAAAATGGCCTAGGGAAGCAGCAGAGGCGACAACAAATAATCCATGAATAATGAAATCCGCAAAGGTGAAACCCACAAATGTGGAGGGCTTACTGTAGATACTTCTGTATAAGTCTGGGAATTTTAGTAAAAAATTTGGCCTCAAGAACCTGGGTTGACTTGTCTGTGGGTCAACATAAGTACTGTACCTTAACTCTTATCAAAAAAAGGAACCATCCCCTTCTTTGAATCGAGTGGCGAAAGGCGAGAGCTTAATCCAAAGAAGCATCACGTCCCTCTAATCTCTCCATCATGGTGCCACTTCTGGACTCTCTGAATGCCTAGGCAGGAAAATGGTGGCTGGGAGGAGGTGTGAATTTATGTCAAGCACTATGGTTGGATTCCCATCATTTTACAGATCCTCAGTCTCTCTCCAGTCTCACATCTCATGCACAACACAAGTACTGAACAAACAAGATATGAGGCTATTTCAAAAGGGAATGCTTCTGAACCAAGCATCTTGGATAAGGGATATCCAACCTGTATCACCTTTCCTCTCCCTTCCCTCCTGCTGCAACCCTTTCACAACCAGCATTTAGAGCAGGGCTGGGGATTGTTTACATGTCTTATGGGACATACAAGCCCTTGGCAACCTCAGTCAGGATAGCCAGTGTTGGGGAATGCTGGGAATTGCAGTCCATCCACATTGAAAGAGTTCTTCTCGATGTACAGTTGCCATGCAAAGTCCTCCAATGGATAGCCTGATCCTGAAAGTGGATTATCAAAAATTTAAACTTTCTCAAATTCTGGTCCTTGGTTAACCCACACACTCTCCCTCCTGTTAGCAGGGGTATAATCCTGAGCCAGAGTTAGTTTCAGAAGCTACACCAACCCCCACTGCCCATGTGCAGAGTGGTTTTTCTCTGCTCACTGAGTCACCAACTACAGGCTGTTTCTAGGAGTCAAATTCTGTCGCTAGCTGCTTTTGCCTCTTTTCTGGAACACTGGAAACCAGTTCTGGCTTGGACATTTTCTGCCCCGTTCTCTTCTCTCTGCTCTTGTCCTCAAATGGCCCATGAATTATAAGCCAGGACAAGCCATCTCCTTCCTTCCACCCCAGACCCTTTTCTAGGTACCAGCCAGCACTGCGCTGGCCTTTTAGGTCAATGATTCTGGAACAAAACATTCCCTTTGCAGCCTCTGGCATGACGGAGCTGTAATAGTTCTCAAATAGAACTGACCTTTCTAATTATGTGGGTAATAAAGCCATGTTTATTATTTAAGCGGAGCTTGGTTGTGGGAAGGAAGAGGGGAGAGGGATGAAGGGGCAAGCCATTTGCCATCTTGTCCTTCTCTGTTCCAGCAGAAGAGCTAGTGTGACATAGTGTTGGAATGGGATCCTGAGAGACCCGGGTTCAAATCCCTGCTCAGCGCTGGAAACCTCACTGGGTGACCTTGGGCAAGTCACACTCACTTGACTGAAGAAGGTGATGGCAGAGGAAGGCAAAACTCAGAGGAAGGCAAGGGCAGATCTCCTTGGAGGAAGTCTTGCCAAGAAAGCCCTGTGACCACCTTGCAGACGGCATGCTGCAGCAGTTTGAGTCTTGGGTGAGAACCTTGAAAGATCACAGCTCAGCTCTGTGCTTGGCTGTGGAAACTACTGGGTGATCTTGGACAGGTCACACTCTCTCTTAGCCTCAGAAGAAGGCAATGCCAAGCCTGCTCTGAAGAAATCTTGCCCCCGCCACAAAAAACAAACAAAACAAAAAACAACCTAGGACAGGTTCACCGCATTGGAGGCAGCATGATGTAGTAGTTGAGTGTTGGACTAGTTCTTCAAGAGACCAGGGTTCAAATCCCTAACTTGGCCATGAAAACCCACTGGGTGACCTTCAACAAGTCACATTCTCTCAGCCTAAGAGGGAGGCAGTGGTGGCAATGCTCCATGGAACAAATCTTACCAAGAAAACTTTAGGATGGGGTAACAATAAGGCAACGCCCACCCGAAGGCACACAAGAACAACTGCTTTTCCTACTTCCTTTGTCCTTTTCTGTCTTCATCAAGGCTGGTCTGGCAGTTCTGGGTAGGTTTCAAATTGCCCACCCCAGCTGTTTGCTCCATTCCACGTTTTGCAAAGAAACACAAAAATCTTCCCACGACTGTAAAACCTGCATATCTATAAAATTAAATACCTGCACGTGGTCCAAGGAAACATGGTTGCCTGCCCCATCTTCTCTTAATATACCAGCAGGCCTGTGATGTCATTACTCGGCCTCTTTTCTCTCCCTCCACCCGACCCCCCCATCCCCTTTTGCTCCGTTCTGGCTTTCTTTTTTTTCCAGGACTTGGCCATTTGGTTTAGGCACACTTGAGTTGTTTTGAATGCAAACTTGACATCGCCCCCGAAAGCAGCCGCGAACGACGTATGCACAGTAAACAGGCAGACTGTCTTATTGATTAACAGATGAGACCTCTATTATCGATCAAAGCCTGGCGAGAAAATTTATCACTTTTAATTTCAGCGCTGCCAAAAATTTCTGCCTGTGAGCCAGCCGTTAGTGAGACAATTTAAAGGCAGAGGAATTTTTTTTTTCTTTTCTGACTGAGGAGGGGAGGAAGGAAGGGCAGATCGGTTCCTCCCCAGGCCTACTGTGAGTGCACGCGATGCCATGGGGCAGGGGCAAAAAGGGGGGATGAAATACTTTTGGGGGAAGATTGTGTGGAAGTGGAAGAGCAGCCGTCACGGACTAGCTTGAAGATGCCAAGGACCCATTGGGTTGCATTCGCCATCTTTCCATAGAAGAAAGTCCCCCTTTTTAGCTTGGAGTGAATTGTTTGCCTCCCACCACACTCAACAGGATATTTAGATTAAAATCAACACTGGGGATCAAAGAACCTTGATGTGTGGAACACATCAGGGTCACTGAGCTCTCTGTGTTGGTTTTTCACGGGGTTTCCATAGGAATGAATGGGGACAAGCTTGCTTCTGCTAACCTAGTTGCCCACAGCCTCAATCTAGATCCAACATGTTGACTGTGACTTCAGACATGAGTAGAGAACTTCACATCCTGGGGCCAAATTAGGCCCTCTTAGCATTCTCATTTGGCCCTCTGGGTTTTCTCAAGTGGCCATGCCCCCTTCCCATGACACCATTTGGTAATTTATTGGCTCTCTTGAATGGGGTTCTCCCCCATTCTGCAAGGTTGAAAGGCCTCTCCTTTGGCTGAACTCCTTGCAGTACCAGCTTTAACATCAAAGGTGCTGGTATTTTAGACCCTTTGCTAACTCGTCTTCTCTTTGCTTTGTGTGGCCATCCCTGAAGGTGGGTGAGGTGTAGCCCTCCGGCTGCTGCTGGACTACAACTCCCAGCATTCCTCACCATTGGTTTGTGGGGTGGAATTAAGGCTGACAGCATCTGGAGGGCCAACCGGTACCCTCCCATCTTCAAGGCTGTTCATTCTGTTTCTCAGCTCAGGCGCAAAACAGCTCCGCAGATTCCTTTCCCTCCCCGTCGGGGCCACATTGAGACTTTTTCTTCTCTTTCTCACTCTCCCTTTCCTCCTCTCTCCCTCCTTCCTCAAAGGACACTCAAGGTTACCTTAAATCCCCTTGCTTTGAGCAGTTTCTTGGAACAGATGAATCAAACTTCCGAATCTTAACAATTGTGTTCACAGCTTTGGCCTCGCAGCATATGCTCGGAAAGATGGGTGCCGGGGTCTATTTTTATCTGCAAAGTAACTTATCTGCTGTTTAGACATCCTGTGCACACTTGTTTCCCTCATTATAAGCAGAGCCTGTGACCCAACAGACGCCGCCGACGCCAATGCGTATGTCGAGGTAGGCAGTTTTCTAAGAAATGCCACAAATACCACACCTCCCTGATAGTTGTGGAAATATCTGTAGCTCTCAGGGCCCCTGGTGTTGTTTCTGCCCCTTTTCTTATCTGATGGTATCAGAGTCCTCCTCTGTTTATTCTTCGGAGCACAGACGGTGTGTATGACAATTAGGAGAGTGTGTTGCGGTAGGGTGGGAGGCAATTAAAAGGAGATCAGTTACCACTCCGATAAGGCGCTGGCAGGATCACTGTTCTTTTTTTAAAAAAAAAAAACCCTCTGATTTTGTGCTGGGAAAACAACCTTAATTTTTAGTCTTTTTTTAAAAAAAAAATCAGAATCATAGAGCTGGAAGAGACAACAAGGGCCATCAATTCCAACCCCCTTCTGCCATGCAAGAATGCACAAAGCATTCTCGGTGGGTGATCATCCAGTCTCTGTCTAAAAACCTCCAAAGAAGGAGACTCCACCATACTCCCAGGCAGGTATTTCACTGCCAAAGAGCTCTTATCATCAGAAATTTCTTCCTAATGTTTAGGTGGAATCCCTTTTCCTGATGTTTGAAGCCATTGCTCCATGTCCTAGACTCTGAAGCAGCAGAAAACCAGCTTGCCCTATCTTCCATAGGACATCCCATTAAATATTCAAACATGGCTATCATGTTACCTCTTAACCGTGTTATCTCCAGGCTAAACATACCCAGTTCCCTAAGCTACTCCTCACAGGGCTTCATGTTTTCCAGGACTTTTACCATTTTGGTCTCATTCCAGCTTGTCAATATCGTTCTTGAATTGTGGTGCCCAGAACTGGACACAGTGTTCTGGGTGGAATCTGACCAAAGCAAAATAAAGAGGTACTATTACTTTCCTTCACCCAGAAGTAGAAAACGAGATTGGTCTATTCACAGGTATCCATGCTGGTTCCTGACTTGGGTCTGTGGATACTGGAATTGCATGGCTGGATCATATCCAAAGGTTGGGACATTTATTCCTTGAGACAGCAACACTCAAAATCCCTTTCTCTGGTGGCCCAAAGGTTCTGGGAGCTACAAAAGTTCCAAAAAAAGGAACTTTTCCAAGCTCTGGGTCATGACAGCAGCCTGTCGGTTTTGACATGCCACCTCTAGTAAATAGTTTCCAGAAGTCCACACCCTGGGCTTTTTCAGTCTGCTTCCAGTTTTCAGTTCAGTTTTCAGCTTCAGCTTTTGGCAGTCCAATGGATGAGAGGGAAAACCAGTATAGTACAGTTGCTTGAGTAATAGAGTCTGAGCGATTGGGGTTCAAATCCCCACTAAGTCATGGAAACCCACTTGGCGACCTTGCGCAAATCACACTCCCTCACCCTAAGAGAAAGCAGTGGCAAACCTCCATCAAATAAATGTCAGGAAACCACAGAGATAAGCTTGTCGTAAGTTGGAGCCAACAAGAATGACTGAGAGATCTCCAGAAGATCCTTATACAACTGCACAGGTCTTGCAAAGTTAAGGTCATAGTTCCTTGCTAGAGTCAATGGCCAGAATCTTACTGGTGTCTTACCCCTGTGTAGGTTCCTCTGTGGAAGCATCTGGACATTTCTGTCCCATGCGCAACATCTCCAACGTGAAAGCAGAGTTGTGCATCCATTGCTCGCACAAATGCATGCCGCAAATGGACATGCATTGTTGCTCTGTGCCCTGCTTGTGGGTGAGTTTGGTTGCACATCTGATATGATGGCTCAGTTGCACAATGTTGCCATTCAACACATGCATTGCATAGCAAAATTAATACGTAATTCCACTTGCAGAGAGCCAAACCATGCAGCCAAAATGTAGGATCCCAGTCAATATGTTTCCACTGGATGCTTGCATACCTCCTGCCTTGTGCATACAAGAGCTATGAGTGTGTCCTAGATCTCCACCCTTCCACAGGTGTGTTAGGGCAAACCCCTGCCATTCTGTATATATCCCTCCATTAAACCATCTCCATTTCCCACCCTCTTTCAACCAATCCTCATTTCTGACTAATATTACTGTCCATGTTGATCACATCTTTACTTTTGCTCCTTGTCTAGCAATCCACCTTCTGGTATCGATGGGATGGTTTGTACGGCCACTATTGACATCTTCTGCCAATATACCCTGCAGCTCCCAAATTCCCCCGAGTTCAAGTGAACTTTTTCTTCTTTGCCTTCTTTGAGTTTCCAAAAGGCATTCCTTCCCTTTGAACATCTTTATGATGGCCCTTTAATTACCAAAAGACTTTGCAGGAATCATCCAAATTAGTTTCTGAACCCTCTGACGCTTCCTTTTTCTTTTTTTCCAAACTACAGAGCTATAGTTTAGAGATTTCTTACTCTGGCAATTCTATTAATTAATTGTATTCATGGAGAGACATTTCTTGGTCTGAGTAATATTCTTGTTTAAGAAAGGTGCTTTTTAAAAAAAGAAAAAGAAAAGATTTGGGGAATTTATCCTTTGAACCTCAGAAGAAATCTGATGAACAGAAATTAACTCCCACTAAAAATCAGGAACAAAGGGCTGCCACCTAAAATTATGAAAGATTCTGCGGTCTTCATGTTTATCTATAGATTTATCTAAAATCTATTAACCATAGCTGGGTCACATCACCTTCCATCAAGTTAAGTACCAGTTTAGAGTCCTGCGAAAATGCTAAGACTTCTTCCTTCTGAAATGTCTTAGAAGATCTCCTATATGGCTGTGTGAGTTTTCAAACGTCCTTTCCACCTCATGGTTTATCTTCTAACCTTTGGACACATGTTTAAGTTGTTTTGTGTTAAAGCAAATATATAAACAAATAAATACATAAAAATTGTGTGGCTACTTCTTATAAAGCCATTGGGTCTTACTGAACCCAGCTTGCATATGATTTAAAAAAAATTTTAAAACCTTTTTTAAGAATGCAGCAGTTCAGGGGGCCATGTGCCCTCACAGGGGGTCTACAAAGGCTTAAAGAAACAGTATTTATAGTTAAACAGTTTTGTTAAAAGGAAAAGGAAAAGGGAAAAGGGAAAAGGGAAAAGGGAAAAGGGAAAAGGGAAAAGGGAAAAGGGAAAAGGAAAAAAAGGGAAAGGAAAAAGGGGCAGGACAGAAAAAGGGATGGCCATATGTTGATCTCAAGGAAAAAGGGGTTTTTTGGGGGTATAGACATATTAAAAAAAGTTTAATTACAGTATCTCAAACCATTAAAAGGGTTTTTTTTAAAAAGATAGTTGATGCACTTTAGGGTTTTAAATCTTGAGTTATGCTTTGGGGTCCAGAGCAACAAAAGATTTTTAAAAGGGCTCTTTTTAAGGAAAGGTTAAAACCACTGTGTTCATGTGGTTAATATGTTTTTAGTCTTTCAGTTCTTTTTATTACCTTTAACTGTTTCATCTTCTTTTACTGGTATTCATACAATATTTAGATCATTTGCTCTGTTGAGTCAGAAATTTTTTAATAAATAAATAAATGAAATGGTGGGGGGGGGAGCCTTTCTTCCTGATGCGAGAACAGTTTTGGAAACTACTCTGTTTTGGAAGATGTCCTCACAGAAGAAAAAAATTTTTAAATTATTTTTTCCCCCCTAAGGAACAAATAATAATGAGAAACAGATCCCAAAACTCTGCACGTGGCAATTTACACTATGCAATTTTAAACGTACGACCTAGCCCGTAAAAAAAGGGAAAGTTTTAACCCCTAAAAAAAAAATAGAAGCCCAAAATGGAAATTAAAAACCCACAATTACTTGCACTCCCTAATTGCAGGGTGTATGGGATAGCCTAAATTGCCGGCGTGTGCTAGAGGGAGGTCCAAGGTGCAAGGCTTGCATCGGCTGTAACTCCCGGGGGGAACCTTATTTCGGACCACCCCAACTAAATTTGGGGAAAGAGTGATGCCAAACTTTCCTACAGTGAACATGCGGGGCATTCCTAAAAGTGTGTGAAGTGCTTTAAACTTTTCCCCAGCATTACATAACTGTAATTAAAAGTATGATGAATAGGAAATGTTAAGGAGGAGCTATTACTTCTTTGCTAATCGCTTCATCTCAAAAACACTTCACCCCTCAACTGCCTTCTTAAATGGTGCCTATTCATTGTGAAAAGGGGGGTTTTCATGAGGACAGTGAGTGGGCCTTTTCCCATGCATGGTCTTCTAAAAATATTGTCTAGGTTTTAGCTGGGTTTGGATCTGCACTATGTTATATCCTTTTATACAGTCATGGCTTATATCCTACGAATCCGGGGGTTTGTGGTCAGTGGAATACTTAAAATTATCTGCAGTAGACCAGAGGTGAGCACTGGAGTTCTTAGAAAAAATTAAAAATTTCCACCAAAATACAAATTCAGGATTCTATAAAATTGAGCTATGGTTGTCAAACTGGTGTCAAACTGGTTTAACGTTAAGTAGAGACGTTTAAGACATTAACGTAGCAACATTGTAGGTCATACATTTAGATTATATACCCCAAGTATTTCAGAGGTAGAGTTGCTGGATGAATTAAAGAGAGGGCTCCTATCCCTTTCACTGTTGTCTAGAAAAAGAATTTGCAACTTTGTTTTTGCAACAAGAGCAACTGCTGAAATTCCCTTTTCACAGCCATTGATGCTTCTCCAGTTCTCACCGGGGAACCCAGTTTTCTGGCTGTGACAGATTTTAAAGATTTTATCCATTGTTCTAGCATAAATCTGTTCCTTCTTCTCTCACGGGGGGCCAAAACCTCGTCTGGGATACTGTGGTCCAGTTCTCTGAAAATGCCCTGGAGACTCACCGGCAGAAAAACACTGGTAAGTTTTTCCTTCGGTTGAAACCCTCCGAGCTCCTCAAAATGGAGACCCGTTCCCTCAGTGACAGTGGTGTTCCAGAATTCCTGGAAGGGTTCATTAGCAGCTTAACTCAGTGGTTCTTCCTCTTCCTCATAGACTCTGGTTTTTTTGGCTTTTTCATCAAATGGTTTGTGTCATTCAGTGGATCCTTTCTGTGTGGCGAATTGTGGTATTTGGGTGGGCGAAGCAGGGGAATTTTGATTTGGGAGGGGAGAGAAAATTCCTCTCAGGCTTTTCAACCTCATCTGTTTTCTTTGATTTTCTCTACATCCCACCACCTGAGCTTTGCCAGGAAAGGAACTAAAAACCTAAAAAAAGAAAAAGTTTTACAAACTTTATATAGTTTTTAAAGTTTTGTCCTTTGGGCCCCCTTTAAGGCCTCTTCCAGATAAAATGAAACAAAGGGAAAAATCTCCCCAAAACTTTCCTCCAGGAGAGGAAGAAAAATAGGGGTTACTTGTTCTGATATGAGAATGAGACAAAAAGGATCTTATTCTTTAAACCCAGAAGCCTGGGCTGTCTGATGAGATAATCTATGACCAAAATGTTTAGGAGCATCTTTCCATTTCCTGCACAGGAATACCGGTTCACTCCTTACTCAGGGGGAAAATGGCTCTGATTTTATTGAGAGCTCCCTATTTTTTGTTCCTAGAAATTTCCCCCCAAGCTCTGTTGCGGATAGCTTAATTAGTGGCATTGCACCTTTCAGGCACCGAGTCCATCAGAGGGGGAACAGGAAGGCTCATGAGAAATCTTGGCCTTCAATCCCCCATGGAAAACAGCCTGAAAAACAGCTTCCTTTCTGGACAGTATTTCAGGGAAAGGGAAAGGAGAAATTGCCTCTTTGGGTTTCTCACCCCTCAGCAAAACTGGGGTAGAAACCATGTAGGACATTGCATGATGCAGAGAGGGAGGGATGGGAGAGGGGAGAGAGATGGTATTGTTTTTTTCCCTATGGAAAGCTGGGCCTTAACCATCACATGTGTCTATATATATGTAGAGGGGGGGACCCGATAAAAACTTTGCTAACACTTGTTGCTCAACAGCAGTTGCTCAGTTTCTGATTCCAGCCGTGATCATGAATATTTAATTCGCTACCTGAGCCGGGAGGGGGGGCCAACCCCCAGAAAGGGGGCTTGGGAAAAATTGCTTCACAGCGAAAGAGAGAGAGAGAAAACCTTATCACACGAGCAGGTGAATTTCAGCAAGATATAGCATCTTTTGGGCCCGGATTGACCACGTGAGGTTGTCATTCTTCTGGTGTTCCTCCAGTGGGAGACCTTTTCAAAGCATTTTTTTTACAAACATAGAAAAATCAGCTAATGACCCCCTTATTGAAAGAAACACTTTCCAAATGGTTCCCACCAGGAGAAGAGCAGGGACTTTGATGATCAGTCTCCACCAAAGATGCTCTTATCTTGCTGTAATTCAACTTACCTGCCTCCTGGGATAAAGCCTCCAGACTAACCTCCCTTATACTGTCCCTTTGAATGGGCTCACCCTGTTTTAAAACATAATTATACTTTGGATAGGATATTGCGGGGATGCAGTTGTGGATGGTGCAAAGGTGGCAGGTGTCGTGTGCAGCAGAGTGAACTCATCCCTAAGGCAGCCCAGTCTTCTCAGGCAGGGGATGTAGAATCTCAAAGCCTGTGGCTAAGCCTGGCCCTCCTCGGTTTCCAAATTGGTCCTCTAGCCCCTCTCCCATGGCTCCGTCTCGTTCCCCTTGATACTATCTTTGCATAGATTCCTTGGGGAGGCATTCTTTCCCCTTCCTAAAAGGTTGAAATTCCAAAGGACTGGTTCCTGGCAGGAAAAGCTTGGGGCTAAAGTATGCTGGTAGTTTGGGTCCTGCCCCTTTTGCCTTTGGCTCCACCTGCCACTGGAACATGACCACCAAGAACAACTCTAAAACTGAATTTGGCCCTCAGAGAACAAGAGGTTCCCCATCCTTCTCCTGCAGACACCATGAGGCTGCCACCACCACTCCCATTTGTCCCCAAATGTCCTGTAGAGGCGTTTTGCTATCTTAAAAGAAAAAGTAAACAAGAAGTGACTTCTAAACACTTCCTGGTTTAGAAGAAGGCTTCTCCGGGACTGAAAATGTACCAAGTAGGAAAAAATATGGCAATGTGGCATTCCCCAGCAGATCTTTGGAAACATTTGGGAGGGGAAAAAAATGTGATTTTTTTTTTTTTTTTTTTGCAGTGAGAATAAAAGTCTCAAATGAGAAGAACTGTTTTGATGAATTGTTATTGTAAGTGGCTAGCAGGCATCTCTCTTGCATCTAAAACTGAGGACATGTTAGTAGCCCAGAAACTGGTGATTGGCACACTTCCAAAGGGAGTTGGGCACATAACCCCTTTACTTTACTGTTGTTTTGCTTCAGTTTATAGGGTGGAAATAGGGCAGTGATGAGAGGTAAACAGCTGCCTTTTTCTACTGTGGGAGATTTTGCATTATTTTAATTTTTAATGTATTTATTTTATAGTCCACCTTTCTCCCGATATCAAACTGATTGTGAGTGGCAGCTGATGGCTTCCCTGTCAAAGCAATGCTGAATCTGCTCCAGGACTGAGTGTGAGCTTTAAAGGTGCTACTCCAGGTGCCAAACCTATTTTGGAGATAGGATTTCAGCGCCTTGGAGAGCCCCTCTGAAGTGTGAGCTAAAACCAAAACCAGATTATTCTTGCCCTACTGACATGGAAGCCACTGAACACTTCTGATGCTAAGCAGCTTGTTTGAACATTTTACTAGCCCAAAAAGTCAGTGCAAGCTTCAATTGCCACTTCGAGGATGGCTGTGCGGTTCAGCAAAGAGCAAACAAGGAGTGAGCCAGTTCCTTTCTGGACTGCATTAAGCAGAGCAAATCTCTTTAGTACTGATAAACCAATAAATGTCATTAAGGATGGAATGTATGCATCTGCAGGTTGAAATTTAACATTCTGGATGCTATCTCAGCTTTCAAATATACAGCAGCTGAGTCAGTGCTAGAGGGTCTGGAGACCTGATAGGAACCTGTGTGCATGCATCATCAAGCCATTTGAACTGGGAACGTTGGTGGTGAGCTGCACCATTTGAACTGGGAACTTTGATGAACCGAGTGGCAGTTAATAAATTGGGGAAAGATTTGGCCTCTGAGGCAGTGCTTTCCACTGTGGAACAGTGTTACCCTCAAAAGTTCTTCCTAGTATTCTTCTCTTACAAATTGAATCCTTTGGTTCCATCTCTCTGGAACAGCAGAAAACAAGCTTGCTCTATGTTTTACATGATGATCAAGCCCAATGCAGAGGCCCCCACACCTTTCATAGTTGCTCATCCCATTTTAAGTAGACAACTCGGGAACAGGTAACTGTCTTGGGCAAATATGAGAGCTACCTGGCTGAATGGAGTGGTCCTTTTTTAAGACTTCTGCACATCTACTCATGGGAAGGAAGCAAAAGAGAAAGGAGAATAATCCACCTGTTAATTTCGTGTGTGTGTGTGTGTGTGCGCGTGTGTTTTCTGGGAGAAGAGTTTCTATTTCTCGTGACAGCTCTCAGCAAGGACTCAGATGCTGCTGCTCTTCTAGAAATAAAGTTGGAAAGAGTTTCCAGTTATTGGATTTCAGTGATGACCTTGGTTGTCAGGAGTGGTGGGGGAGCAGATCAGGTGGGACTCCTGAGACAGATTAAGTATGTTTTGATTTAAAACTTTGGGACAAGAATGTCAGCGCCTGCCAAGAGAGCCACGTCCATGCCAGAGCTCCAAGGGTGACATGAAAACGACAGAATGGAGGAACCAAAATAGGCGGCTCCGGGTCAGTGTGACCCAAATGGAACAGGTTTATCATAGCCTCCTCAAGTTGTAAACAAGAGCTTCTCAGCTTACATGTCACAAGCGGGCTTGATGGCCAAAAAGGGCCTCCTACTTGCCAAGAAATTGATAGCTTCCTTTTGCTGAGCAGGGCTTGAAATAGCAAGCAGCCGCAGAGAAGAGGTTGAGAACCTGGGCTTGCAGGCATTTTCTGAAGCTTCCTTTCAAAAGTTACACACCTGGAGGAAAGCAGAATGGGCCATGAGGTTGTGGTCCAACCCCTCATCTTTAAGATACCAGGATTTACCATGAGGAGCTAGCAAAATTGCAGGTTTTGCAGGGGCAGGTTTTTGGTGTGCAGGGGAGAGCTTGGATTTGTTTGGCTTAACAATGCTACTATTGGATGAATTTGTAACTCATGGACAGACCAAACCCAGAGAATGCTCACCCATGGTTCCTCTTTGTCCTGGGGAGAAGTGGCTAATAGGATGCCTCAAGGTTCTGTATAAATGATTTGGATGATGGGATAGAAGCCATGCTTATTAAATTTGCAGATGACACCAAATTAGGATGGGGTTTGAATACTCCAGTGGACACAATCAGGATTCAGAATAACCTCAAAAGATTGGAGAGCTGGGCCAAAACTAACAAAATGAATTTCCACAGTTATACATGTAAGCAAGAAGAATAGTGCCACTCTCTTCTGCTTTGGTCAGACTTCAGCTGGCATACAGTATCCAGTTCTCAGCCCCACCGTTGAAGAAGGATGTTGGCGAGGTGGATTGTGTCCAGAGGAGGATGACCTAGATGGTTCTGACTAAAAACCAGAATGGATCAGCACCCTTACTTACTCAGGTGCCACTGAGTAAGTGTGTTGTGGGACTGGAGGCTTAGTTTCTTGGGCAGTCACCTGAGACCCTAAGATCACCTACCCTTGAAAAGTCCCAGGAAGTGTTGGTTGGTGTGAGCTGTAGCAGCTTGGTTGCTCATCAGCACACTTTGTCATGAACTCATCACTCAAGTCTAGAAAGATCTACTCTACTGCCCTATTGCTTTCATGCTTGATCTAACTTGTTGGTTCTCATCTTTAAAGCTCTCAACAATCATAGGCTGAGATCCTGCACAACAAAGCATACCGAAAAAGTTCCCCAGAAGGAACTACACTACAGCTCCGCACTCATGACCCCCAGGACTCCTCATTCCACTGTAATAGCCTCCTTCCATGGCCATTCAGTGGCTGGTAGAGAGAGCAGGAGGTATTGGTGAAGCATCTAGTTTCCGTTGGCAGACTCAGAACAGTGTCATCCACTGAGGTCTACTGGGGTACTCTGGAGGTCTCGGTGGATGTAGTCATCATTCTGCAGGTGGCCATGGATATATAGCCAGATGCTTTTCCCATATGCCCCTACCAGCCTCTAAATGGTTGCAAGGGGAGCTATTACACTGAAATGGGGAGCCTTGTGGGTGTGGGGGGATGTGGAGAGGGAGGAAGACAAAGCCAACCTCTGCAGTAACCAAAACAAGGTGCACATTGGACTGACATTTGTGTGTGTCATTAACAGGATGTTGGCTATAGAACCTATTTGCACAACACAGTTATTGTAGCTTGGCATCACCTCAACTGTCATGGCTTCATCCTCCATAAATCTAGGATGTGTCATTTGTGAAGTACTTGAACTTTTTGGATAGTGAACAGTAGTGCCTAGCCTACAAAGAATTCTTCAGTCCCACCAAACTACAAATCCCAGGATTCTCTAATATGGAAACTTGGAAGTAAAGCAAAATCACAGTGCTATAAATGTCTAGTGTGGAGATGCTGAAGGACCTCGGCTGACTCAGGAATGATCTGCCTCAGCACGGACCTCAGGTCAGCAGGAGGAGACCTTTGAACGAAACTCTCTCTTGCAGACGGCTGATTCCTAGGAACATGGGAACGGGTTTTCTGAGCAAAACACACTGCTCCCTATGCAGCCAATGCATTTGCTGCATAATATATGTTTTTTCTTGTGAAAGAAAAAAAATGCATGTGTTTTGAGCAGATGAAGATTTCCTAATGGTTGTCACAGAATCTCAGCTACTCTTATTCTCTGCAATAGAATTTCATGAGCAGCACAAAACCCCTGTCTGAACAGAGAAAGGAATAAAAAATGAATATTCTTTGTGTCCTTATTTGAGAAGGATAATCAAGAACATAGCACAGTAAATCTGGTGGCTGTTTCTAGAGCCAGTGGTCTACTTAACCTTCCTTTGCCTCATTGTTCCTAAGAATCACTGCAGCCTATTCACTTTAGGATGACCCCTAATGACGGAAGGCTTGCTGCCTTCAGCAACAGGTGCCATCGCTAGCCTGGGTGCAAAAAAATGCCTCCCCCCTAAAATGTTTTGACATAGTAGAATCCTCTTTAGTTGATTAACCTTCTGTGTCAGTAAGAAGAGACTTTTTGCACTATACCATGATTGGGGTGGGAGGGAAAGGTGGGAAAAAATATAAAATATTCTTTTCCAATTAAAAAGCAATGAATTCTGTCACTTCCAGCTACTGGCAGCCTGCCTTTGGTATCCACTTTATACAGAGGTTGTGTGAGCAAGTTAAAAGAAAAAATAACTAATGGCTGTTGACTTTGAAAAATATCAGAGGTGATTCATATAGGATTTCTCTGGCCTGGCCAAGGTATTTCACATGAGCAGGCGAGTTATAGAGAATGCTGTGTAATGCCAGCCCCTCTCCCTTCTCCACTGCTGGGTGCTTCTGTTTGTACAGTCAATACCCTGGCATGGATTTACTCCTGACCTAATTTCACTCTCTGCTACTACACGGCCATGTGGGATGCCTAATATAGAGTTTATTTTCTTAGCCCATGGCTTCATCGCCTTGACAGAGTTTGATTTGTAGCCTCAGCAATGCTCCTTGATGTTGAACGGATCAGCCAACTTGGAGGTTCTGTTCTGAGGTCCACTGAATTTAGTGTGGATGGACAAAGGGGAAGAACATCATACAAAGCAGAGCATGATGTCAGAATAGGTACAACTTGGCCTTGTTGAGACCTACCCTGCTTCTGGTATAAATCAAAGATTCACATGGGAAAGAAGCTGCACGCAATTTTATCCCAAGGATTTGACTCTCTTGCATGTGGAGGAATGAAATCATGCTAAAGAGTTGCAAATCTATTGGCCAGGGAGGAGGGGGAGGAGTGAAGATGGACATACACAACCAGATGTTCAAGATTGCTGTGCAAAGTTCAAAGGATACTCTGAGAGGGACAGGGCTCCGTCGTCCTGAAAAAAAGCCCCCAACTTGTCTGTTGAGGCTGTTGTGGGTTTGGTAAGGCAACCCAAGCAAATATTCCTTTGTGCAAAACTGATGCAGGATATGCCAATCCGTGAGAGCAAGACCTGCCTTCTTCCCAACCCATAACAAGTGGCTTGTGTGAATCTGAGCTTACTGGGTGAATTTTATTTGTGTTCTCCAGGTCTACCTTGGGTTTATCTCACTTGTGATGGTTCCCCATGGTCACTCTGGCTTGAATCTTCTTGGTTAGTCCCAACTAGAATTAGTGTGACTTGCCAATATGTTGACTCACCATTGACCAGTGGATTCAGTGGGTCTACTCTACTTGGGAATAACCAAAAGGGCTCAAGCCATTGTGTGTCTGTATGTCGGTCTTCTACCTCTGTTTTCACTGTAGAGCATGGCAACTCTTTGGTAGAATGATCTGGACATCTTGCATTGGGACAGCTCTGATATAAGGTGGGCTTCTCCTTCATCTCTCCTCCCACCTCCTTGTAATGTACAGTAAGTCCAGTAAAGTAGTGGCAGCCTCTTTGGATGCATCAAATTAAAACAGGAAAAACATTAATGGTACCACCTTTATTTCTTTTGGAAATTTGCTGGCCGAACCTCTCCAGTTGGGCCCATGGTGCCTCCCAACAGTGCGGGTGCTGGTTGCTATGTCAGGGGGTGCAGTGAATCTGATCTAGGTTTTATTACAGACTTTATTTATTTATTTATATCCTTTGTCCTTATCCTTATTTTATTTATTTTTATATATATATATGTATGTATGTATGTATGTATGTGCCTTTTTTTATGAATAATGGACTTAAGGTGGCTAAGAACATATTTAAAAACAATGCGGACTAAAAAACTATGCAAAAGCTTTAATAAAAGTGTGTGTGTGTGTGTTGTTTTAAAAAACAAACATTTTGGAAAGTTAAAACATTAACAAAATTAAAAATCATTAAAAGATTACAGTAGAGTCTCGGTTATCCGGCATAAACGGGCGGGCTGATCGTCGGATACCCGAAAATGTCGGATAATCCGGAGGCTCGTGGAGGCCGCCATTTTGGGGGCGTGGAAATGCCTACAGCCACGCCCCCAGGCAGCCACGACGTCGGATAATCCGAAATGTCGGATGAACGAAGGTCGGATAACCGAGACTCTACTGTATATACAAATCTTTAAAATATCACTGCACAGAATTAAAAGCCCATCCTAGTCCATTTCTGAAATCCTGATGGCTTAAAAGTGTTTCAACTTCTAATAGAAGGAGCACAAGAATGGGGCCATCCTGTCCTCCCTTCTTAAGGAGTTCCAACCTCTGGGAGCAGCCCCTGAGAGGGCCCTGTTTTCCTTGTTCTCACCAAATGAGCCTGAAAAGGGCCTTTCCAGGTGACCATAGAGCAATAATGAACTCACAGAGCGAGATATGACACGAGCCACAGCGGGCTTTATGGACCACCGAAAGCACTTCGAATGAACCATCCGTGGTGATGAACCTTCTTGCCCAATTTTTTTCAGCACCTTGGGCAGTTCCTGTAAAGTTTGGAATAATGTGCACCTATGCACGCAGAGATCTGGACGATGCAACCTGAAGGGAGGATCTCAGTTTGATCTCCTTTAGTCTTTTTTGGAAGAGGATCATCCGCAAGTTTTCTCATGATGTTGCAGGCTTCCATCTCTTACCGCGCCTTCATGAGACATGTTAGAGCACCACAGTTCTTGAAAGGCAACGAGATCTCTGCGTCTTTTCTTAAGCTTTAAACTGACCTTCCTTCGGTGAGAGCGATTGGGCTTCCTTCTGCCCCACGGCCGCCCGGCTTTGCTCGAGAATCCGCCCACCAGCACCCAAACAGCAGAGAGGAGTTAATAAAAGCAATATGTAACTGAAACGTGAAAAGCTATAAATTGTCTTCTGTTTCTCCGTCTCCTCCTCCCCTCTCCCCGCTTTTCCTCGGATGTTGGTAGCATTTTGATTTAATAGTTGGACAAACACAAGGGTCTATTTTATCCAGCGTTTACAGGCCTCGGGGCTGTTATTCTTCCAAATTTAATAGCATTGAAATTGCAGGGTTTGTGATAATTTGCCCATCACTTTCTGCGCTTCCATTGATGTTTATTGTCAGCGGGATGGAATCTCGATCCGATTCACTTAGATAACATGTCTGTTAAACATTTAGATAATTGTGCCATCATTAAGTTGTCACATTATTTTAGAGATTCAAAACAGTATTGTGGTAAGTGGAGGTACGAGGAGGGGAAAGGCGGAGGGGGAGAGAAGGAGAGTCTCGTAGGAGCACGGCGATTGCGGAGAAGGAGGAACGTTGACCACCTCCATGCTTGCAACTTGGCTTCTAGTTTTGATTGTTTGCACTCCGTCAAGAGCCACTATCTTAATTTTTTCAAAAAAAAAAAAAGAGAGAGAAAAATTTACAGTAGGCATCTTGTAGATGTTGCAATGGACCTCACCTTCTGCTCAGCAGAACTGTGTAAGAAATAGAATTATTTTCTCCCTTCATATTGTACCAAGAAGGTTTGGGGCATATTCCCAGGAGAAAATGACGCTCTACTTTGTTTACACTTGGTGAGCAACTGTGATGAGTCTGTGGGCCAAAATTTCTGTCCCTGGGATGCTCTGGGGGTAGACAGTCTTCATGTACCACCAAAAATAAAAAATAAAAACCAAATAAAAACCACAGAAATGGCCCAAAATTCACTTTAAGGTTTTTAAAACAGGTACTTATTTTATTTTATGCAACCAAGGTCACTTTCACACTATGGCATGGTAGTATTATTGTTCTACGTTAACAGCCATGGCTGCATCCTACAGAATGAATCCTGGGGTTTTTAGTTTGGCTATAGAGCTCTCTGGCAAGCAATTCTATGTACCTTGTAAAACTGCAAATCCCGGGATTCCACAGGGTAGAGCTATGGCAGGTAACGGTAGCAGTCAAGTGCTATCATTGAAGAGGCTGTTTTAAAAAGGAGGGTTGCTGGTTGCTTTGCCTATGAAGGTCCACCTGAGTCATTGATGCTCAGGATGGAATCAGCCCTTTCCCCACTCTCCCAGAGCCTGGAAGCATTACTTTCTTTTACTGCAACTCCCAGAATCCCTTTGCTTCCCATACTGGCTAGGAGATTCTGAGAGCTTCAGTACCCTCCCCTCCAAAGTAACTTTTTCTTTCAGCTGTGCCCTCAAGGCACCCCAACACTGTGAGGTTGTTTGGCACTTCCCCATTTTTCTGCCTCGCATTTGGGGCTGGAGGTTTCAATCTCAGTTCATCCATCCGTATTGGAAATGGGGAGAGCAACTCAGATCCTGAAAACCTTGGGGAAATTTACTATTTTGGACTACAATTCCCCGCTCCCCCCCCCCCGCAAACACACTCACACACCAGCAAGCATGGCCACTTAGAGTGTTGTTGTTCAGAAAAAGTAACTTTTCTGCGTGCTTGTTTTGGAAGAGGAAACCAGAGGAACGCTCGTCTAAATGAGTGCCTGCCACCGCATCCTGCTGCAGCTAATTCCATAACTTAATGATGTGTTGTGTGAAGACCTATTTCCTTTCCGTCTGCCCTGAATCTCCTGCCGCTCAGCTGGGTCACGTCACCCTGAACTCCGGTGTCGTGGAAGAGGGAAACCTCTCACCCGGTCCACTTTCTCCACACACCCAGGCAAATTTTAAAGGCTTCTGCCCTGCATCTGCCCCACTTCAACCCCTGACTGTTACTGGTTGTCCTTTCTCATTTTTTTAAAAAAAAACCAAACCCCAAACACTTTCCTCAGAATCCTGTCGGTGTCTTACTCCTCAGTAGGGATGGAAAGGCTGTTCATAATTATTTGTTTCCAAGGAGAAAATTCCTGTTAGAAGGATAATGGACCAATGAGAATTTCGCACTATTGGTATTTGGCAGCCCAAAGGATTGTGGAGGGATTATTCTGCAGAGAAAAATGCATAGTTTGTTTTTTGTGCAACCCTCTCCCTGTTTTCTGCACTGAAGATGGGTTTTCCATGCAGAAAACTCTCTCTGTTCAGGAAACCTGTTTTCTCATAGAAAACAGGGTCTTACAACACATACGCAAAAACTGAAATCCATTTTTCTGAAGATGAATTCTTCCGCAACACTTTGGGATGTTCAAATGCAGGGAGAATACTGTGGATGGATCCCTGTTCCCACACACACACACACACACACACACACACACAGGGAGAAAACGGACATAAATACTTAAAATAGCCAAGGATTTAAATCCTTACACCTGAGTAAGTTTTCCTAGCAGTGGAACTTTCTCTGACTGGGGATATAGGAACTGCCCTGTGTGTTTGTATGTGTGTGGCAGAACCATTTATGGGGAAGGAAAACCCAGTGGCCGCTGGTGGTGCCCTTGGTAATGACTCAGAGATTCTGTTCCAGGATTTAGTCTGAACTTCAAGGAAGATTTCCAAAGTGCTGAAACGTGTCCCCCTCCAGTGGGTTCAGCACCTCATAGAGCAACTGCAAGGTTCGTGTTGAAACCAGAAGCAAGTTCGCCACCCTACCTGTGCGCAGACAGCCTGAGCAAATTCCTCCTTCTCCCTCTCTCTTCCGCCACCATCCCCACCCAAACAAAACAAATGAAATTCCCTTCCCCAAGCAACCTCCGACTTTCTATTACAGCTTCACAGGACTCTGGAGAGTTTTAAGATAGCAGCTTGATTAAGCTTGTGGGGAAAATACTATCAGCATGCTACTCCACAGACGGAGATAATGTACTGTTGGCATTAAGTATGTTTAAGGGTAATTATCATTCCCCTATTCATACTGGTTGCAGGGAAAGAGAACGGGGCCGGTGTTAGGAGTGCTGTGTTTCGTTGATCCTGCGCAGAACAGGGGGGAAGGTTTGGGAACCCACCCACCCCTCGGTGAGAAGCATGATGAAAAGACGCACATAAACACACACCCTAGCTGGAGGTCCTGTGTCAGGACCGCACAGCGTAGATCTCCCCATGTGGGAGGAAGCATTGCCTGTGCTGTACAACCCTGGTGTTGAGTGGCAGTTCTGGGCAACTGAACGCATAACCCAAACTGGGTAATGCGTACCTGTGTCCCCAGTGCACGGTGCAAGCACGTGTTCGGCTCTGCTTCCGCCACTTCGAACCGCATGCAGAGTGAATATTGCGATCTGCGTATGCTGCCACTGGAAATTTTCATTAGTAAGGACTTTCCTGTCACACATTCAGACCCTGTTTCTTCCTGCTTAGCAGGACATCAGTCTGATGTTCATATGAAATTCCCCCGTTGCCATTTCACCAGCCAGTGCCAAAAATAATGCATGGGTGTTTTGTGTTTTCCGAAAGCTAGAGATTGCATATCAAAGCACTTGCAAGAAAGCAAAGGAAACAGTCGCTACTGTATGAAGATAAGTGTCCGTACAGCATGGTGGGGCTTGTGTTGGCTGGACAGCAAATCTGCTCTGGGGTTTAGTCTGAACTTTTAAAGAATCTCTCCAAGGTGTTGGACCTATTTGGGCTGATAGCGTTCAGCACATTGGAGAGCTCCTTTAAAGTTCAGAGCAAAACGTGGAATGGATTTCCCATCCCAGTGTCATCACTGCTTTCACAGATGTAGGTATGCATCTGTACATGTTTTTCTCTCTATCTCTTGAAAAGTGTTCATGGGAGGAGTATTATTTTACTTCTCCTTTCCTGCACATTTTCGTGCATTTGTCAGGAGAGAATGTTGGTGTGGTGTTGGAATATTTTCACAAAAACTAGATGCTTCTGGTTCTGCGGTTGTTTTTTGAGTCCTTCGGGCGGGTGTGTGCTGCCGGCATATAATTGTTTACACCGTGTCAGCCTTGACATCTTGATCCTGTCTTGGCAACTGGAATGGTTTAAAAATAGGTGTGTGTGTTGGCAGCCAGGGTCCAGAGTGAATTTTCCAAAAGTGCCCGATTTCACCACTCCTATCAGCAGAAAACGGGTACTGTGATCTCCACCCCAAGTTTCAGGTTTGCTTAGATGTGGTGGGGTGCAACTCCCATGACTGGCCAAGGAACGATGGGAGCTCTAGTCCAAGATACATGGAAGGTGCTATGGTCAGGAAGCCACTGCTAGCTGAGCAATAGTGGGAGTTGTAGTCTAGGAAATCTCAAAGGTACTAGGTTCAGGAATTATGGAAGCTCTAGTCAAACATAAGGAGAGCTCTAGGTTCAGGAAGCCTCTGCTTTCTTAGAATTATGGGAATTGTAGTCCAACACATCTGTGGGACATGACGCCCAGGGAATCTGCTGGATGGGGGATTATGGAGGTTAGAGTCCATGCCATCTGGAGGACATAAGATTTGGGAAGCAGCACCTTTCTTGTTCCTTTGTGTTTTGTTTTTTGAAAAAATGCTGGGATGCTCCTGTTGATCAGCGGAGGAGCACCGAAAACGGTGGGGTTCAGAAGGTAATGCTTGTTTCCCAGGAGTTGTTTACCAGGCTGCAAAAATATACATTGGACTTGGCATAAAAGGAGCTTCTAAAAGAGAGCAGTTCCTCCTGGGGATTCTTCTGTTCCAAGTCGCACACGGCGTGCCTCTTGAGAGGCAAGAGATGCCAATTGTAATACTAAGCCCCAGCTCCTGGCTGTAATGAAATAAGTTCCCGAGTACTTTCTGACTCATCTGTGTAGCTTTTCAGTCTCACTCATTCCTGGGATTACAGCATGTATGTGTGTATGTGAGTGTATGGATTTTACTTCTGGCACTCTGTCCTTTTGCCTAATATAGACAGAATTGGAGGAGAAACACACACACACACACACACACACACACACACACACACACACACATGACCTCTGAATATTTGTGTTTTGTTTCTTCTTGAGATGTACCATCATGATTTCCTTCTGACATTGTACAACCAGAGGCAAAGAAAATGTTGTTTTCTAGTCCTGGCACCTTTTGAAATGCTTCTGAATTTCAGTTGTCGGAAAACAAAAGCAAGAGGGAGTTATTGCTCCACACCTTTCAGGGGTGGCTACCGTTGGCCTGTGGAGTTGCCGGATGCTGGACTACATGGATGTTTGTTCTGTTCCATCAAAACTTGTTTGGCAGTCTTCCTGGATCTTGGAAGAGTTGGGGTTTGGATTACAACTCCCAGTATCCCCCCAAAAGGGAAGGGAATTATGGAATTGTGATTTTTTTTTAAAGGAACTCATCCACACTCAAGTTCTTATGAAATATGCTGTTCTTGATCCATATGGGACAGATACTTGGTGACCCTTGTGGCTCCAAAGTAGTCAAATTGGCTTCTGTCATCCCATTCGCAGTCTCCAGTGGCTGACACATCAACTTTAAACAGAAAAAATCTGTATTGAAGTACCCCTTTTTTGCCAAAAATTTAAGCTCATGGAGGCTCCATTCCAGCTTGAGTTGTAGGCTTTGTTAATTGAGCCGCACCTGTAAATAAGTAAGTCAGAAATGTCATTCTTCCATACCTTGTGTTTCCCCTTTCACAGCTGACTGAAGAAGCTGCTTTGGTTAATCAGCAGTTTTGAAGAATCATGCTACTTACCTTTGGTGCCTGAATATGGATTTAGGAGCCTATCTTTAGACATTTTCTATTTCTATATATACAGATCTATGTATGGCTGTCCTGAGCTGGCTCCTGACCACCCTTTAACTTTCTTTTCCTTTTTTAAAAAAACTGGGTACAGTGTAAGCCCGGCTGCCTTGTAACAGAATCTTCCCAGCGTACTTGAACTTGGGCCATCAATGTGTTTACTGAGGAACAGAAAGTACCAGCACTGGTGTCTCTTTTTGGAAAGTCTCTGTTCCATAATCGGAACCTTATGACTTGCAGCTGAAATATTTTGCTGTGTGTTTTGGCCGGGCTTGGAGAGCAAAATGCCTTGCGAGCTTTCGCCCGCTGCACAAGAAAACACAACCCCTCACCCTCCGGAGGAGGCCATTTTGAGAGCAAGCCAAGCGCCATATAAAAGGGCGAAAGCAGCGAGCTGGCGTCTCCCACTTGTCAGCCCCAAGTGCCAAATTCCAAGCCTTCCACGTGTGGCTTTAAAGCTTCCTGAAGCTTCTTGGGGAAGGTGGAGAGAGACTCGGGCAGCTGAGGCCCTCCTTGAAGCCAGTGGAGCATAACGTTCCACCAGCCTGTGTTTTAAGCATGGGTGCTACCAGCAGGTAGCAAAGGGGTTCTGGAGTCTGGTTTTTTTATTTATTTATCATTTTTATACAAAACATAAATTTAAATTCTTTAAAACAATTTTTCCATCAACTTCATGGCCAAATCTTAACAACTGTCCAGTGGCATAAGGAGGGATGCTCTGTGTTAAGTTAGCCTTGCTACATCAGCGATGAGCAACTGTGGAGGGAGCAGAAGCCATTCTCCCCACTCACCTAAGGTTGTCGCCTGGGAGGCTGCATCCCTGTATTTCAGTGCGCTGGAAGAAACATAACATCATTTCTGACTGCTGTGTTGGTTCATTTTTAGCCATTATTTTTTAAAAATTGGGGACAGGGGGCTCTGGGAAGCAAAAAGCCACATTTCCAGCAGTTTTGAGTGCTTTCGGATATTTGGGAAGTGAAAACTACGTAAAAATAGGCCCCCACAAGGTTAAATTTGGGGGAAGCTTGGGAACTTTGGCCAGCTTCTGGGGGGCCTCATGGGACACTTTGGGACCCAGTAGGCCACACTGTCCACCCATGTGCCATGTAATGGAGTTTCTTTCTTTGGAGATTTTCAAAGATGGGCTGGACGGCCATCTGTAGGGAGTGCTTTGATGGTGTCTTCCTTCGTGGCAGAATGGGGATGGACTGGATAACTCTTGGGGTCTCTTCCAACTCTAGGATTTTATAATTCTATGGTGCTATGAGTTGTCCCTTCTCAACCTTACCTAGGGATTCCAGAGGTCACACCTGGGACCTTCTTACCAGGAATCACGTGCTCTCTAGAGTTTACAAATGTTGCATTTTGGAGTCCGGCTCTCAGAATCCTACAACCAGTATAGCCATTTCCAACTCTGGCTCTGTCACTGAATTTCAACCCCTCGTAACTTGGTAGCACAGTCAAAGAACAGAACCCCTGAACCCAAAAGAAAAAGAGTATGATCAATCAAACAAACAAATTTGTATCCCTCCTTTCTCCCAGTATGAGACCCAAAGTGGCTTACAGTATAGGAGCAAAACAAAATACAGTTAAAACAATGGACAGTACAAAAGTTAAAAACCATTAAATAGACAATGGTATTAAAATATTTAAAACAGTTTAAAATGCACATGAAACATAAGATCAAGGGAAAGCATATCCTATTAAAAGACTCTCCTGTCACAGCCAATTAAAGACCAAAGGCATGCTTGAATAAAAGAAAGCCTTTGCCTTTTGGCAAAAGATCAAACAGAGCCATTCAGAACCATACTGCAGGTCTATCCTAGTATGATTACAACTGTATTTACATGGCTAATATGCCCATTTGCCAAAACATTTTGCCGCTGTCAACCTTCTGCTGTATTGATTCTCCAGCCCACTGTGGCCATTCCTGCACTAGCCTGTTATAGTGCTATTATTCTGCTTTCAAGATCCTATGGAATCCTTTGAGTCCCCTCCCTAAACTGCAAACCCCAGAATTCCATGGGATGTTGAAAGTGGAATAATAGCACTGCAACAGGCTAGTGCGGAAATGGCCTGTGTGGTTGAAATGGGGAATGTGGCTGCGTTCTCCTTAGGTATGGTTTTTTCGAGTCGCCTAGGAAATGCCACATCTTTGCTCCTTTCCCCTGTATACATCTTTTGAGCCTTTTGGCAATGTGGTTTTACGCAATCAGCGGCTCCAGAACAAGTTGGCTCCCTCAGACGGCGTTTGCATTGCATCGGGGTTAGTTAAGGTTAGCAGTTTCATCCCTGAGCATTTCTTGGCTCTTGTGGGTTTGAAAGCATCCACCCACGCGTGCCCCCACCTCCCCAATTCCAGGATATCTAAACAGAGAACCTCTTTGTGTGACTGTAATGTTGTGTGACAGCATTTGAAATTTGAATCTGAGCACACATTCCGAAAAACGGTGGAATCTCCCTGGGTTTTGGTGCAGAAAGAAGGGCAGAGACATGCAGCAACCTTATACATTTTTTAAAGTTAGCAACGCTATTCTGCTTCCAGACTTCATGTTTCTGGGACTCTTACATGTGTGGGATTGCTATGGCTGCAGCATGCTTTTCCTGAAAAATAAATAACAGAAAAATGTGCAAGATCTCAGAATCTATATTTAAAACACACGGCCAAGGGCTCAGGTTTAATTTCCCCTTTTACAAATACTATTTAGACAGCAACGAGAAAAGCCCTCTCTCGCTAAGCTACAGAAAACCTTTCTTGTCCTTTAATTCTAGATGAAGGGGATTAGTGTGAACATATTTAGCCTCTGACCTTCAGACAAAAGCATTATCAAATTTAGTGGCCAAGTGGGTCTCCATTTTACTGAACCAGTTCAGTATCTTGGCATACTTTTTTTTCCCTTTTTAATTTTCTGAAGGGGGGACAAAGTTCAAAAATCTATTGTTGAAATGGGATGCCTCTGCGGTTCTCTCTTCAGATTTAGATTTAGGGTTGAAATGGTTGTCGGGGGCTGGAGGGGGGAACATTGTTGGGAAAAGAAGAGCCGATTTTGTGCTGGATCTGAATGCCAGGATAGCAAGCCATCAGACTTTGGGAAACAAACAGGCCTGACAAAATCAACCCTCTGTGGCCCTGTGAGATTGGGCTGTTGTATGGCTGTGCTGTGTGTCGATGTGAGTCCATGACGTGATTACGTCTCCCCACTACTGTTCTGGGCATTTAAATTTCTGCCATCTGGGTGAGAGCAAGGAATCTGTAGCATAGTGACATAACAAGCTTGCTTTCTGCTGCTCCAGAGACTAGGACACTATGGAGCAATGGCTTCAATATGGGAAAAGAGGTTCCACCTAAACCTTAGGAAGAACTCCCTGATCATAAGGGCAGTTCAGCAGTGGAATACATTTCTGCCTCAGTGGAATGTGGTGGAATCTCCTTCTTTGGAGGTTTTTAAACAGAGGTTGTTGGGAGAGCTTTGATTGTGTGTTCCTGCGTGGCAGAATGGGGCTGGACTGGATGGCCCTTGGGGTCTCTTCCAAACTAGAGTGCCCTTAGTGTGTTCTGATCTGTTAGAGGATAGCAACCATGCACTGTGCCATCTGGGCCAAGACAAATACAGTCCTTCGATGGCTCTGTTAGCTCACTTTTAGCAAGCTCTATTAACCATCTTTTTGTCTCGTCCTTCTCCTCTCCATTGCTGAAACTCCCAGGGTCATGGTGTGGGTGGGTCACCCAAGAGGGGAAGGAGCTAAAAGACATGGCCAGCTAGCATTTCAAGACCAAAAGCCTGCCCCTCTATAGAAATTGGTGGTGAAAATGTGTAAAACTAGCTGGTCAAGAGCCTCTCCCTTCCCCCTGCCTTTCTTTCTCCCCCCTCCACTCCGTCTCCGTCCATCGTAAAATATTCCAGCCCGCCTGGCCATTGGAATGCCCAAAAGGGGCCTCTCTTAAGCCGGTGTCCACTTACAGTTCATCTGGCGTAAACTCAACCACCGGGGCAAAGGCAGCCCGCTCTGGCCTCCTGGTATGTGATTGATTATCTGGTATTTATGCCATTGAGGAGTTTTCAGCAGTTGAGGGTCAAGGGGTCATCTCGTGTGTCCTGCTGCAAATCCGTTTCCTTTTGTACAGTGAGGGCTGGGTGAACAGGCATACAAAAAACACCTTTTTTCTTCTCCTTGGGAAAAAGGGGAGGGGGACGGGCCAGTGTCAATGATTTTCTTTTTCCTCCAGCCATTCCTGAATAGTGTCCTTTTTACATCTAAAGAACTTTAATTAAAAGTAGCAGGGAAAAGTTCATCTCTTGAGAAGGTTCGGCTTACCTTCGCAGTTCCTTGTAGGTCCTGGACCCTTGAAACCTAAGTTGGGGGAGAAGGGTTTGTTTTCTTTTTCTTCTCCTCCCCAGCCCATCTCCAGTATAATGAACTAGTTTGGTTTTAATTAAAGCTCAGCCTCAAATATATATCTATAGAACTATACAGCTGGAAATGTTTAAAGAAAGGTGGAGAAGCATTCAATGGCACATCTCACACTTCTCAAGAAGACAGTCTACAACCCTGGTGCATGAAGCAGCTCTTGGTTTCACCAACCAAATGTGAAGTTCTTGCACATTTTCAGAAAGAAATTTCCATTAGTGAGGTGTAAAGGAATATATCTGGTTCTGGTTACTCCAAGGAGGTAACAATGTGCAGCAAATTTGCATTGGAGTGCTGGAGTTTCCACTCACAGAACACATTGTTTGGCCGTAGCATTCAGCAGCTAGACGGAAAATGGTTCTGAGCCATTCCCACCCAAATTCAGTACTTAGTCGAGTGGTTCTTAACCATTTCTGGGTCATGGGACATTTCTGAAAAAGCTTTGGATCCTCTCTCCAGAAAAACAAACCAGCATAGTCATGCACACACAACATTTTTCCATTTACGATTCCAATATTTTGTTACGATGGAAATGGATTTCCTTTACATAGTCTTGTATGGAATAAAAAAAAATTTAAAAGGACTAATTTTTTACCTTATAATTTACCATGACAGGAAGAAAAATCACTAACAGGAAGGAAATCAAAGGAGGGGGGTGGAATCATTTTTATAACCAGTTCACAGACCCCTGAAGCCCATTCGTGAACCTCTCAGAGGTCCATTGACCCCAGTACAAGGACCCATGAATGAACCTAGTTCTTTCTCTTTATATCTGGACAGTAAAATTCAATGTTATTTGTGTGAATTGAGAGAGAAAAAGAGAAAGAGATATTGGGTGAATGGATGGATGGATGGATGGATGGGCATCTGAACCCTGTGGTCACCTGATTCTAAATCAGGTAGATTTACCCATATCTTGACTCATCATTCAGCAGTCGATTTAATGGGTGTGCTTTAGTCAGGACTAACCAAAAAGGATTCAGGCTGTAGTAGTTTTTAAAAAGCTACGTTTCACTTGTAGCTGGTGGGTCAGTCAAGGTATAGGGCCAGGAGGATTTGTTTAAAATTAGCCATGGAAATGCAGCCCTTTTAGGCATGGGTGGGAAACAATGGGTTCCCTGTCCTGCATCCAATGGCCATTTCCGCACTACACTCTTATAGCGCGATTATTTCAGCCAGCCCCTCCCGAAACTGCAAACCCCAGGGTTCCATAGGATGTTGAAAGTGGAATAATTGCGCTATAAGAGTGTAGTGCGGAAATGGCCAATGAAATGGAGATGACATGGGAGTTTGGGTAGTGACATGGGACATTATGGATGTCCAAGCACTTCCTGAAAACTGCAGGCAGTGGCATGGTTTTTGCAGGTCTCTGTTCTCCGCTGCCCCCAGAGGGTAGGACCAGGTCTCATGGTTTGAAGTCAAAGGAGGAAAGAGTCTGATTGAACATCAGAAGGAGCTTCTTGGCAGTGAGAGCTGTTTGGCAAAGGAACCAAATACCTAGAGAGGTAGTGGGTCTCTTTCTCTGGACATCTTCAAAAAGAGGCTGGACAGCTACACCCTGGGAATGCTTTAGCCAGAGATCCTGCACTGAGCAGCAGGCTGGACGCCATGGCCCATGAGGCTCCTTCCAACTCTCAGGCTTAATGACTGTATCCTATAACTCTATGACTTCTTTTTTATTATTATCATTTCATCCTTTTGGATTTTCATTCTCCTGCTACAACCGCTAGGGGAGCAAAATCAGTATTTCTGCGTGCAGGGTGGGCTCTTTAGTCACAACACTGTTGGGTCACCTGAGACCATTTTACACTATGCAATTATGGCAGAAATACTGCATTGTACCTGCCATGGATGAAACCTGGGGAATCCTGGAGATTATCGTTCAGGGAGGCACTAAAGCTCTCTGGCAGAGATTTCTAAGTACCCTTCACTATACTGCAAAACGAAGGATTCCATAGCAGGTTGCCGTGGTGGTTACAGTGGAATCATAGCGCTGTAGCTGCATTGTGCAAAAGGGTTGCAACTTTCTTTTGTGACATTGATGCTCGTACATAAGCAGTATAAGAATAGTGGATGTTGCTGTGTGTCATCTTCAATTTATGAGGAACCTAAGGTGAACTTATCAAGGGGTTTTCTTGGCAAAGTTTCGTCACGGGAGATTCGCCACTGCTGTTCTCTGAGGCTGAGAGTGGTTCCCAGGACTGAGCAGTGGTTCAAGCCCAAGTCCCCAGAATCCTAATCCAACATTCAAACTACACTGGTTCTCAAGAATGCTGGATACTTGCCCTCATTCCCTGTAGACTATGGAGCTAATATTTGATGCTGTTGTTTCTTTTGCAAACTTTTGTTAGATCAAGCTTCTTTGTTCTCTCTGTTCTTTCCTTTGGTAAAATGGTCAATTTCTTTTTTTAAAAAAAATTATTAAACAAAGACATAAAAAAGCAACAAAAGAAAGTACAATCTAACAGGCAATACAAAAAGGACTAAAATTATATAAGAATAGAAAATAACTTCAAAAATTAAAAATATATAGCAAAACTAAACAAAGCTAAAAATGAGTAAAAAAACTGCAAATAACTAAAAATCAGTTCCCATCCTTGTTGCAAACAGCTCACATAACTTAAGGCTATTTCAGGTAAAATGGTCTATTTCTTGAAGAAATCATTTTAAAAAAAAAGCTCTGGAAAAAGATAGAGGGAAGCAAACTATTCTCTGTTTTATTTGGGCTCCTCTGTGAGAACAAGAACGGTTTTTATTTTTATGAATGGGCCTTCAGTTGAAGGGCCATATGCAATGTGTTAACTTGACTTTTTTTTTTTAAAAAAAAAATTAAGCCAGAGTCTAGACCAGGATCTGAGTTTTTGAAAAAAGGTGATAAGAGCCTTTGGTTTACATTAGTTGCCACCTCACATTTGGCTCTATCTGAGTGGGACACAGGATGTTTTACGGGGAAGATTCATCACTATACAGCAAAGTTGACGACATGTTGTCTGGGATGCAGGGGGCTTGTTTGATTGCTGGATGCTTTTTTGAAAATCGGCTGAAGAAAACAGTCTAGAGAAGGAGCCTACACAGGAGCAGAGGAGAGAGAGAGAATAAGAATGTAGGTGCGCCTCAGTTAACAAAGTTGATGTGATCCTGGGAATTACTTCTTTTATTTAAAAAAAAAATGGTACCAGAGGCAGAAATCTGTGGAAAGAATAGGGGTACCTTCCTTTACTGCAAAAGAGCAGTCCAACACGTATGCTTAGTGTATACGTGTGTATAAGACAGAGCCAGTGTGGTGTTGTGGGAGATGATGATGTCCTACAGAAAGGACCTCAGTTAACCATAAATCAGTAAAGAATATGCTGCTTCTACACCGCTGTTGGGTTGAATGGCAGCACTGCACAGGCACCAAAGGTTCAGCTGAATGCACAATCCAGGTGCAGTGCGTATCCGTGCGTAATAGGCCGTGTGCAAATCCACTGCCACAGCCTTGAATTAAATGTGGATGTGTTGCAAGGGACAAAAATGTCTAGGAGAACTTGGCCCCACCAGAATCCAGCTGCTAGGGTTTGTCCTGCAAGTCACATTCTCTCAGCCTTGAGGGAAGGCATCCAGCGATAGATGGGGAAGAAATTAGAATAGAATCAATAGAATTCCAGCCAGTAGAGAACTAACACAGTGTAGCAGGTTGTTAGACTAGGACTCCAGGAGACGGGGGTTTAAAATCCCCACTTCTCCATGGAAACCCTTTGGGTTTCCCACCTTGGGCCCATCACACACACACTCTCTCTCAGCTTCAGAGTAAGGCAGCAGAAAGCCTCCTGTGAATGAATCTGAATTGCCGGCATGATGTAACTGTTTCAGTGTTTCACTAGGACTTTGGGAGAGCAGGGTTGAAATCTCTGTTCAACCATGGAAAACTACTTGGTGACCTTGGAGAAGTCATCCTCTCTCAGCCTGAGAGGGAAAGGCAAGAGCAAACTTCCTTTGCGTAGAGGTTGGTATGTTGGACTAGGATTCAAACCAGAGTTTGAATCCCCACTCAGCTATGGAACCCCACTGGGGCAGGTCACACTCTCTCAGCCTCAGAGGAAGGCAGCAGCAAACCTCCTCTGAACAGATCTGGCCAAGAAAACCATGAGAAGGAGTTGCCGTAAGTTGACTAGATGGCACACGGCAATGGCAACAACACAGGTCAACACACTCCTCCCGTTGTCAGCTTTGCCTCTCAATTCCAACAAAAAAGGTTTCATTTTTTCCCTCCCTTCAAGGTCAAGATCAGACCTTTTAAAATAAACACATATCAAAGGCTCATTAGCAAAGCAGCACTGTTAAATTGAGATATTAACTTCTGTCAAGCGCACTTTCTTCCTTCGGGGAGGGGGATGTTCGGTAACTCATGAACTGCGCTAGCCTTGCGCTCTCTCTCTCTCTCTTTTTTTTATTGTTGTTATTATTTTGGCCTGGGGCTGTAGCATCTGGCTTCTGTAGAGACTGTAAAAATTAAAAAGCAACACAAATCATTGGGAGAGAAAAGCAGTAAATTCAGCGGTAAGAATTTAAAATTAAAATGTTTTCAGAGGCTTTTTATATTCCACGGAACATGAAAGGAGCGCGTTTGTGGGCCGGTTGCAATAAAACGCCAGCTCCTAATAGTCTCTTGATGCCTTTTTTTTCTTTCTCTCTTTCTACTCCTTCCTTGGCATAATCATTCTTCCTTGGGCAATTGCCAAAAAAAGTGTAATAAAGCATCAGTAAACTGATGATCACAGTAGATGATGGCAGAAGGGGGGCAGCTTACAAAAAGGGGAGCCCAGTGCATGCTTGGGAGAGATTGAGAGAAAGAGAATAAACTGGATTTGGATCCTAGGAAGAAACTCCTTTATTTGAGAAAGAAAGAAAGAAAGAAAGAAAGAAAGAAAGAAAGAAAGAAAGAAAGAAAGGAAGGAAGGAAGGAAGGAGGGAGGGAGGGAGGGAGGGAGGGAAGAGCCAACTCCCATTAGCTCCAGTTTCGGTCTGAACTTTGAAAGAGTTTCCTAGAGTGCTAAACCACTTTTGGAGATATCAGGTTAGTCCCAACTGAGGTGGACATAGTGGATCAGTGGCTGAATGGTGAATCAACACAAAGAGAAATCTCTTTGATTTAATGGTTCTACTCCAATCAGGCTTAACAGAGGGTGGGTTGGGTGGGTGGGTGGGTGGGTGGTTATTTATTTATTTATTTATTTATTGAGGCCATTTCCACCTACACTGTTATAGTGCTATTATTCCACTTTCAAGAGCATCCTATGGAGTCCTGGGGTTTGCAGTTTATGGAGGGGCATTTGGAATTCTCAGCCAGAGACCTCTTGGGCCTCAGAAAACTACAAACCCCCAAATCCCACAGGATGTTGAAAAGTATCCCACTTTTCTCTGTGTATAGGATCTGTGTCATTACTGCAGATAGCACTTTAGATAAAAGTTCAGGCTAAAACCCAGAACAGATTCACTGTCACCATTGACAGGGAAGCTGCTAGCTGCAATGAAAGAAAAACACAATCCCTGCTTTGCAGTGTTTGCAGGAACTCAGGCTAGCCTATCTTTGCATTCTCAGCATCTTCCCCATACTAAAAGGAAGGACTGAGTCTTTGCAATCAAATTTCATCTTTCATCGGGACATGCGATAAAGGCTTTGCCAACCCTTCTGATGCCAGGCTGGACGTCATCAAAATGTTGTTCCTAAAACTAGGGCTGGAATTCGTTTGGTGTCTTAATGTCTGCCTTTGTTCCTCTGCAGAAATGGTTGGAATTTTTGTCCAATGCAAAACACACACACACACACACACACACACACACACACACACACACACTCCACTATTCCATTCCAGGTTGTACAAGCAGAACTGTGCACATGGTGTCATTCTGCATGCAGATGCTTCTTGAGTTTTGCATTGGATTGTGCGTTCAGTTGGTTGCTTGGTTGTGCATTTATTTGACTGCACATCTGATTATACACTGAGTTGCATTACACTGCCATTCAACACAAGGACAAGGATCAGTTAAGCCTTGCACACAGCTTGCTTTAATGCCCAAAGCCATAAAGCAGGCAGGCAAGAGATTTAGGGTGTGCAAACCCTATGAAGAATCTGGGCCTTTGCTGGTCATCCACAGCAGAGTCTCAAGCAAATGCTGGAAAGTTCCTCTTCAAAGGACATTTGGGGATCCAGAGTAAATCCACAGTTTCTTATTCAGTCAAAGGAATTTGAAGTGAAACCTAGCTTTGGATGACTTGCAAAAATTTCTGAAGCAGCGGGCATGCCATAGCTGCAGATTTCCCCAGAAGATTATGGGCCAGGATTCTACACTAAGATTCCCTGCAGGTGAAGTTATACCTGTGGAAAAGCATAGCGTATACCATTGAATGTGCAACCAAAAGCACAACCCGGTGTACATTGTGCATACACAGCAGCATCACACACACAGCTAGGTTTCTGCAACCTTGAACAGAAGACAGACATTCCACACCAGACAAAAAGATCCATAGAGGATCTGGTTGATGTGTGCTTTCAGGTTGTTCCTGACTCATGGTTAACATATCGCAGGGCTTTCTGGGCAGGATTTGTTCAGAGGAGGTTTACCACAGCCTTCCTTTGTGGCTGAGAGTGTGTGATTTACCCAAGGTCACCCAGTGGATTTCCAGGGGTTTGAACCCTGGTCTGTCTCCCAGAATCCTAAGGTGAGACTCAAAGTACTGTACCAGGCTGGTTCTCAGGGGGACCTAAAACACCCCAACAGGAGCCCAAATGTGGAGTTTTGGGAGAGCCGGAGCGGCTGGCTTGATGTGACTTCCAAAGCAGGAGGAGAGCTGTGACTGGGAATTGGGTAGGGCCCTTTGGAGGAGACAACTGGGCTGGGTATAATCACATATGTCATTTTTATGCCGCCTGTCGCCCTGATGAGCGGAGAGAGGCCAGAACCCCTTTGTCTGCCTGGAACTTAGACAGCCAAAGGAGAGGTGAGAAAGGGATCCGGTCATTTTGCTGCACTCAAAGGGGGCTGAGAGGGTGTGTGAAGATTAGGGACGCAGAGGTCGAGGAAAGAGAGTGTGACTAACGCGGCTGGTCATTCAGATACGGGACCACATTGTTCCCAAGGTCCAGATGGCCCTTAGAATAAATCAGCGGAGACAGAAACAGCCGTCCAGTAGGGGAGAATGTTTGCTCAAGTGACTGGCCTGCCCGGCGGAAGAGAAAGACATAACCCAGTGCCCAGCTTTGAGTAATGACCATCCCGATGGCAGCCTGTATTCTGGGAGGACTCCCTCCCAGAGAAGCATCCCTTCCCCTTTTTGAAGTCATATCATCCTGCTATTTATTCTCAGAGTGTTTCTCTTTCCATCCTCATCTGCAAACACTTGAAGTGTCCCTGGGATTCTTCCTGAGATGGAAGGGAAAGACCATCAACCTTTCAGAGATTCATGCAACAAAAGAGCTTGGGAAAGTTACTGTTCGGGACTACAGTGTCCAAAATCTCTCACCCCCTCCATCTGGGTGTGTGCTGGGGGGTGGGGTGCTGGAAGTGCAAAAAGATGTCATTTCCCAAGCACTAGCCAGCAAGGGACTGTGACCATTGGAATGGTTACTAATAGTTTCAAGTAGGAGAGCAAGGCACATTTAGACAATCCTCATAATTTCTGTTTTATAACGTATGCATTAACTGAAACCTCTCCAAGTGGTTTTTGTAAAAGCATAACTTAGTGTAAGGGTGTTGAAAGTATGTGGCCCCCAAGGCTAGGGGTTTTTTGGTCCTTTATCCTTCCAGGTGTCCCAGACCATCGTTCTGAGGCTGGAGAAGAAAGGTGAATTATTTGTCCTCAAAATCTCCATGAGTAGCAATTCATCTTTGCAAAACGTTGTACAGATTCCTGAATTGTTTCACATTAAAAGTGCCCATTTTTCAAAAACTGGAAGTGGACTTGGGGCAACGTTCAGGTTTTGTTGTTTGTTGTGTTCTAGCTCTCCCTTTATTTTTTATTTTTATTTTTATGTATTTTTATTTTTAGCAGTCCATGCAACCCTCTTAGGGATTTCAGCAACCCTCTTAGGGAAATCAGACTATGGTGGCTGAATCCTCAAAGTGGTCCCTCAGATTTCTCCTCTTTTCTGTATTAGTGTGTCTTTGTAGAGTTGATGGCACAGAAATTAATATAATGAAAATATAAATGCAATACAAAATGCAATAGTCAGTAGCACAAAAATCTTTCTGGAAAAAAACCCATTCGCAGCCCTGGAACTCGGTGAGTCAAACAGCCAGATCCCAGGCATTTATATTCAATAGCCGAGTAACCCACATAAATGTGATGGAGGGGGTGTGTGTATCTAATGGTAGTGAGATTAAGAAAAACCCTTCCCCTAAAGAACTTAGAACTTGGGCAAACCAGTGGCCATGTTGGCAGTGAGGTGCTAGGATTTGTAACAGAAAAAATGTTTTTCTCGAGCCCTGGTTTGTATGTATAGGAACAGCTTGTCACTGATTCTACCAATTGGGTCAACCAGCCCAGCACCTACTCTTGCCTACTCTATATCCCTTAAACTAGAGATGCTGGGCTTGGACCTCTTGCAAGTGAGAGTTCTTGAGCTAGGCTACACAAGTGGAGTAAGAGCATTTATAGAAGACCGTTGATATGATACCATTGTGGAAAGAACGTATATGAAAATACATTTTTTTAAAAAAATGAGTTTCTTCATTACTGGGAAACCTTGATGAGGAGGATCTTACGTAAGGATCTTCATAGTTCAGAACTTACTCAAGAAGTGGCTAGGGAAGAAGAAGCAGCAAGCTAGATATTTTCCCTCCAGCACTGGGCTCCACTAGCCGGTGAATGGCCTGGAGGAATTGCACCATCTCAACCATTGATGATGATCCAAGGTCCCAAGGACAGAAAATTGGCTTCCTGGGCCTGCTGCAGTTGCAGTTGCTACATGGTCCAGGAAACCTTAAGGCATTTATTTCTCTTGTTTGGCAGTTTTGTTCACCCGCTTCCGTATCTCTGAATCAATGCAGAAGGACTTGATTCTTATGTACACCTTCCCAAGAACTTTGCTGGGGCATCTAAGACAAGGCTTCACATCCTTGTTTCAGGATGTCCCAATGTCAGAATGCTTTCCTTTTCTTCCCTTCTCACTTAGGAAGGGGAAAGGAATGTAAGGTGGAGGCCAATGAATTCTGCCTTGATTTCTCATGGACAACTCCCCCTTTTTTTTAATGCTGCTGCTCTTAGTTAAAACAGGCTGTGAAAGTCCAGAGATGCCTTGGTAAACATTTCCAGTTGGCTGACCCATAACCTTCTACCAACTTGCTCTCAACTCTTACCTCTGAGTGCAAAAGCGGTTCCTGGTGGGAAACTGCACAGCCCGACTGTAAAGAAGAGGGATTGTCAATGTCTTGCAACTCCGCTCTGCTTTTATGCCAGGAAGGGAGGGAGGAAAGGCTTGTTAATAGATAGAAATGAAAGTTAGCCAGGGGAAGATCTTGGGTTGAAATTATGGGCCAAATCTCGCTTCGCCTCTTAACAAATTAATTTCCCTCTGGCTGTTTGAACACTTCAGAAGGAAGATGTGATATTTCTGGGAAAATCATCCTCATCAAACAAATCTGTATTGCTTCACAGACACTAATGACTGCCTAGATCAATCCTATATTGTGGAAAGAGCCTTTGAAGCTAGTATGGAATGACTGGTGTGTCCACCCCAGGACAAGACAAATTGTGGGTTCATTAGTCTTGCATGTATCTCTCTAATTGTTCATTCCTCTCTCTGCACTCTCACTGATCCCATTGCTGTTCCACGCCCACCAACATTTCACAGATGAAAACTGGAACCTGTGTGACCAAGCAACATCAGAGCGTGGGCAAGAAGGCAAAGGTTATATTAATGGGGGAAAACAGACAAGCTAGGAGAGGCTGTGGCAGTTTGCATGAGAAAGATTCCACCTCATCCTCTCCTCTTCCCCCAATGACCTAATTCAGTACAAACTACTTTTGCTCTTTGAATTCAGTTGCAGCAGTAGACGTAAGCTCAGGATAAAGGGGGAAAGTGGGAGAATGAGAGAAAACCAGGACATTTTGAAAGCTGCTGAGAAAGTGGGAAGATAAAGGAGCCGTTGGGACTGTCCCTGCTGAACTGGAGCAGCTAAAGGGTAGACAGTTCTGGCTTAAAATGCCTTCTTACATGTTTTGGTTACCCACAGCTGTGGGAAGGGTCCATTACACAAAAGCAGAGAGAAGAATGCATGCTTTGCATGAACAAGTTTCTGAAATTAGGTCCTTGGAATCTCCAATTAAGTTCTCTGCCTGAGACTCTGCTATTTGGAAGAGCTGAAACACATCTAGATGAACCAATGACCTCACTCATTGTCTTACTGTGCATTCATGTTTTCTTATTCTTTCACTGATATTGGAACCTATAAAAGCATTTAGAAAGAGATTAAGATCTGGGATCCCAACTCCAGTTCTGCTAGAGCAGTAATTCAGAACCTTGGCTTCTCCAGATAGTTTGGACTTCAGTACCCATAAATCCCAACCAATGTGGCCAATGATTAAAAAAAAAAAAAACTAAGAAAGTAATGCTCCAAAACTATGAATGCAATTCTACTCCATGCTTCTGCTCAAAAGAAGTAATGGCTTATTTTAGCATTTTTCCTCCCTCTATGAGAGAGTGAAAACCATGCAGTTTTTAGAGTCTGTTCGCAATTTGGGATTTCTTCAGTGCAAAATTTTCATGTGGTTGTTTTGTGCAGGAGAGAGCATTTTCTTCAGAGGAAACAATATCCTTGCATAGAAAATACTTCTTTCTGTGCAAAACAATCACATGAGAGTTTTGAACAGAATAAATCCCAACTTGCAAAGATTCTTTTTTTCAGTGTGTCTCAACACTTGAAGAACATTTTTTTTTACAGTTTTTGGAATATTTTTGAATATTCTTTCAACCCTTAACCTTATCCAAAATGCCTTTTCTTTTTTTTACTTCTGTGCTACAGAATTTGTAAGTGGAAACAAAAGTTGTTGATACTTTTCCACTTGACAGTAGACTTGGTTTAAAGGTTGTAGCGGTCCATCTCAGTGTGCTAATTTTGGGGTGGAACTAGAATTTTTCCTATGTTTCCAGTTGGAGACTCCAGATGCGTGCCTGCGTTTTTCCAAACTGTTAATAGAAACAGTATTTGTCAGTAGATTTGTTTTGGCATTCAATTGGTATTGCTGAAGTTCCACAAAGCTCTTCAAAAACAAGGGGCATACACTAGAACTGTGATGAAAACAAGTCAAGGGAATCCATAGGTATTACAAGAGTGTTCTTTTTATCTTGGAACACATTTGATGGATTTCAGATTCCTTTCTTTTATCAGGT